>CAJQUW010000810.1:0-652500 GCA_907163375.1 Prostheceraeus crozeri
CATTACGAGTATAGGAACAATACTGCTTTTTTGCAAACTGCTTCTGAATGGGTTTCACGCGAATCACAATCTCGCAGTTTTTCTTTTCACAGTAACGCGAGAACATAAGTGTGGTGCATAAATGATTCAGTTGCCGTTCAAGTCAGAAACACTATAAAAATCAGTTAAACAAGTTTTGAGTTTTAAAACAGGAAGTCTAATTGCATTTTTTGCAGTTATCTCCATTGGGTTTTTTGCGAGGGCACGATTTCTTTTTGTTAACAGGCATTTGAAATTATCAACCTAGTTATCATTTGGAACGTTTGTGGCGGTTTTTTTTTGTGCTCTGTTGTTGGTTTCGTGCGAGAGATATTTTTGACACCAGGTTTTTCTAGGAGTTATGATTTAGTTGTTTATAAAGCCACGTGCTTTGCTGCCCCCCCCCCCCCCCCCACCCCCCCCCATGGGTAATGTCATAGGGTAATTGCTGAAAATTTAAGTAAAGGTTGGTGATTAGATGATGTAGTAAGTTTGAGGCAGCGGCTATTACACCGGCTGGGCCGATACTTTGGTTTTGGCTATTGCACCGGCTGAGCTTTTACAACACTACACCATGTCTGTTGTCCCACTTCGTGTTTCCCAGCTGTTAAAGACTCCAAGTGACTCAATGTAGCAAGAAATATGTACAGTCATTTGTCCTGATTCTATCTTGTCTCGCTTCAGCCTTAGAGAAATATTGTGACCCCATTCGTGGGAAGCATATTTCCTATAGTTTTGAACTACTCCAAAACACTAAAAGAGACCCTGTTTGTGATCAATTCTTATTTTTTTTCTAGAATCTATTCTGTGGTTGATATTTTTGTGGACAATTTGGTGTAGATGTTTTCTACTTTTCACTGGTGATGCGATCAATACCACCTCAGTCGCTGTGATATTCACGAGAACGAAATTGGACCGACTCAGCCGTTGTAGCAGCCATCACTGCCTTTCATTTCTTGACGTGATTCAAATTATAAGTGGGCCTTAATTTTTGTGTTTAGTGTTTTAGCAGATTATGTTCTATTTTAACAAATAATCATTCAAGTAAATACTTGAGAGGCAGTATCGACAGGCTACCTACAAGTTGATCATATTACGGATCCTGTAGATGGTGATAGTTCTTCTTGATGTAGCCCCACTTGTCTTCCGAAAAGTGAATTTAGACGTCTATATAGCCCAGTCAACCGCCTAACAGACATGATTGCATCCTCAGTTCACATGTTTCTATGCTATTTCTAAGCACACAGTTGGTTCTTGAAATCCTATCGAGCATTTACTCACTCGTAAAATACTGCAATTGATCTTTTTTTATCATTTTAATTTCATTCCAAATTCTTCAGAAATTTGTCAAACGTAGAGAACATAGATCTACTGAGCACGATTTTCTACAAGTCAGGATTCCGGTATTCGTCTCATCTCTCCTTCTGTGCGTTTCTTGTAACAATTTCGTGTTGACTGTGTACACCCTCCGAGTATCACCTTCGCTCCTCTCGAATGCATTTCACTAGTCAACTGAGAAATTCAATTTCAGGTTTTTGGATCTGCCATTCAGGCCTCGATGCCAAAACTTCTTGTACCCGCACTCATGCCAACACTACATTAGTTTAGCCGAATTCTAGGATTCATGGAAAAATTTCACTCACCTATATATTTTTCGATGGTAAATTCTCGAAAGTTACGATAACCGATGAAAATCAGTCGAAAATCACTTAACTGTAATTCTAGACACCACCTCTACGGTAGTTGTGGTGATAAGTGCATGAAGCTGCTTGTTTATTAACAATTAGAAGGTAAATTTTTACAAATTTGATGCTATCTTGGACGGAAAATAAGTGAAGCCACCCTGTCATTCGTCCATGTTTGAGCGGGATGAGATAGCCTACTAAAATTGCCCAGTTGGTAATATATTTGCATGATGTACTCCAGATTATTTAGAACTGATTATCTTATCAATTGCTATTTCACTGCATTAAGACATCTCAGATGCCTGCCATATGAGTAGGCCTAAGTAGCAGCTCTTACTCTAGTAAGATAACTGTACCGAGGGTGGCGGCCGAGTGCGGAAATTTTGTTGCGTCCCGGGAATCGCCCCAAAATTTTAGTCAATTAGGTGGCTCTTAAATAGCCCGGCAATGCCATTTTGTGACTACTTACCACTAAGTTCAATGAGCAGAATTTCTTGGATTTCAACAGTTTTTAATATGGCTGTTTTTAAGCCCACTATTTCTATAAAATTAAAGTGCATCAGAGTTTTCGTTGGAATTTCGAATGAAAGTCAGTGACTAAGCTAAGTCATGAGTTCGAAGCCATATAGTTAATCATGACAAGAAGGCCACCTAATCAATGGGGCTTATGTATAGACCACCGCTTCCAAATGTCGGGGTCGCTAGTTTATGGAACCATCCAGAGCTTCTTCCAGCGGTAAAGATTTTGCTCTCTAATGCGGTCCCGACAATACCAGAAACGCGGGAAATATATCAATAGATACCGTTCTAAGTAACTAATCAAGCACATTTTGCTAGCTCATACCATATGCGCCAAAAAGGCCCAACCATTAAATACCTGGATACATGTGTTTAACGGCGATATACGCACACATGTGTTTCTTAACAAAGTACACCGAAATTCTAATCGACGGTCAAATAAAATCTTTCAAGAATACTGAATTAGCTGAAGGCCTATTAAAAATTTGATGACATTACCGGTACTATGCCTATTGTTTTGAAAGTAATCAGAGCCATAAAAGTTCTTTGATTAAACTGAAGTAGGCCTACACATTTAATCGCGCATTTAGCTGCTTAGCTATTTTTTGAAACAAGCACAGTTAACCAGGTCCTTATTCAGTGGCTTGTAGCCATGAACTACTTATGAGATCTGTATTACAGTGATAGAATGATTAATTTTTTGTACTCGCTAATGATCAAAAAGCAATTCATTTTCATCAACTGATGAATTTTACTTTTATATTTTTTCCATGCAATTTTTACCTATTGTCTATTTGAACCGCCATCGCTATAATTTGAATCAAGAAAGATCAAGACCTTGATTCTCCAGCATTATATCTGACTTTGCTGGAAACAACAGACACAAATTTTATGACAGACGGTTACCATGTGTCCTTTGTTTCTGCGCAAACTGATACAAAAAAGATGATAAGTTGGAGTACTTCTGACGTTTACGATTGTTGTTGTTTTACCCGGCTCCGTCCAGTGGATAGGAGGCTTCGTATCAAGACAATACAAAGCGACAGACCTAGTAAGCAAATATATGCCCACTGCTGGTGAGGATATGGGCACTCCGATACCACCGGAGTGCTGCCATGCCAAGGGTGAACAGCATTGACCGGGGTAGTTAGCATCCTCGATGGTCCGCCCCAACCCTCACCGTCGAAGAGGGGCGGCGGCCATCGCTGAGGGGACTTTGGAAAGGGAGAAGTCATAGGAAGAAGCTCTAGAAGCCACAGGGGATGAAGCTCTGAAAGCTTTGATGCATATCCCAACATGAGATTCGGTTGTCAGGATCCCCCGCAATATCAGCTTATATAGCCACCGATGAAGGGCAATGAGAAAAAAGTTATCAGACTGCCAACACCAGAGCTGCAGCGGTAGAAGGTCCCTTTGATTCGCCAGGGCTGCCACTCTTCGGTTTTAACCGGAATTCTGGCTTTTTAAACTTAACTAAGTAGTGGGAAAATGTTCTACCAAGGAACAGAAATTTGCTTAGAGCAGTATTGTAGGGGCCTTCTTGAGATCGCTATGAAGTCCTTTTAGATTGTGAAGGGGCCCTTTCAGATTGTGAAGGTCCCTTTTGAGAGCGAGAGGGGCCCTCTTGAGATCGTCAGGGTTTCTTTTAGATTGTGAAGGTGACCTTTTGACAACGTGATGGGCCCTCTTGATATTGTGTGGGGACCCTATTAGATTGTGAATGAGCCTATTCAGCTCGTGAAGGGGCCCTTCAATTTTAAACAATCATGAATTTCAAAGCAGGTACTTTCGAAAAATCCGCGTGACACTTGATCAGAAGATCTTCTACAATTGCAAGTCACTGATTCCTTCGTCAATCATGAAGAAACAGGACTCAACGCAAGTAATCAAGATTCCGAAATAAATAATTTTAGGTGGGAATGCTTGACGAAAAATTTGTACTACGTTCGTATGGAGTTTTGATTGCTTTGATTCCCTACAAAATGCGCCTTTCAAGAGGCGTGCTAGAAAAATAAAAGTATGAGAGATCTACCAAATGTTTCGGGAATACAAGGGGTTGACGAATGAATATGCGATTACCTGTTGCAAAAGTGGTTAAATTTCGGATAAGACACCAATGAAAATTGAAATCTTGCAAGCAACTGCTTAAGTGATCAACATTTCCTTTCGTATTGATGCTATGTTTACTTGTGCCATGGCCTCTGAGCTTTGTTTGATAAAGTAGCTGTCACAAGTTTGTTTATTTTTTTAGATATGTCATTGTTTTTTCATTTCTTATGTTTGAAATACAAGAGATGAGAGGAAGGCTTGATTTAAATCATTGCCGGACCTAAAGCACTTTTCAGTCGGAACTGCAAACGTTTTTGGCTTCTTAGCCGTCATCGTTGCAATGTACCCTATTGTAAGGAATCAGTAACTCACCGCGCAAACCATCAGTACCTGGATGTGCTTGGAAATTGGGCAGCTCACCTTTGTGTTATTTGCATTCCTGTTTACAAACATGAATTTTTGAGAGCGAGCTCTAGACAATGAGATTTCAACTACATGCATTTCATCAATTGTAGATGTCTGTAGTTCGGATGAAGATTTATCTGCATGTGAGTTACTGACTATCTACAAGCATGCTGACTGCACGGCTAAAATTCCAGAAAAGTTAGTCCACTACTTCTCGTAATGGCTTCAATCAAATATCTCTCTGTCATCTCTTCCTTCTTTCCTTTCATGGTCTGGGCATAATTTCAGATTAAGTGTCATATTAACTAGCATGGTGTCTGTAATGTGCGATAGGTTTTAGTCGTCAATTCATGCTGTGTGACATGGATTACTTTTTTTGTGTAACGTGGCTGATGATGCTTTATTTAGATATTTGTTTATGATATAATTTTTTTTCCCTGTTAATATAAGAGGATATCTCACAATGAACCCTATCGTCACTTACTTATAAATTCCCTATTCTTTCACTGATCATTTCAAAGCTTTTTGAAATGGCAATTAGCGACTCAATGATGACTTACTGCAAGTTCTTTATGATTCAAAAGAAAGCAGTTGTTAACACTAGTAACACTATGACAATTTATTTTCTTCTTGCTCAGCATTTGCCCGAACATAATCTAATTCTTCAGTCAGCCGCGTAAGAGCATGTCTCCACACAATCGCTCGTCAATCTGGTCAATCAAATTTTGTTTTCCAGTTCATCCAAAAGAATAGGATGACTCCAGCGCACCATTTCCTTAACATGTTCAAGCGAATAAAAAGTCACAAGGCATTAACTGTAATATCGGAACCCATTCCATAGGCTGTCATTACGGTCAATCCATGATTTAGGAAAATGATTGTTTAAATAATTTACGATCGGTCGGTAGTAGTGCGCTGGCACTCCATCCTGCTTGAAGATGCTCCTATCCTGTGACATTCGTTATCACTTTACACAGCATGAAAAGGAAGTTTTTACCATTCATTGTCAGTTTCTCGAAAGAAAAATGGCTCAGCTGCGCTTCATAAGGAAATGACAGTCCAAGCTTTTAGACTGCGTTGATCCATGGATTTTCTGTTCGGGTATTTGTTGTGACCAGACCGCTCTGCAGAGTCAGTCTTCCAAACATCGAACAGTTGACAAGCCATTCCCAGTGGTTTCAAGAAAGACAGGATCTTGTATCGTGTGACGTCTTGGCATGATTAATAGAAAATGACAGCTGCACGAGAATAATGCCTTCTAATTTTGAATGTAAAATTTCTGAACGAAATGAAGAAGTTTATTTTTGAAACAGTTAAGCTGATTATTCATGCCGGTTTTGAGTTACGGGAGAGGGATAAGTCTCAGTAATACATTCTGTTTAGACTTCAAAAGCAGTTCTTTCGAAAATAGCAGTTTTTCCAGTAATGCATGTTAGTGAACCTGGTAAAAACTGATGTTTAAAAAAGTATCAGTAGCAATATTATGCCATTTATTTACTTGTTGACTGAGGATTCACTAGCATCTTTATTGCAGCAGACCCAACTTCTACCTGAACGCTTTCAAAACTAATCGGATTGTGAGATATCGATTGATCGTAATTTTTTTACTTTAAGGGGGCCCACGGCTACCCATTTTATGGGGGCCCATTCCAATTTGACTTTCCGGTTTTTATTTTTGATAAGAGTGGCAGCCCTGGATTCGCCATTTACAGTGCCTTTTACGACACGCGGGAAAACGTCGGTCCTATTCAATTCCGTCCCGAGAACCGCACAGGTGTCGTCTACGGTTTTCGTCCAGTGTGGCAGTTTCCTGGCTTCCCATGTCGATACTTCTTTATAGGATCGTGCCATTGCATTAACATGCACATTTTGATACCATGGTTTTCTATCATGGTTGTTGCTTGTCATTTGTTACTTCAACTCAACATGTTTGAACATTTCAGTCTGATAAATCGTCTAAATACAACTTTCTAGAATTTTATGAATCAGATGATGAAAATGAAGAATTTTTTATCTTTGGAAAGTTCAGGAAATTACCTTTTCTGTCGACATGAAATTATTCAGATCCCAAGGACTTCATTGAGTGTAGGCTAATGAGGAAAAGCGCATGTTTATAAACTTACGGACCAGCGGTCACAGAATTCAAAAATTTTGATAACTGAGTGCGGTGAAGTCAAATATCGTTCATTATCTAGCGCGTCAAAATTTAGTGGCAAAATTCAAATAGGAAATGTTTCAAATGTTGTGATAGAAATAGCTTAAAGAAATGTCCGGATAATTCTTGAGCGATGTAATTGGAGTGCAAATCTGGTCAAGATGTGTAAATTCGGTAAAAGAACCCGTGAATCGCCCGGAAATTTAAAGCTTGAAATCTGGCCGCCACCCTGTGTACCACATTCATGGGTGAGATTCTTCCGGAAATTTGGCATGAACGTTAATAGGTCTCGGGATTCGTCCAAGAACGTCATGAAACAGAAGGGTGGGGGTAGGGTTTTTTCTGTGGTTGTTGAATTTTTCAGTACGTTTTGAGAAGCAAAGTTTTTTAAGATTGTTTTTATATTTTCCTATTTTCGTCAAACATATTTTTGATTAGACTGTCAGGCATATTTTAGTAAATATTTATCAGTAATTATTTCAACTTAGAAAGTAATATATTAACATATTTGCTAATGAATTGTCTTCTCCCTGCCTTAAATACTAGTTGAGTGCTGTTTCTTCGGTTGAAGAATTCGAAATTTATTTGCCATTAATCGAATACAGAAATCTTATAGAAGCGCATGGCGACGCCGCTTGATTAAAATTCAATGAAATCTTAGTATTTCTTTTAAACTTCAGTTCATTACGAGAAAACAGCAAAACTTCAAGAAAGAAGTCAGAAACAAACAAATTATTCGAAGAACAGCTTCGCTGTCCTGTTTCTGCCCATTTTACAAGACCTAGTTTATCCCCTTATTTTTTGCATGCTTAGTTGCTGTGAGGCCTGCCAATGGTACCGCGTGTAAAAGTCTTGCCACTACAAATTGCTATTAAACCAACGATGTCTTACGCATGCACATTCATGATGTCCTCATACTTAACTGTGATCAAAATGAATTGCCGACTATGAATGTTTTCCCCTCTATGAATTTGAAATGCTGAACTCTTCTAAATAACAATTCTTCATTAGAAAGCTATGATCTTACACACTTTTAGTAGGCTATTCATCAATTATCATTTTCATGTTTACATTTCATACGCACGAACTATGCGCAGACCACCCAGACATTCGCTTTTTTGAAAATATGCCTGAATTTTCGCTTTTATCGAGTGGCATTCGTTTTTTTCGCTTTTTTGGTAGAGCAGGAAAAAAGTGTTTCGTAGTACAGGCATTTTTTACATGTTGACAACGCAACATGACTTTTTGTCATGTTGCCCTTTACTTTAGTCATGCTATCATCCATTTGTTTACAATTGAATGCATATCTTGACGATCGCATAATCTTATGTAATAACTATATTACATAGGCATTGGGAAATGTGCCTTATTAGCCAAAAAAGTTATGTAGCAATTCTGGAAGGCAAAGCCTTGTCGTAGTGCGTTCCGGTAATTGCACAATTTTTACAGTAACTTTGAGGCCATGGTGCTATAGCTTTTACACGATTCTGAATTGATGCATGCTGAAAGTACATGCGGTTTACATGATACAAATGAATGTCATTGAATTTATCAGTCAAGGAATTCGAGACATCAATCCATGCTGGCTTGCCATAGACACACGAGGCCTACTATCGAATTTTCTTAGAAGACTGATTTTGGATTAGTGAAACAAGCGGTTCAGTTCGTGCGAATGAGTGAGGTGCATTGCATAATGTTGATAAATAGGCATAAGAAATTGAGATGATATACACAATGGAATATTTTCTGTTGAATTTTTTATTGCACTGCCACTTTCACTGTAATTTTCTTGAAGTACGTGTAACTGGGCAAAAAGTTGATGTGTATAATAATCATTTTGCATCTACTGATAAAGACATTAATATGAAGCTGATATGATCGGATATGTGTAGCCTATTGTCGTATAACCACCTGAAACTTTCTGAGTTTTAGATTGAAGAATAGATGTACCAGTAGGCTTAATGCACTATTTTGTAACTAATTTGACAACCGTTTGCATTACTGCAGTCATACTGATTACGTCATGCTTCACCCGCTATATAAATGTATGAGCTGTGTGATGAGCTATGAGGTATCCACTTATCTCGTGTGCTTCAACAACTCGTGACTTCTGGCAAATGCGCCAGTAAATATGAATGCCCACATAAAATTCAACGAGAGAAAGTGTTGTCAACGATCCAAGACAATAAGAACCTTGCATCGCAGAGCTTGGGCTTGGTTTTAGACAAATTGTCTGGACTATTTGTCATGTTTTGAATCGAATTGGAAAGAGCCAATATTGAGAGACATTGATTTTATTTCCGTTTTCGTTCTTTATTACAAAATAATGAAGACAAGAATAAAGTCAATGTTTTTCAATATTGGCTGTCTCCAATTCAATTCCAAGCTTAGACTTGGTTGCAGATTTTAGTAGACGTGCATGGAGCATGATCTTGAAGGCCGTTGAAGTAGGCTGCATAGTGATAGTTTTTTATGGAATATTTTCAAAGATTTGTCCAACATAATAATTTATCGTCGGCTTTCATCAATTTAGATTTATAATATTGATGTATATTTACACTGTAAAGTTTTGATTGAAAAAGTACTAATATATGTTTCATAACAAGCAGTTTTGATTTCTGGAATAGGCCCACTTACAGTCAAAAGCTTGACGGAAAGGGTCTGTAAAGAACCCACTTGAATGTAAGTCACTGACAGCATAATTTTCTCTCTTTGGCAGCCGTCTATTGTTGGTAAAATTCCATTTTTGAAATATTTATAATCTAATCACTATGGGGCTGCATAGTTGAGTATTATCAAATTCATTGATTGTAAATATACAAGTTGACACTTTTACATCTAAATTAACGTTTGCCCATCTTATAAAATATCAATTTTGCTCCAATAATATAGCTTAGTTATGAGCATTATCTTCCTTTACAAAAATGCATCCTATTGAGCAATATTATTAGCATGATATTAGACTTGCGAGTTCTGAAAAAACTACAAAAATTTTCAGATGAAACCTTTAGTGTACATTCTATCACTGTATAAAATAATTGCCATATTGATGTAGAACCTTAATAAGGATCCTTAATTCGTCATATGATCCATTTCGCATGACTTAAGCTAACAGACACCTATCGAATAAATACTTGAAAATATCAATATGCCTTGGAAGAGATGTTCAAAGTTTCAGGCTAATTTAGCAGTTGGAAGCATGACAGCTAAAGAAATTTTCTTAACCACAGAAATTATAAAATCGTCTTCATTGCTGAAGTTTCTAGCAGTATTTTTTTGATTTTTTTTCAACACTATGTTTCAACAATCCTATGAAACAATCTTGGTATCTACATTATTTGTCTAAAATCGAAGCAATCTGAATTGATTGCTGTTTATATATCTGATCATTAATAGAATACAAAAGCTAGCTTTATGTATAAATATGGTCCGGTGTATTTGCGAATCGTTTAGCAAGATGCAAGTAAAATGCTTCCTAAGTGGTACTCCGACAAGTTATCATTTTTGTACAAGTAATATTTGCAATCTACACAGGTTCGTAGTGTTCGTGGTAGTGCATGGGTTGATGACATATGATGTCTTTATAACACTTCTACATTGTTTTGATGTAAAAAATTTCGGTTCGCTTTTTTTTCGCTTTTCTAAGTTTAGGATTCTTTTTTTCACTTTTTTAGATTCGAATCGGCTGGGTGGTCTGTATACGTCAAAGTTATCTAATTGTATGGATGAAAATTGTCGAAGCTTGATGTTGGTGTTGCCTGCTTGTGAACGGAACCTTGATTACAATCTTATGACAGGTGAGTTTGTATATTGTAAGTACCGGTACTTCTGTATGTACAATTTATCCGTTAAGCCTTCTCACTATATAAGTCTCACGTATAAGTCTTCTCACTGCCCTCCAATGTTTCGTCGAAAAATCGCTAAGTCGTATATCGAATCAACTCACGGATTCGATTTTGAACTTCAGGTGGCAGTTGGAGTCGATCAGCGCATTACAGAAAAAACCTCGAGCAAATGAAATCCGGATAAGGAATGGATAGATGCCATAACTCCTAAATGTCACAATGATGATCTTGTTTTCCATGACGATAGTATCAGCAGTTGTTGAAGCCCTTTATACCTTGATTTAAGACTCCGTCAAGCAATTCCAAGACTTCCAGCACATTGAGAAAATTTTCAATGTCTTCAATGCTCCGCTAGCGATAGCTATATCAGAAGCAGATGAAGCTTTGCAACATGAATTGTGTGGCTTATAAATTAATCAGTTTTGCCTATGCAAGGCTACTCTGCTAATCATTCGATTTTAGCCTCTTCTTTTTGAAGATCACCACCCCAATTAGTGATCCGCTTTGGATTACGCTTTCACTCACTGTTTGGAAGTATTTGTCCTTGTGAGTCAAATATTTTCCACAATAAAGTCTATCAAATCTAGAGCGCCTTAGCCTCAGTTGACGCGAAGAAACTGACCTACAAAGTGCAGTAACTACTACTAGTAACTAGGAATTTACTTGTTTTACTTGCATCTAATAGGCGTAGATAGTGAAAAAGTTGAATAATGTGAACTGCAGTCCGCGGCCTTATTTCCCTGCCAAATGCTGCCCGCGCCAGTATAAAGTTTGGACAATCCTGATAGAGGTTCAAGTTGCTTTCAAGCAACGACCGCAATCGGTAATGAATGCTCCATATCGACCACAAAGACATATTCTATTGTGCCGACTTGCGCATTATGGCATTTTCAGTGAAATTGCTCTAAATGTTCTTGAGGAATTCTGAATGGAGTTCCCTTGTCGCGTGTTATAAATTTCGAAGACCTAAAGGGCGCATCGAGTAATCTTGCTAGTTGCTACATTTTCTGATGCGTCGCAAGTCACACTGAGTTATAGTTGATGATTGAAGATGTCTTGATACAGATGGTATTGGACTACATTTTACCAATAGCAATAGTAATTGATCTGACTAGAATGATGTCAAATACTATACCTTTTGCATTCTATTTCTAGATAAGTGAATTCAATTTCTGCTGAGCAAGATATCCATTCATTTATCATGTCCGATTTCTAGATACTCCTTCTCAATCTGTTATTCATAGAACAAAGATGCACTCATAGTACATTCAATATCGTTATTCTGAGATTCAAATTCTGGAAGATTACGTGTGGAGCTTCTGGATATTGTCACCTTCATCTCACTCTTTCGTCTAACCGGGAGTGTGTCTGGCATTATACTCACTCGTATGTCTTGTATCAACAAGCAGAGTGGCGATACATGTTATGACACCAGACTTGGAAAGTGCATGAGCATAGCGCAAACTTCTCGAGATCATCTGATAGCAGCTTGACAATCCGTGTCAGACTTCTTGCAGCATGCAGATCAGTTAGGCATTCATAGGCAAAATGCAAGAAGCATGAAAGCCAATTTTTGAAATACTGAAAGCGACCATCTGATAAGCACGTACTTATACAAAGGTGAGTGAATCGATGGTAGCCGCATTGGTGAGATGAGTGGAAGAGAAGTTTATCATCACCTTGTTGGAGATCAAAGAGAAAGTGCAGAAGGAGTTTTCACCAAGTCCATCTGTCTGCGTCCTAGCCATAAGTCCTGACTTGGAGAGGAAGCTTGTTATCAACAAGCAGTTATCCAACCTCTTCTATCGCAATCCGCACCTATCCAATGGAGGGAGCCGGGCATCAAACAGGGAGGCAAAGCTTTTATACTATGGCTTGTATGCAGTGACATGCAGACATTAGCCTTCCAAGATGACTGGGCGAACACGTGGACATTCAGCTGTAAGCATAGTAGAAGGAGAGCACGGTAGAAGCCTAAGTGGTTCTTTAGCAACATCACCAATACATGGAATTGTTCATTCAGCATGATTGGAGGCGGAATGAAGACCAATAATTTCTGACTTTTTATCTGAAATCAGTGAATTTCACTTTGAAGAAGAATTTACGACTGTAATTGACAAGGCATTATCGCAGTCTGAAGCGGATTTACACTACGACGCTATGTCGAGAGGGATCGTGCAAGTCCTAGTATCCAAGGACAGCTAAGTGGCCATGAAATAGCAAAGACAGGTAAAATCCGGAAAATCATCTTCCATTAAACTTTTCTTGACTTTCAGATTTTCATCCCAATTTTAGGGATGAATTTTGTCATTCTCGAATAAAATGTCTTTGCGCAAACATAGTCATCTTATGTTAATCAGAAATAGGAAATGAGTATGACGAAAATGAATGCACTAAAATCTATGAAATTTGCCATAACATAGGCATAGGCATTTGGATAGGAAAAAGTCAGCAGAAATTGAATTCACTTATTCAAAAATAGAATGCAAAAAGGTGTAATTTATCTAGTCAGAGCAATTACTATTGCTATTGGTAAAATGTAGTCCAATACTATCTGTCGCATATTTCTATTCCTCCTTTTCCCTACTGAAATTTGTTAACATAGTTTTTACTTTTTACTAGATTTCTTGTCTACTCCCTTATTTCCTATGTTAATGTGAAATTTGAATTCATGACTTTTGCGTTTATGTTAAATTCCTTCTATCTGATGATGGTTGCCGAATAGCAACCGAAATTAATTACATCATAATTTAAGTAAAACATCACTAAAACCTTGGCTCTTCCTCAACAATTAAATATAATGAGTTATAGTTATCATTCATTCATGATATTCTCTTAGAATTTGACTTAATTCAAATTTATTTTGACCTCTAATCATTTGAACTTTATTGCTGACGTAAGAGGGAGATTGCCCCTTGATTCATGAATGCGAATCTAACGACGCCCTCGTAGTTAGACGCCCTCCTGGTTAGCAGTTGAGTTCCCGATTTCATCAGTTAGCCGCTTTTACTTTCTTCATGAATGGAAACTACGAATGAATGGTGTATGTATCGCTGTTGAGGATAATATTCCATCTTCATTTTAATACTTGAGATTCAGACGTGAGTAACAAATTTCTTTATGTTAATAGCAAAAACAAATTCCAAGCCATTTATTTGGAAACTCGTGCAGGTGCCAACAAACGGAAAATTTGCCGTTGACTATTAGTTAATACTTGTAATCGTAAATACTTAGTCAAGAAAGAGAACGTGGAAAGTCTAAGCAATTAGTTGGAAAAAAATATTATGCGGTAACTACGGAACTGATAACCACTCATTTTTTGAATATCACATTTTTTGCAGTAAATCTAGCACAAATTGTATTTCAATATTAGTTGGGTTATCGAAGAAAAACTCTTTGTTAACCTTTCGATGTATGAATTAAAAATACACGTTCGTTTACATACCGTAATCGTTTTGTCATCATATATTTTATCAGCTTTTACATTACCAAAGACTGAATCAATTTGTGGTTAGGAATAGAAGACACTTAGAATCAGGAAATATAAAAGAATAAAATATCCCTGAAATAACTCCCTGATTAGTCTTTCAATAGCCTCATTTTTATCAGCAAAATTGTTTGAGGTCATAACGTGGAAGAATGAGGTGATAATGCGTTTCGTAACCTGCTCAAACTTCATTCTTGTTGACTAACGCAAATATTTTCAATAGATGTGTCATTTCTTTCAGGTGTTTTTATGTGTTTCTTAGGAAATTGCGAGGTGAATCTCTGAAGTTGGAATGGAGAAAGATTATGTGAGTTTGATTAATTCGTGGAGATATTTTTGTGTTTTGAAGTTAGAAATATCTACTGAATTTTGAATATGCCTTCTTGAGGTTGAAAGCAATGTCAACATAGAAGCTATTCTATATTGAATTCTGATTACTCATTTTGCTAACGCGTAGCAATGTTATGATGCGATGCGCCTCTATTTCCAATATCCCATCCAGGGATCGCAATTTTCCGTTATTTTACTAAATTAGTCTAACGTGAATATTTCAAATTTATGCATTCAAGCCCCGGTTTTTCCCGATTTTCCATTTTCCTGGGTGAATTGCGATCCCTGGTCCCATCTGATGTTTATCCATGATAATCTCAATGCAAGTGCCTATATAGTGGATGTCTTATTTCTTTCAGTTCTCATGAGTTCTGCGACTTTGATCTCTGAAGGAAGATGAGACATGGAAAACCTAACGTGAGTTCTGGTAATTTTTTCATTTTCAGATTGTTCATTGCCTCAAATTCGTAAGTTTTGAGTCCTGTTGCGCAACTAGCCACTGGATTTAAAATTACGTTGTTTGAGGCTGGGTCGGCATATCTTTCAAATATATTTGTTAATTGATGTATTTATTTCAGTCGTTTTGTACCGATGGTCAGTGGATTCCTGTGTCATGCTGATTACAATACTAACAGTATGATCTGGGAGTTAGTTGATTATTGGAGTGTACGGCATGTATAGCAGGAAAAAAATTCAAGTGAGTGAAATTTGTGGTCATTTGTAGTATTATTCAGTTTGATTCCGGTTTAGTATCATCCTGAGTACAGCAGTTATGTAAAAATTTGTCGAAATCTTATCCGTGTGATTTACACAAAAACCCGTTAAGTCAAACTGTTAATCCTGATGAAATCCTTCACATTTGTTTAGTCTGCTGCGATGTTCTTCTATCCGTTGCTGGATCGCGAGGATTTTTGTATAGGGACAAAAGGCGGAGTTCTGTCTGATGTCCGCTTACTCGGTGGGAACTGTCATTGGTTTTATTGGAAAGATTCCTTAAAATGGTTTGTTAAAATGTTTGTCATTGGTTTTTTAAAAGTCTTTCCTTATTTGAACGCATCTTTCTACGGCCTTTGACATGCCAAAGTTTTCTATTGAGCTAATGCGTCTTGCAGTGTCTTCGTTTCCAAAAAGGAAATGCTGTTTAGTTTTCGTGAGTTTGTAGGCTTGTTAAACTAGATACGTGATTACTGTTTATGACTGGATTGTAAACGGCAGATGCTTGATCGTATGCATTATCTCATGCCCGTTATCTTCTTCAGTTATAAAAGGTACATTTAGCTTAATCCTAGCAAATGGGGGGGGGGGAGATGGGATACTACGTGGAGTCTGATGGTATACCCGTGCATTTATCAGCAACCGCTGCTGATAAAGACAGATTATCATGAAAGAGGCGTCAATATTTGAAGCTGTCAAATCTGTAAAGAGGAAACATGAGGCATTAGACGAGTGAAGAATCTTATTGCATGAAAGGGATAAAAATTGAGTATGACAGGAAGCCATTAAAAAAGGCGATTTGATCGGAGTTAGACAAGCAAATGAATTGTTGGACAATACTCAAAGTAAAGTGAAGTTCGGCACACAGAAGCATTCGAGTTATGAGTGAATAAAGAAACCGTGTCAAACAAAGTGGCCAAAAGGCTGAAGACTTCCAAAGAACTTGATATTTTGTTGTATCGCCCTGCCACCCATGCTTCACCTAGATTTCTCGCATGCTCAACTTTAGTATAACATGAGTTGTCATTTTATTTTCGTTGTAGATGATGACATGACGGACAGTGATCGAGAGAATAAATTTTCTGACTACTACAGTTAAATTTGACATATGCGCGCATAAGTGTATAATCTTTGGTATTAATGGGTTATCCCCCCCCCCAGGTTTTCAAATTTGTCTAGCATCTGCAAAAATATATTAATCGCCACCAAACTTCAGGTACACGTAATTAAGCATATTTTCTACCTACATATAAAATTTCACGCAGATCAGACAAGTACTTGTTGCATTAGAGACGATGACGTGAAGTGTAGCGATGTCTGCTGCTTGATTTGACTTCGTCTGTTCGATGCATTATTGCTAAAGTTTTGTAACGATTGATTCATTTCTACGGATTTTACACAAATTTGAAAACGTGGGGGGGGGGTAACCCATAAGTACCTAATCTTTTGTAATGAATATATATTCCTTCATACGTTCGTGTCTTTTTACCGATATCAAAATTACAATAACAACAGATGAATCTACTTCGGACCAAAAACTGATTACAAAACGGAACCTCCTGGTATGAGCTCATGTTAGCGTCTAAGGGAAAATGCGACCTTATTGTTTTCCGATGAATATCGATATTTATCTGGTACTTGTGGGTTACCTCCCCCCCCACGTTTTCAAATTTGTCTACAATCCGTAGAAATGAATCAATCATCACAAAACTTCAGAGACACGTATTTGAGTATATTTTCTACCTACATGCAGAATTTTATGCAAATCTGAAAAGTACTTTTTGAATTAGAGACGATGACGTACGTGGAGTGTAGCGATGTCAGCAGCTTGATCTAACTTCGCTTGACCTCATCATCTGAGTAGATAGCACTAGGTCAACAAAGTCATGTCGCGACAACGTTGCAGTAGAAGTGATGATGATCCGGACCACATTCTTTCCATTGGTGTGCTTAATTTAAGAAATGTGTGGTGGGGTTGTGGTCGTGGGAAGATTTCAAATAGTAATGGATGAGACGGACACGGAAAGAGAACAATGCACACACGAGTAACAGTAATGCGTCGAACAGACAAAGTCAGATCAAGCTGCTGACATCGCTACACTTCACGTCATCGTCTCTAATTCAAAAAGTACTTGTCGAATCTGCATATTTTTTGTATGTGGGTAGGACATATTCAAATACGTGTATCAGAAGTTTTGCGACAGTTGATTCATTTTTACGGATTTTTGACATTTGAAAACATGGGGTGAATAACCCATAAGTACCGGCGAATTCATCAAATTCGCTTGATAATTGATATTATCATACTAAATGTATGGGCTGTTACTTTTCTATTCATGGCGAAATTCATGGCTTGTCAGATACAGACGCCCAAGTCATGGCAATTTCTCTGCATGAATTTCGACACCGCTGGCACGCACACATCACGCATCTGGTAACAGACGCGCGCCGGTAACACACACTGATAAGTGTAACAATATGTTAGTAACTCGTTGCAAGCATTAAGGGAACCGGTATGTATCAGTTCCAACACACGCGCGCGTGCGTTCATGCGCAGGTTTGGCAGTCTTATTCATCGAATGGCTTCTCATTGCAGTAAACCGAGACAATAAGACTCCTTTAATAGATGTGTGCCACTTATCTCATCGTACGATTATTGCGGAAATTTCCAACAGAGCGAGGTGATATGAGGTGCGCTTACAGCAAATGAGGGACTTTGTTATTTATGGAATGGCATGCCTTTTACAACAACGGTACTTCGCTGCTTTTTTTATTCTTGATCAAAACCAATCTGGCGTCAATGAGGAATCTTTTTGAGTGTTCGACAAGTGTTTCGGTGTCTCAACTGATAGAACCATTTTCAAATGCAGCCATTTGAGTATGCAATATGATCTACACTACATCATTGTTGCAAACCATTTGAACACGAAATGGATCAATTCATGGCGAGGGTATAAGTGTGTACTGTCTTCACGTAACTGGCCTGGATAACATGTAAAAAATTAATGATGTCCTCAAAGCTAATAAGAAAAAGAGGTGTAAAATTCACTAATCAAGATTTGTCGTGTGGTCGAGCGCGGACTAATAATTTCAATTATTGCGTCCACTTTCAAATTTTTGCACGCTATCGCAATTGAATAAATACTTCAAAGTACTACATACAATCAAATTTTACTCCTTAATGCTTGATGACTTGATTATTATTACTTAAATTGCTGTGAAATGATAATAAATTCTCGTTTCGATGATCTTCACAACATCTCATAAAGTTCAATATTTAGATCTACTGATAAATTAGTTAGTAGCCACTTATCTTCGGTAAAACAAACCGATAGAAAAAGTCTATTGTTAAACTGAAATTTTATCATTAAATTGCGTGGTGCCATCAGTCTCTATTGTAAAAGGCCTTTCTGTCCGCTCTAGTTTCCCTATTAAACCTCTTTGCATGGGATTACATTATTAGGCCCATAAACATCGAACAACAACAACTAGGAACAACAACCTTAATGATTAATTTTCGATGTCTGTGATTAGGCTGATGTCTATGGTCTCACTCCAGCGAGCCTCTGTCTCAGAGTTGAGACGGGTCAGTTAGTGTTATACGCATTTTTCTTCTGCAAAAGCGGGAAGTTCACCGGCATGTTAAAAGCAAATTATGAAAATCCATATGAACAAGTAGTGTTAAATATCTTTGAAATTATGACTTTACAGGTAGGACTAAAAGCCATGGGACAGAGAACACTTGGTCGATGAAAAATTGAAAGCAATCATTATGACTGCCAGATAATATGATTTTAAGCCAGTTGATTCACCGGCAGGCAAGATGGCCACTCGTGTCAAGATTGAAGAAATAAAGGTGCAAAGTGCTTCTACATCTGGCGTTAAGCACTTCGTGGAAATTTCCAATATATTTGTTTTCATTATCGAATATTTGAAAAAAATGCCATCATGTACTTGTCGCGTGGTATTTAGCGAGGTTTTTCCTTAACCACGCTTTCTTATGTCTTTCACAAGCCGGAGGCACACACGATGGACCAAAAGCCACAAATGGAGTTCCAACACCTATCTTTTTTGAGAGTTGGCATACAAAATAAGCCATGAGACACATTCGGGTCACGGCGAAAAGTCAAGCCGTCATTCGGGTGGGAATCCTTTTGTAGAAGATCTCAAATAGAACTGACGTTGTAAAGATTTCACACTTACATCAATTAATTTTTTGTTGTACATGTACATAATCATGCGTGATTTGTTTCTTGTGATAGTATTGCACGTCATTCTCTGCTTATGCTCCTACAAAACATTAAAATGCCGTTTTCTTCTACCTGCATGTTATCTGTCAAGTGAAAAAATCCTGGCAATCGACTTATCATTTGCGGTTTTTGATGAATAATGACGCTACTCGCTAGCGATGGCTCATGACTTATGGCTAATTCTGTGTGTTCCTCCGACCTTATGAAGCGCCACTTGCTTCATTAGTTTGTTGGAGCGTCATTGCCTCGCATGATTCATGATCTAGATATGCTACTAGAAGGTAGTTACGACGTTGTAGATATGTAGGCATTCTTTGGACTAAGTCCCTCCATTTCCCTAGCTACTACCGAACGATGGCATGTCGATCGTTGATGTTGTCATCAACCCAATCGATCATTGACAAGATATAGCAGCTCAGTTTGTATCCACTCCGATGTATTTTTCATCACCCTTCATGAGCATCAACCTTGTTCCGCCCCGTGTTCACGTGACACGTCCTTGGCATATTCCGTGATCACTTTGTGTTCTAGCTGATTCTTGTACATCAATTGCTCTGAGAATTGTAGTTGTCTTTTCTATCTCTGTTGGCTTCATTCCAGTTCCCTGCAGCACCACATCTAGAAAGCTCACTGCGTTTCTGCAATCTCAATGCTGATTGTGATAGGTGATAGCTAACCAAGCGTATAATTCTGCCATGTTTTCTTGATGATGAAGCGGGCCGAGATGCTATGCAACCATCTACCCCCCTCTAGGTGCCAATCCGCGGAGAATCCACCTTCTGCGATATATGTTCGACCACCGGAACTGTCAGCCGCACAGATGTTATTGCCCGGAGATGTCAGCAGTAATCCATGCCCTACTAATATTGCATCCTATAGTTAGCGACAAAAGTTTATGATAATGTGCTATATGTTTGAAGTACGGTATTGATTTTTTTGGTCTTTCCCTACCTAGAGAGCATCATATCGTTGCTAAGTTATCGTTGATTATTTTCCTTGACATAAATGCCAGGCGAAGAATTCAGATGCTTTTTGCAAGTTTATCCCGTTTCAAATTCAATAAACAATACAATGTTCAACATTGCAGAGATAAACTAATTTTACTGTTTTCACTGATCATGAAAATGCTTTACTCATAGGCAGAAGCACATGAGCACACTCAAGAGTTCAATACTTCGTCGAATAACCTTTGCTGGCGATCCTCTTCGGAATGGACAATGCCAGTCGCTGACACTCCGCAGGCATCACTTCTTGGCACCAGACGTTCAGAACAGCTTTTTTCAGTTCGTATAGATTATTCGGTCTCATCCTTTCGATTCGAATCTTCATAGTTCTCCATAAGTTCTCGATAGGATTGGGGTCTGGACTGTTTCCAGGCCACTCCAAAACCTCAATCCTCTTCCTGACCATGAAAGAATTAAGTTTCTCCTCCAGGATTTCGATGTAGCGGGTTGTGTTCATCGCTTGGCCTTTGGGAAGGAAGATGAGGCCACCACTCCCGGAGAAATTGGAGCATCCCCAAATCATGAGAATAGGGGCATTTTTGACTGTCTTGGGTGTATACTTCGGATCGTGGGAAGATGCATTGAGAGCAGACTGACCACTTGGTCTCCTTTTTAGATATCGGTCTCTTTTGATCTCTTTTCGGTTTCTTTTTTTAGACTTCTTTTTTAATCACTTTGATCCTAAGTGTGTGATATTCTTTTGATGAAAAATGGATTAATAAACCACATAGATAAATCAATCAGCTGTCCAGATATTGTTAATTCAATCATAATGCATTTTCAAGACATAATTTCGATTCTTAAATTTGAAGAATTGATGGCATAATTTATCATTTATGCAGGGCTCGTAAATTTCCGTCCTTTCCGTCTTTTCCGTCTTTTTTTACACCTCGTCCGTCTTTTCCGTCTTTTCCGTCTTTTTTAAATTCACCTTTTTCAGTCCATTCAGTTTTTAAAATTTAACAGTTATTAATATGAAACTGGGTAAGGTTGGGATCATGTTTCACTATCATGAACATGACAAGCACAGAATACCGACCATCTTTGTCTGTTGAACAATTGAGTGCGTCTTTAACAGCTTATTATCGTGCTAAACTGTACGGTCCTTTAGAAACAACTCTTAAAGGAAACCCTAAGGTTAAACCCATCGATTCTGATCTAGTAACAGCCATGACATCAGCGTATAAATTGCGTAGTAATCGTCATAAGGCATTGAGATTGTTAGCTGCAGCTTCAAGTAGACTTTCTGAAGCAGGTAAGAAAAAGAAGAGTGAGGAAGAGGAGAAACGGAAAAGCTTAATTCAGTCTAGACGTCAGAAGTTAAGAGATTCCATCCCTGGTCTTTCTCTGAAACGTCGGATTCTTCATGACCTGCCCACCATTCCCAAACTACGAACTGGTAGGGATGATGTGATTGACAACTCTGCATCGGTAGATCTAGACCTATCTACTCAAAGTACTGACAACATTGAAAATGAACCTAAAAAAATGCGTCTACAGACTGATATCCGATCATTCTTCAAAAAATAGGATAATCTTTCAAGAATTTGAATTGTTTTGATCCAGTCAGTATCAGTAGTTCCAATGAATTGTACATGGCATGCATAGACCTATTGAACATTCGTTCTGCTGAAATATTGTTTTTATCATGATTATTTTTACCAATCGTATTTCCAATACACTTACTCAGTTGGAAATTCTTGTTTTTGCTGATCAAATTCTATTTCATGACATGTATTTTTCGCAGGTGATCTGTAATAACTCTTGTTCTTGTTGATAATGTTATCAGATGTTTGTTATTGTTGAAACCGTTCTGTTTAAGTTGTTAGTGATGTGAAAATTTTTATTATTATATGTATGGACGTGGTCTTTTTCATCGACAAGATTTTTAAGTAAAGCTAGGGCCGAAGGCACGTAGTTCAAAATTAATATTTCACGAGGATTGGGTCATCATTGTCTATATTTCTAATGCTTTAAACTGACATTGAAATCGAACGAAGGTTTATTGGTGAACACTTATTAACCTCATACCAAAGACAACCATGCAAGTTAGACAATATTAATGTCTGAAAATGTAGATTACAAGTTTGTAACAATGGGAAAATATTAGTTATAAAAATCATTTTTCTTATCCGAATTTGAAATTGACTATTCCGAAATTGATATTGACTATTCCGAATTTGATTTTGACTATTCCGAATTTGAAGTTGAAAAGGTATAATGATTTAATATACGTATGTTATCTGTTTGAAGCCATCAATCAAAATGTTTTTGGAACATCATGTAAAATCAATATGGGGAAATATCAACTTATTTCTTTATGTAGGTCCATCCCATGTTTATAGCAAACATATGTATTCCAGTGCATTTAACAGAATTTTTGTTCCCTTTCCAACATTGGATGAACGTTCATAAATAAAACGGTCAATCTTTATAATTGTCAATATTCGACCTTGAGAAAGAAGCCTTATTACATTATAGTTAAAATCAGTTATACAACTGCTGAAAACACTATTTTTAGAACACACACGCGTGTGAGAGTGTACTTGAATTTTTCCGTCTTTTTTTCTGTCGGCATTTACGAGCCCTGTTTATGGGTAAAATAAGTTTTTGAAGTTAGTATGCTTTGACTCAAAGGTGCAATTTGCTTTCAGGAACAGCGAAATGTTAACTGTATTGATGGTGGCAAAGTAATATTTTGAATGCATCGATTTGTCGTGATTCGGGTTATATTTGGGGTCTTGGAATGAAAAATCATATTGCAATCAAAGGGGAAATGTATTCTACATCAATGTGAAAAGTTTTTGTAACTAAGAAGAATAAAAACTATTCCCCACCACATTTTTGACTCTTTTTGAAGTACTTGGAGTTTTGTAGCAAGTTTCCCGTCATCAGATAGATCATTTGTATGTCAAATGACCAAGAGATCATCAAATGCGTTGAATCAGACATTTTTCCTGTCCACACAGACCAGTTTCTGATTCACAGAGTCTTCCAATCTTTGATTTTAGTAAGTCCATGCAGCGTGGATATCTTACGATCTATAGTTGCTTTTTCACTTTGTTGGAACTAATAACGAAGTTACTCGCTAGACTAGGTTTCTCCCTAAACGTTCTCCTCTCTCCTATTAAATGAATTTGTTTGTTAAGTCTAGCGTCCTAACAGAGCCACCAATTGACCAAAACTTCAGTTCCACAGCACAGTATTGCAATATTCAATACTCGAAGAACAGTCAGTGCGTAATCGCTGAGTTGGACCACTTACTGGACAATGAAATCCGTGACATCAACAGCGAATGGGAGAAATACAACGAAGATCAGTTGTCACGGTTTCTGAATACCTTTTCTTCTTTTCTCTCATTCGACATTTTGCATATTTGCTATGTTCACTTCGTGAGAATCGGAGACGTTTCAAACGAAAGTCTGAACATGTTGGTTTACTGCGTGAAGCTATCGGTTGTTCTCATTCTTCGTTCAAGATGATTTCAGTTCACTTCGAACACTTGCAAGGTGTAACCAGGTCGGGGTGTGGATAGGATTTAACAGGTGTCACCCTGTTAAAACACCTGTCAAAACATGTTAAAACCTAAATTTAATATAATTACAGCATATTATTACCGCATAACTTATAGTTATCTCCAAAAATGTATTTTTGTTATAAAGAAATCATCCATTGAAAGTCTATTAATTCATTCCAAATCTGTATTCAAATTACAGTAACAAAAATGTACGAAACTCTCTAAAATTGACTAAAACCTATGTAACAAACGCATCACCTGGAAGGAATAACAAATCATGCGTAAAAAGTCAATTAATGGTTTGAGAAGCTAGCAATTTGGTAGGATAAAAAACAAATGCAAAGATCTAAAGTTCGGATTATTCTGTGACTGCTCGTCATCTGAGCTATCAAGTTCTTCGATAGATGTGACACGAAGAAGTTTTTGTAGAGTCTCAGGTTGCAGAGATAACAGCTGACTGCTTAGCTTCAATTAAACTGCGGAGACTGATCGCCTCAATACCCATTTCATAGGAGTGTAGCAGGTATTTGACCATATAAACGACACAGCAGCCTATAGGCCTTCAATATATAGATACAGGAATAAAAGCAAGATCTTAATAGAACACTATCCAGATTACCCAAATCATCGGTTTTTCACATTAGATAATATTGTAAATGCGAAATATGCTGCAAAAATTGACCATTCACAGGCACTTTTTATAAAAAATTACCAGATTTGAGAACATCACATCAACGATTTTACATAGTTTCAACAGGTGTTTTAACAGATGGTGTTGAAATCTAGTGCCACCATGCACCTACTATGATTTTCAGTGAGAGCTGAATTCAAGGTCAGACGGCGACGCTATTGACTAACAGATATATGAAGTCGAAGATGTATGTTATGTCGAACGGTTATGAAGTCGAAGATGTATGTAGGCGAATGCCAGTGGCGAAGTGGCTCTTCCTGAGGTCTACTCAATTAGTCATGTGGTCCAGTAAAAAATAAGAAGATACAGAAATTTAGCACATAACATTGGGATTCACAAGTCGAGCGGCCTCGCCTGTCAATTCGGGAACTCAGGCTAGCCGTGGAGAAAATCATGCATTGGTCTGGCCTAAGTGGCTCTGAAATTCATCACCGTGGAGATAAAATGAGAGGAATTCACTCACTCCGCGTGACACGGTGGACTCACGGAGAGAGATTGAGATAGGAATAATTACTCGTCTCCTTTTGATATGATTGGCCGTCGTTAAATGTGACTGAATTTAGATTGCATTGCAACTTCAGCAATATTGCTGTGACCAAAACATTATGCTGAATAAAAACGCTAAAATAGTAAGTCATTAAAGAAATTCATTCAAATCGAAATAAGAAAGCTATGCAAGCACGGTATAGTTTTGCGCATGTTTGCCAACTCGATTTGAACACTCATCATCATTCAAGTATTCGTCGAATCGTTCGAGAACGGTATAGCAATATGTCTTGTCGAGTTCTCGCCTCGACTCGACATTTTCGAGTACTCGCACAGCCCTAAATATAACATTACATGATAATGGACATTTGTGGGCTGATGTGATTTGATTTCTTTATTGATTGTTTTCAGTGTCAAAATAGCAGGAAGTATTGATCTAATTAAGTTCATGTATATTGTATATGCTTAGGTAGAATGTAAATCTATATTTCTATCTAATATTTAAAATTGTATTGATTGAAAATAATTCGGTTAGAGTGATAATGCCCTACGATGTTGTTTGGCTAAAAAGCTTCGTCTGCTAAAAGCAAATCTTTTCTTGCTTTAAAAGCAACTCGGAATCCTCCAAACTACAATTGAAGAATTATCCCAAACTAATTTGTCAAAAAAGTTATTTTGATAAAAGATTGTGATCACTGAAATCATTTTGAGAGATAGGATCGAGTCAGGTCGCGAACGAAATGGAGACTGATTTATTCGATGCTGGTCAGATAACATAGCATATCTCAGATTCATCTTGTCTGCTTCGGCGAAGTGGTCAGAACATATATGACTTTGCATATTAGGAGTAAAGTCTTCACATCCTATACTTCGACACCATTGAATAAGAAAGATTTTGATGGGAATCTGTGGAAGCTAAAATATATTTTCCGTTCAGTATTGCTGTCGTTGCCACAACATAGCACCATTTTTAAGGCAAACATAAAACAAATCTCATGATGAAGACGTTGTTTTGAAGCGATGCACTTGTGCGAGCATTTTGATGCCTTACTCATCACTGTACGTGATGGGAATGCAAGTCATGAATCGGTGCGTCAAATCTGAATGAATATGAATATGTGCATTTACTTCACATTTTATGATTAATCCGTTCGCGGATTTCGCAGAGGTGCGCTGTTTTTGCGAGATTCAGCTTTGGAATTCCTGTGCGGATTTTACGGGATTTTGCTTTTGAAACGCTGGAATCGGTCATACAGAAACTGGTAGGCATTCAGAGTATCGAACTATCTTTTCTTCGTTTCGCTGCAGTTTGATCAACATAGCAACATCAACGTGCTTCATCATCCAGTTGAAGCTGATCACGAAACGTCGATTTAGAAAATGAACATGTTTATTCAGTCGCATACATGCTCCTCAGATTGAAAAAAATGTAGGAACATATTGAATAGACCCTGTCTATACCCTACATATACGCAACATTGAGATCTCCCATCGAACTGAAAACTTCATTTATCTACAAGTTTAACGGATAAAATTATGAGACGATATTTTCTTCCCCTTGAAAGTGAAATTGCATGAAAGTGCTGTTAATAACTATGTTATTTGACTCGATTCTGAAGCAAAAGTCATGAAAAGTTGATATACATGTAGTACGTAATAGCAAATGAAATAGATTTTTTGGTGAATTTTGTCTTAATGTACTTGTATGAAAATCTGAGATATATCCGATGCGACCAATAGGATACTAAGAAAGTAGATACAACAGGATACAATAGCTCTCCACTGCTCCTGTAATCAATTAACTTCAAGAATGAACAACCAGTCGGTCAGATATTCGGTGCGCGGTACAATGTCCGTTTATTCATGGGACGTAGAAGCTGCTGAGACTTATTTCCTCGAGCTATTGTGCTACAAAGTAGTTCAATTTTTTAAATTGTTTATAAGATTCTGAGTGTGTAGATTCATGTTTTTGGTACTATGATTCGATCAATATCTTAGCAGGTTATCTTGCCAAATATCAAGTTCTAATGTCTCTAAATTTCTTATTTTGTGATCTTTTTTGACATTCGTTATTTCTATATACATTGATAATTGTATATTTCTGCTTTCAGTAAATGAGACTGAAAAAATGGCGCAATGGTATTCAAAAACGGTAAGTCACTTCTGTTGCGCTTTCTCAGGAGATGCATGTAGACTTCACCCCCAAACCCAGATATTTTTATCTCTTTGCATCAGTGTATGGATTCATTTTTTCAGTAATAGTAAAATAATTCATCTTCGAATAAATTTCGCTGAAGCAGCTATATAAATTTTTTCTCCCCAACCAAAGCATGAATCCATATTAGCAAGTAAAGGGTGAGGGTAGTGCAGCCTTCATTTAGCAAGCACCGGAAAAGCTAATACTTATTGCATGAAGGCCGCTTCTCTCCTCATTTGTGAGCATGCCTCATTCATATCAATGTTGACTGAAATTTACTCAGCGATATTGCCTTTCGAAACCCATTATTTTTCACAGATGATGCTTAAATCGAATAATGTACGTCGAGTGAACGCAATATAGAAGCACACTTGGTTCACTCATTGCAAACTTCTTTATCTGTGTAACCAACTAAATGATGTTTTTTCATGTTTGCCTGTGAAGATCAACAATTTCGGCAACTGATGCTTATTTTCATTAACAAGATACCAAAATAATCAAAACTATCACTCGTGGCTGGGAACAGTGAGGACCCAAGTAAAGAGCCTAGGCATATACATTTTAACGCATTTATTTTAACATTTCTACCTGATTGAGTGCTTTGCGGACAAGTCCTGTCGATGTTGGATGGGCGCTAAAATCACACAATAGCATCTGAATTTTGTTTAAACTAAATTTTGACTTGATACGGGACAATCACACGAGGAAATTCTTCATTAGCAATCAATTTATTGCATCAATAGAATTTGTACGTCATCAACTAGTTGAAATAAGAAGTCCTGAGCAATCAATTATCTGAAATTCTCGCTGTTAAGAGCACGTTGTCTCATTTTTAACAATTAAGGATTCTGGCACATATGCGCCTCTAACCTTTTCGCAGGATTTCTACTGGATACAGCACTTGAAATTCGTCAGATTCTGCTCTCCATGACTTTAAAGCAGACCCCGCAGCTGATACTTTATCGGCGTTACTGCGGCGGAAGCATTTTTGCAGTCCATCCAATCCAAGCAAATTGCTTTATAATACAAGCTGTGCTTAAAGTGGTTCTCTGTTTTTCTATCTTCCATCTTGATTATCGTGCACGAAATCATCGACACTCGAAAAATATATACCCATACAGTGATGCCATTGTATTAAGCCGACGCGTAGACAGACGCGCGCAATGTAACTTTGGAATGACTGTTAGACGAATGATGTCTTTAAATCATCCTATCTGCTTTATGTCCAGCTTGCAAGGTTCCCTGTACAAGGAGCACGTTGTATTGCTGAGGTCACATAATTGTGACTCGTCAAGAAAGAGACCGACGGTGATAGTCTACTATGCCCTTTGAATCAGCTTCAGTTAGTTATCGACGTTCAGTGGTTAATCAACAATTGATCAAATTTTCATCAGTGATTTATCAATTTGTGATTTCTCCAGTAAAACAATTTTCATTCTAGGCATTTATACAGACTACAGGTAGTACATTTGCAGAAATCCAGTTTAATAATATATCACTACTTAAATCGGCTTATAGACCAGGTTGCTTCACATAAAGACTAAGCACGATCTACTCAACAAGCTAGGTTTATGATTATCTGCCGGTTATTGAAGTACAGTGGCCAACTTCACAGGTATGATCACGTGGCCTAAGATGCGTGCTTTTGTTGTTAACGAATTTGGTTCAACTTGCACTCCGCCGCAGTCTGACTGAAAGATGACGTATAAAGTTTTTCAGAATAAGAATTTGTTTGCATCATTGATGTGGCCTCGATCCCGAATGCGGTTTGCCGATTGAACTGGGAAAAATCACCTTTATTCATCACTGCTCCTACCAAGACAGAGAGATACTAGGATACTACGGATGGCGACAGTCTTCACACACTTGCAACTCTCTCCAGGCTAAGGTTAGCAACCTCTAGTGACAGCGGTGGCGCCTCCCGTGTGCGCGGACTCGAACTCTGGACTTTCTGCACTTCCGTACCGCGACCATTGACCAATTGAGCTACCCTACAGTATAGGGTCTACACCTAGTGCGTACTGAGCATTGCTTTTATGCGTAGTTCAAGGCGATAAGTCGCAATTCGTATTTTCAAATGATCACATCATTTTTATTTTTCCAGATTACAAAGAAAGTATGCGGTGAAAGCGAGAAGAGTAGTATTGGCTCCGTTGCATCATGGCGACAGGCTGCAGCGGTAGCTACGGCTTCTATGTCTGTACGTAAGGCGATTGGCAAATCAGTTGACGTCGGTGGTTTCAAGTTCGAGAAGCAGTGGCAGGAGAAAATTCTTAGCCATGGATCGGCTCGTGATAAAATTCTATTGAAGTTCAAACTCATCATATCCAATCCATTATTGCATTACAGGCATTTAGACTCCCTTGTTCAAATGGTAACTCCTGCCAAGAAGCGTGATTGCGCTACAGCAATAGGTGAGTACGAATCTGATTATCCTGTAAAAGTAAATCAATGATAACTCAAGAGGTGTCTCTTTCTGTAAATTTTCGGGAATCTGACTTGATTGACAAAAGTATTAATCAGAGTATAGCTATTAATATTCATGGTGCTGTTGTAATCTGCATTTTCCATGAAACATGCCAGAGGGTTCATTCAGTCTTTATTTGTCCTTTTTTGTACAGGGTGCCGAACTTGAGTGGCATGTAGAACCTGGAAAAGTATTTTTTTTGAAATACCTTCAGAAGTCTGCATAAGTCATGGAAAATCGTAGATTAAGAGGAATTCTTATCAAGATGGAATAAATATACATTACGTGTAATTAGATAAGAAATCATGCATTTTTCATCAAAATTTCTTTCAAGTCTTTGTCCATTGCGATCGCGACATTTTGATAAGTGTTAAACTCTTGTTTCTTCATGCCACATGTTGGAAGTTGTCAAATGCGAAAGTGAATTTGGCATTCACTGGTCGTAATTAAAGTATCCTTCCTCGTTGAGCTGTCACAAATGAAAAATGATTTCAGTATGTGAATCCTCATTTATGTAGCGATGAAATGAAGTACCCTATGGGTGGTACATCACAAGGAATCTGTAAAATCTTACAAGTTACAACATTGTCTTCAAACCTAAAGTGCAATCATCCTGTACTAAACTGGCAAACATTAGGGCAACTTATCCATTCAAGGCAAAGTCATTGACACTGTAATTAGTTGTTTAACGGGACACATGGCGAAGCCTAACCCATCTACTCTTTCAGGATGTCTCAAATTCTTTGACCATTGAGCTTTTCAAGTTCTTCTGCATGTGATCCTCACATTTTTTTGCAGAATTTGCACCCCTGGCACAGCTTCGAGCCATGAACGAAACTAGGGATTGCTCAATGAAAAATTGATATGATGCAGTACTTTAAATGAATAATAGTAACGTGACAGATCTTCTAATCTGATTAAGCTGTCCCCATCAGGAACCTGTTCGCACGCCTCTTGAAAGTATCAAGATTGTATTGGTCTTGGGAAGCTGATTCCAAAGCTGTGCCGTGTGAGCAAAATAGTTTTCGAGCGACTCACAGTGCGTGGGCTTTCTTAACTCACATGATAGCATGTGAGCGCATTAGCTCTGCGTGTGCTTCTGGAGAAGATCTTAGGTTTTGGTGCACACTCATTTACTGCAGAGCTGCTTCTACCGAAATAGTAACTGTAGAAGAGACTGACTGAAGCAACATCCCGTCTGACAGAGATCGGTTGCAACTTTCTGGCAAGTTATTCATCCATAAGATTCTTGAATCGTTTCTCAACCCGTTCAAGTAGGTTGAGATGTGTCTGTGGGGCACCGGCTCACAGATGACAATAAAACTCCATCAAAGGACGAATAGTGGTCATTGCTACAAAAGTCCAAAACCTAAAGAGAATGACAACTATTAAGTCAATACAAGAGACCAACACCCTTGATTCCCCAACCGCACTCGCCCGACCTGGAAATTGAACCGAAGTCAACGGTGGAGACGAGCTCGCACCTTCTTCACCAGGCCACGCTGGCGGTTCAAAAGCTTTCGATATCACTTGGAGATGACTTCTACCTTCACTCGCATTCCTTTTGAACCGTCAGTGTGGCCTGGTGAAGAAGGTGCGAGCTCCTCTCCACCGCGGACTTCGGTTCGATTCCTAGGTCGGGCGAGTGCGGTCGGGGAATCAAGGGTGTTGGTGTCTTGTATTGACGTAATAGTTGTCATTCTCTTTAGATATTCAATATACTGCGTCAGACCTTTGTTGTCAAGTCCTAAACCGTTCATCAGACAGTCCAGAATTTAGTTTCTAAAATTCCAAAAGTCCTAATAATGAATCATTTTTGCAAATGGATCGCTACTAGTTACCTACTTTGTTACATGCGCAATTGCATAATGTAAGCATATTAGGTAGAGTGGTAACTCCGCATTTATTAAATCCCCAATGTGTGTATGCACTTTCGATTTCATTAAATGAACTCGAGGTGAATACAGTTGGGAATTACTATCAAATGTGAGATATGCACATTTTTGAAGTTTTGAAAATTGATGAAAATTGAATTAAAAACTTGAAATTATAGCCAAGAAAGCTCGAATAAGATCGCGACTTTTTCATCAAGACTTCCCATTGTAACACGGTTCATGGAATTCCCTTGACAATCAGCTTAATTTCCGCTTAGTTAGGATGCTTATCGGCAAATATTCATTCCCTTTGATATCCAACTTATTTCATACTACTTATAAAGCGGCTCTATCTCGGTAGTATATAAATTTGCATAACTTTAACTTAAATCCGCTCAAATGATTTTTCGGACCGCAGGAACGTAATCTCCGCAAAAAACTGAATCTTTTGACATAAAATTTTTCACTGTATACAGATACTTTTCGAGTCGACATAATTATATATAATATAATTATAGGTTCCGTAACTGTTTTCCTTTTTTGACCTGATCTACTAGCTATCATACTAGCTTCGTTTTAATCGAGCTTCATTGATATTGTCATATTTGGTTGTAGATACATCACGGAAGTTATTCATGCAAATATTACCTAAGGGACGCTCTCTAATTGCATTCGATCAGCGTCCATTCCACATTTTGGACGCTATGAAGAATGAGGAAGTGACGACACCTGAGAAAAAGCGACGGAAGAAAGCTCAAACTTCTGCAGAAGATGCAACTGAGAAACATGACCATATTCTTGCCTTATGGCTATTCGAAGACAACTTAAAGAGGAGATATGAAGAATTTTTGTCGAATATGGAGGTGGTAGTGTTGAGAGACGTATTAGAACAGAACAAAAAGAAGGCATTAGGTGAGTCCACTGCGTTTATTTTACTTTTTATAATCTTATGGCAATGATAATGAAATTTCCTACATTGCTCAAATCATTGTTGCAGAATTTTACATTTCGAATATCATTTTAGTTTCACAGACGAGAGGGTCAGACATAGATAGTAGCTTTTTGCGGACACGATAAGTCTAGTCTTTCAACGACGTGAAACACAGTGTTGAAACATTTGTTAGCTACCACTAGAACTTTTTTACTATCTTACATTTTGACCTTTTGTGTTGCTACTCACTTCTGCTTAGTTAGTATTATGTCTTATTCGTTCCTTTTTATGAGAGAAGGCTAATTGTGGACGCATAGATTCTATGACGTTATTTTAGTTTGTCAGACCAGAGCATTATTTACCTGTAAACATTAGCCTGACGATGACTGCCTATATCAGCTGAAAGGCCTCACCAATAAATCTAAATTGAAGACATCAGTCGTTTTGGGCTTCCCTCTGACCAAAAGCCATCATGTTAATGATCAACAACAGAAGTGATCAGATCGGTGTCATAATTTTTCCATTAAAGAAAACAGTTATTTTTCTTACTATAATACAGCAGCCACACGATAAATAGTTTTAGAATTTTTTTTTGATATAATGAAATGCTCATGTTACTTGATGAGGAAATGTATCACAAGCGAATCATTCAGTTAAATGCCTACAGATTTTCTGTAAAATACAGAAACATTTCAGCGCACTGGTTTTTGCTCCGTGCCTAATTGGAATCGATGCAATAATATGGCGCAGACTCATTTTTTGAGTGTATATCGGATTCCGCCTGTAGACATGGGTAGGACGCAATTCCATCTTGTGTTCTTGTTGCAAGTACTTGGTGCATCACAACGAATAACTTGAAGATGACCTCAATTATAGGTGCTAAGTGTGTCGAGGCGAAATCTCGCAGAAACGGCTCCTACGAATGTGAAAGTCAACGACGAAGAGTGCGAAGTTGTTCCTGTTTCTTGTTGCCTTGGTGATATGATTGGAGAATCAAGTGGTTGTAAGGATGGAGTTGTGATGAGTGCGCGTTCCGCTTGGAAGCTTCTCCGCATCCCTACAGACGAAGGTATTCCATTCAGTATTCGAGGACACGGTTACAGCATGTGTGTCCGTGGCATATTGCTCTACGCCAGTGAAACTTGGCCGCTCACCAGCGAAGATGTAGATCGCTTCATCCGAAATGACAACGAGCGACTTGTCGACTGCGTTCCCATGGACAATCTGCGCATGAGGCTCGGCATTCGCAAGATCGAAGATGCAATATGCACAAGAAGACTTCGCTGATGTGGTCACGTGCGGCGAATGGATAAAGACTGGTGTCCGAGGAAGATTTTGCCCTTTGAAGTTCCTGGACAGAATCCACGAGGTCGCCCAAAGAAGAGATGGCTTGAAAGCACCAAGAAGGATGTGCGAAAGCTTAATCTTAATAACATGAGCCCACAAGACTGAACAGCTAGGAGAAATGCCATCAAGGTGGACCAGCATTCGACGGCGTCCAACCGCCGCAAAACGGTGAAAAGAGACGTCAGATGTGCAGTGAGTGAGGGAATTATTAAAGAAGCTAAATCATCAGTGAATAAGGAAACGTTAACCTACCTTTTTTGTCGGAGCATTATTTGACATGGTTGTCTAACATACGATATGACTTCAGATGCTCCGCTACTGGTCTCAATATTGACAGTCACAGCCGTGATGAAATATTCATTTGCTGATTATAATTACCATGACTACTGATTTTTGATGGTGAGGACCTTTAGTGGTGTCCGTGGCACAGTGGTTGCGTACTTGGACTAGCGATCTCATGGTCCAGAGGTCGAACCCGGAAAGTGTCATTGGAAGTCGGCAGGAAGGGCATCCGGACTACAAAGCACCACAACGCTCCAAACAAAGTCTGACTTCAGTCAGCACCGTCCAAGGCCCCAGTAGGGGTAAAAAGTGACGTAAATTCCGTAAAAAAAAAGGACCTGTTGCCGTATCTTGTACTCCATCTAACAGGCAAGTATTACTTGCCTGTAAGTATTACTTGTAGGTCTTATCGTGTATTACGGCCGAAGTGTAAGTATTACTATGTCGTAAGTACTACTTCGTAAGGTGAGTCTCGACCTCCCTAACAAGACATTATGATACATAAAGTGGTGATAGACTTTTACAGTTCATTCATTTCTTCTGACGCTTTGAACAACAACAATGTCAAGACAAATTCTGTTGTATGATATGCGGCGGTCGATCTCAAGAGAACGAGTTTTCCGAGATCGTAATAATCCCTTTGACCTCTACAACGATCATGAATTCTATCAACGATTTAGATTTGATAAACAGTCAGTGAAGTTTCTTTGTGAACGCTTCGGCAAATTTTGCGAATCCAAAACATACTGTCATCCGATCCCAACAGAAATCAAAATTCTCCTGGCTCTGAGATTTATGGCTAGCAATTCGTTACAGCAAGTCATCGGTGTTATTTTTGGATGTTCTCAATCAACGGTATGTGCTGTGATATGGAAAGTTTTGAAAGTTATCGCAAATGATTTGAATTCATTTATTGTCCTACCGTCCGGTATCGATGTACAACGTACTCAAAGTGCCTTCAAGCATTTGACAAGAATATCTGGAATAGCTGGGGCTTTGGACTGTACACATGTTCGCACATTCGTTTCAGACAGCCAGGAACATTGATTCATTAACCGCAAAGGATTTACGTCTTTGAATATTCAAGCAGTGTGTGACCAAAATTACAAGTTTATTCATTTGTATTTATTTTGGCCTTTTTTAGCACACATGATTCTTTTATACTGAAACAGAGTCAACGTTATTTTGATATGGAATCGGGACGAAATAATTTTATACTTCTTGGAGATAGTGGTTATGGTAATGGCAAAACGTGGTTATTGGTACCTTTCCTTCGTCCCGAGACGGCAGGTCAGAGAAGTTTTAACTATCACCAAAGGAGAGGAAGAGTTGTTATAGAGCAAGCCTTTGGCCAGTGTAAGCGGCGTTTCCGAGGTCTTTCAGAAGGGTATAGAACAACTCCTGAACGTGCCAAAATAGCAATAACTGCTACATTTATTTTGCATAATATTGCAAAAGATCGACACCAGCCCGACTCATATGATGATTCCCGATCTGAAGAGTTTTTACCCGAAAGTGATGCATCCTTTGTGAATCAGTCAGAAACGCTATCTCATTTTAGGGATGGAAAACATTCTAGAGATCGTGTGGTTCAGTTATTCTTTGAACAACGATAATTATTGTAATATAAGTCTTTAAAAGATAGAAAATGCTTATCAATGTCTATGTTGTTTAATAAGGACCATAGGCCTAATAAATCGAATGTGAATAAACAATCAATAATGTTTCTGTTTTATCTTTTCATTGTGTGTTAAGAGATTTTGATGTGATCACATAATATTATTTAGTTCAAAACAAAACAGATATTAATGCTAACAAATATTAACATTAGTTTTATTAAAATGAACTACGAAACTAATAGAAAGTGTGAAAATCACATACTTCTGCGCTCATTGGTTGAATCATAGAACACTACCGTATCAGTATCCATACTAATAAAACTTGTAACATCGGGGTTTACTTCCTGTTGAGTTGAGCGCAGACGTTTGGTTTCCAAGTAGCTTATTTCCAATCGCAACTTCTTGATCTCCAGCCCAAGCTTTTCCTTCTCTAGATTGAGAACATCCTTATGCAGGTTTTCTACAGTATTTTCATCTCTCTTTCGATTCAGGACTCGCTTTTGACGTTTATCCGAGATTTCAACAAAATTATTATCACACTTAGTGGATGAAGATTTTGTCGGAAATTCATCGAGGTGAACTGATGAATCTGCTGGTTCGACTATTTGATCGTCTGTCACTGGTTCAGCTGCGCTCTCGATAGGAGCCCCAACTCCTGTGAAAGCCTCACTACCTCCCAACATATCTGAGATGGCTTTGATGTACGATGGAGGATCAGGAATAGGTGGACCGCCGCCAGTTTGTTTACGGGATCTTCGAACATTTGATGACCATTTCTTTGCAATTGAGACCATATTTTCCATTTCTTCTTCACTCCTAGCCAGTCACGATGATTCAGAGGAAATTTGTTATTAAATTCCTCCGCTATTTCTGTCCATGCAGTCCTTTTCAACTTCGATGCATTAGCTCGATTGCTCTTATTGTAGAAAATATCCTTGCGACGTTCAAAGTTTTCAACTATAAAGAAACACAGTTGGTCATTCATAGGCGGTTGTTTCGCAGTTGAAGCAGACATCATGTAGAGAATCATAAGACTGCGAAACGTGACGAACAACTAAGTTTTACGCCGCACTCTGCGTATTTAATCAATATCGCTACAAGATGCTCTCGCATGAGATGTATGTAGACATAAGTATCCGATTGGTCGAACACTGTTGAAGTCACACACAGTTACCAGTGACTACGGTGCTTGCTATTTCCATTTAGGGAATTCCACTCTTAAAGTTCGACTCACGTTGGTGTTTGTTGTTCGATACGACTTGCCATGTAAGTAATACTTGAATTTAATTTGCACAACACGATACGGCAACTGATCCTGACAATTGACATCGGTCGCATGTGAACGGTCGTAGCTCAGTTGGTAGAGTGACAGGAGTCTACGCTGTGTACAACTTGGGGTCGCAGGTTCGAGCCCTACCAGTTGCACACATCTTGCATGACCATTTTATCCATCGTTTGGTCTCCGTGGCACAGTGGTTAAGTGCTTGGCCTAGCGATCTTTCGGTCCAGAGGTCGAGCCCCGAAAGTGTCATTGGAAGTCATCACGAAGAGCATCCCGACTGAAAGTACCACAACGCTTTATAAACGTCTGACAATGTCAGCACCGTCGAGCCCCCATTATGGGGTAGTAATGACGTTAAAGCTTCATTATATCCATCGTTCATTTCATTGCTATTTCCTTTATTCATTGTTCCCTTATTGCTGACTGCGGAGATTTATCGGTATCTAACTTCAGGCTTCTATTGTAGGAACAATGTTTGAGCTGCTGCAAAACAAGCCGGAGCAACGAGATGTAAGTATGCATCACATTAATACATTGCGGTGAAGTAAGTCAAGTGAAACTCATCGTGCATACTTCGACCGTAAGATCAGAGTGGGTCAGAGCCGCATTTAAATATTCCAGCCGACCATTTATGTGGCGAATCCGCTTGCCAATGCCTTTCCTCACCAAGATCTTATTAACAAAATACGCTTTCACTGCTGGTTGGACAGAAGGACAGCTTGTAGTCCGCACAGGGACCAGCATTCGATATATAGCTTTCCATGTGCTATCAGATGTTGATGTAATTCTAATTTTGTGAATAAAATTATCGGTGTAGCTTTTCCAAATCGAAAACATCAAAAATGCTATTCAAATGTTAGTTCTGCTACGTTCTCTCTGTAATACTCTTTGCCATGCTTCTCAATGTAAGCCGGATTCTCCCAGTGTTGAAAAACGTAACTTAACTATGAAATGATGGACGAAAAGTCAAAATATCTCTGTTTTCAACAAAGACTCCGGCATATTCGATTCACTTCAAACACGCATTATTTGTATAAGATGGATAAGCCAGCAGGAAACTCGTTGTGGCCAGCACACGTTGAACGAAACCCTCAGAGGACATGAGTGCGCATCATCCAACTTCAGTGTACGAGTCATTGTCCACGTAATGGCGTTGTAGTAATAATAAATTCTTTATTTACTGAAGATGACATTGTCAGTTGTACAGCGAGACAGCTCCGATTATTGCGCTGAAACGTTTTACCCGCTGTTTTTCGGATAGATCTTCTGCGGAGAGAAGAGTTCGAACTTCGAAACCTTCCAAGTGCTGTCCATACCAACCGCTTCCGGTGCACGGCTCGGCACTCGACCGAATGCTGAAACTATATGCTGAATATATGAAGCTTTAACAAGTGTCAAGTCAAGTCAAATGTGCACTGTATTTACGTGCATGCTAATAAATGCCTGCAATTGGGCAGTTGCGTATTTTCAAGTTACATTGACAATCATGAAGTTTAAATTATGAAGCAAGTTAGAAAATATTCATAATTGCTTTTTCTTTAGTTAAGTGACAAACCAGCAGTATTAAACCAACTTTTTACATAGTTCTACTCTTGAATTGAAAGTGAGAAATTGTTCGATTTAATGAGAATGTTAATGGCCATGATAGTGCTGCAATTTGAATTGATTTCGCGTCGAACACGATCTGTCTTGGTTTCGCTTCTCATCATATGATCAAGGCTGGGCTGAATCAGCCGAAAATTTGAGAAGTGTTTCCTGATGTACTCGTAGTATGTACAATTAGTGTCTCCCGATGAACTAGCAATTACGCAGCTGAAATACATTTCATTCAAGCTGTATTCAATTTCATGCATATTCTTCTCCATATTGTCATAATTCCAACTATTCCCCATCCCCTCTTTCTTGATGATTAATAGTGAAGTCAGGAAATAATAGGAGCCTGTTCATTGACTTATAAACGTAATATTTGGCGTTACTGTACTTCATTGTCAATTACTTGCTACCAGGGATGCGGAGTCGGAGTCCTATCATATTTACCGGAGTCGGCGTGATAGGACTCCGGCCTATAACTAGACCCGAAATATAATACAAACAAATAACTTATCTTCGTGCATAGCTGTGACTGTCTTGATGTCAACTTTCTCTGTCAGAAGCATAGAGACAGCAGTGCATACAAAGCTTGTAATAGTTGAGGGAATGATGCGTGATAGTGAAGAAGGATTGTCTTTCACTCGCTGATCTAGTAGATAAGACAAGCCTTCCTAGCTTCGATCACACCTACTCACCAAAGGTCACATGAGAAACCAAAGTAAAATACTAGTTTGCTTGAGAATATTGCCTCCTACCCTCACGTTAATCGCGTGCTATGTCTCCTCCAAAGCGCATATTAAAATCGAAAATGTACTCCTATTTTTTGGAGAAGGATGGGGGATTTTCCTGCCTGGTAGAGACTGGAGAAAAACCGTGTGAAGCACACACCAACAAGTGATGTGCAAAGTTCGTAAACTTTCATAGAAAATGATTGATTTAATACAGCAATGATCACTAAAAATAGGTTCATGTTTAAAAAAAAAAGTAAAACCTATAATCATCTATGATGTAGGTTTCCAGCTTTTGTAAAAAAAACTAGGCTTATGTATTTGCCACCTGGAGTCAGAGTCCTATCAACCCCTGGAGTAGTAATCCTATCAAAATTAAAGGACACTGACTCCCTGCTTGCTACACGTAGTTATATGTAGTTGTCCTGACAAGCAGTGTCTGAACACTTCCCCACGAGGTTGATAATACTACATGATACTGTTGATAAACCTACTCATATGGTGCCAGTCTTAATAATGGCTCTTGCAGTTGTTATGTTGTCAGTCCTTTAATAGCTTGTTCTTTTGACATTTTATGAATTGTGAGATATTTCTCAACATGATTCATGAAGAGTTCAAAACATTCACGATGTGCCTGTTTTCAGCGGTTGGTCAGAATTCTTGCTAACAAGGTCGGCGATCCCTCTGGAAAATTGGCGAGTCATGCAAAGCACAAACTTCTATTGGCTGGTGAGTGAATTTATTATTTATGTTTACAGAACTGGTGGTGTGAATGTTATTGAATTGTAGCAGCATCTTTACTACAACTTTGTGTCTGGATTATGAAGTGGTACAGTGATTGAATTGATACAATCAGAGATGGGAAAAGGGTTTTTCGTGAAAGAAACGAACAAACACCGTGTGGGAAATGAGATTTCGTGCTTTGATTAATTAGACAGAATTTCATTAATCTCCTTGTGATTTTAGTTGTATTGTATTGAGGTAACCTGTTGTATATGGTACATTCAGCACTAATGTGTCTTCATTCGGTACACATTTTTCAAATACATAATACTGCATTTTATTTTCCAGCCCACAAGAAGCTATCCTTGGTTCCTGCTTTTGTATCCGAATTCGAACGAATGTTATATCGTCCGAATATTAGAGAGAAAGCTCAATACTTCGTCATTTGCTGCTTGAATTCCATGCAACTGAAGCGCAAAACTGGGAAGTCATATGACGAAGTGCCCCTGACCCTTATCAAAATATACTGCAGTTTCTTCCGTGCAGCTTTAGACAAGAAGGTGATAGTGAAAGTAAGCATGATTTACTGATTTGTATCAGAGTGTTGTCATTTGTCTGCAGATGATAAATAGGTTTGCCTTTTATAAATCCTTGACAATTATTCGTACCAGCATTGTTAAATATGATAAATGTCCCATAGCTTGTCTATGCTCTTAACTTATTTCACTCGTCCCTGTACCTTATCTTCTATTCCTGGATACATTCTTATTACGGCCGTGAAAAGGAATTACAACGTATTTTAAAATGCGTTGTTTTGCCTTACATGGTCTTGTGGGTAATTCAACATGTGTATTTTCGTCTGAGATAAGTCAGTTACTTTAAACTAGAAAAAGTAATGCTTGTTTAGGATAAAGCAATTTGGAATTATGAGCTACACGTCAATAGAACTGTAACTATCTCATCGAGGTCTGATGACATATCTTTTCTAATGAAACTATAAAACAACGTATTTCAAAATACGTTACAATTTTTTTATATTTAGTTGACCTCTGCAAAGACAGAACAACGTATTTCAAAATACGCTACAATCTTTGACTCTTCATCACAATAATACCATAAAACAACGTATTTCAAAATACGTTACAATTTTTTTATATTTAGTTGACCTCTGCAAAGACAGAACAACGTATTTCAAAATACGCTACAATCTTTGACTCTTCATCACAATAATACCATAAAACAACGTATTTCAAAATACGTTACAATTTTTTTATATTTAGTTGACCTCTGCAAAGACAGAACAACGTATTTCAAAATACGCTACAATCTTTGACTCTTCATCACAATAATACCGATTAGAAATCTAAAATAGATTGTACACATTCGCAATCGCATCATGCCTCTTCTTTCTGATAAAAAGTATTTTGCAACACGTTGCTTTGCCTTTTCATACCTCTGACACTGAAATGGTACCTTTCGAAATACACTGTCTTGGTCTTTCATAAACGCATTGTGAAATACGTTGTTTAAGCTTTTCATGCTTCTGAAACTGGAAAGCGTATTTTAAATGCGTTGTTTTGGCGCTTCATAACGCTGAAGCTGAATAACGCATTGTGAAATACGTTGTTTTGGCGTTTCATGCTTCTGAAACTGGAAAGCGTATTTTAAATGCGTTGTTTTGGCGCTTCATAACGCTGAAGCTGAATAACGCATTGTGAAATACGTTGTTTTGGCGTTTCATGCCTCTGAAACTGGAAAGCGTATTTTAAATGCGTTGTTTTGGCGCTTCATAACGCTGAAGCTGAATAACGCATTGTGAAATACGTTGTTTTGGCGTTTCATGCTTCTGAAACTGGAAAGCGTATTTTAAATGCGTTGTTTTGGCGCTTCATAACGCTGAAGCTGAATAACGCATTGTGAAATACGTTGTTTTGGCGTTTCATGCCTCTGAAACTGGAAAGCGTATTTTAAATGCGTTGTTTTGGCGCTTCATAACGCTGAAGCTGAATAACGCATTGTGAAATACGTTGTTTTGGCGTTTCATGCTTCTGAAACTGGAAAGCGTATTTTAAATGCGTTGTTTTGGCGCTTCATAACGCTGAAGCTGAATAACGCATTGTGAAATACGTTGTTTTGGCGTTTCATGCTTCTGAAACTGGAAAGCGTATTTTAAATGCGTTGTTTTGGCGCTTCATAACGCTGAAGCTGAATAACGCATTGTGAAATACGTTGTTTTGGCGTTTCATGCCTCTGAAACTGGAAAGCGTATTTTAAATGCGTTGTTTTGGCGCTTCATAACGCTGAAGCTGAATAACGCATTGTGAAATACGTTGTTTTGGCGTTTCATGCTTCTGAAACTGGAAAGCGTATTTTAAATGCGTTGTTTTGGCGCTTCATAACGCTGAAGCTGAATAACGCATTGTGAAATACGTTGTTTTGGCGTTTCATGCTTCTGAAACTGGAAAGCGTATTTTAAATGCGTTGTTTTGGCGCTTCATAACGCTGAAGCTGAATAACGCATTGTGAAATACGTTGTTTAAGCTTTTCATGCTTCTGAAAATAGATAACGTATTTTGAAATACGTTGTTTTTAGCCTGAAAGTGCCTGTTTGCCTTTTCACGGCCGATTAGCTAAAGAATTGGCGATTTTTATGGAAATATATATTTCCATAGCACTGATTTAATGTATACACAGTACATTAAATACTAATAGTAATACGAAAAATACTGTACAGATTATTGTTCGTGAAATAAATTACGATAAACCTCAGATATTTTACTTTAAACATAGAAAGTTATAGATTAAAATGTATGAGTCCCCGTACATCTACTGAGAGTGTACGAGTGCATGTAGGTCATGTACATTGTATAGTGCAGTGCTGCACTCAACGAAACATTTCTGAGATGCTGTTTTAAGCACATCTCGCCTATCGGCAACAACGCTCGGTTCAATTATCTGGATGTACAACATTTTATTTCAGAGGAAGATGCTAGGAGCGCTGTTGAGTGGCATTCATCGGGCTTTTCCATTTCTCAAACGCGAAGAAGTGAACGAGCATCTTCAACGTCACATTAACGATATATTCCGCCTTGTGCATACTACCAATACCTTTCATCAGTCAGTGCAAGCGCTCATGGTGCTCTTCCATTTCAATAAGCATCACGAGGAGATGCGAGATCGGTTTTATCAAGTTCTTTATCGCAAGATTGGAGATTGGCGTCTCATCCGACGCTCGTCCCAGCGCCAATCACTGCTTCTTCACCTTGTATTCCGTTCTCTATCAGAAGACGATGATTTGCCGCGCTTGAAAGCGTTCACGAAGCGTCTGTTGACACTCTGTCTAGCCTCCTCCGACACCCCTCTCATCTGCGGGCTTCTTCTTGTCCTTTCTGAGGTGAGTATTAATGCCAATTATTACTCCTGTTAATTAGATACTTATTGAGAAGATCGATCGTCTTCAACCAGGGTTGGTCAAAACCCGCCCGTGGACTGACAAACCCGTTTCACCCGCCCGGGCGGTGTCTCCCCTCTGAATCGTTGTGGTCCCCAGTGTCATCTTCGCAGAAGTGACCTATCACATTCTTAGAGATGCCTAGAAGTTTTAATGCTTGTTACAGGAGAAAATTGTTGTCGAATTCACATATTGTACATTTCGTACATGTAGATATAAGCTAAGTTAGCCTTCAATTGCTTGCTTTTTATCTAGAAATTATGATTAAAGAAATAGTTAGATTGTTGGTTAATTCAGAATCAATCTACTCATACTCATACAAATTCTGTGATCAATTTGTGTGTCATTTTAAAGATTTTATGACATGTTTTACCCACGTTCATTTTCTACAGGCTATGAAATTACAAATTATATGTAAAAGTTTCAGTTTTTGTTTAAATTGTATACTTGCACACAGTGTAACTTAATTCTCTCGAATTAGAGGCCAAATATCACTTACACATTTCACAAAAAATGCACAACAGCATGTAAATAAACAGTAACTTGTGGAAAATCATTAACGGTTGAAAACCCGAAAACCCGCGGGCGGAATTTTTTGGGTGACTGACTCTGTCTTCAACGCCGATTCGTTTTCTCTATTGGAGCTCAAACTGATTTTCACCTCATGCTATATTGTCTTGACTTTCGTTGTATGACATCACAGATTAAGTTTTTTCATCGGATTGTGCACGGCTTGTCACCTCAGTTGATTATTAAGAGTCCATGAAACTTTTTCATATGACGTGGGCATGTTTCATACCCACACTCATCAAGACTTCCCTCATCATCACATCACCTAATGTTTGTTGTTCCTGTTGTCCCTCTATCACCTCTGCAATATGAAAGATCAATCTTACCATCTGTCATCTCTTTTTTTGAACAGTCTCACCCTCTCATTCCGCGAGATATCTGATCCCTATGTTTTCAATCGCAGACTACTGTCGTACTTATGTTCACACTTACATTATGCTTCTGACTTTATTTGCTCCATTGTCTTCTATATAACAGACTTGTGTCAATTACTCATGAAATGTAATTGATTACAATTAGAAATCACTCCGTTTTTCTTCGATCACATTTCAATTACTTCGCAATTACTGTATTATCAGCATTAAACACCTAATTTCCCCGCCACCTCTTTTTCAAGGCGGATTTGCTTAGGTCAATTACAATTGCTCCCCGTAAAAGCAGACGACGCTTGTATAGCATCGATATTAAATTACCAGCTTTTTATTCTCCCCCCCCCAAGTGTTTTCGCCTTGCAACTCTACTGCGATTCAAACTGAAGATTCATAATTGGGATATCGAGACTCGTGGCTTCTAGGAGACATTGTTATGCTTGTAATTGCATCTAAAACTATATACATCCTATATATAAAAACTATATACATATGTAACTTTGGTTTCATAAAGAATTCATCTGTTTATCTTTCACCGAGGGGAGCAGTCTTCTGATCTGCATTTTCTTTCAGTTTTACAATTAAGATAAGTGAGAAAGAATATCACAGCACTTGCATTTAGATTTTGGAAATATGTTCTGTCATAAATTTATTTTGAAAAAAATACCGGTAGTTGTACACCCGGTATACATCTAAGTATGGCGACGCATTTTTTTTTTTTTTTTTTGAGGAGTGTCAAGTAATTTAAGCTGAGTGCCGAATGAATATTAAGCTGTGCTGACTATTATATATATAGTAATATAAAATATATATTTTATATATATTATATAGCAATTACTTTCCATTTACATGGCTAAAAATGTAATTGATTGCGATTACTAATTACGTAATTGTAATTGTAGCCACAATTACAGCACAAGTCTGCTATATAAGCATTTTTGCTGCCTTGCCTCAATTAATAAAAAAACTCCTGACATTTCTTTTATATCACAATGATGTTCGATCAAGTTGAATTAGTTTGCTTTGCAATCATGTCTATAATTTAAACTAATTTCATCAGACATTAATGGTTAAGATATGAGCTTCCCTGTCATGCATGCACACAATCCTCTCTGAATTATTCCATCAATGAATTTGAGGAACAACGCGTTCTTCGCTTAACACATTAAGTAAAGCTTCAGAATATGTTATTTGAACTGTATAAATTTAATTCTGAAACTTACACAAAAAATCAATCGACTTGTTTTTAAAATTTGCCCACTATTCTTTATTTTCATACTACTTACAAGTATTATAACCTGGAAAATAGGATAAAAATGCGCCTATGTCAAACATGACGGGAATCTATTTATTATCATTTCATTGGCATGTAGTCAAAATATGAGCATAATTGTTTGATTTTTTTCTCACTACATCGATTTTTGTAAAACTACATATGTTTATGAATATAATATAATTTCCTTACATTGGGAACTTTAGAAATGCGCCATGCACAGTCATCATTTTTAAGTAGGTTTAGTAATTAACTTCTATTCTAAATTCTTTTAAAGTATTATATTTTCAAATGTGTGAATAGCATAATATACTTTAACATGCCATAGCAATAGACTTGCTGTCAAATCTCATGGTATTGACAAATACGGATCAAAGATATATCTCAAAGGAGGTAAAAATGACAATTAACCCTTAAGGAAATAATCAATGCAGATTTGGAAAGACAAAATGCAAAAAGGTATATTACGCATCCATTGGCTCACAATTAGTAATTCGAAATAACTTGAGTGACTATTCGTGTGATTGACATGATAAAATACGCAATTTATGCTCCAAATCCCTCGAATCTGCCCTTGCTTCCAATCTTGTGATTGACTTCTTTATTACACTCCGGAATTGAAATCTCAAAATCTTCATTTCAGCTGCAGAAGACACATCCTGAAATGATAAGCACGAAGCAGCTTTCATCAAAAGTAAGTGCAACAGTGTTTGCATGTACATAACTGACATGACAATTGTATCGTACTTTCTAACGAATTGTAGTATTCATCATTCATCAATTTAACGACCTTTTAATCCAGAAGATGCTGGATTGGATAATTTTCTCTTGATGATGTTCGTTCGCTTATGGCGATCATCTAACTCAATCATCATCTCGAGTGAGTGACTAAGTTTCATAATTTTTTAATAGATTTCAATATTTCCGGCATTTTGATGAAGGATCGATCCGACCTAGAATTTGACCATGTCCATTTCTGGTCAGGTGGGCAAGAGATTGAATACTCCGATCGTACCAGGGCGCAGCACCAATGATTGCATTCTTACCGCACCTGTATTTGCGCGGATACTTAGTTGTAAGCCTACTTCTGCTAAGTTAGCACTCGGATGCCCTGACTAGCATGATATCTTATTTAGCTCGTGCTCCGACTTGATAGCATTTTATATCACTCATAATACCTTCTGATTGAGAATAGTATACAATGAGTATTATTAAAACAACATCACATTCTCCCTTCCTTGAAAAAATTCAAGAATCGTGCCAGCAGGTTTTTGATCATGTGAGCGTAGAAGAAACTCAGAACATGATCTATTTTCTAGGGCTGCGGATGGTGCACCCGAGCTATTTCTGTTCCACCGGTTCTCAAGCCGGTGCACCCAATTGTGTGAATTTCGAGCCTTATCATATTTTGCTGTATTGTTTCAATTACCTAAGTGGAATTAATTCATTTTTATTTTGTCTTTGCCGATCTCTATCTCTCAGGATCCCCAACCCCGAAGAATTTTAATCACAGAATTAGACAGGTCGTCTCTTCTCTGTTTGGCTAGAAAGGAAACATTGGAACATGTAACGGTAATGAAATGACACAATCTGCTGACTAAATACCATAGCAATCGAACAATAAGCAGCCAGTTCAACATTAAACACGTCAAATTGTGCGAAGTTTCAGTGACTGTTATCAACCGGATCACACAGCAAAGAGACACTGTCGATGTCAAGTTCTATAGAGAAGTTTGTGAACGTTTTTCTCGGGCGCCTGCTATATTTTTTAATAATGATCGGAAGAACCAACATTATCGAGAAAACTTTTGCGCGATTATCTGAATTCTTCGAATCTGAAGGAGTCGTGGCGATCGGAGCATTTGAAAGAATTCACAGCAATCCGCAAGCGACGCACAACTATTTTTCCTATCTCTGTAAGATATTAGGAATTCCTTTTTGCTCACTTAGTAAGTTCCTGCATGTGCCATCGTTTTGAATCAGCATGCACTTCTAGCAAGGTGATACACTTAAACAATCTGATTCTGTGATTTTAAGTGTATGAAGCACATTGATTCACAGATGTTAAATCAATGCTATTTTTGAAAATTGTTTAGCTCGTCTCAATTGCCGGTCAAAAAACATCAGTCAACGACAGTTTGCGGCGTAGCATTGATATAATTTATTAATTTAATACTTTTTCATTAGCTGTCAACTCAGTTTATGCAATTAATTTTCTGTTGTACAAATTATTAGATGCATTTATTCCATCCCGTACTATCATTGATTTCAACTTCTCTATCACTACATGTATCATAATTTTCTTCGTACAACAATTTGCATTAAATTCTATAAAATAATAACACCTCTAACAAAAGACAGAAGTCATACGCTCTAGAATTTCGCAGGGCAATGAGTGGCGCAAGACAATCAATTTTTCGTCGATGCAAAAGTTCTCCGCACAATTGTTTATGATTTTCGGTGCTCCGACGCGAACAGTTGCAACTAGCGCACAGTCTTACTTTTCTCTGCTGTTTAACCCACTTATTTTTCATTGAATGTCTCTAACCTGAAACAAGATGCATGTTATTGAATTGCATCTCTACGAAGGTACAGCTCTTTGTTTTCATTTTCAGGTTGTTGGACAATCAAATGACGATTCAGAAGAAGAATATTTCCCTGATATCGACAGTGACGTGGAGGAGGAAGAACCTAAGAAGAAGCCGAAAGTCACTTTGCCGACGCCGACCGGATATGACGCCACCGCTCGCAATCCTCGCTACTGCGGCGCGGAGAAGGAATGTACATGGGAATTGCTCCAACTAAAGAACAACTTCTATCATCCCTCAGTGCGCGTTTTCGCCAACGCCATCCTTAATGTGAGTACTACTAGTTCATATGACAAATTCAACCTCCTTATGCATGTACCTTTATTCTATTGAAATGCCTCCTTAATAAGACGCACAAAGGAGATTGTTTTTCAAACTTATTCTACGAATTACTTGTTGAATAAAGGTTTGATGAATGCTCACTTCGTCGGACATATATTTAATTGATTATCTAAAACCGTATTAGGTTTCGCTTAGACGATTACCTTCTTCAATTCATGTGATATCCATGTTTCTTCTTTGACTATTTGCTGATCAGAAAATGCAGTGGAAAAAAGTAAAAATCGATGCGTCACATTTATTTATTCAGAGGGTTTCAGAAAAGAGAGGGAGATCAGAAAATTGTGAAACATAAATGGAATAAGTTGAAAATGATATCAAGATAATTTTTTGAAATAGTCGATGCTGATACTACGAGTAGATCAAGTTCATTACTTGTGATTGATTTCATAATATCCGTGGAAGACTGCTACAAATTGCTTTCTTTACAATTTGCAATTTAGTGTTACAAATTGCTTATTTACAAGTCACAGAAAACCCGGGGTCGTAGGTTCGAGTCCTACCAGACGCATTTCTTTTGCATTTTGATCCATTTGGCAATTTGATCCATCGATTTTCTCATTTTTTCTATGCAAAAATGTTAATGTCTTGAACCCGTGAAATCAGCTGATGCCAGAATAATTTAAGTTACGACAGATCTTGCAGACGCTATGAATTATATCAATATAACAATCATGCCTAGATTTTGAAAGATTCAATGAATCGTACAGCCGAGGCCACAGGCGGCCGAGGTTAGATCTCGAGAAATTGCTGGTAATTGGTAAGAAGATGTATCGCAATGTTGCTTGTCGCATTTTGTTTTCTGTGTGTTTGATTAGATTCTCTTAGTCTTTAATTTAATGTTTGAATTGAGGATTTTTTTGATTTTTTACAAAAATTCGTAGGATTCTTTTTAGCTTGATGATGGGAAATCTCCAGTGAATAATAAAATCAGCATAACATTAATAAGTATTGACTAAACCATAGAGTAAGTATAGGTAGAGTGGTAACTCCACATTTATTAAATCCCCAATTTGTATACACTTTCAATTTTGTTAAATGAACTCGAAGTTAATACAGTTGGCATTGCTACCAAATGTGAGATATGCACATTTTTGAAATTTTGAAGAAATTGCCACGGAATTGACTGATCATGATAGCAATGCAGGAGGAATGATGGTATTTTACAGATCCTCCGTGTCATGACAGCCTTGGAGAGGTAATGTCTTGATAAATTAACAATTCGATAGGTTCCTATTACTTTCATTCAACCTTAAGAGTATTTTCCAAAGCGTGATCATATCACAGGCAACCTGCCACTGGTAGAGCAAAACAACATAATCAAAGATAATGATTTCAATTAACTTTGAAAGATACAAATGGGTCCACATCACTATTCAGATTCAAGAAATGAAACATAAATTTAGTGAATCATAAAATCATGCCGATGAAAATAGAATTTAAACCTTGAAATTTCTGCCAAGAAAGCACAATAAGATCTCGACTTTTTCATGAATACTTCCGTTATAATGCGGCTTATTAAAGTCCCTTGACAATCAGGTTAATTTCTGCTTAGTTAGGATGCTTATTAGCAAATATTCATTTCTTTTGATATCCAACTTGTTTCATACTACTTATAAAGGGGCTCCATGTCGGTAGTATATAAATTGGCAAAATTTTAGCTTTTTAAAAACTGCTCAAATAATTTTTTGGATCGGAGAAACGTGATCTCAAAAAACTGAATCTTTCGATATAAAAATTTTCACTGTATACAGATACTTTCCTGAATCGACACTCTACCTACTGTATAATTACTCTATGGACTGAGCACTTTCCTGTTCTCTTGAAATGAAAGGAACATGTTATCGAAATACTACATAGCCTTGTGTACTTTTGGTGCATTTATCATGCTTCCTACTCTTTCATACCATCGACAACAACTTAGCTCATTTCATTTACAACTCAAATTACTCTACATAGATAGTAACCGCAATGTGCTCACTTCTTGTACATGTATTTTTGCCATGAGCAAATATATTTTGTTCTTATGAATTCTGTTTGCCCGCGAAACCTTGATTCAATTATTTCAGCAATTTCCATTAATATTTGTTTTGTTTCTTACAGGGAACTCCTATAGATTACAGTGGCGATCCATTTGAAGACTTCACTCGCATTCATTTTCTCGACCGTTTCCTGCAGAAGAAACCAAAGCGTGTGGCTGCGGAGAACGCACAAGGAGAGGCGAAAGCTCGCTCTTTGGCAGTGAACAGTGACGAGTATCGAAATATGGACGAGCAAGACATCCCTGTTGATGAAAAGTGTTTCTATGAGTTCGCCCGCGTACAGGGAGAACGTCGAAAGCGGAAGCATGGTGAAGAAGATGATGATGATGATGAAGACGTGGAGAGTGTAGGTGACGAGGAGTTTGATGCATATCTAGACGATCACGAGGAAGACTTGGATGCCGCTCTGAAGGACTTGGAGGATCTCGGCAGCGATGATGGAGATGACGACGACGAAGACGATGAAGTGAAAGACCTCTCAGACGAAGAGATGGATTTCTCGGTATCTGAAGATGAAGAAGACGAAACGCCGGGCGGCAACTTTGAGGATTCCGATGATGCGCCTTCTGAACTAGATGATGAAGAGGATGATGAGGATGATCCACGATTGATGGAAGGTAAATGATGACCTTATTTACTCACTTCCGAGAGAGCATAAATCAATGGAATAGATGTTGTTTTATAATATAAATAAGTTAATAGTCTAAACGTTTAAACCTTACTTACCTATTTCCCCGTTCTTCGTACTTGTCCACATTGAACGGGGTCAGACGGTTGTTGCTTTCTGACGTCGCGCCTCCACTCCTGCCGATCGTAGACCATTGCTGGATTCAGGTCCAGAGCGTGAAGATCCTCGGAGACGACTTGCGACCATGTTTTCCTTGCTCTTCCTCTCGGTCTTCTGCCTTCGACCTTCAACTGTGAAGATCTTTTCGTCCAGTCATTCTCATCTCTTCTCTGAATGTGGCCATACCACCGCAGTCTTCTTTGTAGAACATCGGAAATACATTCCAGGTTCATCTTCACTCCTGTGTTCCTTGGCCAGTCTCACACCGCACATTCTTCTCACCATTGCCGTTTCTGTTCTTTCAATCTTCATGATCTGATCACTTTTCACGGCCCATGTCTCACTCTCGTACACCGTCGCGCTACGGAGACAAGCAGAATGCACCTGGCCTTTCATTTTCAAGGTGGAAGCTTTGGATGTCAGGAAAGGTGCAAGTTCATGGATCTTCTTCCATCCACACCTTACTCTCAAAGTCACTGCAAGGTCGGATCCACCTGCGTCCCTCAACATGTCACCAAGGCAGCAGAAGGACTTAACTGAACTGAAATGGTCACCACCTACGCTTAACTCATCAAACTCACTCGGAGGATCTATCTGAGGCCGTCCTGAGCACCCTGGACACACATATTGAGACGCAGCTGCGTTGAAAGTACCCTTAACACAACTACGTCGTTTGCGGATCCATTGGTTGAAAACGCTGCACCTGATGACACTTGTTAATGAAGGTTTGACACAAGATTGCTTTTAAAGCATTTGGAATTCATTTTTTATGTATTAAGTTAGATCATTTTAGATGAAATCAAGATGGTATGCAAAGGATGTGCGTTTGGTGTGACTCAAACCCTCAACCATCTTCATCACATCGCAATCAATGTATCCGCGATTTTTGGAAGCCTGGGATTCGTTCAAAAATCCTGGAAAACCTGGAATTTTTATAACTTGATGAATCAATATAGAATTTACAATAGACATACTTGACTTGGACTGGACTCAGACTTATGTGATCACTGTTCATTACACGCGTTTTAGCTAAATATCTACGCAAATATAAAATCACTCCTTATATTTCTGACCACATTCCTGTATTTGAACAAAATCATGGTTCATGGTAGTTTAACAGGAAATTTATTGCATCAATCCTATTTCAACTTTCTGATGATCTTTTTCCATTGATATCATGAAAAATCGGGCTTGTGTCGAGGATGCGATGACCGTTAAAATGAGACCAAACTTGAGTTTTGGCGCACAATTCGACATCGTACCTTTTTCATAATTTCCGTCACACTTTTTTCACGATTGCCGCTCGAGGGCTGACTTTTAACATGAAACCCTTGAAATATGACTAGAAAGTTAGTACTGAAAACCAGGAAATTCGGGTTCTAAAAGCCGCGGACACCCTGCGTGATATTAAACTTATCACAAATTGTAAAAAAATAATTTTTACTGTAATATTGGTAATATTGCGTATTCTGTTGTTGCTCTGTGTATCAGTAAGCTCGACTACATCTTTTGCATTTCAGTTGACGAAGAGGATGAAGATAGCGATGACGACGACTATTCACGGTAAGCAATAAGATAAGAAATACACAAAGAGGAGTCAGCTATCTCCTTCTGTTTCAGATTGGATGGGTTTGCTTTCGCTGGTGATGAAGAGTCAACTGCTCGTAAGTGTTCTGAGGAGGCTTATTTTTTTGCTGTGTTAGCGGTGAACTCTGTGCACCATCACAGAATTTACTAGCTAGATAAGTAAAAGGTTCATGAAGGCAGTAAGTGCAGGTCACACAATCTTGATCTAACAAGACAGTAACTACCTGATATTTCGGGTGTCACATGCATTTTCAGGGATCTTGGATCGTCTGATTTTGGATTAAAAGTTTTCTAAATAGTGGAGACCAGGGAGACATGACATATGTTATGTAAAAACGCTGTCTCTGCTTATAGATGAAGGCAATGTGTTCGTATTGTGTCCACTTCGTGCCATAACTAGGGCGACCAAATTTCAACCCAAAAAAGTGAAATTTTTAACCTAAAAAATCTAAAATTTCAACCCATTTTAACGTATCCTCTGCAACTTATCTGTAGCTTTGATGCATGCAGGAGGTCACGGCGGATATCAATTGAATTGAGTGATAGACCGAGACTGGCGTCATGACGTCATAGGGAAACGCGTTCCCTTTCTTACCGGGAGAGAATTAGCGCACGATCATCATCAGAAACAAAACAACAATAGACAATTACAATGAAAGTGAATGATCAGGTCAACTAGAGTATGGAGTCGACACTGAATAGATAAGAATCAATCTAACGTCTCCATTTTAAGGATTTTTTTAACTTATCCATGAATTTTGACTGTATTAACTTTTAAACGTTATGGTTGCCCAGTCATGACGAATGCTTAACTATTCCTCAAGGCGTCATTCATAAATGATTAATAGAATTCATCTAATATTATCATATTACTACATAATCGAATCCGATTAATAGAATTAATCTAATACTTAACATTTTAACAGTCTCAGTCAGAAGGAATGAGTTGGCATAGTGGTATCAGCAGAGGCGATGCGTAAATATTGACAATTTTTGATGTTTTCGAAGCGGTACACTCCGCGAAGTTAACGGTCTTCGTGGATATCGCAATGACAACGAAATATATGGATATCCATCCGATTGCCTAATTCAGCTGGTTAAAGCGTGGGAGAGATGAATTCTAGCCTGAATCAAAATATTGCATATAACATTAAAAGGAAGATACTTCATGAGGTCAATTTAATCAACACATTATGAAAGAAGACAACAGATGTAGTAGATTAGAATCTATTTCGAAAATGAACATTGTCAACCCCTTAGTTTGGAAACATACGGACGTAAGTTTCAGTACCGGTATTGATCATGACGACGAAAGCCGATAACAAGAGTTTTCACATGTCTTCTTTTCGATTTCAGAACCATTAAAAAAATGAATTCACAAACAGATGCACAAATTTCCAATTTCATTTTAGTTGACCTCGTGACCTCAGTAGGCTTGCTATCTATGAGAGTTATTAATCAATTAATTCACAGTTTGAATTTTCCTAGTTCTAGAGCTTTTTTCTATTTATCAGTTAATGTAACAAAGATAAAAAATTGTGGCCTTTATCATGCATTATGCGTGGATAGAAACCTACGAAGCTTCGAGATTCGATTTGATTCGCGGATCGGTTGGCGATTCGATTAAAATTCGAATCAGCTCGCTTCGGCCGGCCAAAAATTTCTGCAAGTGTTTTTTGTTTTCTTTTGATTTGTGACCCATCACACGCTTGACCGTGACGCTGGATTCTCTTTGAAAGCGACTAAAGACGTCTAGCAGCTACATGCTACACAGAACATTCTGCACATGATACACAGTGCGTGCTGGTTGCAAGCTCGGCTTCTTGAAACCTTAAATAATCTTTTCGTGATTTGCAATTTACCGGCCGGGGCTAGTCCACGCTTCAACAAGCAGTCTGCAGTATAGTTATCAAAGTATTCTGCAATGCTAATTACTTGGACGAGTATGACATGGAGTGACGATTTTGGAAGTCGACAGTACATACCCGAATTTTGAAATTAAATCTGATCCAGTATTTCCGACATCATATTCTTTTCTTTGAACAAAATCTTGGCTTGTGGCGTTAGAATTCATTTTTGTGTTTCACATATTATAATTCCATTCATGAGGTCAATCAACTGTAATTTTGATTTGATTTTATTATTTGACTGCTTGACCAAAAATAAAAACACGGAGTTCACACTGAAAAATGTTCTTGCTTTTGCTGTCATTAAATGAAACTCCCGAACCGACTGGTCGAATATGTATAATTCCATTGCCTGGTGAAAATGTTCACTAAAAATCGGACTTTTTCCCACCGTCCATGTTCCCGGTCTAAGCATGATTGCTAGGCTCAATCAGAAAAATCGGATCCAAATGATCGTGTTAAGGATGTATGAATAACGATTATGACGATCAGCAACTTATTACTCGTGACAGTAAGATTACATGTGTGATTAAAAAAACTGCAAAATCGATGTGATATGTAACATAATAGGCATTACTTTCTATGTCCCCACTTAGGATAGCGATTGACTATGGCGCGAATCTCCAACGACAACATTCATTTAAAAAGAAACCAAAGCTGGGCTAAAGTTTTCTCCGTTGTGGACAAAAATTGCAGATGATATAATTTTTGCATGAAAATCGCAAAAGACTAAAGAGACAATGCATCGCGAGTGAAATCTGCAGCATCTAGGAAATCATAATCATTTGTGTATGGCGTGTTTGTGTAATAAATAATACTGACAATGGTTTAACAACGAATTTTGTTTGTTTTTGTTACAGAAAAGAAGCAGCGTCAGTGGGAGGAGAAGAGAAATAAATGGACAGACAAGCCTGAGCGCAAATTTGGCTATGGAGATGCTAGGAGTAGTGGCGGCCGAGAACATTGGCGTGGAAGTGGAGGACGAGGACGGGGCAATCGAGGGAGAGGCAGAGGAACTCGAGGCGCTTTCAAAGGGAATAGAAATTTTAAACAGAATCGCGGTGGACATAAATTTTCCAAAAGAGGAAGGCGGTGATGATCACTGTCAATTGTATCAACTGTAAATATTGTATTTTCTGATCATGAACTCTGGAATCTGTATTCGCATCTGTGAATATATATCGTCTGAAAAAGCAGATTTTTTGCACTTTTTTAGTCGTGAAAAGGATTAAGTGCAACTGAGGAATACTGAATTTTCTCAAATATTAGCATAATCCCCAAAAATCAGAAGTCGAGGTTTAAACTGAGTACAACAGTAAAGACCATTTAAAATAAGCAATATATTGAAGGATGTTAACTGATAGATGTTGAGACAATATGCGGCAATGTCACTTATTTATTGTTCTTTCTTTTAGCGCGCTTGATGATGCTTCAGCGATCTATACATGTTCGATTTGGAGACTAGACCGTCCGTCATAATTACTAGAAACTGTAGCAAGTCTAAATCTTACTTGGGCATCAATCAACCATGAGATAGGAATTTCAAGGTTCACTTAGCCGACTTTCCTTGGGATGTAATCGGGCAGAAATTATAAACATTAAATAATTCATTTCATTATCTATATGATATTGAATAATGTAACAGGTCGATGTTGGTGATATCAGCGAATTCTGTGTGTGTGTGTGGGGGGGGGGAAGCTGAAGGAATGAGAAGTATCTGAAGAAATTATTAGATCATGACACCAACCATAGATGAACCATGGAGTTAGTGACATAAATATCACAAGTGAGAAGTTTGACCACAGAGCATTTGACGTGCGGTTGCTTGGGTTGAATAGACAATTGAATCACATTAGATTTTTGCTGCGAATAAACGAAATTTTGGTTGTGATCTAATCATTTTATCTATTAAATTAAACTTCTCATGTTAAATTTAAAATTGTAATGTAAATAAATGTAATTAAGAGTAATTACTAGGGCAACCCAAAGTTGCATTAAAAATCTTCAAAAGTTGCACTTAAAATTCAAAATTCAAAAAGTCAAAAAAAGTTGAATAAAAATAGCTTGAAATAAATGCTATTGGTCAAATAGCAACAGATAATGGCAATCATGGCTAAAAAGTTAATATGCACGTGTATGCCCGTTTGAATGTGTTCTATTCAAATGAAAAATAGGTAACTAGCGTTCATTTAACAATATATTTTCACGTCATACAAAACAAAATTCATACCAACTCAAAAAATAAGTTCACAATACAAACGTAGATTAATCACTGCTGTTGTAGTACAAGACAAGGTAAGCCTCAATATCTTCAGGATGAAAATATCGATCGTCAGCAAGAAGTTTTTTCAATAAAGAGAAACTTCTTTCCACTGATTTGGAAGTGGGCTGACAACGCTGAAGCAACACATACAAAGAAGGAGAAGTAGTTGACGTAAATGCTATTTATAGAAAAGCGTCACCACACAATTTTTAGAATTGAAAACATGACGAAATGCATCTAGATTGGGTTTAACCGGTAGCTGAGTTGATCCAAGAGTGAGGAAATTAAAAAACTTATCTTTATTACAAATGACAGTGAAAGTTGCAAAATGTTGCATTTTACCTTAAAATATGCAAAAAAGTTGCAAAAAGTTGCAATGCAACTTTGGGTTGCCCTAGTAATTACATTTTTTAATTGTTACCTTGTTTATTTAAAGCAAATGTAATTATGTGCCATTTAATGATATTTACAGAAAAATATCACGAGGTTTTCAATTTTACTAGCCTATTGTTTAGCGCATCAAATTATTGACAAGCATGTCATCTAGACATGAAAGGAGGTTAGCAAACATTGAAGTACTTAAATTTATACGAAATTTATCAGGTAAAGTTATTAACAATGTCATTAACAGTGCATGCCTTAGCAACGTATTTGTTTTCGTTTTTTGTTGAGGAATTCGTAATAATATTTTCAGAGAGTAGATATCATCATATGGAAAAAAAACCATTAATACAATTGAGACGACGAAAAATTTTGCCTTGTTCACTTTTGTTGACACTTTTCATCTGACTTTAGCAAGTCTGTCACTCCTTTCTTAGAAATGACTGAAGGTTTCTGTCATAACAAGTGGCGTCGCGTGCTCCGGACCATAGGCCTTCGCTCCATAGTGGATTCCTGTTTTTCATGCAGGAGACAGCATGAACTGCTAAAAATAATTAATTTGACGCTGTCTTAATTTCAGTGAATTTTAATACTCGAACAAGAGGGCCAACATGAACAGTCAAATTATGCTGACATGCATGACTACAGAATTAAATGAAATTATGTGATTAATAGATATTGATGGTTAAATGAAAGTTACTCTTAAGTCCACAGACTACCCAATATTGACTATACTGCATGTGAATTATGATTCACTGTGACAGCCTCTTTTTCTGAACAGCCTCAGAAGCATGCAATCCTAAGCTGATTGTTCGACAACGCGACTCCTGTTTTCCTAGGATTTTATGCGTCAAATGACAATGAAAATGCAATGTTGATTTCTCGCATGATCGCCTTAGTCAAGGATCTGAGACCACCACAGAGAACATACACTCCAGAGAAAGCTCTCGCCAACGCAAGACTCTTGTGTCCATTATAGCCTGTCAATCACTTAAATGTTTCAAAATTGGTCTGCTAAAATGTTTTTGTGCTCCTCATATTCTATCCTTTTAGAGTGGTTTAGTTATTGTTTCAACGCCATTAACTTCGTGTACGATGGTTAGAAGTTTTCTCCATAATCCCTCGGACGACTGGCCGGTGTAGAAAATAACCACTGTTGAAATCGTCATCATAAATATAATATCACAAATATGCCTTCGATCATTGAATATCTCAGACTGAATCACACATCAAATTAGGGAACCTTCATCGCTATTTCCTTTCAGCGGCTTCTAACCTTCCGATCCGACATTCAGCCATTGGTGAACGCAGGCACGACGATTCAACGCGTCATCATATTCTCTAAAATTTGGCGAAGCCACGAATAGGGAAAAATTGCGCCTCTCTCTATCTGAATCTAAGAATTTATAAATAGATCTTTCCTTGCATTACTGCAATATATTTGCATCTGCGTTTCTATCTGCAGAAGACGAGTCTAACCATCGAGCTAGGCGCACGCGCTACACCTATCACACAAACACACAAATCTCTGTGATTTGCTGTGAACACATCCCTAGCGCATTGTGTGATTGCTTGAAGATCTTCCAGTTAACAGCTGAGAGATGGTGCTCTGAACGTATTTGAGACTAGTGACTTGAAACTGCAAAGTGTATGTAAAGTTGTATACGTAAAGATGCTCTCCAAAACAAAAGTGAAAGTTATTTGAACCTTTGTTATCTAAGCGCAAATATTTATTTTTTGGTATGCGGCGAAGGCCTCGCAGGCACGGAGACGACGCCACTGGTTTTGACTCATAACCAGGCATTATTCATATCTATGTTTCACGCACGGACAAAATAAGCGCAAGAATCAGGTTGTGTGACCGCACACGAAAATGGTGATGAAATCGAATCAACAGATGCCGGCTTGCCATATGTGTCGAAAAGGCTGAAGAAAACGAATCGATCGATTGAATGCAGCACTGCTTTGTTTATTTCAGATCCGTTACAAAGACAATCGCTTCTTTATCAGCAAGTAAGAGTGAAGTGAATCAGTAAAGACTTTGGAATCGTCTCAACATTGACGTTTGTCAAAAGCAGAGTGTGTCATTGAATTCTTAAACGTAGAAAAAACGTTTCGCCAATTGACTTTCATCTCATTGACGTTCACGGAACAGAAGCAGTTGGGTGAGCTCAGTGAGGAGATGGGTTCGTCAGTTCCAAAGTGGCGATGCAAATACGTGCGATAGACCTCGCTCAGGACGACCTTGCACAGACAGAACAACGATGAAAACACAGACGAGCTCATTCGAGAGAATTGAAGCATCACGGTCGCAGAAATGCGAGCTGTTTTCTTTCGATGTTGGTGTTGGGGAATTAGAAATGATGCTGTCGAACGTGGGGTGCAGCAAACCGTCCAACAGATTGGTCCCACTCAAGCTTGCACAGGAAAACCAATATCAAAGTGTGGCTGCCAGTCGAGAGTTGCTTAAGTGGTACGAGACCGAAGGCGAGCGAGTCTTTACTGGACCGGGTCATCACTAGTGACGAAACGTGTGTCATCACTGCGAGCCTGAGTCGAAACGACAGTCCATGGAGTGGCACCATATCCGCTCTCCAAGGTTTAAAACGCAGCCATCTCCTGGCAAAGTAATGTGTACTGTCTTCTGCGACAGGCGAGGCGTCGTCTTATTGGACTTCTTAGAGCCTGTGACAACAGTCAACTTAGACCGTTGCACCGAAACGCTGCCGAAGCTGAAGGACCGCATCTCTCGTAAGAGGCTGCCGAATAATCTTTTCTGTTTGCAACACGACAACCAGACACCTCACAAGTTTGAGAACAGGAGAGTGCGTGGACAAGAGTGCATGGCGTCTAAAGGAAGGATTGCGAGGTCAGTCCTTTAAAAGTTTAAAAAACATTTTCTTTGATCTCTTTTGACCCAGTTTTTATTAATACCGGTAAGATTATCCTGCTATTTTGCATCATTGCTTTCAATGATGTTTGCTATTGATGCCACACACCTAAAGGTGACAAAAAGGCACCACATCCCACAAGCTTCTGTTACCAATTTAAAAATGTTGAAATAAACATTGTCACAATGTTTTTCATTCTTGAGTTGTTGGTTCTCACTGCATAAGTCACATAGTACGTTTAAAAAACAACTGCTACACGTATGTCCTATTCTCTTGTTTGGCGGAGTTTCTTCAATCAATCTTTTGAATTATCTCATCCGGAATATTCACGATCGTTACTGTGTTGAGGAACGTACATTTACACTCTAGAGAGATTTATCCGTGAGAAGCACGCCCTCAAACCAAACTTACCTAATAGTAGCATTTTCATAATTTTGAAATAATATTTGGTAGAGTCTACAAGATCATACAAAACTCAATTATTTCTAAAAAGAAATTCAGACAGTAAGTAAGCTCCTTCTACTTAGTTATTTGGATTGTGTGATTCATGCTTGAAAGATGAATGAAAATTTTTGTGATGATACATACTTTGACATTTGAAGTGATAGGCCTAACAGGCTTCCCACGGACATAGAAATCTAAAATTTGGCCTAATTTTTTCATGCAAACCTAAAATTCACTTTTTAGCAGATACACGCTGTCAATTAATGATCTATTTTCTGATGCCTAAATTTCATCATTCCGAAGATTTCAGGAGATAAATGTTCAGAATATGCGAGCATCAAAGGAACGACTTGATTGGACATTTATCTCCATGAAATCACTTGGATAAAACATACTTATATCACGATTCCATAGCTATGCACTGTCCGGATTTGTAGAAATATGCATGCTTTCCTAGTTCTATGGATAAATAAAACATTCTAGTATATTAAACGCTCAGAATCTACTGCAGATTAACAACAAAACTCCAGATAAGAGTTGAATAAACATGAATACATTCTGAAACAGGTACACATGTAATCAGCGGAAAGAAGCCTTCAGGCCAATTGGTTGCGATGTTCAATACAAATACTATGTTTACGCTTTCTTCGAGTTTTTTTGATTTCTTCAAATGATTAGCATTAAGGTAGAGATGCTAAGACAATGACAGATGAATATAGTGGAGGTGACAATTCACGTCATTTAGGACATCGGACATGACGACTTGCACTGATGGTTGCACGCCGTGTTTACAGAAAATAGCCTTTTATAGTATAATACCTGTCGGTATAATAAGTGCGCATATATTAGTCTAGTCAATCGAATCCAAAAAAATGATAGAATGGTTTGTCAGTGTCAGGACTTTTATTTTCTTGGTATGAATTTATGTTCTAAGTAGAATTCACATATGTTCTTGACATATCACACATGTTCTGAACTCATTTAACATAATCAATTACGTAGTAACACAAACGACAATCTACTCAGTTGCGATTTAATCAGATAGACAGACCATCCATCTACATGTTTGTTCATCAAAACTTGCGAATTAACACCCTACACAAATCCACATATAAACATAGAAGTAATCGGATATGAATGGCTGACTGAACAGTTGACAATCTATTAACTGGTCACAAAACGCAATGCTTTGTTTTGAGCAAGCTTGCATTCGTTTTTTTGTATAGCTCATGTTAGTGTTTTAACATAGCGTTATACATGTTTCTTACTCATGTTGCAACTGATAATGATTAAAAATCAAGTGGATTTTTCTGAATTTGAAAAAGTTTGAAATTTGTGATCGATTTAGCTAATTCTAATATCGTGATTCTGTTCTTGATAGCTGTGTTGAACATCATTTGATACTCGGTGTGACCGACTGAATGAATGTTCCTATTATTTCTCTGCCATAAATCTTTTTTTTCTCGGCACTGCAAAAACAGTTAACCTGTAGAATATCATTTACTCAGCTGGCTGCATTTAGATCATGAATAATCAATTTTAATCAAATAAATTGACCGAGACCATTTTTCTTTTTGGCAGATTGGTTTATCTGTGATGATATGTATAGCATCTTCATTAATGCTTTTTCCAAACTTCTTGACACTTGATAATCCTTGTAGACCATTCTCAATTAGGAGAAGAATCAAGCAGTTACGATCAATTTCAACAAGAATATGATGACTGCGAGGCTTTGCTTGCGTCGCCGCAATCTTCTCTCTCAGATTCTCCCGAACCACTTCCTGTAACTCCAAATGAATCCGCACTGTCGATCAAACCTGAGCCCGAAATCTTGACAAAATCTGCTCCCACAATCTCGACTGTGACAGAATCAAATCCCCCCGTGTGTTGTCCCCAGACCAGTTTTGCGTCAGGAATTTCAAATGTTATGTCTAAACTAACTGAAGCTGCACAATCACAAGGCATTGATGCATCCTCTAATGAAGGTCAGTATAAGTGATTGAATTCTTGTCTTTGATTGCGAAGCTAAATGATTCTATTATTTTCACTGCTAAGTGATGCTATAACAGGGAAGCGTATTTTCAGCGGACTCCACGGGCTATCGTTCTTTGTGGTTTGATGAAAACCGCAACTCGATTTAAATAGGAAACCATGTCACATTTTGTACATAGCTTTACTAGGGTTTTCTAAATGCATTATTTTGTCGTTCACAACACTTTTTTGTTTATTTTCAAATGCAACCAATATTAATTTGATGTTACTCATGAGGACAGCTGTTGCTGATAGTAATGCTTGTAATCTTTAGGCTAATTGTCTTTGATGTGTTTGATCGCACTTACTGAGTTGAAACAATGTCGCTTTCCGATAGTTTTGAAAATAAGCATAGTCGCCAAGAAACTTTTATTAGTGAGAAATATAACGCGAGCGCTTTCGAGGCCTCTAATCATGCGTACAGCGGCCGAGATGATGCAGTAAAATGACAGAATGATTGTGTGTACAAAATGAGATGTATTCACTGGAAAAGATGGAGACACAAATCTGCAAGACATAAAGACAATAATGGATGGAACTACCAAGGTGACAATAGACTATAAATAAACTCTTTTTGAATGCGCAAAGGAGGGGCACGCTTCAAAATAAACAATGCTTCAAGAATTCGCAGAGACAAAGATATAGATGAGCACAAAATAGAAAAATAGGTCACGAAAGAATTACCTTCAAAGTCATCGCAATCAACCACATGTTTACAGACTGAGGATGTACACGATCCACGGGTTTGGCCACGAATCCACCGGGGCAGATGCTCCTTTATACACTCTCCCAAGTTCCTGATTTTGCGAACACTATCATTCTGTCATTATTCTTCATCATTTCGGCTGTTGTACACATGATTAGAGGCCTCGAAAGCGCTCGCCTTGTTTCTCATTAATAAAAGGGTCTTGGCGACTACGTTTATTTTCAAAATTACTGAGTTATTGTTTCTGTAATCCACTGACAAACGACTGAATACGCCGTTTATCGTTCGACGCGTTCATTTGTTCGACACGCATACTCATATACTTTGCATTTATTTGAATTAGCTTTATCACATTACCAAAGGGTTTTATCGTTCCTCTTTCTGTCAACAATGCAGTAAAATTAATTGCAAATAAACAACGGTTGATCTTTTGATGTTTTTCTTTCTTGAAGCTCCATCTTATGAAATAATGGAAGCAAGTCAATGAATGTCATTTGGTGACTTCGTAATGTCTGTAATGACTTCCCCGTTATATACCCGGAAAATGAAATGTAAAGCTATGCTGATTGTCTTCACAGCCCGCTAATGAACGGGTAGGTTTCAAACATAAGGTTTGATATGGTGGACATGGATAACAAAGGTATCAATCCCATTCAAGTTTTGATTTGAGCATCTAGATCTCAAGGTTAGAAACTTGTGCCATAAAATGGTTCATGCTGTAGACAAGTAATGTACTGATATCCGAAGATCAACTTTTTCGAATAAATAGACGTATTAACGAAATGGACCATAGAAATCTGTGTATGAGTTGTCGATCAAATGAACGTTTTTTAATAGATATCTGCTATCTAATTTACCATCAGATGTTAGTATATCACTATATGCCACTTCTTATATACAGCTATGGAAAAAAGTCACCGGACAGCAAAGTTTTTTGCTAAGATTCTTTCTATTGTCTACAAGAAAATATTGTGATACAGTTTAATACATCTAATTAGCCTAAATATGATTCCTTTTTATACAGAAGGTGTTGAAAAACAATTTTCTTGTTTTTGATGTTTATTTATTCCAGATTCCCGTTTTAGACAGAAGTGACCGGACACCTAAAATCGGGTGATTTTTGATAAAAACATGATTTTTTAGTACTTTGTAGGAAATCCTTTTGCACGAATCACAGAATTCAAGCGGCGTGGCATGCTCATGATCAGCTGCTGACACTTTTCTGGGGTTATAACATGGTACCATGCATGAATTATTGATGCGATGATTCCACTTCGCGTAGTTGGAGCTCTTTCGTTTATTACTCGACCAACTTCCGTCCACAAATTTTCAATTGGGTTTATATCGGGACTTTGCCCTTGCCAGTCGTTGATATGATCAAATTCCAAACATGAGAGCCACTCCTTGACCGTCTTTGCTCGGTGGCAGGGGGCATTGTCATCCTGAAATACAGCGTGACCATCGGGGAACTGCGCGGCAAGAGTTTGCTGCTTTTCGTGATTCAGAATGTCCAGATATACTTTTTGGTTCACTCTTTATCCATTCTCCAACACTCGAAGTCGTCCCACACCATTGAATGAGAAGCACCCCCAAACCATCACGCTTGTGGGGTGCTTCATCGTCGCCATCGTGCATCTCGGGTCAAAGCGCTCACCAGTGCGTCGTCGGACTGTAGTCACTCCCCGATTGCCAAATAAATCAAAGGAAGACTCATCAGAGAATAAAGTCTGTTCCCAATAGTCCATTGACTTTTGCGAATATCACACGGCGTCGTCGTTGGAAAGCATTTACGAAGGGTTCTCTAGCAGGTCTTTTGGCATAGAAGCCTGCAGCACGCAATCGTCGACTGACGGTGCGGTCAGTGAAGGAAGCTCCCATAGGACCAAGAGATGCTCGAATCATCCTTGCTGACAAGAAACGGTTCGTTTCACACACGCGAACAATTTGACGGTCAATTCTTTCACTTGTTTTACGTGGACGGCGAGTCCTTTTCTTCGTAGGTGACCCGCAACCGGAAGGATTCTTTTGCTAACGTCGCCGTATGTCTGATACCGTCGATTTGGGAACACCGGTCTTCTGGGACACTTCCTGAACACTATATCCCTCCTTCACGAGAGTTATGATCTCTGATCTCTTCTTCGGCGATACTTCTTTTCTCATCTTCCAGATTGAGTTGTCAAGCAAATTGCGACCGATGAGATGCGAGTGTGAGATAAAAATGATAGCATAGCGTCAGTCTTCAGGTGAATATCGGAAACAACAGTGAGTCACAGCATTTGAATTTGAATTTCAAATCTGCCGATTCAAGGCTGCCTGCTTAACACAAGGCAAGTGAATGTGAAATGATTCAGAAAGCTTCCCATCATAGATATCTGACTTCACTGTTCGTCTCTGTGCTTATTAAGGCAATTTGCAAGCAAAAAACTATGAAGTATAAGGTGTCCGGTGACTTTTGTCCAATTCGAACATTTGCGCTATTATGCCCTCTAAATTGGGATAAAACGTCAACTTCAGTAACTACTCGTACATCACATGACTATGTATTATATTGTGTTTCTGCAATAAAAGATGACGAGTTTACATTATACATCGAAATAACAGAGTAAAATGTAAAAAAATCAAGTGCTCGGTGTCCATAGCTGTAGCTATTGCATTTTAATCGAAATCGATGTCGATGTAAGATATTCAAGTTATTTCAAGGTAAATGACAATGTTTTACTTGAATTACATCATGCAATATCTTGTTTAATTGCTAAATTAGCAAATGTGTGATACCTCAAGCATGTAACAGATTGAGAGGATGTTCATAAAATCAAAATTTGATGCCCAAATCTTACTCTTATGATTGAACATGTCATTGAAGTAAATGATATAATTGATAATTTCATTCTTGACTGGAATTACTCAGAAGGTGCGTCATGTTGTGTTCCTCGCTGTGACACATACCAGACACATATTTTGATTTATCAACCGACTCAGCACCCGAAACCAATGAAGAAATGGAGAAGCAGAAACAGCCAAAGCACAAAAGTGTTCAAGTCAATGTGAATATACAGCTTCAAGGACATGCCTGTTGACTTATTTACGCTCGTCTTTTTTATGTATTTCATGAGCACAGAAATCTTCAATATGGTTTTATAAAATATCTTGCTTAGTATTGGCTAAGTGTACAAAAAATATAAATTAAACCTTACAATGAAAATGAATAAACTAAAAGAAATTTAATCGAAGGGTAGAATATTGTCACTGAGAATTACTTTTGTTGCATAGTTTACAAGCCTGTTTCTGAGGTTGAAGATGGAAGAGACCGATTTGTTGGTATAGATAACTTCAGTTGCCACCTGCGATAGTATTCACTCACAAGTTCCATATCAGACAACGATGTGTCCTCAACTACAGAGACTGATTTATCTGAGCAAGTCAGGGCTACGTCGTCGCCATACATGTATCTTCGTAAGGTTGTGTCGGGAAAGTCCGCAGTTAGGGCCTAGATGCAGTGTTGTCAAGTGAGTTTTTCAAGAAACTCAGTTAATCGAGTTCGCAGGAAATTGACCACGTTAAGTTAAACTCGGTATACTGAGTTTTTCTAAAAACTCGGTTATAACTCAGTTAAATATTCCAGTAAAACTCGGTTAACTCGGTTACATAAGGAAAATGTACCACTAGGCATAAGCCACCAGAAATTGACAATAAAAGCATGTGCTACAAACGCTTCAATCTAGAGGATCTTTCATTTAGGTTTGAGGGAAGAAGATACGTCAATTCACCAATAGGTGCACATCCCCAGTAGAAGATTGAACACAAAAAATGCGACAAGTTTCACATAGAGAGGTTAAAGAGGGGGTTAGAAAGTTATATAACAATAGAGCTGTTCTAAATTAGCGGCAAAAAGAAGCGAGAATGAATTCTAATGCAAAATTTAGGCGATTTTTGTGGCTACTAGTGATGAATTTTTTGAGGGAGGCATACAGCCGAAGGAAATGTTCTTACCACAGACCACCTCTTTTGTCATGCGCTTGATAAATGCTGTGTAGGCATTTAAAAGTCGGGCTTTGCTAGATTCCAGTTTTAGTGTCTGATAACAGACCCATTAAGCTTCTGAGCATTTCATTCATGTGTTGAAATAAGCCTATGAAATGGACCAATATAAATGAATAGGCTTTCAGAAATATTTTAGGATTTATGTCCAAGGGAAATTTATTAACTCGGTTAAACTTGGAACTCAATTAACTCGGTAAAATTAAAACTCAGTTGACAACACTGCCTAGATGTTTATGATAGAATCAGTGTCAAATTCAAAGCAGCTTAGACACTTGGAATAATTTTGAAAAATGAAAGTAAGTCCCATTTCTTTATCGGACTTTTGTGTGTCATCTGCTAAAGTAGGTGAGAAATCTATTGAATGACTGTCAAATTCTTACTAACAACAATTCTGATGGGGCATTCGATGAAATTAAATGGATTTACATTGTAAGTGTTCATAAATTGCAAGCAAATGATTCACAGATTCTCGCAAATAAGTTGGGAGAAAAACATATTCATTACAAACTGACAATCATGAAGGCGATCAATGATCATACTTTTTCATAGAAGAAGCGTTCACCTATAACTGCAAAGCGACTAATCATGCTTTAATTTATAAATTTGCCATGCGAACAGATGCAATTTTATCAAGTTTTAAATACGAAAAGACTGAATAAACACTTGTTTCAGAAACCGTACGTACTGCGTGATTGCATGTATAAATGGAGATGGTGTAAATGTTTACCTATTATCATATGAGCTTCTAATTATGATTGCATTTATCAATGAATAATTGCCGCGACTCTAATAGAATCCGCAAACTTCTTGCCCAAGTATTTTCTGGCGAGAGACACTGTTATGATTTGTTTACCGGCTTCACGTGTTGATGAGCGCAGGCAGTCTTCCCTATTCCTCGGTGTGGTTCAGTGTTCACCATGTTTATGGGTGTTCGGCGAGGACGATATTATGGAAAGAACCACTCCTTCCCGAGTCAGCACTTCTTGTGATTCGAATGTCTTCAGTCTGGTTAACAATAAGCCAACTAATCCAATTACTTAATCTACTTGCGACCTCAACGTAGCTGGTTTACAGGTGTTAGCTATACGCCCTGTCGGTTGCAAGGTTATAGGTGATACTAGAATATTGTCATTGAGGTTCAAATAAAGTTTTGGTGACCTTCAAGTAGTTGGATTACAGGTGTTAGCTGCACACACGGTGAAAATTGTTATTAATAAGGTCGACTTCGCAAGGAGTCGAACCTGGGCCTTCCAGACCACAGGCGGACACTTAGACCAATGTGCTATACCTCGAGTATTGCTGACCTACTTTCTACTGCCTTTTACTTCAATTATTATTTTTCTATTATTGTTAATATTTATTATTCTATTGAAATAATGCCGACCAATTTGAATTTAATAACGTTTTTGAAACCTTGATATGCGGATGTGATATCTCCATTCAATCATCGTCTATGAATTTATGCTTTCCATTTTCAGGTATTTTATTTTTCTTGGCCGCTCTTATTAAAGAAAACGCAAAGTTGAAGGTGAGCGTAAAATCGATGGAGCGGAGACTGACCTCCTTTGAAAATGTTTTAACTGGCGCAACTACGGATACAAAAATGGATGTGAATTTTCCCATTTTCAAAACGATGGAAGAATATCTAGATGTTGATTCACACCCTAAAGACATGGTAAGGAAACTCATAAGCATTTGGTCTTCAATTTATTGAGCACGAATTGGATACTTTTCATTTCACGACTATAAGTTACTCGTCTTGATCGTTAAAATGTTTTCGATCTGTTGAGTGAATAATCATAATTTTTGAGGTAGGATATAAACAATCATCAAATACCGTAAAATCTCTATTTGAACGGCATGCCGCTCTATTTTTCAAACCTTTCCCCGCAATGCTGTTTAATTAGAGGTGACGTTCAATTAGAGAGTGCCGTTCTATTTTTCGACTAGCTGATCAGAATTTAGAGATGAAATTTTCGGTAATTTTTATCTAAAATCTGTAAATTTTATAGATGAAAAGCGAAAACATGTAACATAAGAACTCTGCATATATCTATTTGACAAACGTTGACAAACACAGGTTATCGTTAATCACTGGTTAGAAATCACAAACTCACTAGTGAAAATCAAGTGACACGTCGCTGTTGTAACTGTCCTCGTCATTCGCATCACCTTCAGCATCATCGTCAAAGTTCTGATTGATTCCATGTTCGACACCAGCATTGGCTCGGGCTTGCCGGAGAAGTTGCAAACCAGTTTGAATTGGACCGTCCGAGTCTGGCTTGAAACAATGGATCTGGCAATCCTCCGAGCCGTCGAGAGCGTTGGTCAGTCTGCATCCTTTGAAAAACTTGATGATCAGATCCTTCGGCAGCTGATACCAGGCATCGACAATCCATTTCAAGTATACTTCCATTGATGGCGCTCGCATGTTGCCGGATTTGGTGTAGCTCTTCTCGCCGTGCAACATCTAATTCTCGTAGAACTGTCTGACTTCGGCCTTGAATAGGGCATTCCAGTAGACGTCGGGGGCCTGTATGAATTTGGTGCACCCGCCTGGAATCACGGCCACGTCAATATGTAGTTTCTTCAATTGCTTCTTGGCGGTATCACTAATGTGACAACGGTATGATTCCAAGGCCAACAGGCGCTTGTCAAACATTGAAGAACCGATGATATTCTGTAGAAACTCAGAAGTCAGATCGTCATTGAAGAACGTGCGGCCGGCCCAACACAGATGGAGCGTGTTCTTGAACTTGGTGGCGATCTCCTTATTTAGTCGCTTGTTCGGGAGTAGAACGTACGGTCGACATTGATATCCATCGGATCGAGCGGTCAGCATGGCAGTAACATGCAACTTGTCATGACTGACAGTCTTCACCGGGACCTCTCGGACTCCCTTACTTGATATAGGAGATGAATTCATCAAAGTGTCGTTAAATTAGAGGTGACGTTCAATTAGAGGGTGCCATTCAATTTTTCAACTCCTCCTCTAGACTGCCGTTATATTAGAGATGCCGTTCAAATAGAGGTTTTACGGTATATGGTAGACTTGCATTTCATCGACAAATAATGATACTTAAATATTTGGAAAAAGTTTTCCTTATAAAAAAATAGATAAATGAACCTTTCTTATACTCGGAGCCACATTAGACACGGAGCCTTTCTTCCATGTGACCGAGTTGTTATTAATCCCAACCTCATTCTATTTGTGCTGAGTGCTTAGCAAGAATGCGGAGTGTACCTTTTTTAAAAGTCTGAGGTTTGACCCGACCAACTTTTGAACCAAGGTCTCCCGGACGCAGAGCGAACACTCTACCATAGCGCCACAGCGCCGTTGCACACACGCGATCGGCAAGGTTATAGATGATGCCAGAACATTGTTACATTACAATTGATATTCAATTAAATCAATATTATGTAAGAGCATTGAGAGAATTTACATGAAGTTCATTTTTCTGTGAAGCATATTTGGAATTTATGTTTCATTATAAAGTAATTTGAATAATATCTATGAAGTCCATAAGCCACTCTCATTCCTTTTGTTTTGAATGCTTATCAAGAATGCAGAGAGTACCAATTTTCAAAAGTCTCAGGGCTTGACCCTACCAAGGTCTCCCTGACACTGAGCGAGCACTCTACCACAAATTGTGGAGAGGGGACACAGACCTCCTATTTTCAGGATTTCTCCTATTTTTCGGAATTTGCTGTACGTCATTGATGCCGAGTGAGAGATAGATGCGTGTAATGGGACATATAACACTGACGTAGACCTTGTGAAGTCGGCGAATTTTTCTGGCCCACAAATATCAACGCATTTTTGATCATTCAGTCTCTACACTGGGACTTAATTGGGCAGTGAGAAACGTTTCAGTCATGTAATGGTCGACGCTTTACTTTGTCAGGTTTTCGGAATTCATCGAATTTACTTCACTTCATTGGTGCCAAGTCAGAGATAAATTTTGGAGTTTCAGTCCGGCGTTTTCGTTTTCCCGTTCCCATTTCTTTTGAGGGAATGAATTTCACCAATGTTTCTATCTGGGCAGGGTGAGAAACTTGCTTTGATCATTAGATGGTCGACATTTTCCTTTCCCCACTCCTACTTTTTGGGTATGAATTTCTTCAGAATGAGGAACGTACTTCGATCGATCATAACAAAGATCAACGCTTTCTTTTCCCGCTCCTATCAAAAATGCTCTCCACTTAATTTTGTCTAGATTCTTGGCAGTATGAGACACTTGTCTCGTTCGTTAAATATTCTACATTTTCTTTTCCCTGCTCCTATTTTTTGGGAATTTCTCGAATTTAGTTAAGCATGCGTAGGAGTACTGAGTTCCACCCCCACCAATTCTGCACCTTCGTATCTGTCACGAACTTTACCTCGAACCTTGAATGACGAAGAGTGACATGTAAGAATACAAGAACGGTTCACCTGTCTGCTCGTCATAATTGTCTATCGGAATTCCCAAAGTCTTTTATGAAATTGTGTTCTACACTTGACTGGATATGGACAGGGATGCCTCAAGAGGTCAAATAAGCGTTAATGAAGTAATCACATCCGAATTTTCCTCAGCTTCATTACTTAAGATTTCTTCAATGACGTTTTTAGTACAGACCAAAATTCACCAATTGCAGTTCATGATCAGTTTCAACGAAGAGAGACCTGTCTTCTGCCTGCCATAAATAATGATTGAGCATTGTTTCCATCCTCGATTAATGAGTTATTCGAAAAAGCAGTTTCGTTGTCCTCCCCCTTTCTACGATACTAAGTTTATCCTTCTGTTTTTGCAAACTTACTTGCAGGGATGCGGAGTCCTATCATTTTGATAGAACTCCGGGGGTTGATAGGACTCCGACTCAGACTCCGGGTGGCAAGTATATGAAGCCTAATTTTTTGAAAAAAACTGGTAACCTGCATCATAGATCAATATAGGCTTACCTGAACCTATATTTAGTGATCATTGCTGTATCAATCATCAATCATTTTCGGTGAAAGTTCATCAGATGTCGCTTTAAGTTGGATGCATGCGACTCGGCTCCTCCCATCTTGTTGATGTGTGCTTCACACAGTTTTACTCCAGTCTCTTCCAGGCAGGAAAATCCCTTCTTTTTCAAAAAATATGAGTACACTTTCGATTTTAATATGCGATTTGAAGGAGCCATCACACACTATTAACGTGAGGGTAAGAGGTAATGTGCTCAAACAAACTAGTATTTCATTTTTGTCTCTGATGTGACCTTTGGTGCGTAGGTGTGATCGAGGCTAGGAAAGCTTGTCTTCTCTACTAAATCACCGAGTGAAAAGACAATCCTTTTTTCACTATCACGGTTCATTCCCTCAACTATTACAAGCTTTGTATGCACTGCTGTCTCTATACTTTTGTTTGACGGAGAAAGTTGACATCAAGACAGTGACAGCAACATGCAGGAGAATAAATAATTTGTTTGTATTATGTTTCTGTTCTAGTTATAGGCCGGAGTCCTATCATTTGATAGGACTCCGACTCCGCATCCCTGCTTACTTGCTGTGAGGCTCGCACAATTCAAGACACCGGTGGTATACAGTTATACCTTTGACAATGCAGCTATTAAATTGATGGCAGAAACCTTATTTTATTTAGAAAAATAATACATGAGTTAAATGTGTCTAACATGAGGTAAACTTTGTTGCAGGAAAGTACAATTAATGACTATCAAATTCAGACACTAGCAAAGGCTAGTTATGAAGGCTGGCAATATCTCATCAAAACTAATTTTTATCAGCTTGTGTAAGTATAAATCCTTTACCGCATGACATTACTTGAAAAAAGTAAAGAAAACTTGGCCTCTTGTCCTGTTAACCATCATTGCAACTGCGGACAAACAATGGGAGCAAAGGCATGCCTTCTATAGTCGTACTTCGTGCGTCATCAGACAATAACGATTTGGTGAATGGTGGGTGATAATAGAAGTGCATAGATCTCACCAGCTGATTATCCTCTGAGCGTCAGTAAAAAGTGTCAGTTGAACAAGGAGAAACTTAAGCTGCCACTTCTTACTCACAGTCAGAGGATAATAAGCTGATGACATCAATGCATTTCTATTTATCACCACTTATCATTTTCAGTGGCGTCTTCTCCGTACCTGCGAGGCCTTCGGCGCATCCTCAAAAGTTATTTTCCAACATTTATAAAAATGAAAAGTGTCATCATTCATTTAAATTCGATAGCTTCTCGTGATAGCTGTGAACAGCTTCCGTCTCAAAATCAGACACTCAACCCCAAGAGTTAACAGTTTCGCAGCGCGTGCTCGAATCACAGCTGTTTTCTTCGAACAATTAGACACACAAGCTAGTCGTGTGTTCAGACGGAGCACTGATGTTCAGACAGCGAAAGAGAGTTGTGTGCGTGTGAGGCAGTAAGCTCACGCGCCCGCGCCAATGTTGGCTTTCCCGATAGACATGATGCTTTGCCTTCTCCAATTTTTGCAATGTAATTCTACGCAATTCTTGATCGAGGCTCGTTGCCTAAATATAGTAAGGGAAGCGCAACCCAATTGTTCCTAGCTTCGCTTGATGTGAGAGAAGCCAATACGTCAACAGTGGCAGATGGATGACGTTCAGTCAAGACTGCGATCAGATGATGAGCTTTCTCCAATGAATGCAAAGTAATGCATCTGACTCGAGCACCCAGATTCGGTAGAATTCCATAATTTTTTTTACGTGATTGATGTGACACTATGTTTAGTACTGCAGATGAGATCATAAGCACGCATTTCATCCCAAGGGAATATACTGAAAAGATGACAGTCGTCAAGCAAGGTAGGCCAACACCTGATATAAAATTGAAAGTACTCACAGAGAAAGAAATAAGAAATACACAAGACATTTTAATGCATCAAAATTTCAAACATGTGAGTGGCTGACCGGCCGCGAGAAACACAAGAAACTGTTGGCCTTGCCTCCTTTTTTCTCGAGAAAATGTGGTCTGGAAAGAGAGGGGATATAGTTATCTCAGCTCCTTGAATAAGGCGGTTTAGCGACATGAGCAATCACTTCTCATGTGCACTTTCACTTGGCTTTAAAAAATGTTCGGGAAATTGTTATTAAAAATTCTGCTTTTATGAAAATTAATGTTGTAATATAAAAGTGTTTGGTGTAGAAATAGTATTCCAATGCCGAGTGAAGGTCTATGGTCAGGGAGCACGCGACGCCACTGGTCATTTTTATTGTCTGGTGACGCACGAAACACCATTATTGAAGGCATGCATTTGGTTCCCGTTGTCCATTCTTTTCTGACTCCTCATGGATGGAAAAGTGTCAGCAAGCAAGTTGCACATGTAAAGGTACCCTAACTCTTGGAATTTCCTCTTGATGCCAATATTTCTGATGAACATGGCCTAATAGAAAAGCATGGAGCCACCATTGTTCAATAGTCATAATTTTCTTGCAAGCTTTTTAGCAAATATTGAAGAGACATTGGTTATTCATTTTTCTCGTTAGTTTTAGTTGGGAAGCCAAGTACAGTAGGTGGTAATTATTTTATATGTTCTAAGATATGAAGACTTTTAGCTTCTGGAAGACTTCATTTATTTTGCAATTGCAACTCTGGTGGGAGTCAAACTTAAGATTGAATCAGAGAGCAAGATGGACAGGAGTGAAACATGAATAGGTGTCGTTGAGCATAAAACATCACATTCATGTTGACATGTGCTTCTTGCTGCTGTATCTGATTACAAAAGTATTCTCGTTCTGTTTTTAGATTGTTTGGATGAAACGTGAGGGAGGTGACAATCCGAGGGAACATGTAAGACGTGTGTTGAATCAGCTTCTGACGCATAACGTACAAGTACAAGTCAACAGAACGGGAGGCTTTGGCAAAGAAAAACTCTTCGATCATTTATATGATATGGTAAAAGGTGAGGGAACTCTGCTTTTATTTCAGGATGAAGAAAAGCTTTTGTTGCTTAACGACTTGCTATGCTGTTGTACCTGGTTAATAGAATGATCAAATATTGAAGGGATTTTAATGTCGCCGAGCGACTCGATGCAAGTGATCTTCCTGATGACCAATCATCTCATCAACCGTCTTACATGGAAGTGCAGCAGTTCCATGTTCAAGTCCTATCCGCGTTCATCATGCTAACAGAAAAATGAAAGTACCTAAAACAAAACAAGCCCGCGGATCGTTTTCAAATTGCGACCAGTTTTGTTCTCGCATATCTTAAGTATCACATTTTCAATCTGGTATGCTCTTTCAGTTTTCAATTAACAAACAATGAAATGAGACAAAGGTCAAATCAAATCACGGATGCGGAGTCCTATCATTTTGATAGGACTCCGACTCCGGGTGGCAAGTATATATAGCAAAGTTTTTTGAAAAAACTGGTGACATACATCATAGATCATTGTAGGCTTACCTGAACCAATCTTTAGCTGCATCAATTATCAATCATTTTCGATGAAAGTTTATCAAATGTCGCTTTTAGTTTGATGCATACGACTCGGCTCTCCCATCTTGTTGATATGTCTGCTTCACACGGTTTTCTCCAGTCTCTACCAGGCAGGAAAATCCCCCATCCTTCTCCAAAAAATATGAGTACACTTTCGATTTTAATATGCGTTTTGGAGGAGATATCACACACGATCAACGTGATGGTAAGAGGTAATGTTCTCAAACAAACTAGTATTTCGTTTTTGTCTCTGATGTGACCTTTGGTGCGTAGGTGTGATCGAGACTAGGAAGGCTTGTCTTCTCTATTAAATTTACCCGGCTGGTAGGACTCGAACTTGCGACCCCAGGTTAAGTGGCTAAAATTCATCAGCCGGTTTACCGATGAGAAAATTTACCAGTTAACCGGCTGATCATATCTTTTATAGAATTTATTTATCTATGCAACCCCTGTGCAGCAGTGCAAGATCAGGGCACGGTATTATGATATCGGCTAGCGCTCGGTCTGCCAGGAGAGGTGGTTTCATTTTGAAAATTCCCCATTGTATTTCCCGACGGTTTCTTTTTTCATGAAATTTTCGAAAATGATGGTTTGAAAATAACACGATCAACCCTTTTCGAGAAAATTACGGAAATTCAAAATGACAGACTTAAAACAGAAACTGTAGTCTGGGGCTCGATTAATATTCATGCATTGATAGCACGTCTTGGAGGTCTGATCGATCTGATGCAGGCCACTCATTCACACATTTTGGTTTGTAAACAAGCAGAAATGACACTTTCAAGAAATGTTAAGAATCTATTAGGACCTCCAAGACATATTAGCCGACGCCCAGACTGCATGTTCGGTTTTATGTTCGCCATTTTGAATTGTTCTCATGTCTCGAAAAGTGCAGACTGCATGATATTCCAACAGTGATAACTGAAAAGAGCGGGTCAAACTACATAGAAAGCTTTTAACGAAATAATTGATACTTTTTAATTTAGCCCCAGAATGCAGTTTCGGTTTCATGTCCGCCATTTTGAATTTTGGCTAATTTCTCGAAAAGGGCTCATCACATGATTTTCTAGCAATTATATTTGAAAAGAGCGGATTAGATTACATGGAAAACTACTGACGAAATAATTGATACTTTTTAATATATACCCAGGATGCAGTTTCGGTTTCATGTCCGCCATTTTGAATTTTGGCTAATTCCTCGAAAAGGACTCATCACATGATTTTCGAAATTTTCATGCAAATATGCACCACAAGCCGTCGAGAAATATAATGGGGAATTTTTAAAATGAAACCGCCTGTCCTGGTACTCCGTGGGCGGCTAACAGGAGGTGATTCTTCATCATTTCAGAAGTTATACTCTCATTGTATATTGTAATGTCAGTAAAAGAATAAACTAAAACTGTTTGCAAAGAAAATAGGTCAGGAAATAGGAGTGTCGTCATCTCTCCTATCATCCAAAAATTATTCAACTGCTCAAACAGTAATTATTGTGGAGAATTTCCTTTGTAAGTTTTCTCACCTGTTACCTGCGTGGAAAATTTACTTTTGTGAAACGATGCCATCTCGAAACACGATAGTTCTTTATGTTCAGGAATCGTACTTATTTGTATCTCGTTAAATCAAACTTATTTGGCATGAACAACCACGGATTACACTGTCGGGTGAAGAAGTTTGCTGATCATGTAAATAGGAGTATTGCTACAAATGGCCTTAAGGATAACGGTGGTTATGCAGTAGTAGACAGTAGTAGTCAAGAGGTATACAGTGATGTGTAAATGCTTCAGGTACGACCTCGCGCCCTGAACAACTTCGTGCTGGAAAATTCCAGCATGCAGTGAAAAATTTATATATCGAAAGATCGACTTTTTTGCGTAGATTGCGTTCCTGCGGTACAAAAAAATTTGATCAATTTTTGATGAGCTGCATTTTTGCCAATTATTCCTGTGTCCATATACCAGCGATTTGGCACCTCCATAAAAGTATGGATATCATACAAGATTGGATATCAAAATGAATGAAAATTTGCTAACAGGTGTCTTAATTTAGCAGAAATCAGGCTGATAATGAAGTTTCATGAACCGAATTATAATGCTAGTCTTAATGGAAAATAGTGTCTGTAGGCGTTCGGCCACACCTAGTGAATTAATATAGAAAATAAAGTTAAAAGAAAACACCTCGGTTAATAAAGGTTTTCGAAACGTACCGAACACATCGTGTTTTCTTTTACCTGGGTCGGTGTTAGCAATAACTTTATCATCCGGATAGTAAAGATACAGGATAATAAAAAATCCGGATACTGAAAATACCGGAAAATAACGGATAGTAACCGGATAATTGTAGATACCGGAAAAACCGATATTTATACAGATTGTCTATTGTCTGGTACGTTTCTATCAATACTCTTCCCTTGAGGAGGATTGTTTGTAGAGTTGCTATCATAATTGCTTGTGAAATTATCACCATCACTGGCATATTCCATACTAGCAGACAGAATTAACGCTTCACATCCCTTTTCGATCACTTGTTGAGACAATCTGCTGTATACATATTTGAACATATTGAACTATATAATTGAGTTTCCAAATTGATTCCTGGTCGCTTAAGATGCAAACGAGTGGAAATCACAGATAAATGCTTGCACAGACTGATTTTTCCTACATCACTACATAGAAGAAGTCTGTAGCATGCATGTGAACGGTCTTAGCTGTAATTTTATAACGTTATTAAATTATAACTTATTAAAGCAATGGATATTGTTTGACGTGTTCGTACGTGTTCAATTCTCCAAAAGTGTAAAATTTGCATATCTCACATGTGATCTCAACTCAAGTTCATTTAGTAAAATCGAAACTGTATGCACATTGGGGCTTTAATTGATGCTGAGTTGCTGCTCTAATATACTTATTCTATGGCCTATCACACATTCAAATTGGTAGACTGTCACACGTGGAGATTATGAGAATAAACAATCAATCAAGCAAAAGTAACTTCAATAACTTAGAGAACTTGCTAGTTAGTCCTTCGATAAGGTGCAGCCTAAAAGAAATGTATGCTTCTTCTCGCGACAAGTCGATTGGAACTCCGTGCTCACTGTCCAGGCATGATATCGAAATGATATTGTTATCATTGCCGACATGTCCTATGTTAATTGGATGCTATGCTTATGTTGTAGTTTGTATTGGTGATATCCCACTCTACTTAATGTACAGCCTTAACCAACGTTCAAAATTTGAAAAGCCATATGTAGGCTACATAATAAAGTTGCTCGTAACAGTTAGCGGTTGCTTACTTCTCTGAGTCATAATTTTCGACTTTGGGACGATTACAATTGGATTGTCACCATCGTTTGACATCACCATATCTCCACTCTTTCGTCGTTGAATTTGTGCCGAATTAGTTGATTCGCATTTTCAAAAAAAGCCGAATCTAATAACATGCGAACTTTCGTTTCTTGCTATTGAAAATATTCGACATAATGGCACAAGAATACGAGTGCGCTTTCTTGAACAACATGAAGAACATATATTTTATATTTTTTGTACTGAATATAGTGTTTATAAAACCCTTAACTAAGTTTTTGATTTTCAGAATCTACGATGACCTTATTCCCAAACGTAACAGCGAAGGAAGTTCAAACAACAGTGTCTGTATTCTTCAAAAACGCTAGGGATCGTAATGGCGGTCGAATGGAAAGGAGAAAAGGAGAGAGAATAAACAGGCCATCAAAAGTGCGTGTTTTAAGTAGAAACTGAAGAGATGACACAGAAATGATACACGATATGTAAAAACAATGCCTTTGTAAATAGATATCTTTCGATATTTCAGAGCTTTTCACTGATCGCATCACACCTTTTTTTACTGTAGTGTACGCCTCATACATACTTTTTATACAGCTTTATAGGATCTGCCATAGCTGGCTGTGAATACATGTATGACGCATCACTAAAAGTCAGCCGACAAAACCTGCAGAATCAAAACCAGCCATGTTCCATAATTTATTAATCTCTTTCATCGATAGGATCTCTTGGGAATGTCATACCGTCCTTTGTATGAACAATAAAGCTTTATTAATATATTATTATTATCTTGTAAAAAGCTGACAGATCATCAACAATCTCGTTGTCATACTAAGGTTAAGTAGTATTATTTAGCTTGTTCTTCTGTGACAGTTCGCGAGTTTATGTCATACACTACCTATTATTTTTTGCTTAGATAAAAAATAAAACATTAAAGTCACAAAATCGGCAACTCGCCTGTGCTTTTGATTTTTAATCGACGTTCCCGCAGGGCGAAGCGCACTATAAGCCTATGATAGTTAACCTAGATGCGTCCTAATTAGTCGGCCTGTGTGAGGGATATCGATTTTAGATTTGACGTGACACTGAAACGAACGTGTCTAGGTAACATATCAATTAATTAAGGTTAAAGAACTGTGGAAGAGAATAGAAATTTTTTATTTCCATAAATAGAAATCAAATAATAACAAGTCAAAGTGTACAATCAAATTACATAAGAAATCAGCTTGGCAAATCAATGTACCCATTTAAATACAATGACATAAATACAATGAAAGCATCACATCGGCGTTTGGTTTTGTATGAATCAAAAATTGCCGACCTTGCTGTTTGGCGATGTTATACCATGCAAGATATGATCTGGAGAAGCACACTTTCTAAAAAATTTAATTGAATTTTCAAGTCGTCTTGAAGACAAGGATGGTAAGCAGTCACATTTAAAGTCAAATCCACAAATTATTTGATGAGCTCGGCGTTGTAATTTCTCTAACTTCTTGTATAAATACATAAGCATTGAAACAAAAAGTGGGGTAGAATATTCAAGAAGAGAGCGCAGCAGAGACTTGTAAACACAAATAAGATCTGCATTGCTAAAGAAACACTTCAGCACTCTAAGACCATGGAGATGCCGAACGAACAATTTCTCAACATACCTAAAATATTTGTGCCATTTTAGATCAACTCCACACAATGCCGAGGATCAATTATGTTCCGTCACAAAATCTATTCCTGGAACACAGATCGGGCTAAAAAGGGGTGATTTGCGCATAACGATGCACATTGATTTTGTAGTGTTTATGGTGAGCTTCGTTACAGCTGCCCAATCAAGAAATTCTGATTCTCTTCAAGGATATGATTGTTGCTTGAATTTCTAAAAATAGGCGTACATATGGTGATATAGTCAACAAAGTGATTTGGTCAACAAACTTCACAAGATAAGTAGAAGAATTTACATGTTTCAGGCTTCCAGTGGCTGCATTGAACAAAATTGCGCCAAATACTGATCCCAAGATACCCCAGAGGTCATTACGATCCGGTCGCTTGCTTCAGAATCAATTCTTGCACTTTGCTTTCTATCTGTGAGATACGAAGCCAGTCATTTAACAAAATTGTCCGGTAATTTGCAATCAAGTACACATCGTAAGATAAAGTCATGATCGATTATTGTCGAAAGCTTTTGCGAGGTCGTAGGTAAATATTTGGATACCAAAAACTTCCTCCAAATCAAGTAACTTTGTTATGCTATCTTGCAGAAATACTGATGCTGTGATTGTTGAAGCACCTTTCACTGTTCCATACTGAAATGAACCGGTCACTCGTTCAAGTTATTTTCCATATTTCGTCATCAATAGCTTCTTATAGATCTCACTAAAGCATTTTGCGCATTTCAGTGCATTTCAAGTTATTTTCCATGCATGAACGATCTGGCAGCTTGCATATTTTACGGCATTTGGAGCTTAGAAGTTGCAACACTGTCTTTGGTGCGGGGGAGTCCGCGCATCCAGTCCAGCTTGAGCGTACCTGTTGAAAATTTAGGTGTTTAAATATACGTCAGATTTTGATTATTTATATGAAAAAGTGAAAAAAGCAATTAACAAATAATGATTGTTCCACTGTAGAAAAAAATATTCCATTCACAAAAAATACAAATGCTTGGATCAGCAAATTTGGAAAACCTTAAACAAAACTGTGGCCTTTGCAAAATATTAATTTGTAGATGAATTTTAGTATTTGTTTTTATCATTTCAAATTTAGTATTGAAAATGTGCGCAGCTCGTATTTATGAGAGGTTATACTTAGGACAAAGTTAGGAGTAGCACTTACCTCCACCTTCAATTTTCCCTCCATGGTCCGTTGGATCAGGAACATATGCGGCTGGTGCTCTAATGAGTGTCGCCAGATGGCAGCTTGATAATTGGCGCGTTTAACATGAAGCCTGTGACAGTCCCTACATGGTGGCAAATGACTGGATTCAACTTCTCCTTTTTCTGTATTAGAATAGGAGATAGCTCCTTTATGTCACCCACTTCTGACGATGCATATATCCTAAACATCAATGTTTCCAAGTTCAAGTGCAGTTTGATGAGTGCATTGCTGTGCACTTCCACAGACTGCACTTTTCAGTCATTGTTTTGATGGCATTCAGCGACAATTCTGTTGTTGACTTCTTGTGAATAGATTTCATGTGTAATCAGATTGTTCACCATTGCTTGTGTCTGCGTTCTATGCTGTATGTTAACTGCCTCAATGAATGATTAAATACACTTGTTCGCATCGTCACTAACTTGATCTGACGCGGTGCTTGTCTGCTTGCTGACCGGTATCGAGTGTGCGGTACAAGTTATATCCAAGCACTCCTAGACTCACCGTGCATCTCGACCGTTTGTGTCCTCGTGGCCAACAATTGCTCTTACCTGGAATTAGCTGCTTCTTTCAGCAGGAGTATCAGTAGTAGTGCTACATGCTTCAAGATCTAATAACTTCATACCTGTATAGGCATAAATAAAAACACTAGGACATTTGTAGGAAAAAAACATAGGAAACACTAGGTCACGTTGTAGAAAAAAAACTGCTAATGAGCAATTGTAGGGAACATTCAAACTTGATTCATCGGCAAATTATATAAGGAGCGTAGACAAATCTTCCTGGGTAAATAATCCATCTTCTAAGAAAGTTTGAAGTGACGGCAATTAAGAGGATACTGTCAATTTTCACATCCAACTCACAATGCTATTTACGAATTCAAACTGTCAAGCTTAATTGCGCTGGTGCGATGCATGGCGTGCGAACTTTTAGGATGACCATCCTATTCATATTTACACACATACACCATAGGAACGTTTGTTACGACACAATCTGTAGCTTTAACCATCCCTAAATATGCCATGGATCTTCAAATATCTTGGCAATTGTAGCAGTCAGCTATTTTGTTCTCGCTATCATACCTGATTTTTTTATGACAAACAAAGGCGTGTTCAAGGGGAACACGTGGGAATGCATCCCCCACCAATTTTACACCAATCATTGTGGCATATGATAAACATGTACTAATTCTATATGAACGTTTAAGATTGAAACATTGATTAAAATAGATAGATAGACTTAAGCAGCATACAATAGAGGTGTGTGGAAATGTACCCCTTTTAGAAAATCCTACATACGTTCCTGATTGCAACATGTCATTTTTAGCTAGGTTTCGTTTAGATTAGAATTTTTGTGTTAAAAATCATGACTGTCTTAACCCGCAGCTGACCATTCGACTAGCTAAAAATCAGTGGCGTCGCGTGCTCCCTGACCATGGGCCTTCACTCGGCATTGGAATACTATTTTTATACAAAGCACTTTTATGTCACAACATTAATTTTCATAAAAGCTGAATTTTTAATAACAATTTCCCGAACATTTTTTAAAGCCAAGTGAATGTGCACAGCGAAGTGATTGCTCATGTCGCTAAACCGCCTTACTCAAGGTGCTGAGATTTCTATATCCCCTCTCTGTCCAGACCACATTTTCTCGAGAAAAAAGGAGGCAAGGCCAACAGTTTCTTGTGTTTCTCACGGCCGGTCAGCCACTCACATGTTTGAAATTTTGATGCATTAAAATGTCTTCTGTATTTCTTTCTCTGTGAGTACTTTCAATTTTATATCAGGTGTTGGCCTACCTTGCTTGACGACTGTCATCTTTTCAGTATATTCCCTTGGGACGAAAGGCGTGATTATGATCTCATCTGCAGTACTAAACATAGCGTCACATCAATCACGTAAAACAAATTATGGAATTCTACCGAATCTGGGTGTTCGAGTCAGATACATTACTTTGCATTCATTGGAGAACGCTCATCATCTGATCGCAGTCTTGTCTGAACGTCATCCATCTGCTACTGTTGACGTAGTGGCATCGCTCACATTAAGCGAAGCTAGGAACAAATGGGTTGCGCTTCCCTTACTATATTTAGGCAACGAGCCTCGATTAAGAATTGCGTAGAATTTCATTGCAAAAATTGGAGAAGGCAAAGCATCATGTTTATCGGGAAAGCCAATATTTCCGCGGGCGCGTGCGCTTACTGCCTCACACACACAACTCTCTTTCGCTGTCTGAACATCAGTGCTCCGTCTGAACACACGACTAGCTTGTGTGTCTAATTGTTCGAAGAAAACAGCTGTGATTCAAGTACGTGCTGCAAAACTGTTCACTCTGAGATTGAGCGTCTGATTTTGAGACGGAAAGCTGCGCACAGTTATCACGAGATGCTATCGAATTTAAATGAATGGTGACACTTTTCATTTTTATAAATGTTGTTAAATAACTTTTGAGGATGCGCCGAAGGCCTCGCAGGTACGGAGAAGACGCCACTGCTAAAAATATTTTGATCAGTCTGAAACTAACGACTTTCAACGAAACTATGCACTACTACGCCTTTTGAAACTGTTGGAGCGTTACAGAGCATCCTATGTTTGACTGGTCAACATCCTAGCCACTACCTGGCCAGTTACTTAAATTCATGTTTCGTGTTAGGTGAATGATCTCATAATAGGGCCTATATATCATATTCGTCAAGAAAGACACCATGCCTCATAGCGTCTATTTGATCCGCTTCGTGACTTCACATCTTTCACCTCCAGTTATCGTTAATGTTAAATGAGGCTCTGCTCGTCCTACAATGGAACCACAAAATTATGGCAACGCTGCATACCTGAGCGACGCATGAACAGCCAATGAAATTAAAGGAGATTGTCTTCATGCAAAGCGATGTTGCATGCTAGATGTAAGAGATAAATTGGACAATTACAATATCATCTTTGTCAGATATTGCACGTGAATATAAGCTCACATAATATATTTCATTATTATGTATTGGATGACGACATTTATGCATGCAATGTGAAGAAACTCTGTATTCTTCATTTGAATCATACAGCTATGATAAATTGTCCAAATTCAAAAAACGGCTCAAAATGACGGGCTACAATCTACTAATCAACCGAATAACATCATACAAAGAAGCTGCAAACGCGAAGCAATAGAAGCGCAATAACAAAAACAAAAGAGCAAAAACACACAAAAATTTATCACTGCATTTATTGAATGAAAACATGTATACAATCCCAACGTTTCACGCTGAAAGCACTTGCACTTTACCTTGCTTCATCTAGTTATTGATGCTCATTGACCCTAGAAAACATTATTTTTCAATTTAACCTACTCAGACCAGGGATGGCGGAGGACGATGAAAGGGACAGGTTCTATCTTCTAAAAATGACATATTCTAAAATACTGCTGACAATGAAAATAAAATTTAGGTTTGTGTAAATATATACATATACATATATTAATTTGAAAATTTGCATCCTGAGTGTGATTGATTTAACAAAAAGATGTCTTCAGGAATAAGATATTAATTTACCAAAAATTTTCAGGCTGTTGCTTCAGCTCGTCGTCAGGTGGAAAAGGGAAATTACATAGGTAGACATGAGTATAAAATTTTAAAAATTTTTTGATGACATAGCTTGGCGTAAGTTAACATAGATGTTATCAAGTTCTATATGTCTATTGATGGAGTGGTCTGAGGAGTACCAAGCTTCCATGAATTCACGACCATATCTATGTTCACATTAGTTGATGGATTTTGCACTGCTCCAATCAAATGCATGGTCTTCTTCAACGCAATGAGTTGATATTTGTGAACGCTGATCAATCCTCCTTACTGCTAGTCGATGTTCATGAACTCTTGTTGAAAGCTGTTTTCCAGTTTGTCCAATGTATTTTTGTTGACAGTTGGAGCAATCAATTTGGTAAATGACGTTTCTTCGTTCTTAATCAGATTTTAATTTCTTTGGTTTAAAGAGCTGATTTTTTAATGTAGTTGTTGGTTTGTGGGCGATCTTTATATCGTGCTTTTGAAACATACGGCTCAATGTTTCAGAAATACCATTAATATATGGTAGTGTGTAATAAGTTTGTTTTCTTTGTTCTTGTTCTTCTATTATTGTGGTTTGTTGGACTTCGTTGTTTTGTTTTAATTGTTCTTTCATTTGTGACCAAGTTCTTTCAATGAATTGCTTTGGATAATTGTTATTTTGGAAAAGTTGGAAAAGAAATTTAATTTCATTGTTTTTATTCTCCTCAGTACTGCAGTGAGTTATTGTTCTCTGAAATAAAGTACGAATACAATTCCTCTTGTGGATGACTGGGTGATTGCTGTTGAAGTTAAGGATTGTTCCTGCATAGGCTTTCTTCCTATGAACACTTGTTTCAGTAGAGCCATCACTATTTCTTTTGACCAAGATGTCGAGGAATGCCAGTTCTCCATTTCTTTCAACTTCATGAGTAAATTTGATTCCGGGAAAGATTGAATTAAGTGTTAAGAGCATGTCATTCAAGTCATTTCGTTTCATGATAACAAAAGTGTCGTCGACGTAGAGCAACCAAAATTTGGGTTGTAACTTGGAAATGGCAATGTTTTCTAACTTTTGCATAACTAATTCAGCAAGTAAACCTGAAATAGGTGATCCCATAGGAGTACCTTTCTTTTGTTTCGAAGAATCGGTTCTTAAATGAAAAGTAAATGTTGAGGCACAGAGATATCAGTTCTAACAAAACAGTATTAGATAAGGAATGAGGATGAATAGAAAGGAATTCTGTTACACATGATTTTGCCAAATCTAATTGGATTGAGGGGTATAAGGACATGACATTAAAGCTAACCATAATATACATTTATATATATATATAAATTGTGGGAGAAGGGCATGAAGAGTTGTCAATTTAGAGGGGGCACGTACCCCGGTGCCCCCGCTCCCGGTTCACTATGCCTGACTCAGACAAGTGTGAATTTTATGTCATATGAATTTCTTGTCGTCTACTGATTGTGGGTTTAAGAGGTGTGAATGCCTTTGATTCTGCTATTTTTGTCTCGTGTGTTGAAAAGTTTGCTGATTAATGTAACCTGAAAGCTCCCGATCCCCCTTAGACCGTCATTATGATCATTGATGTATTGACATAGAGCGCTTCTGCTGCTTTCTTTTTCTATAGCACACTTGTGTTCCGGACGACTGGTTTGAAAAATCCAGGAGTTTTGCCGAAGTAAAATTCACCACATTTTGAACAAGTGTGTGCACTGATAAACTACAATACGACCCATAACGACCACGAGATACAAACGACTTATAACATATTTGTCCTCAACATTCTCCAGAGACCCATTGCCCTAGGCCGACAATGGAAAGACAATGAAAGGGTGAAAGAAAAACGTTTCTCTAGGATCTTTGATTTCATAATAGTTCGTGAGCAAATAAATACATACTACAGCATGAGAGTATTCATTGTTATAAATCATCTGATACTATTTAAAATCAAAATATGACTTTTAAAAGTTCATGTGAATGTAATTTATACAAAAAATGGTGGCCATCAAGGTCAAGTTCAATTTGAACACAAGGAGCTTCAAAAGCAATTTTCTGTTCTTACTCTACCGATGTGCTTGCATTCGACGACGTACTCGAAAAGTTCAGTTTTTTATACAAGCCTGTTGTTGAATATAGCTACCATCCTCAGTAGGTACCAATATTCGTGTTTAATGCCTTTGGCCCACAGACTGTAGGTAGCGCCGACTTGGCATTTCCTTTCAGTACTTTACTTGAAAATAGATAGAAAACAGTGCTTTAAACAAACTAAGTGCGATACATTGCTCTCGAAATTGATGCCACTTAACATGTCTCTCAAATTTTACTCATGAGATCACTCTGCTTAAGTTCTTGCCATAGCGTAAGGATCTTCCGACTTGGATGCGCATTTTGACTGACCAAGTAGACATCCACACTGTCATTTATTCACTTGCTATTTATCAGCGCTCTCTAGAAGCTACAACAGTTAGGAAAATCATCCAGGTCTGACTTGCCTTCAATTTGTTTCTCAATATATTGCCTCTAAGAATCAGGTATCTGAATTAATGGCGAGATGATGTATTGGAATATTTTGTTTAAACCTGTAGATCCTATTAGGCATGAGCTTATCACTAAGATGTGCACTGTAACCATGTGGGTAAACGAAGAGAACAGGATAATGGCAAATTACTTCGAAACCGCAAAGCCGACCATTATTATGTACCTACTTATATTCACAGATCAATTTTTTGTGTTGAAATATAACTAGCAGTGTGAAAATACTCGACCGACCAAGTTTTAGTGTATTTGTTCGTATTATATTTGTTAGTATATTTTGTTCGGATGTCTTAAATCTCAGCATTGCAAATGATGGCCTTTTGAGATGCGATTCGTTATATTTCAGAAATAGATTTAATTATCTGAGAAGAAAAGCATTGAACTATGACGACTAGTCATTTCCTTCATTTGTTCCTGCTTTTTCCTTAGTTTGTTCCTGCAATATGGCTGCGGAGTCCCATCAAGTCAAACAATACTTCGACTCCGGTTTGTTTTTGGTAGTAGGAGTCCGGAAGTAACCGCAATGATGAGCAGTGAAATTTTAGGTCATATTTGTGGCCCACGATCTTAGTTGGGCACCATTGTCACGGACTAAAAGATAATGTAGATTAAAAAGGATCCTTTTTCACTTCAACTCCATTTGACTCGATTCCTGTGCTCAATGATGAATGTATTTGGATTTGAATGAAGTAGGATTGATTTTTTTTCGTTTAATGTTGTGGATCTAGTTTTAGGCTGGATTTCCTAAGACAGCCACTCCGCATCCCAGCACCAGATTCATACTGGTTAAGTTGATGGCGCCACACCTGTCTAATCGCATTCTTCGGCTCAGAAGCAGAACGCAGCATACGATACGAAACGCTGTGATTTGCTGATGGAGGATGTTGTATGTAATACGCAAGCCAACAAATCTGTCTATTTTTTACGTGTTGATCTACTGGTTAGGATTAAATGCCAGCCATTTTCCTGTGGCCAGTCATTATTACCTACATCTTACTAAAGTTAATTGCATTCGAAATGTTTTGTGTGGATGAGTGCAGGAGCTAACATTTTATTCCTTCTCTGATCAGATAGAAAGTGATCTGAATCAACTAGATTTTCCAGCCATGTACCGGTGTAAGGCCTATTTGGTGGGCCTATGTAGGCCATTTAGGCTTCTTGCCGTCACAAAAGTGAACTAATTCAAGAGTTTTGCGTTGGTGAGCAAGCTGAGTTTTCATGTGTTAATTTTGGCGCATGAAAACACTTTCTCAATAAATGAAGCATTTTCTCAATAATTATTGCATGTCAAGCATTGAGCCGCAGTTTTTAGAGTTTGTCTTAACCAACAATACTTTTGGACATATTACTTCCATCAATGTTTCGACTATGAGGTTTGAAGTTACTTGGCAGCAATATTTCAGACGTAAGTATTATCTTTGAACCATTCCTCTTTTGAGTGAGTGATTAATTACTTTGGTGAGACACGCGATGACATTTTCACTTCCAGCAATATAGAGAGTTCATTGGTTTCATTGGTTCTTGTCGTGGGGCTTTCCCGTTTGCCATGCGTGCAGTGGCGTTTCGAACTTCTTCTTTCGTCACTTCGGGTGTTTCTATCGTTTCCATCATCTCGCATTCTAATTCTGGAAAGTCATGAGGGTCGAAAGGGTCTTCTATGTCTGCATAGATAGTCTGGTAGTGCATTTTCCATGATTTCCTTACTTCCTGTGGATTTGATATTTAGTCACCTTCCTCGTTCCTTATGGTCAACGATTCCTGTCGGAAGCTACATTTGGATAGCTCCTTCACTGTCCTAAGAACCATCAACGGAATTTCCTTATTTGAAGCTTCTCTTACACGTTTCAAAATTTTTCCTTATCCATTCCTCTTTTGCTTTCTTGCATTCAGATTTAACTTTTTGCAGCATTCACGATACTTTGCTTTGTTTCCCGTAGTGGGCGCTCGGTTTTTCAACTTCTTAGCTTCTCTCCTTTCATTACAAGTCTGTGGGAGCCTTTGTGTCATCCAGGACTGTCGTCTGTGTCTTTCTGTGCTCAATAGTCGCACCGCCTCTGTTTGTAGCAGTTTACTGACCGTTTGCCAGAGTTGTTCTAGACTCAGATCTTCATCCACGAGAGGTGTAAAACCGACTGTTATTTCAAAATCTTATTTTACTGCTGCTGTCATAAGACATTCAAGATTGATACACTTTCTCTCACGATTGTTGGACCAATTCGAAGCTTTGAACTTAATTCGAACTCATTTCGGTGGTGACCTTTCAGCGTTACAGATATGATTCGGGATGACACTGAACTGTGTCCTAGATGCAGTCCTAGATTTTGTGCGTGTTTGCTCAAAATTAGTGCCACACCTCTGTGCAGCCATCGGATCAACACGAGTATAAGATTCGTACTCCGTTGGTCGAGATTTCTCCTTCTCCTGTCCAGTGAGTCTCTGATACACCTAGGATGTGACATCTATATATGTTGATTTCTCTTAGCAGACAATCTTAACTGCCCGCTGGGAGCAAAATACTTGCATTTATAGTGGCAGCGGTCGCTTGTGTCTTAGCTGACCACAATACATATTTGTCACTGCAAGCCTGTAGACTCTGAACCTGCAGCGCGTCGGTTGCCCGAACGCGGTAGCCATATTCACACACACTTCTGATATGTGAAGAGGCTATTAACGTGAAATATTGGCTGCATCAGCCAACGAAATTTGAAATGTTGGTGATACTTTGTTATGTTCAACTTATCCTACTTTCTGAAAATAGAATGTTGCATTCCATAAATTTCTCTTGCGCATTTCCTGAAAATGTTGAATTGCAACCAAGCAATCGCTACTACTGTGCTCCATGTGGAATTGCTTAAATGCGCCAGTATTGGTGATTCTGGCGCAAATGTGTGTGCCGAAACAACTTCGCACTAATAGTGAAGTTCTTCGTCCGGTAATTCTGTTGCAGCATGTTGCAAGCCTTCTTATTATAGCAGTTATTGCCAGTGGAAAAGTATGTAGAGTAATTTTAATGATATAAATTATTAATATCCATTACATATAAATACGAGAATTGCCACTGGCTTTCCAGGAATTATGTATATTTTTACAAGGTCCGATATTTCGGCTTTCTTCTACAAGGACAAATATCGAACGTATGGTGAATGCAGTCAAATAACACAGAGACACATGGTGAACAAATTGAATAAAAATCAATACTGACGGAATTGAAGCGGCGATACAGATAAAGGTCAAAGTCAACAAGTCAACATTAACTAGAAATCCAGCAACAAATTAACAAAGAAGTTACTACTCATGAAAAGGAAAGTAATGCTTCGCCAACACAATTATTCATTAAGGAACTCTGATTATTCTGAATATAAATGGCTTCTAGTGAAAGTCTTAGACTGGTATTACTCTCCACATCTATAATTTTCCAAGTGATTGAGTCTTCGGGGAGAGTCTGGTGCACGATTGTTCACCACTGAACAGCAAGCAGTTCTATCATTTACACTCCTAAGCTCCACAGTTGTCATGGTATGATTTTCAGTCTGTTTTGGTGATGGCAACAACAGATGATGTATACATTCTGGAGGAAAAATTCTACAAACAGACGAAGGGTATTGCAATGGGCAATAATGCAGCTCCTTCCTTTGCTTCAATATTCATGCACTTCATTGAATGTGAGATCACTAAATGCAAAGACATATTATTTTGGTGCAGATATGTGGACGATATTTTTGTGATATACAAGGAAGATTGGGATATTTTGAGTCTGGTCAACGACATCCATCCATGTATAACTTTTACATTGGAGTCATCAATTGATGACAACTTACCATTCTTGAATACACATGTCCATTGGTGTGCAGAAACTGGAACATTTTCGTTTTCTTTGCATATAAAGCCAGTGCATAGCAACACATGCTTACCATTTTCTTCACACGTTCCAGCCAGTCGCAAACGAGCGTTGCTATTGGGAGAGAATTGGAGAACCATTAGAAATTCTTCCTCTTCAAAACTACGCCAGTCGAAGTTTAATTTGAGACGGAGATTCATTGCGAACGGCTATCCAAAGAAATGGGTCAATGATTTATATGACAAAATGCCGATGAGACATCAAGATGATGATGAAGAGAAGCCGATAACCTACATGAAACTCCCGTATATCGACGAGGTCTTAAAGAGACAAGTAATGAGGCTGAGGCAGAAGTGTCAATTGGATAATAGAATCCGTATTATTTTTCAAACAGCGAAGCCCTTGAGTCATCGGTGGAGGAAGAAAAAAGAAAGACCAAGGTGGGATCAGTCATGTTGAACCTGCAACCTAACGAGAAGAAAGCAGAGATGTTATACGAAGCATGTGTACGAAATATCTTGTATTTTGTGTGATGAGAAGTATATTGGTCAAACTGATCGAACTGTAAGATCCAGACTTAAAGAGCACGTACAATCACAAGAATCTGCAGTGTTTCAGCATGCCACAATCGTGCACCAGACTCTCCCCGAAGACTCAATCACTTGGAAAATTATAGATGTGGAGAGGAATACCATAATAATAATAATAATAATAGACTTTATTTACCCTCGAAGGCACAATAGGCAAGCCTTTTTTCAATGTGGTCGAGCAAGTAACAGAATACATGATAAAAGGAAATAAAGCATATTGTACACATCATGTAGCGCGTCATACACAATCAATGAATTTAGAAAAATAATACTCGAAACACAATTTTTTGAAAGAAGTTAACGAATCACAATGTCTGATATGAAGTGGCAAATCATTGAAGAGAGAAAGGCCTTTACACGAGAAACTACTATGAGACAGAGCAGTTCGACCAAACGGAATACGAAGTTTCTTGTCATTTGAAGAACGAAGATCACGGTTAGGAAGGCTATACGATAACAGTTCCGCAATGTAGCTAGGAGCTAAACCGTTCAAGGCTTTGAAAACTAGAACACAAGTCCTGTATTTAACATACTCCTGAAGAGGGAGAAGATTAAACTTTTTGTATAAAGTTTTCCTAGACGCACATCTATTCGTCTTAGAATTCAAATCGAGGATAAGCCTCAAAGCCTTACAAACAAGTCTGTCAAGACGCTTTAGATCCGCAGAATTGGAAAAACCCCAGACAATTAGACAATAGTCCAAATGAGGCAAAATGAAACACTTCACGAATTTGACTCGAGTATGATACGGCAAATATGATTTAATGCGCTGGAAAAGGAACAATTTTGGTCGTACTTTCTTACAAATACTATTAATATGATTTTTCCAGGAGAAATTGCTATCAATAGTAACACCCAAAGTTTTATGGGTATCAGTAGACTTAATATTGTTGCTACCTATTGATACATGCAAAGAATCCTCTACAAATCGCCTACGTTGGTAAGGCATCAGCGCCATGCAGGTTATTTTGCAGTTATTCACAGCGAGGTCGTTGGTAAGCACCAATTTTGCAACAAAAGAAGATCTTTATTAAGATTATCGTTCAGCTGAGAAAAGGAACCTGATGAAGAATAGAGAGTGGTATCGTCAGCATAAATATCCAAACAAGAGTACCTGGACAGTAGATGAATGTCGTTGATGTATAGGAGGAACAACAAGGGTCCCAAGATGGATCCCTGAGGAACACCGCGACTAATAGAAATGGTGTTGGACAGCGCATTGTTGAACTTAACTTGCTGTTTTCTATTTGAAACATAGCTTTTGAAGAAGGAAAGAGATAGACCTTGAACGCCGTACAATAATAGTTTTTCAAGTAATCGCTCATGCGAGACTGACTCAAAAGCTTTCCTAATGTCAAGGAAAACAACTCCAACGATTTCTTTACTGGACGCACTTCTGATCCAAGAATCCCAAATTTGTACAAGGGCCCTCTCGCAGGAATGCGATTTGCGAAACCCAGATTGTTTTGAGTATAGTAGTTTATTCGATTCCAAGAAGAGCAAAAGCTGAGTGTGAATATGACGTTACCAGTCTAAGACTTAGAAGTCTAAGTCTAGTCTTAGTCTAAGTCACTAGAAGCCATTTATATTCAGAATAATCAGAGTTCCTTAATGAATAATTGTGTTGGCGAAGCATTACTTTCCTTTTCATGAGTAGTAACTTCTTTGTTAATTTGTTGCTGGATTTCTAGTTAATGTTGACTTGTTGACTTTGACCTTTATCTGTATCGCCGCTTCAATTCCGTCAGTATTGATTTTTATTCAATTTGTTCACCATGTGTCTCTGTGTTATTTGACTGCATTCACCATACGTTCGATATTTGTCCTTGTAGAAGAAAGCCGAAATATCGGACCTTGTAAAAATATACATAATTCCTGGAAAGCCAGTGGCAATTCTCGTATCTAATGACTTCAGGAATGGCCAAACTCTCTTTGATGTATATATGAATAGTCCATAACTCATGTGTATTTTAGACGAAACGGCATGGCATATGATGGAAAATTAAAGGAAATTTATCATAAACCCAGGTGTTGAAGAGCGTGGCACCAAAACTAGAGGGGGATTGATCGATATATTGGAAGAACTAAGGCGATTGTTTCAATCGCTAGTTCATGGAATTTGGAGGAAAATATGCAGTTTTCTGCTATTTCTACTTAAGTGGCCAGAGTTATTTAGCTGTTGATGCTTTGCACTTCTGCTTTGAAACGAACCACTTTTTTGCCAGCGCATTTTGGCATGGGTAATCAGCCATGTGGTGAAGATAATTCAGAGCTGCCCGTCGAGATTCACTCGCTATTCACTCGCAGTATGATTTACGAATGGTTGTTTAGCTGCTCATGCGTAATTGGAATTGAGGGTGTCAATGAAATTTGCCTTCATAAGGTTTTTGCATACCTCTGATCCAAACGTATATTTCTGAATCCCGAGTCTGAATGAAGTATTATCCCCTTTACGCAATGAAGCATTGTCTGTAATTTGATCGATGTTGAGCTTATTCTTTGACACCACTGGTTTGATGTAGAAACTGCAATTATCCGTGAATTCTGTGCTTTCCGTAAATCAGCCAAAAATTTTGTTGGGTCTGGTAATTCGTCCAAAAGCTGATAGAGCTGAAGTGGGTAGGGGCGTCAAGTTTTTCTATCAACCGTTCAGTGAATATCGAGTTGAAATGTGACTGGTTTCGCCTATCTGAGCCTCTGAAAAACTCGATTCTATTGGCACATTGTTGGACAATAAACTTCCGATGATCGCTCACTTGGAGAACAATAAGCTGGAAAATAATTGGGTATGCATTTGCACTCATGACATTCGCTGACACCCGACACGAGCACGTTGTCATCGAAGCAGTAAGCAAAGGATTGGGTGTTATAGTGATGGTTAGATATTTATGCTAGCTTATTATCTAATCTATCAGCTGCAGCTGTGAAGTGACTCAGCTTATCTCTCAATTCGTCAATATTGAATCGAAATGAATAGAGTAGGCGTTCACCTTGGTAAGAGATATAATTACCCATTCACTGAATGATTTCAATGAAATGAATTAAGCAGACCGTGGTAGTCATTGTTTGTTTGACATTACACAACTCGAGTATTGAATGAAACTCGTGTTTTGCACTAGCGAATAGTCAAGCTTTGATTTCAAGGTATTCGAAGAAGAAGATTTTGACTCACTGATGCCTTGTCAAGCTACAGCATAGCGTGGCTTAGGTTTCACCAAACGACTAGAACAATTCGCGACCGCAGTATGCCAATGCAACTCGAAGTTGCGCGTCTGTCATCAGTTCCCGCCACAGAATTAGATTGTTTAAGTGTGTCACTTTGCTAGAAGTGCAAACTGATTCAAAATGATGACACATGCAGGAACTTACTAAGTGGGCAAAAAGAAATTTCTAATACCTTGCAAAGATAGGAAAAATAGTCATGTGCTGCTTGCAGATCGCTCTGAATGCCTTCAAAATGCTCCGATCGCCACGATTCCTGCAGATTCGAAGGATTCAGATCATTGAGGAAAAGTTTTTCTCGATAATGTTGGGCACTCTGATCATTATCAAAAAAGTTAGCAGGCTCACGAAAAAACGTTCACAAACTTCTCTGTAGAACTTGACATCGTCTGTGTCTCTTGGCTGTGTGATCTGGTTGATAACAGTCGCTGAAACTTCGCACAATTTGGCGTGTTTAATGTTGAACTGGCTGCTCATTGTTCGATTTCTATGGTATTCTGTCAGCAGATTGTGCCATTTCATTTACGTTACATGTTCCAATGCTTCCCTTCTAGTCAAACAGAGGAAGAAACATCATGTCTAATTTTGTGGTTCCCGCAGCTCTTCACGGATGTGAGTGCTGCCCTACCACAGTGAGCCACGGAGGCACAGTGTGGGGCACAGAAGGGTTCCTGAGACTAACGCGGGCATGGACAGGGTCCGTGGCAACTCCCTCAGGCAAGTCCTTAGGTCGGCTTGTATACCTGATATGAGGCGCAAGGTTTTCGATAGCTTACACTTGTCGTTCGTGGTGCGGAGCGATCGATGGCACAAGCTGCAATGACAGTGCCAACCACAGACGAGCGCGTGGTCTGCCCAATCTGTGATGGAAAGACTCCGGAAAGATATGCGGATGACTATTGCACTGAAGATAGACGCTTTCGAGCGGATGAAATGGATGAAAGAGACAGCACAGCATTGCGGACCCCAATCGATGCAGGAGTAAGGCAGAAAAGTTAAAGATGAAGAGAATGTTTGAAAATTTATTTCATGCTTTAGAATTATGGTAGCACTTCATTAGCGGCAATACCATGTCAATCAACGTATTCAATGATTTATCATCTCCATTCGTGATTATAAATTAGACGAGTAAAATCTATTTCCGGCTTTGAATGAATTGTTTTCATAATTTTCACGACATTTCAGTGATGAAGGCAATTAATGAATGTAATGACCATTAAGATAGCATGCAGAGAAAATGAGCAAATTGAATAAATTAAAATCAATTTCAATGGGATTCGGAATGATGAAACGTAAGATAAAATCGACAGAGCTGTCGAAACACGAATCCCAGTACAAAATATCATAGGAAAGTACTACTTATAAAATAAAAAGTAGTCTCTCACTTCCATAGTTATTTGTCAAGGAACTGTGATTATTCTGAATGTAGAAAGCTTCTTTAGAGATCAAAAAGTATCATTTGATAAGTGCAAAAATCTGAAAAATGTAGTTGTTCTACACTTCCCTATCGTGTTTTCCCATTATCGCACTTCCGAAAGATGCCAACCCCAGCAGCACTGCATAAACGAAAGGTCGTAATGCACCCGATTATGACAATAATCAAAAACCAGTCTCTACGAGTCTGGAACGGGAGTGATAGCAGTCACTCACTGCTCTAGCTCTTTATTCAGTGGCATGTGCGCGTGCCGGGCGATTTAGGGAAATGCAGATTACAGAAGAGAAGCAGGAGAGAGAAGCAGAATCTGTAACACATAAAGGATGTGATATATTCACTAACAGGGGTGATCATACGGTAGTAGACACGGTCATTACATGGTCTTCAATCTTCGCAAAAATTCTTGATTCTTCAAAGTATTCAGCATGTTATACCCACATTTTGGGATGGATCTAGAAAGTGTCATATTTTTTGCTCGGATTAACACTTTGTGTAGTCCTTACCAAATGGTATGAAACTAAAACAGTAATTTTGATAATAATTATTCAGAGTTCAAAATATCTAAATATCACGTTGAGTCTGAAGAAAGATGTGAAGTATCTTTGCTGGAATGCTGTTGTATATACCTTAATTCTTATATTTAAGGTGCGCTCTTTTAATCTGATGGTCTTCATACTTACTCAACTGTCAGCCCTTCGACTGCCAAAGTAAACAGCTCTTTTTGATAAAACAGTCTGTATAGTAGCGTGTGCGAGCAGGATTGATGGATGTATAACAGTGTTCGAAGTAAAATTACTTTTGTAGTGTAATTGTTAATCTACTGTAGTTCACGTTTGAGTATGGTATAATTTCAAATTTCTGAGGCCTTTCATAACTGAATTCATAGCATTAGATTCATTGATTTCGATGATGATTGTATGTTAACGTTTGAACAATGATTCGAGAATAAATGTGCACAATGCAAAGATGTATGTAATTATTCTAACAAATAAACTACATCGCGAAACGAAATAGCTATCTCTGAAAATTTCCAGATAATGAGAAGAATAACAGCACCTTATATTCACGACCTTGCCTTCCTCTCGGCTGATAAGTGAATTTTTTTCTCTTCAATTGTTACCATGATGTTTGTCTCTTATGTTCATGTTTATCCAATGTTTGTCCATGTTTTTCAATAAACAACTTATGACATTATCAGCAACGTCATTAAAATGCTCAAAACCGCTCAAAACTAGACGGCACTTAAGTTGGCATTGTACACTTGGCATTATAACGCGTTTTTTCAAAATAGATAATGTCGTCTAAGGCTTGTAAAAGTGTTTGAACGTAAGCTGAAATCGATTCTAAAAATGACGTAGATTAATGTACCCCTTTATGCCCTCTGTCCCACTTTTGGCAAGTACTGTACACGATTAATATGTCGGAACTATTATTCTTCGTGACTATTGACAATGATCAAAAATTATTTTATTTTGCTTGTACTATATTCGTTGCTCCTAGTATTCTTTTCTACGTCAAATTATAGCCGCAGTGAGTTGCAATTATTCCTATTTCCATTCAAAGGAATGCCGTTGCTTTCCATTAAATGTTCTTCTTGCTTCATGATATGGAATGTTGTGCCTGATGATTTTTGAATGTTATCACGCATTCAACACAGCGTCTTGAATCACCCATGAGTAAGGCGTAAGCCGAAACGTCGCGCTCTTAGTAATACATTTGTATCCGAGAAATTGGAAATTTTCACTGTACTCCGACCGGATACATGGAGAAATTCCTTCATATCATGATTTGTAAGCGTTTTATATTTTCCAACTAAATAGACATCTGGCGTATTCCTGGATTTTCTGTTTCTTTTGCAGAGTCAGGTACTTTGTAGAGTCGGTAATTTGACCAAACAAATCTACGAATTATAGTGTTTATACGAATTATAGAAGTTTCAATAAGTGATGGCTTCAATTATTTAAGTGATGTACATGAAGCGTCAACTAGACGAAAATGTGTAAAGAACGCTACATTAACATAACATTCTTCTTTATGATTCCTCTTTTTTTCTCTATATTTATTCCTCATTTTTCTGTATTTTTGTCAGTATTTGAGATGGGACTCCTAAATGAGACGCATTTTTCTCGTATTCATCAAAAGAGCTTCATCTTTTGTCCCGGCCAACGAATGCGGAAAAGTCTTCATTAGCTAAAAAGATATTAACTTAGAAAACAAATATTCCGAGAAGTATTTATTTTTGCGTAGAGAAGGCTCTCAATGAAGAAATGTTCCGCAGATAACTTCGTCGTCTTCTACTCGTACAATTGTTTTGAAACCGTTGAAGACTGTTTTTGTAAGTTAACAGCTATAAGTGTGAGGCAAGTACATTTAAGTGTTTCCGAGAGAATTCATCATTTCACAAAATATAGTAAACAATTTCACAGCGGTAGTTAAGCCTGCTGATTTATCATTTAGTACCGTTCAGCCATTGTTACTGATCGAATGTGGGGAAAATTCGCAGTTATGCTTTTTCACGCTACTACCTGCTATTAAAACCTTTTCCCCAGAATTTTTCTATGCAGAGAAACACTTCAAGTGGTGGTAAATTTTGTTAGGAAATGCTCACATCGCCATCACCGACAAGGTCCAACTAGGGATTGCAGCGGTTAACCGGTTAAACTATCCTTAACCGGTTAATTTACGTTAACCGCGTTTAAATAGAAATATCTTTCTTGTATGAAAATTCAACTAAGCATCCTAACACTAATCCATTATAAACTAAGTATGTTGTATATCCATAATCTTCACATCCAAAACGTCAGACAAAAGCGCGCTCAAGAAATGCACAAATACGAGTTAATTGCTTCCAATCTCGAAGTTGACCCGCTGGATTGTTGGAGGACAAATGGATGTTCTTTTCCAAAACGACATAAACTCGCCAAAAGGTACCTCACAGTTCAGGCTACATCGGCGAGTAGCGAACGCTTGCTCTCGGTGTATTGAAACATATTCTATAAAAAAGGATCCGTTTAACGAAGGAAACGGCAAACGCGGTATTGTTTTTACACTACAACTCTGAATGAGTGAAAAATCTAGCACTTCCCGACAATTAGTCAATACCTTGTTTTTGTTTCATTAACATTAAAATATTGTGATATAAGCTCTTCGAATCCGATTTATGATGACAAAAGAAAACTACAAGGCGAATTTACAGGTACACGTCGTTCAGTTTTGGCCTAACGACTATCCAACTATGATACTAACTGGAATCCCAGCTATGATGATGAAAAATATAATTTAATTATATTATATTATATTATATTTATTATTAATGTATTATTTTGATGAAACATTTTTCTAATGGCCTACGTACATGTAAATGGAGGCTTGATGATAATTCGCTCTATAGTAAGTAAATACCTCTCACGCTCTAACGTAAAGCACAGTTTTTGACTGATTTTGGCATATTTGACCGGTTAACCGTTGCAATCCCTGGGTCCAACATATTGCTCTGGGACGTGGCAATTTCCCTCCTAAGCCCACTCAAATTTTCGGTTATTTTCGGACTTGAGCTGCCAGCCTGTTTTACATGATTTTATATCTAAATATTTCTAGATGTTAAAATAAAAGTCCAAGAGAAGGACCTTTTCACAATGTAGGCTTGTCATAAGGTTGGCGAGTTCAGTTTTCCAGTGGTTCTATATACTTTCATGAAAGCAAGATGTCACTTAATACTAACTTCAATGTCTTTTGTTGCATCCGCCTTCTTGTCTAGAGGTAACGACATTTTCAGTGTTTTCAAGTTAACCCACTTGTGAATTCCTGCATAAAATCTTTCTCAAAAAATAAGTTTCCTGTCTACAAGTTGGGTTGCTTTCATGTTGCCGAATTCTTTCCTTCATAGAAATGCGTGATTGACTGCAGTTATCCTTTTGTTGTCCAATATCTGTGTTCAGTTTGCAATTTACTTTTTAGCTATGCTTTCTCAAGTGTGGAAGTCGTTCAATCGATTTGGTCGGCCTGGCTTCGCCACATGGTACAAGTAGGAGTTTAGGGGCCGAAACGTCGCTTAATGCAGTCACATGGTTCCTCCCTCATTCCTCCTTGCATATCTACATATCTTTAGTTTCTTCATTTTTGTGTAAATCTTCATTTGCAATTTTGCTTAATATATTCGTTATTGAGTTTTGTTTGAATTTTGGTGTTAGGATTGTACAATTATAAATATTAGCCATATTTTGTTCCTTTCTCCTAGCGCTTTTGTTTGACTAGCTTGTTTGTATGTATTATATACTCATTGACATAATTAATGAAACAAACTATCATTGGCTTGAATTGAAGTTTGTTTCATTTTTTTCTCAGGTATGATGCAATATCTCGCTTTCTATGTATTACCATTCAACACATTAGAGAATGGAGAAAGATCTATGGTGGTCAAATTTCAAATTTTGATATCGATACAACTGTCACAATTGCTTTTACAAATTGAACATAAACGTGAACTGAAATCCAGCTTTTGTAAAATAAAATGGCACACGATCACTTTACCAGAGGTATGGCTATTGGAATGATTCGTTGTGGTAGAAGTTGTGCGAGTGTTGCCGAAGAGCTGCAACTATCGAGAGTCGTTGTTTGGAGGTGGTGGTGTCGATGGAAACAGAAGATGTTAAAAAGAAGAAGGGATCTGGTCGACCAAGGAAGTCTGAAGGAAGGGTAGACGCACGTCTAGTTTTAGCTGCAAAGAGGAATAGATTTGTGTCAGTCCCAAATCTAGTCGTACACTGGAAGAGTACCTCAAATATAGACTGTAGCGTTCGAACGGCTTACCGAAGATTGCGAGAAGCTAGCATTCAATCGCGACGACCAGCTGTCCTAATTCCATTGAGTTTTGAGCACCGCAGAAGGCGAGTTGCCTGGTGTGATGCCCATCACTCATGGAATTATCATCACTGGCAGAAAGTCTTGTGGACCGATGCATCGAGATTCACTCTGGATTTCAATGACGGTCGTGTCAGAGTGCATCGTCTTCCAGGTGAACGCTTTGCCCCATGCTGTATTAAAGAACACGACAGATATGGTGGTGGAAGTGTTATGCTGTGGGGTGGCATTTGGCATGGCGGACGAACGACAGCAGTCATCATCAAAGGCACGTTGACTGGAGAGAGGTATCTCAATGAAATTGTCCTTCCTGTTGTTGCCCCAGTGGTCAGGGTGAAGGATCTCGTCTTCCAAGACGACAACGCAAGACCACATCGCTCCTCGGCTGTCATTGCTACTTGTTAGGAGATTAAGCATTCAAACCCTTGACTGGCCTGCACGCTCACCTGACTTGTCACCCATTGAACAAGTACGGGACGAGCTTGGGCGGCGAGTGAGAGACCGCTATTCACTTCTACTAGTGTCCCTGAAGATTATCTCTGAAAGACTGACAGAGCAGTGGCTTCTCCTTGAAACATCCTTCATTCAGAAACTTTGTGAATCCATGCCATCTCGGATTACTGAATGTATTGGAGCTAGAGGGGGTACACGCGCTATCAAAGTTGAATCTGCTACATGCGTTGTTTTTCTGTGCTAGTGACTTGGTGGAGATTGTGACTAAATTATCAAGGTATCATACATACATGTATATATACCAGTCAAAAAGAAAGAAGTTAAAGAAGTAAATGTTTCAAAAATTTTGTCAATGAGTATACAATTATAATGATGATAGCACATACGCTTGATGTTTACAATGAAAAGACACGATAAGTGAAAGTAAGTCAAAGTAGAAAGAAGTCTCTGTGGATCATCTGACTGATATGGATCTTTCATGTTATAGTAATTGTAGGTCTCTGAAGTCGATGCTGCTCTGGCCTGAGGTTTGTGCGATGTTGGTCTTCCGGTGGAAATGGAAAAAGCAGTCGTTGGAGAAAATGGTCTCGGTTCTTCATAATTTTGTTAAATAATCTTGTTTCACTCTTTTCTACAATTTCTTTGGATTCTTTGCTGTTACAGCAACCACACCTTAATTCGCACCTTACATGTATTGGCCGTTCATTTTCTATCTTTGCCATTGGTAAAACCCCACCAACTAGGTGCAGCGTAAAATATTCTGTTGATCACCATTGTTGAATTTGTTTGATGGAGAAGGCTCTTCTTTGCTCCTTGACTTCTAATTAGCTTCATTACATACGCTCGTATGTGCATACTTTTATTGCATTTCTTTAGAATGAAGTTGTATTACCTTTTAAATGACAGCCTAGATCATCGGTGCGTAGCGATTTAGGCTGATCATTTGAAAGGTAGTGTATGCATTGTCACTGAACCTAAAATCTATGACATCAAAATTCCAAGATTTTGATCTGTAAAAGACTCAAATGTATGATAATTTTCTACATAGCCCATGCAGCTAAATACATTAAAGTATGTTCATGGACTTTTAGATATCTAGGATTGCATCTAGCATCATGCTATATATCTAGGAGTTCATGAGTATGCTAAGCTTCAGATATCTCGAATTCTAATTTGGAGTTGGAGATATATAAACGACCTTCATAGAAAAATGACAGGTGAAATATCGGCTGACTACCCTACTTACTCAGCAACCATTCTGCTCCTATCTCATCCATTTGAAACTTTTGAGTAGCTGTTACTCCGAGGATCTTGATTTTATTCGTTTTGGCTATATTTGGTAATGTGGTTGACTCTCTGTTTCTTAGCTTTTGAAAAATAATTTCGTGTGATTATTATCTTTTTACCTAGCTTTGTAACTGGTGTGAGCATGTGTCTTGCTCTATTTCAGGGTATGGATCTCAATGTTTTAGCTATTTATGCGTTCTGAACTTCAAATAAGCTAGTTTCCTCAAGGATCTACCATTAGGACATTTGTTTATCTTCGTATTCTTCCGTTTCCAGATTTTGGCAGTATTTAATTATGACGTGTTTGAAATCAGTATGATACCCGCATGCTCAAACTGTAGGTCAACAAAGGATAGTGTCAAAGTCATTTTTCGTAACAACTAAAATATCCCTAAAACCAAATCAAAAAGAAATCTCATCTTCATCTTCATTTTCTGTTTTTGGAGAGGTTGCATTTCAGTTAACACGGCTCAGTTGTGAAATTATATTTAGCAAGAAGTTGTAATTTATTTTAAGCAGCATTTGTTAGTATTGATTTAAAAGGTTTAAGCCAAACTGCTGAAAATATAGTTGCAAATTTTCACCGTTTAGACGGCCTTATCAAGCAGGTACAACGACAAAAGGAAGACATCAAAGTTCAAAAATCAGCGATTGATATTCTGTGCATTTCTCCCTGTTATTTATCATAGGTCATAGTCTTTTGATTAGTACCGATTCTCGAAGGCGCAAGTTGATGGCGTAGAAGAAATGCTTTAGTGAACTGGTAATTTATAAAATTGAATGTAATAACTGCATGCATTTTTGCATAGGAAGCACAGTCAGATTTCCTCAAACGCTAATCAATGAACATCTTACTCTGTTTACAAACACCTCCAACTGTGTAAATCCGATATTGATGTAAGAGATATCAATGCCATCAACTTGCGCCTTCTAGAATCTGTGCTAATCAAAAGACTATGTCCTACATTAAATAGCAGGGAGGAATGCACAGAATATCAATCACTGATTTTTTTATTTTGATGTCTTCCTTTTTATCGCTGTATCTGCTTGATAAGGCTGTCTTAACGGTGAAAATTTGCAATATGTGATCAATTTGCCAATATTTCTCTTAGCAGTTTGGCTCAAACCCTTTGAATCAATTAACCCGAATTGAGGAATGCTTTTACGTATTTAGATGCTTGTGATTCAGTACTTGCAGGATGCCTGACTGACGGCTTTCAGTTTTGATGTGATGAGACACGTTGGAAGAAGATAGAAGCCTCTGTCGCACTTAGTGCAAAAGTGCGATAAGAAAGATCATTGTCCCAACAAGTGATGTATTTGTCTGAAAACAAGGAAATTTAAATTATCACTTCTACGCTATTTTACACTTCTATTCAGGACTATCGCCTGATAAGTGCAGCTTATACACTAAGACATTGTGTTCAGTGTTTCTACTTGTCAATCTACGTAAAATTATGAGAGAGCGTACAACGATGCATTATCCTCAAAGAATGACATTGCATGATGCCGAATAGCTTAAACAAAGCAGCAGATACATCTGCATGGATAATTCGACAACAATAAATATGACAATAAAATATCCTGACACCTGCGGTTGAACGTGAAGGACTTAATTGGGTGAAAACTAACTTGTTTTGTTTTAGTGGAGGTGACAAAGTTTAGTCATTAATGTTCACAAGTTATGGTAAGTGATACAATTCTATTTAATGAAACTTTTGAAGGCCGATCCATTAAATGGTCAGGCAATAAAGCTAGAACTATTGTTTTTGTAGATATTCTCATTGTTGTTTTCTATTTACGGACAGAAGTCGGAAAACAGGATGAACAGAAATTAATAAAATTGATATGAGCATGAATTACATTAGATTTGTACTTTCAGTTTTATGTAGGAAACATGCTATCTATCATGATGTTTATGAGTGACTGGAACAGTATGTCTATATTTTTGATACTCAATCAGAAAACAAGTTCTCATATTATGCAGTTATTTAGCAATTCTTCATGCGAACAATTTCTCAATTCGAAGATTACGCCGGTTGTCTTGAACATGTCCTCAATGATATTTCTCTACCAACGTTATTTGACTGATCAGGACCATTCCCTACAGAGGTTCTACAGTTGTTTACTCTTCCTGCCCACGTGGGAGGACTTCGCATGCCATCTTTCGGCTCTGACTCACCGTTACAGTAAGAATGCTCGAGATTAGAAACAAGAAATCTGGTTCGCTCACATCCTCTCAAACTGTTATGAGGAGGAAAATAATAAAAATATTGAAGAATGAGGACAAGCAAGTCACATGAAAGAAAAACAATGATTGACGAGAATTTAACACGGCAAATGAGAAGAGCAGTAGAACAAACACGGGACAAGGGAGCCAGGTCTTGGTTGAATGCATTACCGTAAGAAGAACAGGGATTTTATTTTAAATAAGCGAGAATTTCGCGACGCCATGCGAATGCGTTATGACATGCCTCTTTCTGAATTACCAAGTCACTGCCCTTGTGGGGAACAATTTTCTACTAATCATGCAACATCTAATCTACATACAACTAATCTACGTACAAAAAAGGTGGCTTTGCTTCTCAGAGACACAATAACATCATAGACCTTCTAACCACTCGTTTCAAAAGTCTGTAAAAATGTTGCAAAGGAGTCCCATCTTCTACCTTTAGACAATGAGAAGTTTCGATTGAAATCTACAAATGCAAGTTGTGACGCAAGGCAGGAGATGTCAAAGCAGGAGATTTCTGTGCACGTGGAGTGACAGCATTTTTCGATGTTCGTGTCACGCATGTCAACTGCAAGTCAAACCAAGAAAAATCCACCGGTGTCATTTTCCACGAACAAGAAGAAGAGGCAATACCTGAATCGTGTCATTGAAGAAGAGCATGGGAGTTTCACGCCTCTTATTTTTGGTACCAACGGAGAAATGGGAAGAGAAAGCCAACAGTTTTTGAGAACATTCGAGAAAATATCAAAGAAAACGAAGATTATAAGGATGTGATCAATTGTATTCGAACAAATCTGTCATTCGAAATATTGAAGTCTAGTCCGGGAGCCAGCGTGAAGTTGTAGTAGAAAAACGAGGTAGTACATAAAACTTTCACATAGTATAGTACACCTCTAACCTACTGCAAAACTTTGCGTCTGCCGGATCAGATCATCTGCTTTTCAGAAATAGAGAGGATAACACAATCCTATGTATTTCCAGTGGTAAAATTGTGACCTTTAAGGTGTTGACTCCATTTTTTCGAATTTTTGCTCATAAAAGTTACACAAACTGGTATTTTGTTGAACTGGTTATTATAGAAATCATCTACAGATCATGATCTTTCAAATGAGTTATCTTTCAGTGACAGAGGATGAAGTAAAGTGTGCAAACAGACACTTTTCGTTAAAGTATATCAACAATTTTCCTCAAATTTCTATGTTAAAATTTGCAGTTACACCAACGAAAAGTGTCTGTTTGTACACTTTACTTCATCCTCTGTCACTGAATGATAACTCATTTGAAAGATCATGATCTGTAGATGATTTCTGTAATAACCAGTTCAACAAAATACCAGTTTGTGTAACTTTTATGAGCAAAAATTCGAAAAAATGGAGTCAACACCTTAAATGTCACAATTTTACCACTGGAAATACATAGGATTGTGTTATCCTCTCTATTTCTGAAAAGCAAATGATCTGATCCGGCAGACGCGAAGTTTTGCAGTAGGTTAGAGGTGTACTATGCTATGTGAAAGTTTTATGTACTACCTCGTTCCCTGCACAACTTCACGCTAGATCCCGGACTATCTGTACATTTATGCGTTAGAGGATCGAGGAGAGGAAATAAACGTTTCATCTCCCTAGTTATGTGACATGTTTATTGCATGTCATATTTGTCCATTACGACAAATGCCGATGATTTCCATCAAATTCGAGATTCCAGCAATTCTTCTTTACGGAATTCGAAAGTCAAATTCTGTGCTTGTTCACAACGTGTCATTGAACGTCATTGTTTAATAGAGACACGACTACATTGATAGGTGTGTTTAATCAGTAGTACTCGGCAAGTTTCAAAATGTAAAAGCCGGTCGGTTTAGGTCTTCTTTTATAGAAAAAGTAGTTTCAATTTCTTTCATTACAGTGGTTACACATTTTTGTGCGCTATGTTTAGGCGATGTTTTGTGGCATTGCATTCAAATGTTCCAAACCAACAATTGTCTATGAATGATCATAATGAATCTATTATTCTAAGATTTTGTACAATGATAAGGCAAACATACATATGATATAAGCATTAGATGAGCCAAACATGTATTTAACGTGAAGATGTAGACACAAGACTTACTCGGAAGACCAAAACATAGGGAATTTATTGCATACTGACCTGCCAACTGTCCCGATTTCGTCGGGACTGTCCTGATTTTATTCCGATTTTCTGACAAACGTCCCGATATTTTAATATTTTATGTTGCAAGATTTTTGCTAGTCAGTTTTTAATTAAGTCTAGCAAAATAATTCAAAAATTTGCGCTGCGCGCATTCCATATTCACCTGTGTGCTATGATGTATGTGTGTTGTCGTGCTCATAAGATGCCACTCGCTTTTCATAGTCATATATATTTTATGATTCCATTGTCACAAATAGTACGTCGTATTTTAAATGTATTTATGTTCAAGAAAATATTCAAAATAATGTAGATACTTTAAATATATAGGGGTTAGTTTGCATACCTGATGATAGTGACCATGTCCCGCTTTTGCAAATGTGAATGTTGGCAGGTCTGTGCATATGAAAAAAGGGAATATTTGCAAACTTAAGATATTGTGTGGTAAATGATCTCAAATCGTGCTTTAGATGGAATACTGTTCATGAATTGAAATGTGCGTATAAAGCAACATTCAAACACTCCTCAAATCATCTATCTGCATGTACAGGAGTAACTAGCATGTCAAAATAGTAAATTTGATTAACCACGACACAGTGATTACAGTGTATTAACCACGACGAGTTAAGACTAAATAATACGACGAAAATTCAAGCTTGTGATCAATAGTTGTGTTGAATGCATAACCGATTTCGACAACATTTTGCTGGGGAGGTTGGAAAAAGATGGGATGCTTCCAATAATACAAATGTGCTACATCATAATAACATTGGACTGGTATGCTGGAATGTTTTGTATTGATCTTGCATTGTCATTTCTTCGAGAATCATCTGCTGAGCTAACAAATCATACAGGGCACGCCGGATAAGCGGGAATTCCGCTGAGGGGGGGGGGAATCAAGACACATTTCGAACACGCATGTAAGACTAGAATAGAATGTTGTATATTGTCTCAAACATACATTCCATGAGAGCATTACAAAGTGACTACGCCAAAACATAAAAGACTGAAGACAAAATTTATATGGCAGATTACAATAATCATCTGTATTTTTAAAAAAGCATTTTACTTACAGTATTTTGCGAAAGAGGAGCCAAAGCGTTTCTTTTTAAAAAATGGACGGTGCAAGGAACTGGAATGACGAGTTCCACGAATTGAGGGTCATTTTTGAAAACAGTTCACGTAGTGGGTGATCAGGATGAGACACTATGTTGGCGAAAAGCTTTTCACAAGAACGCACATTTACAGAGTCAAAGGTTTTGGAAGTCACGCGGGGGATTTTTTCGTATTTTTAGCATTCAGTTATTTTTTGTGGATAAATAGATCTGAACTCAAGCATTAGGTGATTTTCGCTTTTGTTGCAACCAAAACAGTGTTTGTGTTTCTACCACTTGTTGCTCTTAGGCACTGTGGCTGTGCCGCTTAACAAAGAATCATTCCCTGCTCCAAGACAAGGTCTCATCGGATGAGAAGGAAAGCTATTTTACAATTGAGCATTCGTTTTTCTTTTGATCACTAAGAAGCAGTCTAATGCATCCATTTTTTACAGGCAATTGCTGTTCATCTATTTATATAGAATTCCGAAGAATTCATTTATCCACCAGTCCACAGCAGTGTGTCAACGATTCAACACGCGCTCTGTCTTGCAGAGAAGGCCAAACTCATCAGGGCTGCTGAAATCCCCCGAGTAGCGAAAGATAAGAAAATCAGTTGACATAATTCCTTTCTTCTTTCGATAGAGGTTCGGTTTCCTTTCACTGTTGAACAGTATTACTCCGAGTTTTTACAACTCTTTTTAACAAACACATGTAATAGATTGGTTTTCATATTCAGAATAAATACAATACATACAGATGCTTTTCTATCTTAAGCCCAAAAACGGGATTGTGTTGTGAGCATGTAGGCCTATGTGCAAGTGTTACTATCAAAAGAATAACGCAAATTCAGTGCTAGGTCCACCTTTCTTTATCCTCTACACTGCCGACCTTTTTCAATTGATTGATCGCCATAGCCTACGCGCTCACGCCTATGCAGACGACTACAGCATCTACGGCTCCTGCTCTCTCTCTGCCACTTTCCAGCTCTCGCGGCGGATGGAGCTTTGTCTTCAAGACATCCAGCAGTGGTTGAGCGCAAACAAACGCCGCCAAGTCTGAAGTTCGGTGGTGCTTTCCAAACCACAAGGAAGACAGGCTCCCTTCAACTGCAATCACTGTTGACTCCGCCCTAATCGCTCCCTCCTAAATCCTTTGCTGTTTACGAGTGCATATTGACTCCACCTGTCCATGCATGCGTTCATTTCAAGCAAAGTCTCGAGCTGCTTCGCCTCACTTAGACAAATTCCGTCCATTCGCCAATCACTCACAATGCTTATCCTTATCGTTCGTCGTGTCCTAAGTGCGCTCTCGTCTAGATTACTGTCTATCTGTGCTTGATGGTCTCCCTAATATCCACTATCGTCGCCTGAAATCCACTCTTAATGCGGTGGCAAGACTTCTCACCAGCTCCTCCAGCCACTCTCACATCACCGCGATCATGATGGACCTTCACTGGCTACGCTTCCAAGAGAGAGAGAATGCATTTTCGCCTTGCATGCTCAGCTTTAAATGTGTCTATCATTCTGCTCCTTCCGCTCTCGCCGAGTACCTTCTTGATGTTTCAGAGATATATTGCTTCTCGGAAGTACTTACGCTCCGCAGCTCATTCTGCTCTGTATGTTCCATTCTCCCGCCAATCCATCTGAAAGCGTTCCTTACCATCTGCAGCTACCGCTACCGTCTTCTTTGACTTGACAGTCTTCTCTCCTTTCTTTCAAACGTACTTTGAAACGTCCCTCAGTAATTGTTTTTGTCTTCTTTCTTTTATTTTTGTTCATTGACCTTCAAGTCATCATTGACATAACGCCACTCAAAAAATGTACGTTGAATAAATAAATAATAAAGTTGGAAATTTAGCCCACATTGTAATTATTCAGGCTAAAATGAGCTTGAACATTGTTACTCCGCTTAAGCGAGAGAAATCTCGCTCCTCCCAAACCGTCCCACTTATCCGGAGTGCACTGTGTTTTAATCATTCGTTATTCCAAATGACATAGACAAAATTTATTTGCTTGCAGTGATTTCTCAAATGATCTTTCATGCTGCACTCAACAATGAAAAAATAAGCTGAGATATTCATCCGCCAAACACGTACTAGTGGTTCAACATTATTTTTATGACAAGAATGTTTATCAGACTAATAGAGTAAAAACGACCAATCTGCCAAAGGAAATCATCTTTATACGCAACATGCGTCGGAGAACGTGCTCCTTCTTTAGGCGATCAATTTATGATTAAAAGACGCATGAAGATCGACATACCAGATAGATATCTCACACACCACTAACATAAAATCAATAGAACCGCAACTAGGACAGCATGCACTGAAATTATCAAAATGCCCAGAGACACAAATCAATGCAGCATTGAAAGTAGGTCTAATTGAAATACTGAGCCAGTCAGCCGGTATTGGAGATAAAACGAACGGTGGGCCTCCACGCCAATACCCCAAGCAGTCGACGAAGAATTGACTGCGCCGACTACTCAAAGTAGTGGAGAAGAGGCCCACCCAAACAGGCTTCGCTATAAATTACCGCACTAATAATGAGTAAACATCATATCAGAAAAAGACTATAGTCCACATATTCTTCACGATTATTCAAAGTGGGACAAGTATTGCTAATTTCAACGGCTTCTGCAATGCGACACCGAATTTCATCATTGCCATCAATGCATTGAACAAGAATGTTTGAAATTCATCGCTGTGAGATGCGTGAAACTGGTTTCGACAATATCTAAAATAAGGAAGGTGTCGATCGCTTCTTCATTTATGATTGACGCTCATCGTAACAAAAGTCGACAGATTAATTGCTATTCTTGAATGAAATTTTGCAGTGACGCGTTTTAATCGATGGACACAGCTTTCATTTGGATATTGTCGTGATGCTGATATTGACGTGTTTAGATAATGTTTCCATACACAGCTTCAAATTTCAAGTATTTTTGTTACTTCTCTTAAATTCGACTATCTTCGACCACACATTTGAAATCCTATTTCTCATCTTCTTACGCAATATCGTTTTTTCCTGCTGCCTTCTGCTGAATTTCTTTTTTGAGCATCGAATACATCGTGTCACGTTCAGGTGAATGTGTGAGTCAGAAGAGGAATCCGTGAATTAGAAATGTTGCTGTCGTTTATTATTGTCACAAATGAAAATTAGGGTTTGGCTATTCCTATAGCACAATTCACCACACCACAGAATTAGATTGTTTAACTCTTTCAGTTTACTAGAAATGAAGACTAATTCAAAGCGATGGCACATGCTGGAACTTATCAAGTGGGCAAAAAGTCTTTTTGAGAATGCCACTGCGGCTGTTAGAAAGCCAGCTGACAGCTAATTGCTTGAGTGTGTGGTATTTCCAATGGTACGAGTATGCGATGTACGACACATCCCTACAAGGCAACCACGACTGAACGAGCAAGTTGTCTAATTCTGTGCACCACACTGCTTCATGTTATCACATCCACCTTCTTTGGTGATGCACACCCGATTTCTGAAAGACGCAAAACATTCAAGCGGTCGTCTTTATGCTTAAACTTACTAGCCAAACCGATTATCTTCTTGATTTATTCGAACAGGATTACCCGGGATTACCTTGCAGTCTAAATTGTCAAAGTTTTAATGAAAACTTTCATAATCAAAATATTCTTGCTCATCCTTATGTTGAATACTATTAGAGCTACTTTAGAGGAGCACAGCAATTTTCTCGCAGTTCCACGTATGAAAGTCCAAATTGCTGGTCTTAAATCTTCGGACATGGGTAGTTTTTCGTTTGAAGAATACAGCGTCCCATAGAAGGACCACGTCAGATAGAATAATATCAGGAGATGACCAGTTGAGCAAGTAGGTAATTGGCCACTTCATCGTACTACATCGTCCAATCCACTTGCCTGCAATATGATGATCACCTCTCACACTATTCCAATATTTTTTGGTGGCGCCTCCTCTTTTAGGAAAAACCACCGATGATGTTTATCTCTTGACACGAAGTCTGTAGCATTTTGAGATAGGCCTCATCAGTAGAAGCATCCATTTATGATCCTGCAGAGTTTCCGTGGGACGAGATTTCCTCTTCCCACTTCCACCGAATCTTTCAAAGTGCACGATTATTTTCCATCATTATTCCCATGCGCCAATTATTTCTTTGATAAGCTTAGCTGACACAAGAGTCGTTCTTCCTTAAAAGATGAAAAGTTTCTCTCTGTCACTTTCGTCTTTAAATTTCTCTTTTTTGCATTTTTTATGACTTGCATCAGTGACGAAGTAAATTGTCTAAGGTATTATGTGTTTTCCACAAGTGTATATCATTTTCCTTGTGAGAATTTCTCTTGCTGTATCGATTTCCATTCTACAAATATGCGTATACTTCGTATTATTGTCATTATGCAAGAGCGAGCGCTTGTTGTAGCCAAAACGGCCTCTGGGTAAATCTATTTTTTGATTGTACAGTGCTGTCAAAATGTCTTGGCCCACCCTTGTGCATTTTAATAGATTAGTGTCGTTGCTCGATAAAAGTATTTTACGAAGATTTGTTCATATTTTCTACTTCATATGTTAATATAAATCAAGTCAAAAGCCAGTAATTATATTTTGGCGCCTTGTTCGTACGCTTTTATTTTACAGAACACATGCTGAAATTAGTTGCTTTACATATTTCTTTTTATTTAAAGGGAAGAAAATTTTTAACCCGAAGCTTTCACTTAAGCCTCTCCGAATCAAAATATAAATTTATGCGCATTGCTGCAATAAAGGCAATGCAATTTTATGTGTGTTGTTGTAATAAAAACACAATTTATGCTCCAAACAGCTCAGAAATTCTTTCAATAGTTCAGGGAACAGCAATGTGAGCTCAATAATTCTCTGTGCCGCAAATGGTCCTGCCTTTCGCAGTGCATCGACTTGGCATTCACTCAACGATTTTTTCCGCAAATCTGGGTGAAGTTTATGGAGCCGAACATTGAAGCTGGGACATTCCCATAACGACGTCTAAATGTTTCATAATTTTAATAAACTTACATTTAATAAGACAAGGTTTGCCCTTAAGAGGACAGGTGGTGCGTTCCCACCGGCAGACATTAAACGTTCAAGGCGCGTCAAATTTTTGACTATCCTAGGACTACATTTTAGAGCCAAACTTGACGAGATCGGTGTGGAGGACCTTCCCACTAGTCCATTTTTCAATCAGCGCTTCTAAAGCGGGGCTGGACCTTACCCCTAATGGTCCTTTGACTTGTGATCCTCGACAAATGCATGAATGCATGAAGGTCTTTAAGCACAAAGACTTGACGGATCTGATTGCGTGCCGGGCGGACCTTCCCGGGGGTCCATAACATAGCGCTATACGGGCTGGACTTCACCCTTAAGTGTACGAGATCGTACAAGGCCGCTTAACAAGTGATCTCCTTGGTCAAAGTTTCAGGCTCCATTGATTAGGAACTTATATATAAATAGACACTTAGTAATCACCATGTCAACCCCATGGAGAACAGTAACCGACACAGTCCATTCATCACACTAGGGCAGTTAGCGATAAAAAAATTTGATGATCATTGATGAGTCACTGCAGTCAAATACATGCGCCTTTCAGCCGTAATTGCAGCATTTGAATGTTATAGACTTAAACACACATATCTTTCAAGGATGGGCCAAGACATTTTGACGGCATTGTATTTCATATATATTATACATATATTATTTTTATATGTTATATTTTATTATATTATTTGCATATTATTATTTTATATATGCATCTATATTATACCTGCCAATTGACATAGTCGCATAAGTGGCTCGTAGCTCAGTTGGTTAGAGCACAGGTCTAGTTAACCTTGGTCGTAGGTTCGAATCCTACCAGCCGCACATCTTTTGCATGGCAATTTGATATATCGTTTATTTAATTTCATTGTTGTTAATAAGATGAGCATTTAGGTAATTAATAAATTGCTTCTAACAAGACAAACACACAGAATGATGAATAAACGCATAATTTGTTCATTTCATGTACAGCAGTTTTTCCGAGTAAAGAAATGAAATCATTTCCGTTGAATATCAGACAGACTTAGATAGAAGTTTTTAACCAATTGCAATTTTAAATTATTTATAAATATAGCAGAGTTTGCAATGAAAAGTACTCTGTCGAATTATTGATGCGCGATTGACATGTGAATACAACACAGTTGTCTCCAATCGCTTAGTTAACGACATAATTTGCTGATCTTTCAGCCTATTCTACAATTGCGTATAAAATGTCACGTTAAACAAATTTGCTAAATTTGACACTGAAGAGCAGTACGTCTGTGCCAATTGTCAATTTCAGCTTCGGTTAAATATCCAGTTGGCAATTCAGAAAAGAAAGTGTAGTTTTGGTAAACAACATATGTCGATGTTAACAAAATGAAAATAAGAAATAGACGTCCTCGAATTTTACGGTATGAGGCTTGCAGTAGCATTATTAGGAAGAGTTTGATGATTGCATAACGCCACTTCGCATGGGCATAGAATAGAAAGATATCATTGGACTTGAACAATGAAAGCACAAAAATTTATTGGCATCTGTAGATGATGCGTTTCGACCTACAAGCAGGGTTGGTCACCCGAAAAATCCCCGCGCGGGTTTTCGGGTTTAACTCAGGTCGGGTTTTTCACCTTCAATGATTTTCCACAAGTCACTGGCTATTTACATGCTGTTATGCATTTGTGTGAGATGTGTAAGCGCTATTTTGCCTCTAATTCGAGAGAATTAAGTTACGCTGTGTGCAAGTATACATTATAAACAAAAACTAAGACTTTTGCATATTTAACTTGTATTTTGATAGCCTGTAGAAAATGTCAAAAATTTAGAATAACAAAAGCAAATTGATCACAGAATTTGTATGAGTATGAATAGATTGATTCTGAATTCAACATCAATCTATATATTTCTTAAATCATAATTTCTAGTTAAAACCTTGTCATGAAAATCTTACAACAAAACTGTAAAGAAGCAAATCAATTTAGTTCGTCATACTCAACAAGACACTCCTCTAGTGATTCTGCACGTTCATTGCCGTGAACCATGTGCAGGATCCTTGAAACTGTTATCAGGTGACTAACTTTCGCTACTGTCAGACGGCTTCGTAAGTTAGACTGAGTCAGAGGGAAATCCCGCCCGGGCGGGTGAAACGGAGTTTTCAGGCGACGGGCGGGTTTTGATCAACCCTGCCTACAATGGCTCATCAGTTCGGCTCGTGATGGTGCAAACTAGCTTAAAATAACTAAAATGGCTGAACAAGCGGAGTGACTGCACAACTGGCCGCTCTGCGTTTGTTTATCCTGGCCTAGCCGTGCGACGTATAATCATAAACATTGCAGAGTGTCAGTGCGCCTGGGCACACTCGTAGAATGGAGAGATATTCTTGGATCTGAACAACTGAACAACCGGAAAGGCAGAGTAAATAAGCGCAAAGCAGCCTTGTTCTTGTCCATTCCTAGCCGTACTGACGAGCCTCTGTAGGGTGTCAACGGTTGATAATGAATTTTTGTGATTACATTGTTCAAGTCTGAGGGCATCTTTCTATTCTGTTAAAATCGTTTTTTCGTCAATTAACGGAAGTTAAACTTTGCATTAACAAATGAATGGACTGGTTAACGTCCGCTATTCTTGCGGCATTTTCGACTGTCGTTCCTATATACCTACATTCATAAGCACAAATTTAGATGCATATAGATGCCAATTTTTGAAGAGGAAATTATCTTCAAAAACGTCTGACTTATAAGCCATGTATATTATAAACTTCAATTCAAAGAACTTTTTTTATTAACTTGGAAAGAGCCGATTCTACAAGTTGTTGTCGATAAATATATACATTTATAAGCAGCAATATATCTTCAGGCTATGGAGCTAAATTCACAAAAGGAAACTAATCATCACAATTCTTTATTATTCCCTTTCTGCTTTGCCATCTGTTGGCGCAGGTGTTTCTATAGCGCAGAAATGATTCAATGTAATTTGTATTCACGTTTGAATTTGAATTTGAGATCCGGTAACTACATCCAACCTCCTTAATGATATTAACAGTTCGGGTGCCAAACTTTTGCATCTTAGTTGCTAAAATTTTGCAGCACTCCATGACAGCAAATTAGATAGAAATGTTAGCAACTCTGCATGCTTCTTTTCGAGGGTCGATATTGTCTCAGTTACATAATTCGTTTCATCTTGAATCAGAAAGATTTAATCAGTCATGACTTTGAATGTTGAAATAAAATGTTTATGTTTTATAATTGTATTTGCATTCATTTGTTGCATACCATATTGCAATTCGGAAGCGCAGATGCTACAAATGACTCAAAATGCGCCCCACATGCGGATTTGACAAGTCATTGATTGTTTCGCAATTCATTTTCACTACTATCTGTGGAATCGAGGCATTTTGTTTATTTTTTAACAACTAATTGCATTCTTGTGAAACTACCGGAATGATGGAATTTTACGGATTGTATTTTAAAAAATCTATAACATCACCTGAGTCACAGCACAAAAGCAGTCAGGGAAATGAAGACTCATGAGAGTTCTACGTTCGGTCAACAACACTGCATTAACGCTTTGATTTCAAATTCGTAAAGAAGGCATTTTTATCAACTATCTCAACAGCAAATCTCACAGACGAAGGAGAAAATGAACTTCTAAATGGATGGTCTCGACATCAACGACAACAATATGAATGTATTTTCAACTCTGTGTGTTCGAATCCTTTGCGAACAATGAAACAAACTGACTGCATACATTAGTATCGAACAAAATGTCGCAGCTGGACTTAATTCTTGATATTTTAAAGTGTTTTTATGAACATTAATATTCGCCAAATTTGAGAAAGCTTTCTGAATGATCTGCGTGCAGAATCGTAAGTTGTAATTAATAAAAATTGAATAAGGAGGCATCCATATAGTGTGCACGCATAAAGATCCTCATTTTTGAATACCCCCTCCCCTTGCACGCAGCTGTACGCATATATCGACCTACCCCCCCCAATGCGTGCGTACAGTTTTCTGACCCCCCCCCCCCAACATTGCGAAGTTCGAGACCGGTTCCGGTATGTCTCTGATATTTATAAACTTAAATAATTATTAAACATGAGAAATCGAAATCCACCAGTCTGCATCTCTTGATTGTAGGTTCTAGTCATAGACATTTACAAATACTTCTAAAGGATGAGATGTGCTGTGGCAGTCTATAAGCATTCAGACTAAAAACCGTTCTACGCCGCCACATCGGGAGAATTGTACGCATGGGTGTGAGACAATCAACTGTTGCGCTGCTCGGTGCACGCCTGTCGTTCCGGGTCACCGTCTTCTCATTGGTGCACGCGCGCTCATCACACGCAGACTAGAGAGCGATAAAGGAAAAACGCCGCGCCGTGACCGTGGAACGATAGCCTAATTGCTGCATGTAGTTGGTCATTAATGCCTACATAGGAAGCGATGAATACAGCGTAGTCTTAGATGCAGAACTCAAGTTAAACAATAGTAGTCTACAAGAATAGGATTGTTGGTGACTAAATATAATATAAGCTTACGTTCATTTTTCATTTCAAGACAGAAAGCGTACATACGCATTTTGGAGAACACCCCCTCCCCTTGCACGCATTTTGCCTGCCCCTCAACCCCCTTCTGACTGCGTGCACACTATATGGATGCCCCCTAAAACAGCATCGAGATTGCAGACCTTCCGAATGGTCATTTGCAAGCATTCTACCTGCACCAATCCGTAACAGTTAAAGAAAATCCGCATTTCATTTCTGTCGTTGCAAAATGATCACAGAGTAGCTCAGTTGATGAAGCGAATGCTCTGGTGACTTCATGTTTAAGGGTTTATCGTATGGGACAGTACCACTGCCATCACTGGAAGGAGTACTAACTATTCGTCACATTTGAACAATATTAAATATTAAAGATAGTTATCGATAAGTACTATCTCGCTTACCGACATTTAAAACGAGTGATAAAAAGTTTCGTTATCGTTTTAGTACACGAAAACAAAAAATGCCAAAAGCGAAAAGTTATCGTTTTCATCAACGAAAGCAGCACAACCGGTCAGGGAATCACATCGTAATATGAGAATGCATGCGAATGTGAGCGTTGAAAGAAATTCACTCATGAACGTATTTATATTATAGGTTTCCTTCATTGCAACCAGAACCTTCATTGATGGCGCAGTAGTTTGCACAAAGGCTATTGGTTTGCATGCGTGCTTTCTGCTGTATATGCATCGTAAATTCATAAGCAAATAATGAGAGTATTCATTTGGATGTTCTTGTAATGTGCTGAAATTTGTGTGATCAGTAGGGCGATCAATAAAGTCAATAAAGTAAAAATACGATCAAAATAAACAAATGAAGTCAATATAGTCAATAGAGTAAAAATAAGGTCAAAAAGACAGTAAATTTTTCAGGAATCTGGTCTTCCCAGGCGCTATTTTTAGATCTGGGTATCCCGAACTCTTTTCAATCAAAACAAAAAGCTAAGCTATTGGGACACCAAATATTCTCGCAAGGATTTCAACGCACATAACTACATCTTCTTGTTAACTGAGACTGTTTATCTTCGATTGTTCGAAATGCCCAAGACAGCTGAAAGTGATGCATCCAAGTGCAAAAGAAATACTTGCCAATATCCTCAAGAATTTTAAGTAACACCAAGGAATGAACTTTTCTGTGTGCTTTGTGAATGCCCGGTGAAATACGCGAAACAGTTTATGATTGACAGTCATCGTAAAAGTGGCAAACATGCGACGAAGTTACAAAGAATTACCTCTTCATCATCAGTACCCACCTCATCAAGAGGCATTCCTTCTTTTCGTGAAGAACTTTATATTTGTGGGCTCAATAATGAAATGTGTTTCTTTAATTAAAACAAGTAACGTTTTCTTGTGAGTCTGAAATGATGCTTTCTTTGGTTAAACAAAACTGAATTGGGTAAAAATTTTACATTAAAGTCAAAATTTTATGTAAAAATTTACTTGAAAATAAAGTCAAAATTCGTAATTTTTTAGGTCAATAAAAAACCGCCCTAGAATCAGACATCTTCTCTGATGATTATGTACTGCGGAATTAAATTATTTTCATTCTCCTTAAAAATTACTTCTGTCTTTCAATTAGATGACAAGGATATCATTTAAATGCCAGAATTGTGTAATTACACCTCAATGATTTGAACTTAGCTAATGATGATCTCCTTGTCATGAAGGAATTTATTCCAGGTTGAATAAGGAATTTGAATGTGATTTAAATCTACAGCTTGATGTTATTATAAACAAGACATTTCTGTATTATCTTCATCTTCTCTTTATCTGAAATCGTTTTCGCTTCACGTAAATGTTGATCTTCATGTTTATATATAGAGTATTCTCTGTTACGACCGGAACCGATCGAATTTCAACTTGGCTTTGAAATTTGTCTGTCTTGAGAGAGGAATTTCATTAGAGGGTAATTTCTATAATTATTCACATATCCCTGTTAGGTCAATAATCTGATGTCCTTAGCTTGAATTACTTGAACACAGGATCTATTTATTATATTTCATCAACTCTAAATACTTAAAATTATCGGGGTCATCAGTCATGGATCCTTTCATTCGCTGATGCGTTTCTACCACAACTTCTGGTCTTATCATGATCTTCATTTTGTGTAAATAAAACGTTTTACAAAATTTAATAAAGGATTGGCTAAAACGCATAGTTTTGGATGATGGTCGTCGTAAAGTTGAAATATTGTGAGTACTTCTAGAGCAGAGGTGCGCAACCTTTTACTCGTACATTTTTCGGCCGCCATTTCGAAGGCCGAAAGAATCACGGCCGCACTTAATATGTGTACAAACAACTAGGTCAATAGCCAATCCCTTTTATATTCCACTCAAATTAGCTTTCCCTGATGAATGACGCAGTGAAAATCGCATAAAGGCCTACCTCGTGAAGAATGAGTTAGCAAGTTAACCTATATACGACCGACGGTCATTTTTGACCAGAAAAGATTTTAAACTTAAGGTGTTATCAGCACTTAAAAAGTAAAGTTAAAAGCATGTTTTTTCAGAGGGCAACCGAAGGAGAAAACACTTTACTAAGCTACTGTAATAATTCATAAAGGAATCACGAGCCATACAAAATTCATTCATTCATTCATCACAGGGCCGGTGATCTATCAGGCATCCTTATTCAGGCCATGTAATTGAAGCTTACGTGCGCGAACAATTCGAGCAAACAACAATTGTCCCTTTTGTTTCTTTTAGCTGATGACTCTAGCCATGAATGCACATGAATGTAACTTCCCTAAAATATTCTATTCATGAGTTATCGAACTGCTTGAACACCTTCATCGCGCCTGCGGGGACGCATTTTTCCAAGCAGCATGGGCATGAAAGTGTTCCACAGTTACAAGGTGACTAGCTTGCTACTATATGTTTTTCGATTGCCTTGAACTCCAGAAACATTTGCAATATACATGTACAATATTCTTTTTCATTTACTTCTCATTGTCACGGCCGCACTTTGCCTCTGCTGCGGCCGCAGGTTGCGCACCCCTGTTGTAGAGGAACAATTTGTGTCGAAAATTTCGCGTAGCGGATGATCCTCACATTTCATAATGTTGCAGAAAAGCTATTTGCATGTGCAATGAGCCACTGCCATAAGGAAGTTCGAAGGTTCATGAGGAATGTCCATCATTCGGCAGATATGACGCTCAACACAACAACGTTTTCGAAAGATAAGTGGTAGCATTGCAGAATCCAGGAAAACAGTGCATTACCCAGCGCATGATCGACGTATGCGATTTTAGCATTAGATCTGTCGGACATTTCGATCTTCTTATATATTTTGTGGTTTTTCAGATTCATGGTAAAATTCGAATTTGTCACATTTGATGATTTTTCGAACCCTTCTATTTCTAATTGATCCAGTGGTCACAGTTCGAATCCGCCTACTGATGACATAATCGTTGGCTTGTCCTCTCCGATATATTATGAATAACTACTCTTTCAACTGGGTGTGGTACTATCAGCAGTTTCAGTTTTTTGTTAGTCATTTGGTAGGCCCTTTTCCTCTCCAGAACGCTGTTCAGTCATCACAGTGACATTTCTAGCAGAATAATGCTGGTATCCATAGAAGTAAGTTGTTTATCTGAAGTTTGATAAGTAATTGAAAATGCCTTATTGGCAGACATGTTTCAGTAGGCAAGCTACCTTCATTTACTATCTTCAGTTACAGCGACCAATAATCAAGGATATAATAAGGTGTTCCAATGATCAAGGTGTATATCAAATATACACACGACTTGATGAAATGAAAAATCAATACAAGAAAAGTGGTTGTGATTGGTCATAATTATTCATGAGATAATGCGAATGAAGAAATGACTTTATGTACAATGATTCACCAGTTGTTTTGTAGGGAGTGCGTATGAGAATTTTGAAATTATCTTAATCCTGGATTTATGTGACCATGAAGCGATATTTTACATGGGGTCAACCTTCCACGTGTTCGTTTATCCTGGTAAAGATGCGGCGATGGGTCTCACCGACGTAGCATTGACTGCAGTGCTCACTAGTATATTTATACACTACGGAGGATAACTGACTGAAACAAATTGAATCTTTATTGCTTATGATATTTTGTGTTTCTAAGTGTTCAATTCAAGGCAATTCTTGAATTTCTAAAGAGAATGACGACTATTAAGTCAATACAAGACACCAACACCCTTGATTCCCCGACCGCACTCGACCGACATAGGAATCGAACCGAAGTCCGCGGTGGAGACGAGCTCGCACCTTCTTCACTAGGCCACGCTGACGGTTCAAAAGGAATGCGAGTGAAGGCAGAAGTCATCTCCAAGTGATATCGACAGCATATTGTCCTATTATTATTGATGGAGCGCTACCAGCATTCATATTGTAGCGAGACAGCATATCAGCATGTCATACGACTACGTCACACAATAGATTGACAACAAAGGTCTGTCGTAGTACATTGAACATCTAAAACCGTCAGCGTGTCAATAATTGTCATTCTCTTTAATTAGATAGTCAATGTACTACGAGAGACCTTTGTTGTCAAAGGCAATTCTTGAAATACTGTTTTCTAGAGCACCATTTAAGTGGCGAATTTCAATATGACTTATTCTAACAGTGATCTGGTTGTGTTTCTCTCCAGGGGCTCAGCATCTAGGGGGGTCGGACCCCTGTTGGAACGGCGTGATTTCCATTGTCCATGCCTCTTTGTCACCTTAGAGACAATAGGGGGTATTTATATATATCAATGAACTATGAGCGGCTCTGCCTTATAAACAAGTCAATACTGGAAAGCAATTACGTAATATTTCATTATATATCATGGATTGATTTTTTACGATATTTTATCTGAAATTTTGTCGGAACCCCTCTAGGAAAAATTCGCTGCTGCGCCCCTGTTTCTCTCCCTTCTCCACCTCTGGTTTTCATATTTCATTACAGCAGTGGCGTGCGGTCAATAGATGCGGTGCATGCGGCGAATGCCTCACTTATATTCTGAAAATTAACCATTTTTATCCTTCCCAAGATTGAGGACAGTTTGGGCTCTGAATATCGCATAAAATCCAATAGAAAGTCATTTCATTGAGGGAGATGACATCTAAAGAGCTTTAACAACGGTGAGGCATCGCCGCATTCACTGGTGCCATCTATTTGCATTGACTAACTCGCAGTCTGTGCACGCTGTCTTCTCGCACAGCTCCTATACAAAAGCCTGTGAAATTATATAGTGGCTACATTCGGCGAATTTGTCGCATCGCTCACTTTAGGGAAAATGATACAGATAGACCAGATCTCATCAGACTGACTTGTGTGCATGTGTATGCATTGCATGAGCCAGTCCGATGTGTTATATGGTCATCCATCACCAGAAAAGAACAAAGCGTTGTCTGATGTACAATGTAGAACTGTCTTGGACATTTTATGCTTTCAATTTGCTTACCGATCTGGCAGAATATTTGCCGAAAAAATGTTGTTGAAGCTGGGCGACCGATGCCCAAAATGAAATTTAAATGAAGACCGAAGCGCTGAAAGACGAAAAGGCGTACATTCGTCGATACGACGATTTTTCCATGGTGGTTTTGAAACCCAAGTCTAAATGTCCATTGAGAAAACTTCACTTGTAACCTTCGAATGATGTAGGAAGGCTTTTTCTATCATAATGTCATTTGATGACTTCGTTAAAAACTCAAGGAGGATGGATTTCAATTTTAGATAATTTCGTGAATATTCGCGTTACGTGTTAGCGCCATTTTCAATATCGAATATGATACATGCCATAGCGTGCCACATCGCATGCCTATCGATAAGTAGCACCGCACGCAACTGCATTACAGTTTGATTAGAAGATAGCAATCAGCGGCCGCTTATTTCTTCGAGGCAAGCTGTGTAACGCAGCATGTGGTCTCCCTATAAACTGTGAAGGAGAGTCTTAAGTAAACAAAAGTTAATGCATATCTCCTTCATCGTGAGCTATGCGGCCGCAAAATCCTTCAAGTGGATATGACACCCTGATTCCTGCGGCAGACTTGCAGAGATTCATTTAGGATTTCATACACCGCCATTTAACAAAACTGAATTAGAAGGAAATTGGAAAGGATTCTGATGAAATTCCAGGCCGATGCCTAAATGTTGTAGGCCCGAGACCCGTCCAGGTCCGTGCGAGTTTTCCATTTACGGTCCAGGCCTGGACTGACCCGTCTTCAACTCTGCTTATCATCAAGCAACATTATACAATGATGCAACATCATCACTCACAATCATTTCGAGAAAAGTCCTCTCCCTAGCGGGCAACGCAATTTTTGGAAGTCCTCGCACTAACGGTTTTGTTTTAATAAGTATCTCAATGTGACTGCGCATTTATTGTATTAAATTTAATTCAGAATATCAGAAGCACAATTTTTTTCAATTAAGCAGCACGTACAAATGAAATTCAAATGAATAATGGGATGACTGTTGACAAATTTGAGGTATTTACAAAATGACAATTGTATGACAGAGGCAGAAGTGAGATGGATTTTAAACAAATTATTTGGAGATGATGATGATGATGATTGGAGAGTAATGATAATGATAACAAATACGAGTTGAGATTTATCGTCTCAAGCAGAGGACATTTTCGTTGTTATAGTTGTGCACCATCTTAGCTTTGTACTGATTCATGGAAAAAGGAATGTGATAGGTTGATAAAGACGAATTCATCAGATCGGATTTTGTATTCAGGGCCTGAATTCTTCTCTCCTACTTAATAAGTCCTATTTTTGGCCATTTGACCATCGACCGTAAGAAGGCAGTGGACGCCGAAGGCCAGTCACACTGTACGATGTTCAACTTTTAATTTGTACTTTGACCGATAAGATTACTTCGAGTCAGATACTCTGTTAACTTACCCGTGAGATTAATACGTCCTAATTATCTAGAGGTCCGGTGATGAAACGTGATATAAAAAATATGTATGTAAAATGTGAAAATGTGTGTAAATGTCATGCCATTGCAGTTAATGTGAAAGTAGCAATACAAATAGTCTTGCCTGTAATGAGATCAATTATTGAGAAACACCAAGTTATCGAATGCGCTCCGGACTTCGGGTTTGCAGCGAGTCATTTTAACTCGCACTGACCGTTATGTTGCGTTTCTGAATTTTGAATATGTCTGAATACTTATCACGATCGCATTGGTCGTTGACATAATTTATCGGTACGGATGTCATTCGCATTGATTTGCATATTTGGATGATTTAACAATTTTTTTCCGTGCCATGTTCAACCATGATCCGTCTAAAAATAGACTTGAATTTCTACTTTGCTATTCAGATGTCGGCATTTTGGAGAATTGCGGCAGTTCCTTTGTTTGTTCTTGTTGTTATGTGCTTCGGACAAATGACAAAGTGAGTGACAGTTTTGATGATGAAGATTTTAAGAAAGTAATATATTATGATGCAGCTGATCAGCGACCTGAAAGTACTTTCAGTGGAGAAAGTATCACATTCATTCAAGCGAAGGCTGTTATGAAGTGCTTTATAGTCTGATTTGTCGAATGAAACAGAATTGAATGACAAGATTTAATGGTAATTTCTCTAATCACGTATTATTGCTAAGTTTGAAATGAACAAAATGGTTTTGCAAGCATAGAAGATTTCGCCGTACGCAGGAATGAAATTGATCTAGTGAACAAGAGGTGAATAGCACTACTTGATACAATGCAATTGGACTGCACAATAGATATTGAGGCTAAGAGATGATGTATTCCTGGAACAATTTATGCGTTAACTATGTAATACTGGATGGTTAAAAAGTAAGTAACATGATAATGATGACCAACATGGAAAAGAAATAAAGTTACCATGGCAAATTAACGATAGTAAAGTCTCCTTCTGTATAAAAGGTCAGGCTTGTCACGAAGTGTAGTCAGTACTTCAGTTATCTTCAAAGTGAGTGGTGGTGACCAAAAATAGATTGTTTTTCAGAAGTTGAGAGTAGCTAGAGTAGAAATTGACTAAAGGTCGCAGCACATCCGGGGGAACGAAGTTGGGGCATGATGAAGCAATGAAAAACTTACAATTGCACATGTGACAGATTCTAACCCTTATAAACAGATAAAACCATTGACAAGTTTATCTAAGTGAAAATGCGTGCGATTTTCGTGCCACTGTTGTGCATTGCATGAAGCTTTACTTCAATTCTGGAGGTTTTATTGTTATCAATTTCTATGGTGGTGGCCGTGATAACTCTGTTTCTTTTTCATATTTGGTCATCATTATCATGTTACTTACTTCCTAGCCTTCTAGTATTACATAGTTAACGCATAAATTGTTCCAGGAAGGTATCATCTCTTGGCTTCAATATCTATGGTGCCGCCCAATAACATTGCATCAAGTACGTGTAACGCTGTTCACTTCTTGGTTACTAGATCGATTTCATTCCTGTGAGAGTAGACGAAATATATCTGCCTTTAATGCATCTTGCGATTTTTCTTCATAAAATTATTCCGTTGCATCAATGTTTCAAATTTCTTCATACAAGATTGTAGAATGAGATTGGCATTTAAATCGTTTGATATAAAGTAGAGGTCTGTAGTCGTCGGAAGTCTACCGTGACACAACGCGAAGCTTTTCTGCCGAAACACGAACACGACTGGACACAACTGAACTTCTTTAACACGGAGCGACACGAACACGAAGTTCAATCCGCCTATAGCAGGCACGAAAGTAACATGGGAATGTTTTGCGATGAATTCGTTTAAAACATTCATTACGACAGAAGACTAGTAAACTGGAGAAGGCTCACTAGATCATCGAGATTACAGTGAAGAAGTAATTTGAATTGAATTAAAAGCTCAGTGAAATGCTGTGGACCTTTAGTCGATTAATACAAGACTTCTTATGAAGCTGCTCCGGAATCGAAGAGCACCGTCTCATGTTTTAACACGTCATTAGCGTCAATGACAAGTCTTGCTGCAGAAAATGCGCGTTCCCTTGTAGCCAAGATGCCTGACGTGGTAACAAAGGCGCACTCACATAGTTACCACAGCCCACAGAGATCAATTGCCTTGTGTGCGTGCTTGGGCTTAGAGATGACTTTCCTCAAAGCTGACGATCACGGCCAGATGTAGTCTCTAGGGGCAAGAAAATCAACTTATCAGTGAACGCAATGCAAGTTCTGACGAGCCTGAAGTGACATCACATTTAACCATTGAAGATCCACAGTCAGTAAATTTAGATCGTGAAGAGTCGAACGATGTGAATAATATTTCCATTTGACGAATTTATCACTAAGAAAAATTGAGTTAAAGATATGCACTTTTCACTTGACGGGCCTGCCTGCAATCTGGCCGTTGAAGTGAGTGTGTTCTCTGATTAATGATACTTCTGCAATGCGCGCTTGTCCAATCACACGAGCCAAAGCGAAACGAATATCTATGTCATCGCTTGCTACTATTGCATACAATGGATGGAGTAGGATTATATCCGCTTTAGACTAGCCCGCAAGCAAAGGAATCTATCTCTGAGGCATAGCCATTCTTCTCATGTTCGGGTAATGGGCAGCGCGCTCGGACCGCCACAACAGATGCTTGTGGCTCAGCCGTGTGTTGATCAAGTGTGTTGCGTCCTTAGCCACTCTGTCTGTGGAAGCGCAATAAAAAAACGCTGTTTATTCATTCTTTTTCGTCGTGGAATAAAGTGGATTATGCAGACAGCATAGCTTTTATGCATTTTCAATGAGTCATTGTCAACACAAGATAAAATGTCTATTTGTAAAAGCATGAGCACGACACAAATGACAAGGCTTAGCACGTTAACACAATAGAGTTCATGTCACGAACGCAGACATCTCTTATCGAAATCCAGAGAGCTCTGAGAAATTTGTGAAAAATTTAGAGACATCGTAGGAAAATGTTGGAATTGAATAAACTGGACTTAGATGTTGTAATTTTTTCTAAGTCCTGCTTGTTCATAACTAAATGTATTACCAAATGAAGCATGTCAATTATTCAAAAGTTGTTTACAGCTACTGACAGGCGAAAATCGTCATTTTGGCTTGAAACTGTTCAGAAGTTGTTTTAATGTATTTAGTATCGATACCAATTATTAAGGAGAGTAAGGGAATGAATAGTTTTCCACATGACTGGACGAGAGAATCTCCGTTGAATACGCTCTATGAGTAGAGCCTGTCATTTAAGATAGCTCATGGACTCCAAATAAGACAAACATACTCAAGAATTAGACGCATGTAGGACAATGATGTCAAGATATACAGATCACGACTTAGAAATCATCTGCGAAGGATTCCCACCAATCTGTTCGCTCGAGAAACACCATATTATTGATTCAATACGAAAATTGCGTATAAAAGAGTGAAAAATTCAGTTGATTGTATTATGCATTAGATTTTATTGTTATTGCGGAGAATAATAGGTTTAATGATAGCTTAGAATATCACAAAAAATCGTCCGAAATTTTCATTTTGACAAGGGCAGCTGTATGATACAGGAATTAGTCCCTAGATGATGTGATGCAAAAATCATTAGATCGCCTACAGACTAAAACGCAATTGATCTGAAAAGTAGCGTGAGATATAGGTATAGATGACAAATACAGTGAAGCAGATATCGGCTCTCACTCATTCCCATTTCACGTCAGTTGAGCCCGTCCGACGGTGTCCTAGTCTACAAGATTGTAAGACGATGTGTTTTCGCTGGATTGATCACTTATTATAACTGACATTGAATATCTGAAGAGAATCACAACTGTTAAGTCAATACAAGTCACCAACACCCTTGATTCCCCGACCGCACTGGGAATCGAACCAAAGTCCGCGGTGGAGACGAGCTCGTATCTTCACTAGGCCACGCGAGTGAAGAAGGGAATGCGAGTGAAGGCAGAAGTAATCTCTAAGTGATATCGACAGCTTATTGTCCTATTATTATTGATGGAGCGCTACCAGCGTTCATACTGTAGCGAGACAGCATATCAGCATGTCATACGACTACGTCACACTGTAGATTGACAACTGCCTTCACTCGCATTCCTTTGGAGCCGTCAGCGTGGCCTAGTGAAGAAGATGCGAGCTCGTCTCCCTCGCGGACTCCGGTTCGATTCCTAGGTCAGGCGAGTGCGGTCGGGGAATCAAGGGTGTTGGTGTCTTGTATTGACTTAATAGTTGTCACTCTCTTTAGATATTCAATGAACTACGACAGACCTTTGTTGTCAATATAACTGACTTGTCTTGAATCAAAGTTGCAGGTGTAAACTTGTTAAACCATCAATCTCATTGATGAATGTATACAGGGCGGAATGTACATAGAGGGAAATGAAGATATGTTGCATTCAAAGCAAAAGATGTGTGACTGGAAGCCACGACCCATGTTATCTAGGCGTGTTGGTCTTACCAATTCATCTGCAGGCGCTAGCGTGCGAGTGATGTCAATTGTCAGAATCAAGTCTGTCACAGCAGGAGAGAGAACTACTGATTCAACTGCGGTTCTTTAGTTCATGAGGAACAGAGACATGCTGTGACATCCGGAGGATCCGGGATTAGCTGGCAAGAGGACGACGATGCCTAACATGCTTGAACCAACTGACGGCAAGTAGTTGGATTTTTTTAATGATGATGAAGCTTTTACGTCACTACTCCCCATACGTGGGGCTTGGACGGTGCTGACATAGTCAGACTTATGGAGCGTTGTAGCACTTTTAGTCCGGATGCCCTTCCTGCCGACTTCCAATGACACCTTCGGGGCTCGACCTCTAGACCAACAGATCGCTAGTCCAAGCACTTAACCACTGTGCCATGGAGACCGGATGCCCTTCCTGCCGACTTCCAATGACACCTTCTGGGCTCGACCTCTAGACCACAAGATCGCTAGGCCAAGCACTTAACCATCGTGCCACGGAGACCACACGGATGAAAAAACGAAATTCACATTGCAAATTGTGAGCGATGCGGTCGAATAACGTGACTGCAAAGAAGCAGTCTAAGACTCGGCTTAGCAAATAGCAGTCACAGCTGCTGCTTATCAGCGATGGAAACAGGTCATTTGACTCCCACTTCGACAAGGACACCATTCAGTGACCCGGTCGGTGACCGATTTTTTATTTTTGGGAATCTGCACTTGATACCAAAGTGCTCCAGTGCTAAGCTGGAGTGAATTATCCGTTATACTAAGTCTAGACTTGCAAATCACTAGGTGCTTTTGTGTTCAATGGCGAAATACTTGCAAGGCTTCAGTGCGTATAAGTCGTTTGTCGTAAAGGATTACAGGTCAGATTATCACTGATCGACACATCTAGGAGTGGGGGCGCCATGAGGGTGTGGACTCCTGAGATCCAGTAGGGTAGTCATTGAGTCTGACAGATGACAAAATGGAGAGATTCATTTTGGTACAAGATCCTTTTCGGTTAAAATATATCTCTTTATAGCTAAAATTAATTTGTAAAGATTCATTTCAGCTTAAAAGTTACTTCTTGGCAAGATTGCAAATCGAGAGGTAGCTTCCCTTCAAAAGAAACATCATTGCAGCGAATTCTATAGATCACTGGACCGATGTGTGTGGCCGCTGTCGGTCTGTAGAGTTTCGAATCAGAATAGGGAATTTTCTTTAAAATATTCTCGGAAAGAACGTTTTCTGTGGTCGCATGAGCTGCTAGGAGGGTTACACGATTCCTGACTGTCTATAACGTATATGACGCTACGATATTATATTACTTTATGGCCAACGTTTACCACTCAGCCAGTAATTGAACTAACAATTCTAAAAAAGGAAAATGAAGACTTCCGGTCACTAGGTTGACAGGTCACGTATTCGTGACCTGGTTCCATCGCTGTTGCCTGGTATAAAATAAATGAACGTTGTTTATACTCGGAAGCACATTAGGCACGGAGCCTTTCTTCCATGTGGCCGAGTTATCATTTATTCCACTCTATTCTTTTTCGTGCTGAGTGTTTAGCAAGAATGCAGAGTGCACCTATTATAAAAGTCTTAGGTTTGACCCGACCAAGATTTGAACCAAGGTCTCCCGGACGCAGAGCGAACACTCTACCACAAGGCCACAGCGCCGGTATAGATGAATTTTGTATCTTTCATTCATCGATAAAGGTCAAGAATGTCATTGAATGCAATTTTCAAACAGTATTTAAAGGATATTAAAGTATGATCTATTGACTTTGTGAAATACGTCGTAGAATTTTACTTCATTAAGTTATTTATAATTTTTGCAAGACATTGATGCATGCAAATTCTGATATAATTCCTATTCTTTGGATAGATACACTTGGTAAGAAACGTGTGATTTTACTTGGTCACGTGTGTATTTGACGTTGCCTGCACCTAAAGTTGTTAATTCTTTACATTATACAGGCTGTCAATCTCATCATTTTTTTCATTTCTATTCATTTTTTGAAAAGAATGTTCATTTTCATTTATGCGGCCAATTCGTCATTTTTATTCATTTTTAAGTTTTGTATTGTGTTTAATGAAAATTATTTTGCCTTAATATCTGTCTCAGCCTTCCTTTATCGAATTTTAGATTGTGGTCCTTTAGATCACGGATATATGGCTTTGATGATTCTAGGCCAGGGGTTCCCAACCTTTTCAAGTTGCGTACCCCAAAATAGAAAATCAAAGGATTATTCACTATTCCGCGTACCCTCACCTAAACATATAACAAATAGCAAGAATTCAATCATGCTAAAATTTAATTACGCGTAGAAATATACGAAATTCGTAATTTAATTACATAAAATCTTTAACTAGACGTAACTAATGCGGGCTTGTGTAACAACACAAGGGCAGCGAAAGCCATGCCCCAACATCAAACAAACTCTTTGTTTTCTTTTAATAATTAACTATGGTGGAGAATCCGGATTCATATAAAAATGTGGTTGTGGTCGAGTTGGTGGTCGCTAAATAGCAACGGTTAATGCTTCAAGGCAAGATGATGACAATCTAATGGGGAATGCGCACAAAGTTTAGAAATAAATTATGATAAATCTCCCATATTCTGCGTACCCTTCAAAATTCCTTCGCGTATCCACAAGGGGTAAGCGCACTCCAGGTTGGGAACCCCTGTTCTAGACCAAGTTCTGGAATTGTTTGATGGTTTTGTTGACTAGTTTGTTTTCTGCAGAGGAAAATGCACGAAAATTCGTGTTTATCCAACAATTAATTTTCTTATACACTTGAATTGAACCATGACTTAAACATTTCTTCAATTAGTAGAAACCTCATGCACAGCTCTCGTAATAGAGTAAGAAATTCAAAATATTTATGACCACAAGTTCGTAATTTTTAGTTGTGCCATAATGTTTCGTGAAATACAATTCATAGGACGTAAAACATAAAAGTACCTTGTTAAATGGTCTTATGATTGATTAGCTCTGGATTTCGTTGCTGATACGGTATATGTTGATTCTATATGTGATTGAAAGGGCTTTTCAGTGTGTATACACGTAGTAGTTTCATCAAACTTGCTAGGGTAATAGCCCTATTTCAGTGTTTGAATGTGTCTTTCTTTTTATTTTTTGTCATTTTTCATTACGAGTATATGAAAAAATTCGTCTTTTTTCATTTTTATATAGTTGATGCACCTGCACCCTTCAGTCTTGTATTAGTGATGCGTATCGCAAAAATGTGTTTTTCACAGAATTTGTTGTCCATGTGAGCCGTGTCTGTATATTTGTCCAAATAAAGTTTTATTTATTCATCATACAACTTTCCACTGTTCCTGGTTTTACAATACTTCACTTGAAATGAATAATCAATTTTGAATTCTATTGATTTGCCCCGTTTATGTTGTTTTTGTGTTGTCTGCTACCTAGTAAAATAATTAAGGAGATTATTTAGTCATTTCCACGAAAATGTCAATCTAAGATAGCTAAACGATAGCCAAAACATTATCGCTTTATGTGCAAGATATGTTGAAGTTTGCGAATCTAAGCTTGAAAATGCATGTGAGTCTAATTAGTGAAATACATTCGATCAACCACCGCTTTCACAACTACTGACACGGTAGTGTGTAGATATTGCCGCAAAATCCTTTTGGGAAGTTCTGCGTGGGAAAAATTTCCATGCAAACAAACATCACCAAAACATGTCAAATTATTGCCCAAATTTACATTTTTTGCGTCTCCTGCCGTTCAAAGTTGATCTACGATGTTAAAAACATCAGGAGTCCCAATTTTTGATGCACACTACCAAACCAAAATGTAAAACGATTTAATCTGTAGTTAGGCTTCATCATCATCCAATGTTTGCGATCTGACAAATTGGCATTTCAGATTGTTGCCAATATCTATGCAACTGATATATATGAAGGGTGCTTGTCAATCCTCATTGGTTACCGGTGACGCTTAGAAAAAAGGGAAATTACAGGGTTGTGTTGTAGATCCGCCGATATCTACAAGTCAGTAATTCTATTACTACCAAACCTGAGTAAATCAGTCTGTGGTCAATTAAACCTGAAATTAAGGACAGATTATAGGTGAAGCAACATATCTTTCAAATTTGGCTTTTAAACGTTCAATTCAGTAACTACTGCATATGCATTGTAGGCCTACTATTTATTAAGAACCAAATTTGCATGATGTAATGTAGATTTGTTTTATCTCCACATTCGGTAAATCTTGTTCCGGCCGGATTTAAAAATTTCAAATCCGGTACACCCCTAATATATACATAAGAAATGGATCTGAACTGACGAATCAGTCATCAGAAGTTTTCATCAAATTAAATAGTAAATTTAATTCAATCAATTTTAAAATATTTGCCTTATTCAATGAATATGATATACAACTTATTGGCATAAGTTTCAATATTATTTGGCCGGATAATTACAATGACAGAGAGCAGAATATTTATTCGACCAAAATATCTAACAAAAACAATAAATTTCTCCGAACGTTTCGACGGCTTGAACACAGAGTATAAAAAGCCAATGCGAAACGGAGAAATTTATTGTTTTTGTTAGATATTTTGGTAGAAGAAATATTCTGCTCTCTGTCATTACAACTTATTAATTGGACTTTTAGATGACTATTATACTTAAACTCGTTCAACTTTTGCACCAAGCGTCCGATTGATTTTATCTTTGAGATACAGATTATTCACGGTAAGAGGAACATTTCGCCTCAATAACCCATAGACCAACTCTCAACAGAAACGGAATCTAGACAGTGTACAAAAAATAGACAAATTTCATTGCTTTATATGCGACGATCGAACTTCGCTGACTAAATTTTTTCCTGTTGCGATCTTGATTTTGAATCTTTAATGCTTTAAATGAATGTCCCTCTCTACATATCGGTGGCTTTGATGTCCACATGAGAGCATCTGCTATCCCCAAGTCGAATTGAATATCAACACCTTTTAATCAGAAATTAATTAGAAAATTTTAGAATGGTTATTAGTTGTTGTTTCCTTACGAAAGCGCTTGGATGGAAGAGACAACTGTCACTGTTATTATAAGTTGACTGTCAATATTTTCCAAACACAAATGAAAGAGTGAATGAACGAATAATTTTAATTTTATGTTTTTGTATTCTAGGACAGTCCTCAGGCCAAGTTTCTTTGAATATTTTGAAAATCAGATTCATGAACGTAATCTTCGTGATCAATGCAAAGAAAATGCTTTATATATTTCACAGTACAATAATCTCTATGACTACATGATTGGAAACAATTCAATTGACAACAGTTCAATGTATCTCCGTTCGGGCTCCTGTACAGACATGTTGATTTCAAAAAATGCAATAAAGATGGACACTTTGCACTAGTTGCCGCCACGGTGGTCCAGAATGACCTGATTAATAAAAAAATTAGAACCGACACAAATTCTATACCGTTCGAAAGCTTATTGATACACATTTCTTTTAGTCCTAATTTTAAAAAAATCTGTCGACGTCTTTATGAGTAGTATGAGGAAACGTATTTTCGTATTTAGTGAGTAATATGTCATGTACATATCAGTTTGAATGATATATTCATAGTAAAATTGTATCTCATAAGTGTACAATAATTGATATTAATTTTAAAGCATAAAAGAATGATAATATTGTCAAATTGACCGGCATTTTTAATGAGTAGTGTGATAAGTATTCGCTTTTACTTTTTGCATTGAGAAATCAAATTGTTCTATACATTACCGATAATTTTGTCGGAAAACATAATAGATATACCTCCATCAATTCTTCCTCGTTTATTATTCACATTAGAAGATTATTCAAAATGAGTTGCCATTTATCGAAAGAAATTGCAACATATGTCTATCACTAGAACGGCGAAACCCGTCAATTGACGATTTTCATTCATATACAACGTTTTACTATTGAACTGTTTAAATAATGCAAATAATAACGCTAAATCTTAAAAAACATGATTAAACTATGTATTATCAGACAAAAACAAAGCAAAACTATATTAATTAAGGTCATAATTTCGAAAAAAATCGTCTTTCAGTTTTTCATTTTGGTAGCTAGCCATGCCATTGTGATATTTTTCACTCATTGATGCATTTGTCAAAGCAACCATCGTGATTGAAATTCTGGCCTCTGAATAACTATTATCTTTCTGAAGCATTTAGGCATAGAGCAAGTATACATTAGGTAGAGTGTCGACTCAAGAAATATTTGCATATAGTGAACATTTTTATGTCAAATGATTCAGTTTTTACTGAGATTACGTTCCTAAGGTCTAAAAAATATTTGATCAATGTTTCAAAAAAAACTAGTTTTTGCAAATTATTCCTTTGTTTATATACTACTTATTTGGTACTTGAGATTGTAATATATAAGTAGTGTGAAGCTCATTGCACATCAGATGAAATGAAAATTCACTGATAAGAAGCTTAATTAAAGGTACATTCAAGTATTCATACAAATAATTGAAGACATAATCTTTTTCTCAGCTAAATTTTTGAGATTCTTAAATTAGCAAATTTACTGAATAGGTTTTTTCAACAGGCTGAAATGGATGTTGGGTTGAGAAATTGTAAGGTAGCTGAACCCATTCTGCGGACTATGAAAATCATTGTGTAGAGCTGATGTATAAATGGTTAGAATCATTATACTCTGTAAGATTTCAATTGTCTACATGTGGATTAATTCACTTTTCTTGAGTGTGAATTCAAGATTCACTAAATACGGTTTCATTTTGTATCTGAATATCATTGCGGACCTATTACTTGCATATATTAAGGCTAATTATGTTGTCATTGCCTTTGATTGTGATATTTTGCTCGTTCAGTGTCAATTAGTATGTGACACGATCAAGTGTAGATACTCTTATTAACAAGACAGAGTCTTGTAGGAATGGTCACTTCCACCGAAGTCAGTTTCAATGAATACCTTCCAAAGTAAGGTGACTTGAGGTGGATTTATAAAGTGCTACTCACTCTTTTGTACTGCTATCATGATCAGCTAATTCCGAGTCAAGTACAGTGCATCTTCGATTATCCGGATTTCGATTATCCGGACGTAATTTCAGAATCCGTTCGATTCTCCGTGATTCCATCAAAACATGTACATGTACATACATGGAATTGAATGTTCATTTTAGCATTCCTCTCCTTTTTAGGTAACACATACACGAAGTACTCTTGCTTTACCAGCAATTAATGTGCGGTTCTCGCCTGAGTCAAATAATAGGCAAGCACCTAAATGATTGGAGCATTCTTAAGTAGGTTATATCTGGGATACAGCTCTGATAAATCACTTTCAATTCATGGTCTCAGTCCACGGTCATTGTTTGTGTACGTGTATTTATGTGCTTCAATAGGAACGACAGTGAATATATAGCAAACGTGTACAATTGATGCTCGAAATGTCATTAAACAGTCGAAGAATCGGAATCAAATATATCAAGCATTACATTCTAGGTAGATATGCAGGATGGATATATGCATACAGATTATATGGATATATGTAGATCATATTCAACGGGGATCTTGGTATATAATCAAATGTCTTTGACCTAAGTCCACAAGCTTTTGCTAACATGGTATTTAAAAATTCGCTTATCCGGATCTTTGACTGACCTATTGGGTTTTGACCATCCGGATAATCGAATATGCACTGTACTCCAAAGCAGTAAGAAATTGCTTATCTCACATGTGGTGCTACGTAGCAACAAGAGTTCATTTTATAAAATCGAAACTGCATACCCATAAAGGATTTAAATAATGCTGAGTGACTACTCTACCTAGCATCTTGCTCTATTCATCCAGGTTCGGCCGTTTCACCTTGAGATCTTAATATACAGCTTCCTTCGTTTAGAAGAATTCGGATTATCATTTAGATTGTTGTTGTTCGACGCCTTCGGCACTTTTAAGTTGGACTGACAAGAAGGAAAGAAAAAGTCTAGCAACTAAAGCTATCAAATGCTTTAATCAACTTAGAAATTCAAAATTTAAATTTTAAAAATTTATTAAAATTTTTAAGAATTTTTAAAGAAATTTAAAATTTTTTAAAGAATTTGAAAATAACCTGCACCCCTTTTTGGTTGAGATTAATCAAATAGTAACAAACTGTTACATTAGATGGCCACAATTTCGTACATGCGCAGTGTGACCGCAGACTCACTGATATACAGAAGATGTAACTCTAAAAATAAAATCAGGAATCTCTTATTCATTCAATTCTGACTGATCGCGTGGGAGAACTCATCCGTGTTGACGGAGATATCACGATGTTTTGATATTTTGTTGTGATTGGCAGTACTTCTTATCATTCTGAGAACGTTCTGTTCTCGAGCAAATTATATGTCAAAATGAAAGCGAAGCTATTCTTAAATATTCATTTTTCATCGTGTACTACATCTTTTCCATGAGTGTATTTTGTGAACCCGAGCGCTTTCGCGACAATCTTCAATGTCCTCGTTGCAAAGAAGAACCTACCGTTGCCATCTGTCGTCACAGTGGTCGGATTCTGACGCGAATTTCGCGTATTACGCGATTTTGAGGATTTATACGCGAACGAAATTATTATTATTATTATTATAATATATACCGGAGCTAATGCTCTTGTCACTAGATAACTTGATATTGATATTCTAATTCTCATTCATAATATCAATCTTCGATAGAGTTTATGAACTGCTTTATGTGTTTTATACTTGTGACTAACTAGGCATTATTTAACATCTTATCATTAAGTTTGTAACTCCATCTGAATTAAGTTTGAACTGCGATGTTCCATATGATACGCGATGGATTTATTAATATTTTTACCTTTTCCAGATCCATTTCACACACGAATGTATGTTGCTTGTGAATATGCTGAGGTTAACATAAGAATTATGTTAGTACTTCATTCTGAGAATATGATTTTCAGAAATATATCAATTGATCAGATCCCTTCCCGATGCTGGAAAATTGATGTATCCAACTTTGATCATTGGCACAACGCCTACACCATCATCATTGGTGAAAAAGCTCGAAAAATCTTCTCAGATTTATCAGGCCCAACCAGGCAATCGCCTTCAAGATCATGAAAGCCTTTTTCATGGAAATTACAAAAAAGATTGAGCGACTATTTGCCTTTCGGGAACGAGCTACTGAGTGCTTCGCGATTTTTAAGTCCCCTGTACCAACAGAGTGACCATTATGAGAAATGGGTTTTTAAATTCGTCAAAGCCATCCCTAACATTTTAGGAGATAGCGACCAATCGACATTGCAAGTCGAGATTAGGCTTCATCAAAATCTGGTAAAAAACGCCTATGAAAACGATGTAGGAGAATTTTGGTCGAAAGTCGACAAGGTGGGAAAGACACCAACCCTCGTAAAAGTCGCCAAAGCGATTTTTGTTTTACCTCATGGAAACGCGGAGGTCGAACGTACTTTTTCGGGTCTATCCGATGTAATAACTAAGAAACGTCGATCGCTGGGTTCTGAAACCATAAAGGCGTTGTCCGTCAGTAAGTCAGTTCTCAACAGCAAAAAATTGGACAGCTCTACATTGAAAATAGATCGTCAACTCAGAGATTCATACACGGCATCGCACTCGAAATATGAAGCATGGAAGCAGGAGCAACGAAAAGAACGGGAAGAAAAAGAAAAACAGAAATTAGAAGAACGTCTACGAAAAGAATTGAACGAGGAAATGAATAGAAACGAAAGTATTCGAAAGCACGCGACTGAGATGGAAGACATCGCAACTTCTCTTAAGAAAAAGGAAGATGAGCAACGGCGACTAACATCTCTTGCAGAGAATGCACTGCAGCAGGCCAGAAAAGCCGAGAGAGACCTGATGGATCTTCGACAAGAAAAGAATGCATTAGAAATGAAAAAAGAAACCGCGCGCAGTAGAGCACTCGATGTGATTCTAAAAAGACATGTACACCAATTCTCAGATTCTTCTATGCTGAGTAACAAATATTCGCGCTTCGACAAAAAAGACTAATCTGTGTAATTCAATGGATTGCTTGCCATTATGAGTTACATAGGCGTATAAAGCAAACTTCTGTGTGTGTTACTATTTGTATAAAGTTATAAAGTAGATGGCGCATAAGTTGAAGTCGTAAGTTTTCTTACCTAGATCGTGCATGTAAACAATAAAATACTAATTATGGAAGATCCATGATCACAATCAAGTATGGTGGGGAAAACATGCTCTATATTCTACAATATCTTATATATTCTTATTATATGGTTTTGTATGCTATTTTATTTTATCAAGTAAAGTTGGGTGTTTCTATTTTCCTGAAAAATTTCCTTTCCATTAGAATGAACAGAACACGCCAAACAAATGACACGTGAATATTGCGAATACAAATTAAGCTAATATAATCTCCAGTTAAAACGCAATCAGTAATTTTACAGATACGTAACTACATATCAAATCCTGTATTTCACTGTCACTGTCCATTTATACATGTTATTATTATTCAAAAGTAATCGCCATGAGACTTAGGAAATGATAAAGAAAAATTAACGTAGTCTCAGAATGCATCAGTTTATTGTCAAATGTTTGTCACAGACTTCATCAGGTGCACGATGCAAATGTTCATTTGCATCGTGCACCTGATGAAGTCTGTGACGAAAATTTGTCAATAAACTGATGCATTCTGAGACTACGTTAATTTTTCTTTATCGTTAATATTATTGTTGATATCAATCTTCAGATCTACACACTTATAACATGCGGCATGTCCTTTGAAATGAACAAAAGGAATTAACTTTCTGGATTTTCCTGTTTGAATGAAAGAAGTTTGTTTACACGATAAAAAGACTGCACATACAAATTAGCAAGTGAGATTACAAAATTTATATAAAATTGTTCTGTGTGTGATGTATTGACAAAGCATGAAAATCACTGAAATGCCTATCTGCGTCCTCCATAAGATGTATGTCATCTGATAGAAGACGAAATTCTCTATATCATCTATTTTTGTTCGCTGTAAGTGGACTTGTTCCTGTAAACTTATTATACATAAATATATACTTGCTCGTAGGGTACATAAAACTAAAGTAAACGAAATCATTGCTGATACGCGAAATCAGCGCTAATACGCGAAATCAGACCTATACGCGAAATCAGAGCCGATACGCGAAATTGGCGAAATTTCGAAATCCGACCACTGTGTCGTCATATGTTGGACTGCAATCGATTCAACGGCAGCGTGTTTTCCTCTTATTTTCAATTTTGAGTGTCCCTAGGTCTCCAGTCACTTTGCCTATTTTGGATTCTCAGTTCTTTTCACATTTGCGTCCTTCTCTGTGTATCCTGAAAGAATTGAAGTATACCTTGGTGATTTTATTTGCATTTTTTTCTTTTTATTATCTTTCCTTGTCACAAATTTACTCCTCGTTTTATCATTTTTTGTGCATATTTGTATTTCTTCTAGGATTGTCTTTCTGCTCTTTGTGCACTACATCATGGCGTCATTCTCATTGTCCATACTGTTGCATGTTCTGATGCGAGCTTTATTTGCCATCTGTGTATCGGCATGTGTTCATTACGGTCGTACTCTTGAAAAGAGGCCGAGAAAGCTCAATATAATATAAATATATAGTCATAGATAATGACTTCGACGATTTTCTGTCTTCACAAGATCAAACGTTGTAAAATATGCTATTCAGGCTACAAGCATAGGCTCCGCTTATTGAATCTAGAGCCACATTGCCGCAGGCGCGTTGTTCTTGACTTGTGCTTATTTTTCAAACTTTGTAATGGTTTTATTGACATTAGAATTAATGATTATTTAGGCTACCATCCACCAACACACTGTACACATAGTCAATCAAATAACCCATTTCAAGTTGAGCCGTACATTTTCCCTCGTACCTGTAGTTTGTCAAATACTTACCGTGTTTACAAAATTTGGAACTTATTGCCTGCTGAATGCATCTCTGCTCCGTCCGTTAATTGCTTTAAAGAAAGATTGACCATTTTTATCAAGACGAAACACGGTGAATTTCATATTTTATAAGTAACGCTCGTCTATAAGTGCCTTTGCGATCATGACCTGCGCTTATCTTGTTAAGTTTCTTGTGTCTTTTTTATGAATAAAGAAATATTATCTTATTGAGGCTCCATCGTGCTTCAAAATTGATAATTTTAATGTGAACTTTCCATGGCTTGCTACAAAATGTGTAACTAAATGAGAACTTCATTTTAGAATTGAAGAGGCCACTATAATTTCACATTTTGTTTCTATTGAAAATAGTCTTGTTGTTCGAAGCAGGTGTTTCTATTTATATGCAACTCAACATTTTCTTTATTTTCAACTATAGGCAATTGCATGAGGTTACCTATAGAACTGAAATCATTGTCTTTGTTTTTCTGCCTTATTACGGGAAGATTGATATGTGTGATAGCATTGTTACAATAGCATTTTCAACTCCTTCCATTCATTTCGTCTCAACCTTTCCAGTGGGAAACCTATGGAAATAGATGCAATTGTCATCGACGTGACGTGTGTGTTGCAGTGTTTCACAGCAGAATCTCAACTAAGACATTCGTTCATTAGAATTAACTCAATTTACGTCTTCTTTAAAATCTTTTTGATATGGATGTGAACGCAAATGCAATTATTTGTCGTAAATAATGATGGAGGGACCCTACCTTACATATCCAGCCTGTCCTATATGATGCTCAAAGTGATCTTCCGCAAGGGTGTCATTTTGAAAGCGGACTTCTGTAAAAATCTGCGCAATATGATATCAAATTTCGTTACAAACTTTCACAATTTGTTTTGTTCGACTTCTTACTGAGGGGACAGTCCTCACTCAAACATCCGTCTGTCCGAGAACGCCTGCACTTTCAACGCACAATGATAGGGACCTGAGGTCCGAAAACATACTATGGCCCTGGCCAAAAAAATCTTGAAGACCGGCCGGCCGGTCATTCTAATTAGTCTTATGTCGACTTCTGACAATATTCTCTGTAGAATTAGTTGTCTAGTCAGTTAAACTTGAATTGCAAAATTGCAGTAGTATGTAAATATAACAAATTTTATAACGCATACCTTGCGAACCGTTTCTTGAAAATTAGTCTGTAAATCATTATTCAAGGCGGCTGACAGAAACGTGCAATATTTCTGAAAGTTGGCGATGATAAAGAAGTTTAAGTACTTGGAATACACCCTTTCAACTCATGAGGAAAATTTATGAATTTTTGTTGTTTGTCCGTTTTGTAGGGAAAATGTTCAAAGACACAGCTATCTGGAAGTACATTAATAAGTTCAGGAAAAAACCTGTTAATTACTGAATTCACGGCTGCTTTTGCTCGAGGATTCTGATTGCATCTTAAGTTGTCTTCTCCGTAATGAGTGCTACGAAGTTCCATAGTTGGCTTGACGGTTGTGAGGGCACGTCGACGTTTATAAAGTACTAATCCATAGACAGTTATTTACTTTTGCAGTTTTAGTTCTAGCTTTAAGCCGCACTCGATCTCAAATAGATTTTCCGGAATCTCATAATCAACATAGATGAATTTTGCAGGAATGTAGTTTTTATAGCTTAATAATTTGATTTTTAGCGAAAAGAGGAGTCAATGTCAAGATGACTTTCGTATTCTACGAAACCCTGAACTAGTAAGAGACGAAGACATCCACTAAGTTCTCTTTTGAAAGTGGTGATATCAGCGTCGCGAGTTCAGTCTCTTCGCTTGAAACACTTGGTTGACAACCGTAGGATCAGCCGTGCCAGTAGAAGATTCTGATGTTGCTCAGTCTTGTCCTCACAATTCAACGAGATAATCAGGTAGCGCCATAGTTTGAGCTTCTTGTGGATCAAAGTTGCTGCATTGCTGCTTACGATGCTACCAAGTATTGCTTTCATTGCCAACACCACCGCCATTATCATCCCGGGGAGCGGGATATCGAAAAATTATTGCAGTAAGAAACACCAAATGTTTGAGACCGTCAAAGTCGACTGTCTTGAGGCTAGATGGCTCCTTCGGCGTCGAGAGCATCTGCTGCTTCATTGCCTCAGATACCGCAGTGTGCAGGTATCCACTGGACGGCAACGTGAACCACTGAGGCTAGTCAACTTAGATCGTGCAGTGTGTCATCGAACAGAGCGTCGCATAGAGGACCAACCGCTTTGTAAAGCGAGCACCGCAGATCTCGAGTCAGTGCAGAACAGAACTTCAGCCTGATGTTGGTGGAGTAGAATGCGCTGAATTGCCACGTTCAAGGAAGTCATCTCAGTTGCTAAAGATGACGCAAATCGGTCATCTGGTACAGCGGGTCGTGTAGCAGGGTGAGGCAGATTACACAAGAACACCAGCACCTCCAAGGGATTGATAGAACCTGACCGGAACGTCCAAAGTTGTCATGTCGGCCGGTGGGATGGATGCCACTGCCTCCGAGCTTTTCTCTTCGGTGTCATCCGCAAGCGATGGGTGAAAATCGTGATTGCAACTTTCATAAATCGATTCAGTTGCATGTTGAGAAATGTTGATAATAATGCTGAGCTTTTTTTCGCCTTGCATTACAGGTAATTTTCAAACTGAAGAAACAACATTGAGTTATCCAGGCTTTTAGAAGACTTAAATTCAAGTTTGAACTTTTCTGTTAGGATTTAAACTGAATTAAATATATTAACTATGGCATCTGGAAGAATTTTTCCGAGAAGAAAATTAAGCAAAGCCCTTTTCTGGTTTTCCGATCCGCATTTCAGGATGGATGGACTATGACGGCCTCACCTGTCTGCTTATTTGTTTCTCCTAGTGCAGTCAGCGAGCGTCATGCACTGTAGCTCATGACACATTTCATGAGAACAAATATATATGCATTAGATAACTGCCTCCATGTAGCAGGAGTGTGCGCTTAGAATCGACGAGCCGAAGCGGCATTTATACAAGAAGTTATCTCAAGATAAAGACAGATAGGGATCGCAATTTTTCGGTTTTTTTATGAAATTAGTCTAATGTAAATATTTCGAATTTATGCAATCAAACGCCGGTTTTTCCCGATTTTCCGTTTTTTCTTGTGTGAATTGCGATCCCTGGACAGAGAGGTCCTGAACTAGACCCGCTGTCAGAATCCAGACTGCTGCCATCAGTTATCTTATGTCCTCTGTAGGCTTACATAGCAGCTTTGATATCCGACCTCTCTGATCACATTGTGCTAACAAATGGTTCCGCTGGGTGGTTCCTCTAACTTCACACACCACAATTTTTCTTCTGTCTTTGCGAATAGTGCTGTTACAGCGTGCCTTTGATCGGAAAACTTTCTACCTCCGGCATTACATTCTTCAAGCGCCTCTCTCATTACTGCTTTCTCCGTCTGAAGATCATACGACAGGGGTAATGTAATGCATCCTTGTCGGACTCTTTCTGCATTACAGTTATACACATAGAGTAGGTATATTAGGTAGAGTGGTAACTCCGCATTTAGCAAATCCCCAATGTGTATACACTTTCGATTTTATTGAATGAACTCGTGGGGGATACAGGTGGTATTGTCACCAAATGTCAGATGTGCAAATTTTTGGAGTTTTGCAGAAATTACATCGGAATTGACTCAGCATGACAGTAATACAGAAGGAAATGATATTATTTTATAGATCGTCCGTGTCATGACAGCCTTGGATAGGTAATGTTTGTTAAATTAGCAACCTGATGACCTGCTATTGATTTCATGATGAACCTCAAGAGAATCTTCTTAATCGAGATCACATCATAAGCAACCTGCCACTGGTAGAGCAAAATAACAGAATCAAAGACAATGATTTCAATTAACTTTGAAAGATGTAAATGGTTCCACATCACTATTCAGAGTCAAGAAATGAAACATGCATTTAGTGAATCATAAAACATGCCGATGAAAATTGAATTAAATATTTGAAATTTCAGCCAAGAAAGCAAAATAAGATCTCGACCTTTTCATGAAGACTTCCATTATAATGCCGTTCATTAGATTTCCTTGTAAATTAGCTTAATTTCCGCTTAGTTAGGATGATTATTAGCAAACATTCATTCCTTTTGATACCCAACTTGTTTTATGCTACTTAGAAGGGTGCGTCATCTCGGTAGTATTTAAATTGGCAAAATTGTGACTTTTTTAAAACTGCTCAAATAATTTTTTTAGACCGCAGGAGCGTACTCTCCGCAAAAAGCTGAATCTCTTCATTTAAAGATTTTCACTCTATACAGATACTTTGTGAGTCGACACTCTACCTATGAAAATGTCACCCAACCGTCAGGCTTTCATTCCATTACAGCATTTCTCTTCATACTACATCATGGGTTTTTAAGGACCTTAGTTAGATAGAATCAGCAAATAAAGAATACTACGATTTTTCATGTTGTGTTGACGAATTTTCATAAGTGAATTTTCATTCGATTGAATTTCACATGATTTGATTTATTCATTAACTAGCGTTTTATAATTTCTACTAATTCGGCATCGTCAGAAATTCACTTCCGATATCTGAATTAAAAGATTTTAAGAATTAATTTGTGCGTTACTGCATACTCACTCAACTGTTAATGTCAAGGGAAGCTAATGCGAATTACTCATGCGATTATAAACCTGTCTAACAGATAAAATTGCATTTCAGGCAATGGTGTGGAGGTTTGACTCCGGACTCCTCTTTTTCCTCATTCCTGCGAGTATTATTCATTGGCTTCGTGGTACCTCCGATAATCGCCTTTTTTCTTGCGTATTTTCCGAAAACACTCAATCCCAATTTTTACAAGCGTTTGTTTAATTATGAAATGGATTTAAAGCGCAAACGAGATGCAGAAGCGAAGGAGAAGGCGCAGAAAATGAAATGAACCGTTCAAATTGACAAATCGATATTTCTTGCTAGCTAGAAAGTGTATCAGGGAATTGTGAATTCCTGGCTTGTTATGTTTCTAATCTCAACCAACTTTACTCTATCATCACTTTCAATCTTATTGACAAATCTTTGATATTTTCGTTATTGAAACTTTCGTACTTTTATAATAGAGTATTTTGCACCAGAAATGAGTTCTAAGCTTTGTCTTCAGAGTGGGCAGTAGTTAAATTAGCAACAATTTCCCCAAAGATAAAATGATAATCTGATTATTAGATCCGTCTTCCGAAGTTGTTTGTAAATAAGGGCCAGGCGGCGACAAGTATCCAAGCATATATTTTTAAACCGTAACTTGAGTAAAGAGAACGATGTCATGAACTCTACCGCAGGTGGTCCTCAGCAAATCAAAACAGTAGAGATAAATGCATGGAGAATTTAAGTGAAATACTGTAGCTACGTAAAGTGTTTAGAAAAATGCGCATTAGTGTGGAGGTCAACAACAGAAATACTGAAACGTGTAATGATATGCAAAGAAACATAAAAAGGAAGAAATGCAGTGGATGTGGGGATGTAAATAAGCCTACACAATGACAACTGAACATAATACTAAATAAATAAGCAGGGATGCGGTGTGAAAGTGGTTAGATTAATTGCCTCCGCTTAGATTAGATCACAAATACGATGGTCCATTAACGTATAAAGCACATCGACTTTGGATTTGATAGAAAGATGTCATGGTATGATGGCACCCTCTGGACTAGAATCACTTGGCCCTTAGAAAGGATGAGAATCCACATTGGTACTTATTATGGGTTATTTCCTCCACCCACGTTTTCAAATTTGTCTACAATCTGTAGAAATGAACCAGTCGTCACAAACGTTTGAGTACACGTAAATGAGGTTATTGTCTACCCACATACAAAAATTTCGGCAATTCGTACAATTAGGAGCGATGACTTGAAGTGCAGCGATACTGGCAGCTTGATCTGACTTCTTATGACCTCACCGTCGGAGCAGATAGCACTTGAAGTCAACAAAGTCATTTCCCGACAACTCGTGAAGCGATGATGACCAGGCTACATCCCTTATATTAATATGCTTGGCTAAATAAAGGTGTGGCGAACTAGTGGATGAGACGAAGAGGGAGAGAGAACAATGCACGCACGAGCAACAAGTGCATCGATGCAAAATACGTCGAGCAGACGAAGTCAGAGCAAGCTGCAGACTTCGCTACACTTCACGTTATTGTCTCTAATTCAAAAAGTACTTGTCGGATCTGCATAACTTTTGTATGTGGGTAGAAAATATGCATAAGTACGTCTAAGTTTGGTGACGATTGATTCATTTGGGCAGATTTGAGACAAATTTGAAAACCTGAGGGGGGGGATAACCCATAAGTACCTCCACATTTCCAATGGCAATGTTGAAGCTACAAATCATGAAGGTTTTGCATCAAAATTGTGTACTAGTTCTGTGTCGCCAGAAGAGGCTAGCTAATGTGAATGTATACAGAAAATTGTCGAAATATTTCACACTTTGGAAGATGCATGTTTTCATGGCGAAACAGCTTGCACATTGTTAATTTATCATAGATAGCTTGCGATCATTGATACGATTGTTGTCTACTTTGTTTAATTAATAGAGTTTAATGGACAGTAAAAGTAAATACGTTACACTGCTGTAATTTCCACTTTTTAGAATTTGAGTCACTTTTTAAATAAAAGAATATGAAGCTAAGTAACTGAATGTAAGTTGATCATTTTCTTAGATCTACGATAATTCAATTGGCATCGAAATCCATCAGTGAATGTGGGATGAATTTTAAATGATCAGAATTTATGTAAATGTGTTGTCGTTGATGGTATTGCTCTCGGCGCTAGCAATCCAATGCTGCATCTAGTTAAAATTACATTTAAAAACACGAGAATTTACCTGCCTCGCAAGCATATGCTACACCCAGTAGCCTACGAAACAAATATTATTGCTTCGTTTGGAGATAATATGACAACCACCGCATTGGTCTTGTTTACATTGGTGTTTACTTTGCGTCTGCAATCTGTGACATGGTATCCGCTAGTCAGATTCAGTATCCACTTTCAACTTAAGCTTGGCAGCTTGAAATCTAGCTGTATTCAGAACTGCGGAATAGGCCTACCATTAGTGGAAGTTGAAAGGCGGCGTTGCTTATGAGCTCCCGGAGTTGCAAGGGCAATAATTAAACCAATGAGTTTACAACCATTGTGTTTAGCAGTCCATAGTTGGAACCCCACTGCAGAGTTTTGTACCGGTGTTGCACCACACGCTCTCCGCTTCTTTTCCCTATGGAGGATGCTAAAGTTGATTAAAAAATGCTGGTTGATTAAAGCTGCTCCCTGGAAAAGCAAACAGTATCAACAAATACTGCATTTATTAATTATTACAGGCGGACTAGCCGAGTAGCATTGAGCTGTAGTTAATGTAGGTATTAACAACCCTTCTAGTGAGACACCATCCATAATTCATTGACTATCTTTATCTTTCGCACATTTGAGTGACTTTTCAACTTACGAAGAAGTTTGGAGCGACCCAACGACAAAAATATGAACATTGCATATGAATTAATTGTGGAAAGCTGCAACTAAAATATCTATGCTGTCATCAAGAATGATAAAGAAACTTGCGATGAAACATTTAGCTATTTCACAGTTTTAACATCTTTCGAAACCCCATAAACGTGAAATGAGGATCAGGCCTGTTATCTCGGGAATAGGGAGTCAATTTGAAAGAATGTCAAAGACCCAAGCATTTCGTATCGGAAGTTCCCGGCCATCTAGAAAATACGGAAAGACTTTCTGTCGAAGTTAGGAAGCAATCTCCCCATGCTCAGATGGGAGATAAAATTCCGATAGCCCTATAGATATTGGTAGTTTGTAGCAACATTGATGCCCGAGAAGTATTTACTATTGTTAATGAACTGCTTCAGGAAAACTTTTAGCAACAAATGTGGGGGACATCAATTCAATCGATTACAGAAATGCAGACTTTATCTAATGAATAATAAATGTGTACTCCATTCACTAGGTGACATGCCACGCGTAATTACGGAACACCCCAAACATCCGTGGTTAAAGACATTCTATTCTTCTACCCGCGTACATACGCGCTGCACTAAGAGTCAGAAATCACTTGATCTGATGCTCTTGAAACATGGGGAATGTTTATGAATACGCGCGGGCGAGTGTTTATAGTTTACGCGTCGTCTACGGTTGTCTGCGCTGCCGCTTGAACCACGGATGAACCGCTAAGCATGTTCTGTCTTCTCTGAGCATGAAATTGAGGTCCTATCACATTATTTAGCCTCTGATACATGCAGACACATGAGACGCAAAGTCTATATAACAGGACTGCCAACTATAACTTATACAACAGATGTTGCAGCAATGTCCCGCATAGCCACGGATGTTTAGGGTCATGTGTAATTACGCGTGATTGAGCGTGGCATGTCACCCAGTGTATGCATCGATTAAATTCGAAATGGAATTACTCCAAAGTGAAGGAAATTTTCCTTATTCTCGATGCAAAGATTTGTATTGATGATGATGACAATTTGCGACATTAACTCTATTGCAAAGAAGCGAACCTTGGTGTATTCCGTAATTTAGCTTCGGCACTACCAAGCTCAATTAAGAGCAGTGCAGTAATGAAGAATTTCGTCGAGTGGATTGACTTTGTTGTGACGATATAAGCCTGCATGTAGATATGAAAGATCGCTACATATCAGATCGAAGTGTAATTGTTGCTCAAATGGTGACTTTTGCACTTACGAATGCAAGTATCGCCAGTCATTTCATCGCAGACCAACTCAAGCTTCAGAAGTAGAGAACTCCTGCATTTTTAAGGTTTGAAACAATCTTGTAACTTTTTTCCTCAACTAAATAAAATCAAGCACTACAAAAAGTGTAATCGTTCATGCACAGTCAATGACCCCTCATTGTGCACTATTGGTGTGATAAATCTTGCATCGGTAGCATCTCTCGTTCATTTCACGATCATGTATCTGAACATCTGCAATCTCATTGTGTTTACTTACATCAACGGTCTACCAAATAGGCTTCCTCATTTTTTTTGTTTTGAATAGATAGCCTTCCGAAATTCGATATCTTTTTTCTGAAGCTATGTGTATTCAATAGCATAAACCCACCTCTACAGTAAAAGGTCACGATAAAGCTATTGACTATCGCCTCTTTCGTATGTGACACTATACTGCGTATATCAGTCTGTAACATTGTTTTTTAACTCCATATTCTTGTCAACATTGCTGGTTTTAATCAGTTATTCATGAAAGAAAATTTTTTTATTGCATATTTGTAAACATTTTCCTTTTATCAATAATCATTCTTCAAACACTTTCCTTTTAATTTTTTTGTATATACATGTACAATATGCATGCATGCTAGAAATGCATCATTCTGTCTCAGCTGTCCCTGTCATATGAAATGTGGAAACTGGACCATTCAAATCGATGATTTCATCAACATCACCGGCTTATTGCAGATTGAAAGACGTCTACATCTCAACGACCGATAATTGATTGACAGGGAGGATGAATACCTCTTAAGTCGACCTACTGAAATCTGATCCGATTCGTCTATATGACTATTCCTAGCTCCTTTTGAGCTGTCCTGTGTGATATCGTTGTTGAATTGCTTCGGAATTGCTGCTACAATAGGTCCTACAAGTGATATATTATGAGGTAAATATGGATGTAGCAAGGTGTAGTATGTTTATAAAACCTATGAAATTCAGAAGTAGTGATTCAGAATCAAAGGTAGGATATTTGGAACCAGAAATATTTTCTTTGAAAGGATGTCCGTGCACAGAATATTTGCATGTGATCTTGATAATCACAAAGAGCTCATTATACTAAAGCAGCGAAGAGCGGAAATATTAATTTTTTGTCAGTTACCGACTATACGAATTTAGTCATAATTATTACTCTTACCAATTTATAGAGATAGAGTCAGTGGATTTCAAACATTATTGCGCTATAATGTTTTAGATTCCGATTAAGCTGTGCAACATGTTATTGACAGTAACGAAGTTGGAGGAATGAGGCTTTCGCTTGGAAGCGCTTTTGTTACTGACATTGTCAGTAGAAACTACAATTATGAAGTACAATTATGATTGTAGGAAAATGAGTGAAATGAGATCTTGATCTATAACCATAGTTTCAGACCAAACAATAAAAGACAGGTCCAGACAGAAAAGAAAACGTTTAGTTTTATGAAGTTAAACAACTTCGAGCGACGGATCCATGAACAATGCTAATCATGCTATGTACACAGCTTTTGCGAACGTCGCGATTGAATCAAGTAGAAGTTATCATCATATCCTTTATCGGGAATAGAAAGACATATAATAATATATATAAAATTCAAATGGCATAAGCATTAAAATACTTTGAAAGATATCAGGATGCACAGATATTACATGCATGGAATCATAGAAACGGTGTGGAGGATAAGATAATGATAGAGATATATTCTTTATGTCAGCAGCCATGCTGGTCACACAGATAGGAGATTTGGGGTCAAATATACAGTAGATGACCATTGCAAAACTTGCTGCTAATTCAACCCATTTCTTTCGATTTTGTTCAATATGGGACTTTCATATGTTGTTCTTGATGACCCTGTTGTAAGCAATGAAATGACACCCCTTTATTTTCGTTGCTATGTCTCACGTCATTACATTGTCAGAAAAGAAAGCGTTGCTTCGATACCATGACTTAATCCTTCGAAGACTGATAGTCTATTTACGAACTATCTCGACTGATCTGTGGAAAGTACCAATTGCATCTCAGTTTTCTTTAGTCATATCTAAGGCGTTCTTTTTCCCAATAGACAAAGTCCAGATGAAGGGGACATTCAATCCGAATGAGGCATTGATTGAAATTATTTAGAGAAATCAATGTTATTTGTTCTTAAACAAGATCTCGTCAAGATTATAATCTACATCAGGAGTTCCCAACCTTTTCATGTTGCTTATCCCACAGTAGAATATCATAGGATTTTTCATTATTCTGCGTACTCTCACTTAACATATAAAAAATAGCAAGAGTTCAATCATAATAAAATTTGATTAGGCGCAGAAATATACGAAATTCGTAATTTGATAACACGAAAATTTAACTAGGCGTAATTGATGCGCGCTTGTGTGACAACACAAGCGCAGCGAAAGTCATGCTCCAACATCAAACAATCTCTTTGTTTAATTTTTGATCATTACTATGATGGATAATCCGGATTCATATACAGTGCTGATCATAAAAAACGGACCACCTATTTTTCGATGAAACCCAAAATATGAACATCGCTCAATTTACAAATCGCAATTTTTCAGTAGGAAGACAAAAGGGAATTTCATGAGCCACATTATAATGGAAGTCTTCATGAAATGGTCGAGATCTTATTTTGCTTTCTTGGCTGAAATTTCAAGTTTTTAATTCAATTTTCACCGACATGATTTTATGATTCACTAAATTCATGTTTCATTTCTTGAATCTGAGTGGTGATGTGGACCCATTTTTATCTTTCAAAGTTAATTGAAGTCATTGTCCTAGATTCTGTTATCTTGCTCTACCAGTGACAGGTTGCTTATGATATGATCTCGCTTCAGAAGATTCTCTTGAGGTTCATCATGAAAGCAGTAGCAGGTCAACGAGTTGTTCATTTAACAAACACTACCTCTCCATGGCTGGCATGACACGGACGATCTGTAAAATAATATCATTTCCTTCTGCATTACTGTCATGCTCAGTCAATTCCGTTGTAATTTCTTCAAAACTGCAAAAATTTACATATCTCACATCCCCCTCGAGTTCATTTAACAAAATCGAAAGTGTATACATATTGGGATTTAACAAAGGCGGAGCTACCACTCTACCTAGATATACTTGCTCTGTGGTCTCAAATATACCTCAACGAAATCCACTGTTTTTGTTTGTCAGTCACCACTCTTATAATTGGACTAAGGACGGTAAGATCTATCTCCGTAAAGACGATCAGTGTAGTGCAATTTTAGTGCGTAATTTTTCTTGCCTTCCTGAAATCTAGACATATTTTGTTGGAATAACATTGGTGGTTTATAGGACAACACAATAACATTTCTGTATGATGGACAGTACGTCTTCACAAATAAATCACAGTAGTAAGGATCTAAGTGACATAGAAGAATTTAGAAGATTTTGCAAGGCAGATAAGAGCAACTTGCGGTCGCTAAAAGCTAATTTTTTAGAATTCGAACACGTATTTAAAACTATACCAAAAAATATTGACGTAATAGTGCTAAGTGAATGCTGGATAAATAACATAGATATGTACAAAAACTCACTCCCGGACTACGGAATAGTGTACTCAAGTAAATTAAATAGGTCGGGAGGAGTAGTATTATTCTATCGTAAAGAAACTATCTCGCTAATAGACAGTGGTTGCGATTTTATACCAGGAGCAGATTCAGTTAGTATCACATTCGATTACGCCAAACTAAAATGTCAAACTATAATAGGAATTTATAGATCACCATCCGAGAATGCAAAGAACTTCATAGAAAACATGATTACATGGCTAAGAAACCATAATACCACAAATGTTTTTGCAGTGTTGGGTGATATTGAGCTTGTGTAGAATGAAATATGATAATGATACCAATGTAGAAGATTTTTATGACTCATTATTAGAATATGCATTGTATCCTACAATCAATTCATATACAAGGAGTTCAACTACGGGAACCACTAGTTTGATTGACCAAATTTTCATTAACTATAGAAATATTGTTGGAAATAAAGTGTTCTCCGGCAATGTCGACTTAAATATCACTGACCATAGACTCCAATATGTTTTTATACATTTAAATAGGTCGAAAGCGAACTTGTATGAAAACGAAAGGCCCTTAATAAGGATATATAATGAGTCCAACCAACTGAAATTCATTGAGATACTAAATTCTTGCATTTTTCTCGATAACCGACACGTTGACATAAGTTCTCTAAACTTATATGAAGATTTCCAAAAGCAAATTCATGAAGCTTTTGAGGAAGCTTTCCCGTTAATACGCTTATCGAAGAAGAAAGCAAACAGTAAGACCTGGTTTGACAGTGCCTGCACAAAAGCACTACATAAGAAGCAAAAATTTTACAAAGTGTACAAGGCCAGTCAAAACTGCTCCGATAAAGAACGGTATCATAAATACAATAAGTATTATAAAGCACTTATTTAACAGAAAAAAGATGAGTATAACAGAAATATAATTGAGAACTGCAAAAGTGACTCCAGAGCTTCCAGGAAATTTATTAATAAACTACCGTATTAGGAAAGTCGTCAGACAGACCAATGATTCGAATACTAAATAACGACGAAATGATAACCAACACGACTAGAATTTGTAACTCTTTTAATTCCCATTTTAACGAAGTTGGGAAACTGTATGGAACTCAACCTAGCAAAGGAAACGATTTCGCAGAATATTTGGGAAAGCGCATAGACAAGTCCTTTTTCTTTAGAGAAATAGAGTTAAAAGAAATAAAAGACATACTAATTAAAATGAATGATAAAAAAGCTACAAATGACAAAATACCATTGAAAATCTTTAAACTATGTCCGGACCATGTGATCGATAGACTTACTTACATTCTAAACAAAATAGTACGTGATGGTAACATGCCAACTACTTTAAAAATCTCCAAAATTATACCAGTCTATAAAAAAGGATCAAGATTGGACATAAACAATTACAGACCAATCTCTTTATTTAGCTACGTACACAAGATTCTCGAAAAGGTTATACACTCCAGATTATACAGTTATTTAGATAAAATAGAGTTTCTCAGTCCAAATCAATTCGGTTTCAGAGAACATCACTCAACAGAGCTACCACTACTTTCCGTCATGAATAGAATATATACAGCAGTAGAAGCTAAAGAATTCATAATGTTATTATCAGTAGATTTTCGGAAGGCCTTTGAAATAATAAGACATGACATACTAATAGAGAAGTTAGAGCATATAGGAATAAGGGGATTTACCTTAGACTGGTTCAAGTCGTATTTAAACAGCAGAAGTCATCAGACTGTAGTAAATGGTGTTCTCTCTGAAGCATTATATACCAAAACAGGAGTACCTGAAGGTTCAACTTTAGGTCCTCTTCTATTTCTTATCTACATTAATGATATGCATAACATTTTTCCCAAAGACGAATTGAATATATTTGCTGATGACACCACTCTTATACTTAAGAGCAGAAGCCTAGAAAGTCTCTTTTCCACGGCAAAAAGCAGATTAGACTCACTGGAAAAATTCAGTAAGGCAAATGGCATCCGTCTTAATGATAGCAAGACGGAATATATGATAATTCATCCCCATCGCTCTAAAGAAATAGACCAGGATTTGTACCAAAACCAAACAAAGATTAATAGAGTAAATTGCTTAAAACTATTGGGTGTACATATAGACATGAATTTGAGTTTCACTTCACATGCAAATACGATACTTAATACCAAATTAAGAAAATTCTTACCTATATTTTACAACTTAAGACGATGCCTTCCACTAGAATGTCTATTAAAGATATATTTTGCCAATATACATTGTATATTAAACTATTGCATTCTTATCTTTCACCAAGGAAAACGAAGTAACATAATTAAACTAGAAAAACTTCAAAGGAGATTACTTAAAGTTATATTTAGAGTTAAGGCCAATGAAGTAGATTCACACATGACGAAACATAGAATATTAACGGTCAGCGATATGTATCGCTACAAAATGCTGAGTCTCTGCTATAAGATGATTTATAAGGTCGATGATTTACCGCATTTTCTTGGAAACATCCACAAACCCCGGAGTGGCAGCTCATTAAGAAATAAAGTTAACCTCCGGATACCATTTCATAGGACAAGCTTAAGGCAACGTAGCATTGACTTTGCCTCAGCGATTGAATGGAATTTACTTCCTCGTAGCATTAAAGAAATAAGAGAATATGATAAGTTCCAAAAAAAGCTTAAACAAATACTAGTCAGCAAATACTAACAGAAACGAAAGTTGCAATATCTGAGGTAACTAAGAGAGATGATAGTGTGCGAATGGAAAATATCAAATGCTATTCCAACCCTGATATTGTATCCCGGACATTGGCATATAATAGCCCAAGTATGTGATTTGTAAGTATATGTGTATGTGGACTTTCATGTATGTATCTTGTATGACGATCACTGACCTGTTGTTTGGCTGTACATACCTTGTGTGAGAGTATCTAGGATATATGTTTATATGTATAATGTAAATGATTTTGATGTGTGAGTAATTGTAATCTGAACTTTTGTTAGTGGGGCTAGGTTCCTACTGTCCCACAGTGCTCTGGCCCCGCCCACCTCTACATTTATCTGTATTTGTATTATATTTAGTATTTTGTAAAAGTAATAAATGTATATATCTGTATTTATCTACGAGTATATGTAAATGTAACGATCCTTGTACAGATTTTGTATTGGTGGAAAATACAGGGTGATCATAAAGTCGCTGTAGGGTTTATTTGCCAAATATGATAGAGTTCAATACCTCCTGGAGGGTGTATATAAGAATAAAGTATTTACCAATATTAGAAATTTGATGAATAAAACATAAAATTGTGTTATCGACATATTTAATTTGCCAAATTCAAATTAAATCAAATTAAATATTCAACCGATAAAAACACGTGCATTTTATATAATTACCTCCTGTCCATGGATCATTTCAATTCTAAATCAAAACGTTCGGTAAAACTCCACTTTTCTAAAGCTTTAATGAATCTGGATACTAAATTTTTCAAACCAAAAGAAAATCAATTCAAGAAAGTCATTGTCCGACGGTCTTACCACGATTCTCAATTCAGAGGTGTTTTCTGAACTTGATGATGAAATGCTGTCTTTCATCTGTTGTAAACTTCTCGATTATGAGGCAAACACTTTATTTTCCAAGAATCCTCAAACAAAAAGTCCAACGGGGAAAGATCAGGAGACATAGCGGCCCATAGCATTCGTCCGAAAAAAATAATTTTTGCAGCAAACTCTCATACATGCTGACTCGCAATCGTCTTCGTGTAGCTCTTGTGTTGCTTGCAATTTGCTGAGAAAGAGCCCTGGATCATGTCTCACTACATTGTGAACATAACCGTAAGAACAGCTTGTAGCTAAAGCTGCTTGGCGAATTGATGTTGACGGTTGTTTTACGAATAATCTTGGAAATTTGCTTTGCTTTCTCATTATCGAATGATGATCGACCACCTCTTTCTGCATCTTTAGCGCCTCCTGTATTACAAAATCTCTTGAAAAGATTTTTAATGGAATTCTCATCAGGAACATTATTCCATTTTCGATTTCGTAATTCTTTTCTAACACGGTTTACGGATTCAAATTTTGCCATCAAAAGAACAACATGCGCTGCTGAACATCCATTTTGGAACTGATTTCAATCACCTTAAAAGGTCTGTCGAATTAAAGATTCTTTAGGGGGGGGGAAGAACAACAGGAGAATCCTGATTGGTCGCTGTGTCATACGCCAGAATTTCCTCATAAATACGTAGCTGTGTTACTTGTGTGCACAATGTGAGCGCATGCATTTCATGCTTGATTACAAGAATTATACAATAGCTTTATAATGCCTTTTTCATCCTGAAAACTCGAAAACCTCAGATTGAATTCAACCGGGCTTTTCATATCATAAAGCAAAACTTTAAGTCATGCTCTTTTCATTTTCATAAGTAGTTATCGTTTAAATTAATTTATTTTTCATGCATAGTCAATTGTAATCCCACAGTGACTTTATGATCACACTGTATATTTCTATTTCTATTGCTGCTTTTGACGATCCTTATTTAATCAAAATTTAGTCCTTAATTGGTCAAAATAGACCAACTTTTTAATTTCTGTGTAAATTGAGACACTATCAGACTTCATTTTTTCAAGTTTATCACAGTTTGTGTCAACTTGTTTACATGCTTTATTGTATGTAGCAAATCTCTGACAGTTCACATCAATTATGACCTAAACATTTGCTTAAGTATTCTTAAAAGTTTCTTATCAGATCTATCAGAGAGCAAGCTATTGTCCACAATGGATGTCAGTGATAGATGTTGTATTCATTAATCAAGACCGCTTTTATGATAAGATAAAGTGGAAGTAAGTTTGCAGTAACACGGAGGCAAAGTTATAGCTGATGCTGTACTTTCCATGGAATACAGTAGTTTCTTAAGCTAAGGATTTTTAAGGGAGTGTCTTGTCAATTTGGATTGAGAAGTAAACATTTTGTCAGCTGTAGATTTTACTAGTGGGATAGGGCAAACGTTCACATATCAAGAAAAACCATATCGACAATTGAAGAACTACATCAACTAAGAGTTTAGAGCTAATTCACGCACGCATATAGAAATATAATAGACTGTCAGTGAAAAAGCAATATCTTTATGTTAGAGCGTGGTTAGAGAAGCAATGTATAAAGTGCAAACCCAGCACGTTCACAACCTCATTAGTGAGATAGAGGTATTCTGCCCTTAGGGAACACTACTCAAGGACTTTCTTGACGACATTTAACTTCGTTTAGACTTTTCATAGCATTTCATCATCAATATAAAAAACAAACAAAAGCTTATGATATCTGTGTTCAGTGCTCATAATTAACTTGAAGTTCTAATGAGAAAAGTATGATGTAATTAGAGTTCCAAATGCAACTGGCATTGCGCAGCAGTCTCCCATGGAATATTACTATGTACTCGTAATACGAAGAGCAACGAGTGTATTCTAAAATTGAAATAATTGCACTCAACCCTTTCCACCCTGAACAGAGCTGTAAGCGAGGCAGGGCCGATGTTTATTATGTCTGAAATTAGAAATATCTTCCTCACTTGATCATTTTCATATGGTGGCCTATCAACTTGGTTCTTAATTAAACAATAATATGGAATAAATGCCGGCATACGACAGATTAGTCAGAAATACGCTTTCTCAAACAGAAACAGCAATTGACAGAATATTAGCAGGCAAGATTTCTCTGGAATTTTGGTCGAAAGAGTCGATTGAATAGCTGGTTAACCTTTTCACTTAATCACCTAACTTTTCAAACAGACTCTATGTCTTCAGTGCAATTCGTTTTCCAAGCTTTAACCTAAATGTAAGCTACAACAATGACAGCTATCGGCACATCAAATAAAATCTAAATTATTTGTGATAGACACGTTACAATTGTACAACAAATGAAAATTCAGTGTGTTTAATGTTTAAAAATTCATCCTATTGCTCGACAGTAATCAATTGACTTACAAACATGGTAAAGCGATTGCACTCAACTGACATAATTGATATCTTGATTGAGGATGGTAAAGAGCGCAAGACGATAAAATTTCTCATCCGGGCCGGGCCGGGCCTAATATTTTGGAGTCGATGCTGGCCCGGGCTGAAGGCCAAAAAAGCGGCCCGGTTCCAGATCTGACCCTGAAGCGTCATTTTAAAACGTTTTCTTAGAAATGTGAAAGGAATGTCTCGGTCACTAATCACTGGAATTCATGGACAGATTTTCTTAAATCATTGGAAGTCTTCGTGACATAAAACGTTACATTTATAGCCAGCAAATCACATGTGTACCGTAGTTGTTATGTTTATTCATTGATGACTGACCAATTGTGATTTTCATGAAACACAATAATGTCCGGTGAAGATTTCTCACCTATGAAGTTCCCGTACAGATACACGGAATTCACGTTGGTCTAGACCCGTCAATGAACATTGACATTAACGGAGATGATGTTGACATTGCTGCAATATCAATAGAAATAGATTGTTTATTTGAAGTTGACTAGAATGGAAATTGACTCAAAGTCGCGGCACATTCGGCGGAATTAAATTGGGGCATGAGTCACCATCAATGAGAAGCTTAGACTGAAGCATCTGACTGCTTCTAGCCCAATGATACAATCGTTGACAAGTGCATCTGAGTGAAAATGCGCGCGATTTCTGTGTCACTATTGTGTGTTACATCAAACTTTACTTCCATTCATTCATTGTCTGGTTTTATTGTCATCAATTTCTATGGCAACATCCAACGACACAAATGAACATAGTCAGGACCATAAAGTATGTTAGGTAGAGTGATAACTCCGCATTTATTAAATCCCCAATGTGCATACACTTTCGATTTTATTAAATGAACTCAAGGGAAATACAGTCGAAATTGTTTCCAAATGTGAGCACACACATTTATGCAGTTTTGAAGAAATTACAACCGAATTGACTGATCATGATAGCAAAGCAGAACGAAATGACATTATTTTATAGATTGTCCGTGTTATGACAGCCTTGGAGAGGCAATATTTGTTAAATTGGCAACTCGATGACCTGCTACTGCTTTCATGAATTAGAAATATGAAACTTCATCCAAAAAAAGCAAGAATAGTATCGCGATTTTTTCATGAAAACCATTAAAATACAGATCTTGATAATCAGTTCCCTTGATAATCAGCTTAATTTCCGCTTAGCTACGATGCCTATTAACAAATATTCATTCCTTTTGATATCCAACTTGTTTCATACTACTTATAACGAGGAGTAATCTCGGTAGTAGGGGAACACGGGGCATAGCGGCTCACCGGGGCAAAGAGGATCACCTGAATATTTCTTAAACTACTAAAGTTATCTAATATCTAACTCACTAGGACGTTTACATGGAAGTATCCCCTCATTCTGGTATAGTCGTTGAACAGCGCTCACCTTCAGTTCTGTGTGAACTATACTTTTACTCAGTTTTTTCGAGCTCGTTATAAGAAATGGTGAGATTACAACGCATTTTTCTCAGCCTTAAAGTGGCAACAGATAGACAAATTTTGTATCAAATGAAAGCTATGGGAATGGTGTTTCACATGGCATCGATAATTGTCAACATAATTTGCTTTTACTAAATGCAAGAGGCAATTTTCGTACCTATAGCTATTGGGGCAAAGTGGTTCGGGCGATCCGCTATGCCCCATAGCGTTCACGTGAAGTGCATGTGTACTTACATCCACAGTAGAACGTTCTCATGGGAGCATCTCGTCATTCCGATGTCATGGTAACGCATCACGCGCCTGCAGTGTGTGTGAGTGAATTCGCCAGTCACTCAGTTGCTTCGAGCGCGCTGTAGGAATCGGTGATCCGGTGAGTTGAATAACACACTTAGTCTATTTACATCCAAGTATAAATGCATTAAGTATAAATATCTAATGAAAGCTATTTTAGTTTCACACAAATAGGGCCTGTAGACTTAGAAGCCTATATTAGCGTACACAGCCTTAGCAATAGACAAGGACTAAACTATATAAAAGCATATCTTATTTATTGTAGGGATGGTGCGAAATTACCAGAAAACAACTAGTCAAGGCATTGATCCGGACTTGATACGTTCTGCATGCATTGATGTTGATAGTAGAACAATGTCATTGAGGAAAGCTTCTTCTTTCTATAACATCCCATTCACTACTTTAAGAAGGCATCACAAAAAGCTTGTGAAAAACCCTGGTTGTCTTGGAACTTTAGACCAGTCTTTACACCTGAACAAGAAAATGATCTCAAGTCTCATATTTTTAAGATGCAAGAGCGTTTCTGCGGATTGACTAAAGATGATATCCAAACGCTGGCATTTGGTGTTGCTGAGTCGTTAGGTATTGATAATACGCTCGTACATTCAATAAGAAGACTAAAAGTGCGGGCATAGACTGGCTGATAGGGTTCTTGAGACGAAATCCGGAAGTAAGCGTTCGTCAGCCTGAGTCAACCAGTTTAAGTCGGGCTGCTGGATTTAGCAAACACCAGGTTGATCTTTTCTATCAGCTTTTGCATGAGAAGTTGTTACTCCATAAGTACACTGCTTCCCAGGTTTGGAATGCGGACGAAAGTGGCATTTCTGTTGTTCACAAGCCTCCTAAAATTCTTGCCAAAAAAAGTCAGAAGCAAGTAGGAAAGACAACAAGCGCCGAGAGAGGTCAGAACGTGACTGTTTTATGTTGCATGAATGCCGCAGACAGATTTGTTCCCCCCATTATAATCTTCCCTCGCAAACGCATGTGCGAGGCACTTGCGAAAGGTGCCCCACCTGACAGTCTAGTTACAAACAGTGATAATGGGTGGATGACCCAGGAACTTTTCTTGAAGTGGTTTGAGCACTTCATCAAAATGACGAACTCTTCCAAAAGAAACAGGCAACTTCTGATTCTTGATGGGCACATCAGTCATAGGTCCATGGAGCTTATAGAAAAAGCTAAGGCAAATTTCGTTGACATCTTGATCTTACCCCCGCATACCACACACAGGCTTCAGCCTCTGGACCGTGTCTTTTTCGGACCACTGAAGAACAGCTACAACAAATTTTCTGACCAGTACATGATGCAAAATCCGGGGAAAAGGATAACTTTCTGTGACATTTCGGAGTTGTTCGCAAAGGCCTACATTGCCACTGCGACGATGTCAAAGTGTATCAAAGGCTTCGAATCCACTGGGATATTTCCTTACAACGCAGATCTCTTTGCTGACTCAGACTTCTCCCCCTCCAATGTCGTCTTTTCCACTCCAACTATTAGCGTTAAATCAAAAGAAAATCAAAGCGAACAAGAAAAGTCAGATCAAAGCAACGTCATTCCTGATGATATGACTTACGTGGAAGGACCCAGCTCCAGATCGTTAGCTGTCGCTTCTGATGATAGGCCTACTAAGCCTGACATCGACCATTCCACATCAACATGCAACGCATTCATGGAAACTGTTCTGGAAAAGTTTCCGCTGCCTCAAAGGACATGTGATTCAAGTCACAAAAGAAAGCGAAAGGTTCAACGGGCGCAAGTGATTACGGATATCACTAACGGTGAAATAATAACATCATTGTTCATCCATGTCATCCTTTTGCCTACATGCAGGCCTATCGGTACTCTAAGTCGCTTATCTATATTTTCAGATCAATGTCCGACAGATGCTGGAGTGAATCAGACTCGCACGGAGAAAGGTAAGTCACTTGAATGAAAATGAAATCACTTTATTGATTGATGCCATGTTTTGTACCAATCGATGCAGAGGCTCACCAGTAAGCTTACGGTACTTTAAAAAATGCTGTTTTCTTTTTCATAGATCAATGCCCGACCGTTGCTGGAGGAGAGGAGGTTCGCTTGAAGAGGGGAATGAAACGACAGAAGCGTGCTGTCCAGAAGAATGCGGAGGAGACGATGCCACAGGAGGATTGTCTGTGCTTGTACTGCGACGAGCCGTGGTCCGAATCGCGGGATCGAGAAGTGTGGATTCAGTGCAAGAAGTGTGAGCAGTGGGCTCACATGCTGTGCACAGGATACGAGAACACGAATGAGTACTTTGTCTGTGACTTCTGCTGATATGATTGAGATATTTTACTCGGAAAAGCTTATCTTTTTAGATCAACTTATCTGATCCACTTTGCCCCGAGGTGGTGGGGCATAGTGGATCAATTTGTAATTTTACATTTTTGTCTGTGGTGATAAATATATTTGATATCTCTGCCGATCAACACTTTTTTATGAATCTGTGGTCTCTGGGCTTTGTTTTAGACCTAAATATGTTACTCTAATATGACTAGTTTGGTTGGCAGATGGGCTTAAACCTTAGGTGATCCGCTATGCCCCGTGTTCCCCTATATGAATTGGCAAAATTTTGACTTTTTTAAAAACTGCTCAAATAATTTTTTGGACCACGGGAGCGTAATCTCCGCAAGATACTGAATCTTTTGATATAAACATTTTCACTGTATACAGATACTTTTTTGAGTCGACACTCTACCTATAAGCTTATATCTCTACTCTATGGTCAGGACTATTGTGGTTCAGTTGATTTTGTCAAAGATTCCAGCACGAACGTAGATTATTTGAATTTTGAACAATGTGTCACAGGTGTATCACCTCAAGAAATGAATCAATTATCAAAGAATGTCAAATTGCAAAAGATCTGAATTGCAATGAGCAGTACCTATTTATTTCTGAGTACCTGCCTCTTGAACTTTGCGAAACTTGCAGGCTGGACGGATTCACGTGCTCTCAGATGAAGCTTAGCATTTTATTGACGGAGATGATTATTTCATGTGGAAAGAACTTAATGGAGAATCTATACGAATTGTCATGGCGCCTACCGTTTTGCTTCATGGAAATGATCAAATTCGTATTCCTGGTGATTTCTTTTTGTGGTGGATACTTTTAAAGGACGTACTGTCTAGACTGTTCTTTATCATTCAATTCCAAATTTCAGACCAAGTAGCAGCATAAGTTGATGGTGAAGAGTTACGTTATTTAATTTAATGAAAATAGCAACCTGCATGAGACGCGTACATGATCAAATTTCGTAAATTCGAAATTTGGATTTTTAGCTTTGTTTAATGGAATTCACGGGCAGACTTTTTGAAGCAATGGTCTTGAAAGTTCAAACAATATTATATTGATCAGTGATGTAAATAGAGTAACTATTTATTGAATTAATTGATGTCAATTAGTTGATTGCTCAGCAATGGCAACTTTACTTAACTGATTGCTGAGTTATTCCAATTTTAATCAATCGATTTCTCAGTAGACCTAATTGAATCATGGAGACGCCCTCACTGAGAGCTCTAGAACCAATACCTGGTGTCTGGACATTATCCCGGAGTTCATGCATTATTCAACAAATATTACAACAAATATCAAGGTATTATTGATTGCTTGGTAATCGCAATTTTAATTAATTGATTCTTCATGAATGGAAATTTCATTTAGTTCATTGAAAATGACAAATAAGTCGCAATTAAATTATGTCAATTTCTGCTCAGCTGATAAAATGATGTGTACGGTAATTGAATAGCTGAAATTTCATCCAGCCAGAATAAATTTGAGATGCTCAATTAGCAAATTAAGTTAGACGTACATGGTGTTTTCAAGAACGCAGCGCTTATTGAGTGTTACTATTGCATTAGCTTTGGCAAGATGTCAGTCTGTGTGCTAAAAAGTAGTATTAGATAAATAACTGCGGAAGTAGACTTAAAAGCTAATTGTATAACTCATAAAAGTGCTGCCATAGCAAAAATCTAGCAATCAAAAGGTACTCGGCAGGAAGGAACCACATTTTGTAAACATCGCAATTCCAAGAAGGTAGACATCCAACTATCCTCTCCAGCCTCGAAGCTGGAGTCGAATAGAGGATAAAATCAAAATATTGTAAGCAAACACTTGTTGTGCAACAAAGCAAAAATCTTACATTTTAGTTCATGCTCATAGTCAGTGGCGGCTCGTGGGTATTTTCTATGAGGAGGCAAAAAATGAAAAATTAGAAATTAGATTTTAACTATGAAGCAAAAGCCAGAAGTAGTTATACACGCTTCACAAATGGATATTTTAAAATCAATTAATTCCCAAAATTAAAGGTATGTGCTCACCAAAAGCAGCATCTACCAATAAGCAGCATTGAAAGCACGCTTTTTTCCCGATTCCGAAGATAAGTTTGGTGTTTCTCTTCCCATCCTCTTGATGTCCAACTTTTCCTGAACAGATAAACGTGAAAACGGCTTTTCGAGAATGCTGTCCACATAGGAAACCTCTGCTGTGCATATTCATTCGCAGCGGACGCCATATCGAAGCAGCAGTACCGAACGTCGAACGCGAATAATGGCTGAGGCATGCCTCCCTTTGACATTGTAAACAAGCAGCTGAATGAATCAGCCAATCACGTGTCATCAAAGTTCTCTACCGCGTATAACACTGTGAGGTGAGGCATGCCTCCCTGTGTTGAGATACAGCGAGTTTGATATCTGCGCTGCTCGGCTGAGGCGTGTTGCCGTGTGATCAATGTTACTATTTTAATGAATTAAACAAAATAGAGTAGGAAAATGTCAGGAATATAAAATATCTTGCCGCAGAAAATCATGGGGAGGCAATGCCTCCCTCGCCTCCTCTGACGAGCCGTCACTGCTCATAGTATTATTCAAGGACATCGTGAAATTGTGAACTCGAAAAAGATTCGATGTGAGCATTTTGTGGATCCAAATGCAAAGCTAACTTCAGGAAGATTGCACAGTGTCAGTTCGACTGGGCATAGAATAGAATGATGTTCTCAGATGACAAAAACAATAATTTGTCGTTAGTCTCTCCCCAATACTTTTTTCCAATATGCGAGTGATTTGAATAAAAAGGCAGATGTTATGCGCCAGACGTTTCGCGTACCAGCCGCTTTATCAATGGCAAAAATTATATTTTTGCCATTGATAAAGCGGCTAGTACGCGAAACGTCTGGCGCATAACATCTGCCTTTTTATTCAAATCACTCGCATATTGGAAAAATGTATTGGGGAGAGACTAACGACAAATTATTGTTTTTCTTATATTATGAACCTCCCGACGAAATCCATCAACGATGTTCTCAGACTTGAACAAACTGAGCGCACCAATTTCATGACATCCGTAGACGCTGCGTTTCGCCCTACAAGGTCTCGTCTGTGCGACTCGGAACTCTCGCTCGGTCTACGGAATTTTCGTGGCTGAAGCCACGGATGAGGACAACGTAAGATGCGTAATCCCCTACGTTCCCCGTGTGGCAGAGTCGATCTCGAAGACACTAACTCAGCTTGGTATCCAGACACACTACAAGTCCATGCATACGCTGAAGTCCCTATTATTCAAGAAGAGACCCGCAAAACCTCAGCCTCTCGGTGTCGTTTATCATCTCAAGTGCAAGGATGTCGATTGCCAGTGGTCATACGTCGGCCAAAGCTCGAGAACTTTACCGGAGCGGCTCAAAGAGCACAAGAGAAATGTCAGGAACTTCTCCACGTCCTCGGAAGTTGCCAACCATACGCTTGACAGTGGCCACGACATTGATTGGGACAATTGTGGTACAGTTGACAGCGATCCCATGTACCGAAGACGTGTCATCAAAGAATCGTTGTGGTCCAAGAAGTTCAACAGTGTCAACAAGGTGGAATGCAACGTTGGATCTGTGTGGAGTGAGGTACCATGATACTCGACTTTCAATTGTCTTTTTCCTTTTTTCTGACTTTGTCCTTCTACTTTTGTTTTTTAATTTTAGTAGTATTCGTCTGAGTACATTATTTATTTTAGCACTGTAGTTGCGCATCTTCCGCGCTATGATGTCATCGTCTGAGTGTCTGTCACCAACTGTGCAATGTCTTCATTATTCGCGTGAACATGTGCGCCGGAGGTGCACGAAATGCATCGTGTCTTTTTTAAGAAAACGTAAACAGAACACCTTGGTTTTTTCCCTGGCTCCAACCGATTTCTCAATATAGTGCAGGGACTATTCAAGCACTACGGAATTTTCGTGCTTAATTTGTTCAATCTTTCTATTTTATGCCCAGGCGAACTGGTACTCTGCAACCTTCATGATTATCAGCTGCACGGCAAAGCCAGGATAAACAAGCGCACCGCAGAGCAGCCTGTTGTGCAGTACTTCAGCTTGTAATGCCATTCTAGATATTTTAAGCTAGTTTGGGCCATTTAGAGCCGTGTTGACGAGCCCTTGTTGGACGAAACGTAGCGTCTACGGCTGCCAAGGAATTGTTGTGCCTAAATTGTTCAAGTCTGGGGACATCTTTCTAAAACTAACTTACTTTTCTATTTACTATAGAATAGAAAAGGGGTTTATATTGACATATACAAGCAATAGAAAATGAATTTATTTAAACTTCGAGTTGTTCTCAAGTAAGGCAAAATTATGCGTAGAAAAGAAGAGTTTAGGATGAATTTATGCACACTGAAGGTTCCGAGGCAAGCTCTGCAGTATTGCATAGTTACATATTTTGCCTTAAGTTAGATCAAATATACAAAATTTTAGCCACAAACCTTTTCTTGGGGAAGCGATGCAAATTGAGTTCTTTTATCTATTCTCTATATGATTGAGAATGTTGCGCTTCACACAAGATGTGATACAATTCCACACGAAATATAAAGTGCCCGTTTGGAAAATAGAAACTGTCCAAGATGAGTAATCAACTAACGACAGACAAGAAACTCCTAAGAAACATCTGAACACACGGAATAACAGCATAAAATGCATTCCAGTCCACTCAACCATAGAATTATTCACTTAGGGACCATCCATACAGGACGCCTGCAATATATGGGCACTTTTCGTCCCCTTCCATATCGTGCATTCGACATTGTTGGCCTGCCCCGCCATCAGGTATAGGTTGGAGGTTAGGGGCCGAAACCTTGCTTCATGCAGCCACATGGTTCCTCCCTGATGACTCCATACGTAGCAATCTCATTTTGGTTCTTGGGTTTCTTGATTTTCACCATTTGTTTATTTTTAGTTAGCTTCTCGTCAAGTCCATGACAAACTCTCATTTTAGTTCTTAGATTGCAAAAATATAATTGATTAAGTTTTAATAATTCTAAGTTTTAAGTTTTCATTTATTTCCCTTCCAGTCTTAAGTTGGGTCGGCTGGCCTTTGTTCGTATTTCACTTCCTACTCCGCACTGAGGTAGGTTACTCTCCGTAGTCAGCATTAATTTATATTCATTCGTTCTTGACTTTAAGTTACCTAGTTATTTACAGGATTCTCCACTAGGGTAGTTGTTTAACTTTGGTATCTTCCGATTCCTGGATCCTTCGAATTTTTTTACCGTGTCGTGTTTTAATTCACTTATCTTTTTAAACATCCTCCCCAAGACGCCCACATCTTCTAAAGACTTTCTATTCACTGCATGTAGCATAGACCAGGGATATATAGGTAGAGTGTCGACTCAAGAAAGTATCTGTATACAGTGAAAATTTTTATATCAAAAGATTCAGTTTTTTGCGGAGATTACGTTCCCGTGGTCCAAAAAATTATTTGAGCAGTTTTAAATAAGTCAAAATTTTGCCAATTTATATACTACCGAGATGACTCCTATATAAGTAGTATGAAACAAGTTGGATATCAAAAGGAATAAATGTTTGGTAATAAGCATCCTAACTAAGCGGAAATTAAGCTGATTATCAAGGGAATTTCATGATCCGTATTATAATAGAAGTCTTCATGAAAAAGTCGCGATATTATTCGTGCTTTCTTGGCTGAAATTTCAAGCTTTTAATTCAATTTTCAGCGGCATGTTTTTATGATTCGATCACTTAATTCATATTTCATTTCTTGAATCTGAATAGTAATGTGGACCCATTTTTATCTTTCAAAGTTGATTGAAATCATTGTCTTTGATTGTGTGATTTTGCTCTGCCAGTGGCGTTGCCTGTGATATAATCACGCTAAAGAAGAAAATGCTCTTGAGGTTGAGCCTGAATGCAATAGGAACCTATCGAATTGCTACTTCAACAAACATTAAATCTCCAAGGCTGTTATGACACTGAGAATCTTAGAATACCATCATTCCTTCTGCATTACAATCATGATAATTCAATTCTGTGGTAATTTCTTCAAAACTGCAAAAATTTGCATATCTCACATTTGGTAACAATTACGAACTATTTCCCCTCGAGTTCACTTTAATAAAATCGAAAGTGTATGCACATTGGGATTTAATAAATGCAGAGTTACCACTCTACCTAATATACTTACTCTATGGTATGTAAGTTTCATTATTGTTTTACCTGAATGACATACGGTGTCAATATTTAAACGAATACATAGCCTAAATGTCAATATGCATTACATATTTTTACATGTCTTCCAATCGTGTCGCTCATCTACGTGTCATACATCATTTCGGGAGAGCTTGCATTCTCATACTCTACAATGAGCCATGATAGACTTGTATCCGTTACTGTATTTGCTGAGCAGTGCTCAAAATATGAAAATCACTCAATTTACCCATCGCACTTTTTCAATAGGAAGAAATGTGAGTATCATCATTATTCAGCCACGGAGAGAACGAGCATTTTGCTGAGCTCTCTTTTGATATGCTGATCATCAAAATCTGTGAACAAGGAAAAATTGAGTGATATTGAGAAATTAGTGATCACAAAATCACGACTCTTTTGACTGAAAATGTCATATTCTTACTTTTTCATCAAAAATGCTGATGTTTGGTATCTTCAGAATCCTTGCGATGTAAGGAGCGCGAATATGTAAGTCTTATTCAAATAAGTTCATTGGTTGTTTTTCAAACTTCTTCAGCATTTTTTCTCATTACCGCTAAAGTACACAAATACCATGTGAGCTGAGCGAAGGTTCAAAACAAAACAATCAATGAAGAGATGTCTTTGTTCTCTCAGCGTGACTGCCGATTGTTTACCTTGTATGCTTGTGTATTAAAAGAGTTAAAAAATGCTCGCTCTACCCGTGACTGAATAATGATCAAACACATTTCTTCCTATTGAAAAACTGCAATTTGTAAATTTAGTAACTTCCATATTTTGAGCATTACTCAGCAAGTGCAATAACGGATGAAAGTCTATTATAGATCATGGTCATCTCAGAGCTGATAATATAAGCTCTCGAATGATGTGCGGCACGATTGAAAGGCATGAGAATCGATTGAATTTCAGCGAAATTTGATGCTGGTCTGGTTTAATGGTCTATGAAACTCTCTCTACAAATCCCAAATTTTACAGAAGCAATTTATTTTTCTTATCTGCTAGTTTTGCACGTGTTGACGAAGCAGCAGGTTACTTCGGGAGGTGGTTTTGCAAGGCCTACATTCGTGGAAGCCAGGGATGCGGAGTCCTATCATTTTGATAGGACTCTCGACTCCGACTCCGGGGGTTGATAGGACTCCGACTTCGACTCCGGGTGGCCAATATACAAAGCCTAGTTTTTTGAAAAATTAATTGGTAACCTGCATTATAGATCATTACAAGCTTACCTGAACCTACTTTTAGTGATCATTGCTGTATCAATTATCAATCATCTTCGATGAAAATTCATCAAATGTCGCTTTCAGTTGGATGTATACGACTCGGCTCCTCCCATCTTGTTGATGTGTGCTTCACACGGTTTTTCTCCAGTCTCTACCAAGCAGGAACATCCCCATCCTTCCCCAAAACTATGAGCACACTTTCGATTTTAGTATAACCCTTTAGAGAACCCATCACAGACGATTAAAATGAGGGTAAGAGAATTATGTTCTCAAACAAACTAGTATTTCATTTTTGTCTCTGATGTGACTTTGGCGCGTAGGTGTGATCGAGGCTAGGAAGGCTTGTCTTCTCTACTAAATCACCGAGTGAAAAGCATCAATGGTGAAAAGACAGTTCCTTTTTCACTATCACGGGTCATTCCCTCAACTATTTCAAGCTTTGCATGCACTGCTGTCTCTGTACTTTTGTTTGACAGAGAAAGTTGACATCAAGACAGTGACAGCTATGCACGAGGATAAATAATTTGTTTTTATTATATTTTGGGTCTAGTTATAGGCCGGAGACCGGAGTCCTATCATTTGATAAGACTCCGACTCCAGCAAAAATGATAGGACTCCGGGACTCCGACTCCAAATCCCTGGTGGAGGCCTGACCAACATTACTGTTCAGAAAAAGCGGTGTACCGCTAACGGCACCTGATCTGATGAATTATCATCCGTCTCAAGTCTGTCGAAGTAAGGAGAATGAAAGACAACTACAAATGCAATGACAAGAAGTGGGATATAGCTCACGAATTGAGAACTTTCCGTGTTCATTTCATGAGCGGCTTTATCCCAAATATGAAATTTTTAATGCTGATCACAAGTGATTCAGCAGCACAGCATTCGCTGTGCTGATCAATCCAGGATTTAAGTCTATGAGTTCACGTTTGCGGACGCATCCCGATTTTCCTTGATTCCCCATATACGTCCGAAAAGCCACACAAGCACCTCTTCTCTACGCATTCCTCTATAAATCGCCGCACTTGAAGGAGAATATTTTCAAAAGTAGAATGTGTCAGATTGTTGTCGTGTCGCCGTATAAGCCGATTTAATAATATACTGCATAGAGTAAGTATATTTAGGTAGAGTGATAACTCCGCATCTATTAAATCCCCAATGTGTATGCACTTTCAATTTTATTAAGTGAACTCGAGGGGTTATAGTTCGTAATTGTTACCAAATGTGAGATATGCAAATTTTTGCAGTTTTGAAGAAATTACCACAGAATTGAATTATCATGATTGTAATGCAGAAGGAATGATGGTATTCTAAGATTCTCAGTGTCATGACAGCCTTGGAGATTTAATGTTTGTTGAAGTAGCAATTCGAAGGGCTCCTATTGCATTCAGGCTCAACCTCAAGAGTATTTTCTTCTTTAGCGTAATCATATCACAGGCAACGCCACTGGCAGAGCAAAATCACACAATCAAAGACAATGATTTCAATCAACTTTGAAAGATAAAAATGGGTCCACATTACTATTCAGATTCAAGAAATGAAAAATGAATTAAGTGATCGAATCATAAAAACATGCCGCTGAAAATTGAATTAAAAGCTTGAAATTTCAGCCAAGAAAGCACGAATAGTATCGCGACTTTTTCATGAAGACTTCTATTATAATACGGATCATGAAATTCCCTTGATAATCAGCTTAATTTCCGCTTAGTTAGGATGCTTATTAGCAAACATTCATTCCTTTTGATATCCAACTTGTTTCATACTACTTATATAGGAGAGTCATCTCGGTAGTATATAAATTGGCAAAATTTTGACTTATTTAAAACTGCTCAAATAATTTTTTGGACCACGGGAACGTAATCTCCGCAAGAAACTGAATCTTTTGATATAAAAATTTTCACTGTATACAGATACTTGTTTGAGTCGACAATGTACCTATATATCCCTACTCTATGATATGCAGTTTGCAGATTAATGTGATATTAATTAATTTTTCAGCAATTTACTTGACTGAACATTCAAGAAAGAAATGATTGATAGAGTACACAGTCTCTCATACAAGTAAGGGAAACTTGATCTTCCTAATAAACATTTTCATTGTAAACAGCTCCATCAGTTACAATCAGAGCTGCAGATATCTTGACATTGAAGAAATAATAATCATTAAATTTGGAAACATTTCAAAGATTGCCTTAAGATAGTAATTTAATGAAGAGTGACATCTCATCCTACAAAATTTGTCAATAGTATCAATTACATTGCTATTGAATTATAGGTTTTCCCGATCAAATATAACACTTGTTTTGACCAAATGTAATATAGATAAAAGCAAATGTAACACGTCAAAATTAGGGCAGTTATCAAATATAACCTGTCAAATCAAATGTAACATTAGGGCAGTTATCAAATATAACCTGTCAAATCAAATGTAGCATAAGGCTGTTATCAAATGTAATAATGATGATTAGTCAAAAGCAAATTTAACAATGACAGATCAAATATAATAAAAGAATCATATAGTGTCATACAGATCTTATTGAATTGATATGCTACGAAGAATGCAATTAACTTCACATTTGAACATCAACCATTAATTGAATGTCATACTGGTGAATGTCCGCAACATACAAGATGTGAAAACGATTAATTTACTCATGCCTAAGAATAGAATAAGAATTGATAACATATATGAATGATCAGGAATTTTTGAGTACCCCACTTTTCTTAGGTCAATATCTGAAGCCGAAAAATATTTGAATGTGAGAACAACTTGATAATCCATGTGCATAAATTATCAAATCAAATTTACATCAAAATGTTCTGCTTTAATAAACACGCTGGCAAATACCGCTGCAAATGTCTAAAGTAGCTGCCACATTCCTCTGGGGTGATGACCGACACACTCTGCTCCGCAAGTTGACATAAAGTGGCTTCTCTCTCCTGAGGAGCTTGATCATGAAGCTGATCTCTTACTTCCGCTAAACCTCGCTTTACGGAGGCCTTCCACTGAGAGAAGCAGTTCTCCACAATATTCAACATGGGTGAGTACGGTGGAAGCCACTCGAGTGTGACTGTCTGCGGAAGACTGACATCACCAGCACTTCGATGAGCAGGCGCGTTGTCGAAAATAAGGACTTTCTCCACTCCATCGTCGGGAAAATGCTCTACCACTTCTCGCAGAAATTCTTTGAACCGTTCGCCATTCATTCCTCCACTGATCAGATCATGGTGAATTAGACCGTTAGTAGCACTAACAGCAAGTGTCAGTGAAATTCCGTCCTCTTGTACCACCAACTACTCGTACAGCTCGCTCGCCTACCCGTGCGCGTCCTCTGGTTCTCCTCGTCCACAGATTGATGCCGGCTTCATCTATGAAGATGAGCTCTTTGTTCATCAGCTGCATGATCAATTCTGCAAATTCTTTACGTCTTTGCTTTACCACCTCCGAATTTCGCTGACCAGGCGCATCCTCTAATTTCTTCATTACGATTAGCTCCCCATGCAGCATGTTCGAAAGCGTTGATCTTCCGATCGGCGCATGTGTCGGAAGAGCTACGCGTAATTCAGAGTTTATCTGATCCAGAGTGAAGTCTGGATGTTGCTCCACAATGGCTACTGCGGCCTCCCTCAGAGCAGGTGTCACACGAGTCCGTTGCGGACGAGCTCCACCTCGAGGAAAGGCAACGATGCCGTAATTGTCATTGGCTCTTCGAATGATGGCGTACGCTGTGGACCTCTTGATCCCAAGTTGGCGGGCGAGTGCAACATAATCCTCGCCATGACTATGAGCGTCTACCAAGCGCTGCTTGTCAATGACGGAAATTCTTTGATATTGCATCATTGATAGCGTCCGATGGTAACAACATATATTTGGTCTGTATCTGCCACTTATAAAGAGACTAGTTTGATATTTGTTCTACCTATGGTGCACAATAGAACGATAGAGAATGAATAGAATTCAACACTTGATCTGACAGATCATATTTGATCTACCAACAATTAGATTTGCAATCGATGCGCTGCATTGAATCTACATTTGGTCTGACATGCTACAAAGCGATTGTCTAGTGTTACATTTGGTTTGACAGGGTGTTATATTTGATCGGGAAAACCTATATAGTGCATCCCTCAATATTTTCTATGAATCTAGCCAAGATGATTATCCCTTAGCAACAAGAATGAGACGAGATAAACAATAGAGCAGATTGCCATGATGTGCGGCTGATAGGATCCGAACCTATGCTTCCAGCTTATCTAGAATTGTCGCTCTAACAAATGAGCCTCGACAACTTATGGGCCACCGATGTCAAATGGCAGGATCAAGTTCTCACTATCCACAGAGATAGATTCATTTGCGTGTGTGGGTTAGTCTAGAGCGGACATAATCCAATCGCAGCCATTGTATGCATTGGTAACAATCGATAGAGATTGACATAGATATTCGACTCTCTTTGACTTTTGTGATTGGCCAAGCGCATTCATTGCAAAAGTGGTATTTATCAGACAACCCATGCACTTTAACGGTCAGATTGCCGGCAGGCTTGTCAAGTGAAATGTGCATATCTTGGACTCAATTTTTCTTGGTGATAAATCTGTCAAATGGAACTATTATTCACATCATTCGACCCTTCGCGATCTAAATTTTCTGACTGTGTAAATTAAATGTGGTAGTTTATAATATATATATATATATATAATATCTATAATGCTATAATATAATATCTATAATATTATGATATCTATTATGATAGCTTATAATGCTCTACCTAGTCAGAATTCATACTTGAATTTACATTGATTTAGTACATTGAATTTACATTACGTTCAATGGAAAATTGACCTTCTTGCCCCTCGAGAATAGTTCTGGTCGTGACCATCAGTATTCAGTAGTGAGAAAACACGCAAAGAAGTTTATTAAATTGGTTGAGGCTAACCTCCGGTAGATCATAAAGAAAAATAATAATACTACAGGCCTAACTAAAAACTGAAAGAAGAAAAAAAAATATAACTTATTACTGCGTTTTAAACAAAATTATAAATCTAACAACTTACTTATGACATTAGCGTCTAAAAAGGAGTGATTATAGACATGACACTTGTGTGTCTGCTTATATACTTCAAACTTTGTAACTTATCTAAATCCCAATCTGCTATCAGTCAAATACAATTACAAACAGACCTGTCATTTCTAATGCGGATAACTGGTCAACCACGTGTGGTGTTACGCAAATGCTTCAATCGAAGTGAGAAGATGAAGCTGAAGATAATGAAAAGTAAAGAATTTGATCCCTCCAGAGGACCGATCTGGCTTTCCCACAGGTTACATGAAGTGCAACTAAAACAGATAATTGATATATGCTGAGATAAAGTTGATGAGGACAAAAGCAATAGAGGTCATCAGCAGGAACTTGAGCAAGATTCACGTTTCGGCCCCTTAATTCCTGTACGTTCAAACTCGCTCAAGCGGGGCCCTGCTTTAAAGAAAGCAGCCTCGAAAGAAAAATCTCGGACATGTAGTCAGATACATTGACTACGCCATCGAGATGATTCGAACTGACTAAACTGGAAATATGGAAAAGGAACTTAAATAAAGTTCGGGCAGTTGTCCAAAAGTTGCTTAGCGGAGAAATAACCGTATTTCAATAAAGTCTCTCTGTGTTTGTGTAACTGCTTTTCAGCACTGCGCTTAAGATCAAAGCGATTATAACCTCTCGCAATGAGGGTGGTGGAGGTACGATTTATTTTTTCAATAAAATCCCTCTCATGTGAACAGATGCGAATATATCTCAAAACCTGTCCCGCGAAAACTTTGATACCTATTTTGTAAGGCATAGTGTTTTGAGGAAATGTTAAGAGCGTAACCGGAAAATTGAAGTTATCAACCTTATGAAATACAGAGGTAACCGCTTCTGTATTAGTGATTTGCATTTTAATGTCTAAATATTCAATGTTGTTATCATTATCTCCACTTCTACTTGCCTCCAGACTAAGTGGATAAATTTTAGGAATTAAAGAAGCGAAATGTTTATAATTAATAATACACAGATCGTCTATATATCTAGAGGTATTCGATAGAAGTTTAGCTAGACCATACTTTTTACTTTTCATAAGATTAGACATGAAAATATATTCGCAGTGTAAAAGAAAAAGGTCTGCTAGCAAAGGGCTACAATTACCTCCATCGGTATACCTTTTATCTGTCGAAAAACCAGTCCACCAAAAGTGACGTAAACTTCATGAATAATGAATTTAATAGCATCCTTAAAGTTATCTTTAGTAAAAACACTATAGCCTTGATACTTTTTACTAGCTAAAAAACATTTTTCATAACCGATGCATAAGTATTTCCTATTCGAATCATTAAACACCAAATCAAGCAAGTCAGAAATGTGATGAATAACATCGTCATGATTCAAGTTAGTGTACAATGTGGAGAAGTCAAAAACTTGCACGTTATGTATATTGATGTTTTGAATCTTATTTAGGAATTCGATCGAAGATACTATACTCCAAAAACAGTTAATTCCGCTATTTTTATAGATAGCGTTACAATATTCCTTAAAGTAATTTCTTATAACGGTTAGGCCTTTATTAATCTTAGTCGAAAGTTGTTTAGTAGTGCATTGTTTAGCACCTGCTATGAAGCGAAATTTGTAAGGGTTTTTATGCAATTTAGGTATCCAATACAATCGAGGTAGTTTAAGATTATCTTTATTACAAATGGTATGAAAGAAATTACTAATGATCTCTTTATGATTTACAACTAAACTATTGATCTCTATGTTAACAGGTATGTATGTACTATTACCTATAGGAGTTAATGTCTTCAAATCAAATCCAAGTTCCTGTAATAAAACCAGAACATAGAATTTCTTGCAAATGAACGCATAATTGCTATTAGCCTTATCTACCGCAGTAATAATGAAGTTATCATGATAATAATGCAGTAACTTGCTAATCTTGCTAAGAGAATAATTAATGTTACTATTACTCATTGTATTCTTGCTATTGTTACTGTTTTGGTTCTTGAGCTTATTATTATATAGTTTATCTCGCACTAATTTTAAAATCTTATTTCTCCAATCCGAATAATCAGCTCTTAAAATTCTTTTGTGCTTCCTACACATCTTAGCTATGTGCTTATCGAGCGAAACTGTGATACTGTCTATAATATTTTTATGATTACACTTCCTGGGTAAACGATGCTTCGTTCCTAGAGCAAGCAATTCTTTAAACTCAGGTTCATTAATAAAATTCAAATCACCTGTGAAAACGTGTTTGTGATAATCATTAACAAAAGAAGGGTGATCATTACATTTACACTTAGAATTTAAGATATCATGCAAATCAGACTTATCTAGCGTTTTCAAAAATTTGTTATAGTTGCAGATTTTCAAAGAGACAGGGCTATTCAATGTAAAATAAGTTTTCGGAGGATAACAATCCTGTACCTGTTCTGGAACAAGTCGATTAATACTTCTGTCATGCAGAATAAGGCAATTTTTCTCTGTGTCAACATCATGACAACATGACAAGTCTCAAACTGAGAATTTCTTGTGATAAATAGGCTTCCATTTGTTTACATTCTAGAAATCAATTAGAAATTTAGCTGGATTTGAATTCTAGCTCCTGTAGCTTGTCTTATCTCAAAGAAGTTCATTCAATGGTCAACACACGCAATACTATGTCACCTGAAAACGGCTATTTTTTTCCAGCATGAATGAAAATCGAATGAAGACGTTGCTTCGTCTTATGTCTCAATATTTGTACTCGACAGGAAAGACATCGAGTTTGACATCGAACACTTGATTCTTTAACATTTTTTCTCGTGTGCAAATCTGAAGCAATGATAATGCGGAGAATGATCAATGAACGTTGCTCATCCTCGGAACACCATTGGGAGATTTTCATGCAGTTGAACAACAGTTATTTTCAATCTCGTTTTTGATGCTGGACAGGTATTGGAGAAAATATTAATTATTATTCTACTGGTTTCATTCTTTTAGCAATCAATTAATTTATTTGGATAGCTAGAGCAATCGAAGGCTGGTCAATTGCTGAAACAACTGCCATTAATTTCGAATCAATTGATTTTCCAGTCACCAGTAGACTGCAGATTGGTTGCAAACAGTCAAAACGAGCAAATTCGTGCAGGGAAGCATTACGTTAATGAGTAGTTGCTAGTATGAGACATTTTTGACTCTTGTTAGACTGCCAACATTCAGTGATTGATAAGGAAAGGTTCCTATATATTTAACGGAAATTTGCAATTGAAATTAATTGGAATAACTGACACCTGAAGCAATGTATTAGTTGATTATAAAAAAATTGTCCATCAATTAATTGCAATTTATTTTTAATCAATTAATTTTTTTCCAGCTCCTAATAGCAATTCCAATTGGATGATACAATTTGGTGTGTTGTGAAGGATTCTGTGGCTCATGACGATTTATGATATCTCTATCCTGAATGGAGATAATCAAAGTCAAGATGAGCAATTTGTCACGGAAGTGGCTTGCTTTTCAGCGGGTGATTGTCAGTCTTGCTTTGCATGGTAAGAGTAGCACAGCAAGACTTCCACTGACATACAGTGTAGAGAAATAAAAGATCAGCAAGATACGGCTGGCTGCATTCTACGTATGTTTACTTTTCTCGTGATGAGGCCATCTGATCAGATCCACCTCAGTTGAAAGTGGGATGTGGCGGAAGTCATGTAATCCATCCATTTATTTGCAAATAAAATGTATATAGAATAGTCAAATATTGAGTTGCATCCTCAGCTGAAAAATGGGAACAGACCTGAACAGCTGCCATTTCATCCAATATCAGGAATCATCAGGCCTAGTTTACATCTCTCAACATCGACACAGGTCCCTATTTATAGTTGCAGCCATACCCGGGTAAATTTGAGATTTGCAAGTAGAAAGTTAGTGAAATTTCGACGAATATTCATTATTAAATTTCTCTTTATACACCGGCTTGATAACAACAGTTCTTTCCTTGGTGTTGTATGTTGGCAAATAGTACCACCCAAAGTGTTTGTACCAGTTCTGCGGTTTGAGCATCAAATCAATACGTGCGTCTACTTTATTCTGTTATTTTGTAGTTCATGTCATATGTATCTATGCTTGTCTTTTTGATTTTCATTGTCTTGCAATATACACCTTACTTACTTACTTACTTACTTCTGATGATTCCTGAAATTGGATGAAATAGCAGCTATTCAGGTCTGTTCCCAGTTTTCAACTGAGGATGCAACTCAATATTCCATTATTACCGCATTTTTAATTTGAATTCGTGACCTCGTGTTCTCCTAATAATGGTGAAATGTTTTGTGGAATCGCGCGGCATGTCACCTAGCGTTATTTGATTCCGCTAAAAACGAAGGGAGTGTAAAGGTAATAATATGCTCAGAGCATATTGAACGCCCTCTATGTTAGGGGTTAATTGGGGTGCTCAAAAAATGGAAGTGGTCAGGCTGCTCTCCACTCCGGTGCATGCTCATGAGCCCTATGATGTTGCCACGTACTTGTGTACAAGAATCATGCCAGCGCTGATGATTGTCTGCTAAGTATTGTATGTCTCACACCACTTATCTAATATAATATAATCTTGCTATCAATGAATAGCTAGTTAATATCACTGTATGGTAAGGATATTAAATATCAAGATAAAAAAATTTTCATTCCATTTTTTCTGGAAATTATCAGTCGCATTTCCATCACATCAAAAGATTCAGCACATTACCAACTTCCTGCTGGATTGTCAACCAAAGTGCAACATCTTCAAAATCGTGATAAGCACTTCGTCAATCTTAGCCATAATTTGAATTTCAAATAACTTTTTCAGGTGACAAAATGTTGTCACCGTTTAAAGCAGAGGCTACATTGGGACAAATTTGAATGATTTGGTTCACTTGCGGGATGTAGATTGATTATATCGAGGGGATTTGAATAAATTGAGAGTTCTGTCAACGTATCAAGTACTTCTTGCATTTATCTTATGTAAATAATTCATAAATTCAGAATCAATAATTCATAGTTCATAATATTTCATAAATGTCTCGGAAAGGAGGACACACTGTCGGTGTCAATTTCATGATAATATCACTTTTAGATATTCATATGATTTATGAAGAAAGCGCAGAATATATAGGCCTGAATGACTGCAGAAAATTCACATTTCTTGTTCGAAACGGTGGGTTGTCAATTAATGATGTCATCAGATATAGAATATCAGAATTCATTGAGAATGACACTTCACGTATGGAATATGGATTCACCGAACCTTGATTTTTAAGGTTCGGCCGAAACCCAGTACACTGCAGAAATTCGGCCAAGCATAATCGAGCCGACTTGGCTGAACCTTTTGTTTTTCTTACTTAAAATGAGTGCAGTCAACATTTTCTGCTGAATATGTATTTTCAATCACTGATCTGTTGATTAGTGATAATGTATAATAAAGCCATTCAATTCTTTTTAAAAAAATCAAAACTATTGCTTTGCAAAAAATGCATTTCGTCCACTCTTACTCAAGTGGAAACATTGGACTCAATACAAGCTTTATATAGAGTAAATCTTTGAACAAAATACTCAGCACCACATTGACAGCAGACGGACATTAGGGGTCCTCGAGTCTCTCGTTATCTTACGTGAAAACCCTGACGTTTGCTAGCAAAAAGATTTTGTGTGAACCTTTAATTTGCTTTTGTAGTTTTTCAAGTCTTCTCATTTTGACTCCTTTCATACCTAGGTGAATTATTCAATTGTTATCATTTCAGTGTTTCTAAGTCTGATAGGTTTGCGTGATCTCAATTTTGTGTTTGGGTACAATATAATTGCACTATAAGTGCATGATTTTAAAGTTTCTAGTCAGTCCAATGTTTCCACTTGAATAAGAGTGGACGAAATGCATTGTGCAAAGTAATGGTTTTGATTTTCTTAAATGAATTTAGTGGCCTTATTTACATATATACTGAGTAAAGGGGAATCATTTTTAGAGGTTGCTGATTACAAAATTCATCTCGTATGTAATGCAAATTGTATTACAGGCGCTTGGTGCAATTGCGTGAACAGAACGTGAATTGTACCAACGCCTTTCCATTTTCATTCGATCATTATGATGAATTTAAGCAGCAACAACCACGAAATGATCCGCAAGGAGCTGGCATCCATGATCCACTTCGGTAGCCTAATCCTATGTCGGACCTCTGAGGAGGTACTGGTTGAGGTCACGAATGGAGCCACGAAAGCAGCCAACTCGAGAAGGAGAAACTGCGAGCTCGCCATCATGAGAAGCTGGAGAAACTTCGCGGTATGTTCGAGGGTCGAGCTCAGCTTAATAATAATATAATTGGCTTTAATGTGGATAAGTCTAAATGGGTGATGAACTTGTCTGATAGGAATTTGAATGAATCTGAGTATGAGGTCCTTCAAAAAGGTTTTCAGTTTGCTGTTGTACCTAAAAACTTACCCAAGTCACATATAATAAGCGAAGTAGAAAGCGGTATTCGCCACTTAGACGATGCAGACAAAGATTTAATAAGGGCTGACGTCTGTAACCATAGAGTATGTATATTAGGTAGGTAGAGTGGTAACTCTTCATTTATTAAATCCCTAATGAGTATGCACTTTCGATTTTATTTAATGAGCTCAAGGGAGACACAGGTGGTACTGTCACCAAATGTTAGCAAAGAAAGCAAGAATAATCTTGCAACTTTTTCATGAAGACTTCATAATCAGCTTGATTTCCGCTTAGTTAGGATAATTATTATCAAATATTCATTCCTTTTGATATCCAACTGGTTTCATACTACTTATAACGTGGAGTCATCTCGGTAGTATATAAATTGGAAAATTTTGACTTTTTTCAAAAGTGCTCAAATAATTTTTTGGACCACGGGAACGTAATCTCCGCAAAAAACTGAATCTTTTGATATAAAAATTTTCACTGTATAAAGATCCTTTTAGAGTCGACACTCTGCCTATATATCTCTACTCTATGTCTGTAACATTATAAAACTATTTAGTAAACCTAAGCCAAATATGTCACATGCTGAATTAAACACCATAAAATCACTAAAGAATGATCTGAATTCGATTATCTGAAGTCTTGTCGTTGGTGCCCTGATGAGGTCATGGCTTCCTTCGACGTGGTGTCACTTTTCACCAATGTACCTGTGACTTTGGCTATTGACGTAATTAACGAGCGCTTGAGTTGCGATGACAGTCTTAGCGATCGCACTAAACTTAGTGTCGATGAGATCATCGACTTGTTCGAACTTTGTCTCAGCAGCGCTGAGTTCGTTTTTCGTGACAATTATTAACACCAGGCTTTCGGTTGTGCTATGTGGGAGCCCGTTTCCTCCATTGCTGCCGCCAACATTGTGATGGAAGATGTAGATAGTAGAAGTTTTGACCGTAATACCGACCTGATACCGACATTCGTCACTGGAAGCGGTTCGCTGACGAACTGTTCTTCCACTAGACCGTATTGATGAAACTTTGAGCACCTTAAACAGTATTAAGAATTCTATTAAGTTTACCGTAGGAAATGAAATTAATAAGGCTTTACCATTCCTAGATTAAGGTTACTAAATTGGATAACGGTACTTTTAAATCAAATGTTTATTACAAACCTACCCATACTAACAGGTATTTAGATTTCAACTCAAATCACGCTTTCTCCCATAAAGCTTCTATTGTTAGGAGTTTGCATGATCGTGCTTGTAATTTCTCTTCGAGTGATGTCGATGCGAAAGATGATGTCAGTAAAATAAACCCAGTCCTCAGTGAGAATAATTATTCTAAATAATTTTTTAATAAAATAATAATGAAAATACTAATAAAGATGAAAATACTTGTAGTAGGAGTGTTGTGGTTCCTTAAATCAGGGGTTGCTCTGAGGGTATTGCTCGCACTTTACGTGGTCACAATATTGTCACTTTTTACAAGCCATTTAACAAGCTGAGTTCGATCTTCGGTCTCCCTAAAGATCGTGTAGATCCTGTGGACCACTGTGGAGTGGTATACGAGATTGGATGTAAAGACTGCGACAAGGTATACGTTGGGCAGACAAAGAACAGTCTTAACACCAGACTTCAACAACATCAAACCGCATGCAGACTTCTCAACCAGAGAAATCGGCATTGGTGGAACATTCCATTGAAGGAGACCACGCCATAGATTGGCCAAGTGCAAGAGTACTAACACGGCAGACGAACTGGCGCCGGAGGACATTTAGTGAAGCATACTACACGAAGCAACGAGGCAGTGACGCGTTGAACAGATGTGACATCTGGTTACACGCGGTATATAAGACATTTTTTCAGTGCTGTGTAACTTTGGCCTGACGTGTGCCTGACTAGGCACGAAAATTCGCCTTTTATTTTTGCAATTTATATTTTGAATATAAACCGGATTCACGAAACTATTAATTTTCTCATAGACAATACCGAATCACAACATGTTTCAAGAAGTTCTTGAGAATTAACGGCGTCATACGGGAGGTGATTTTTCACTTTCATGATTGGAAATAGGCTCTCCCTGCTTTTTTTAGACAATTTATTGAAATTAAAATATTAGCGTTAAAAACCCAACGTTTTGTCCGTCACGGACTTAATCATGGGCAACAAAGTCCAGCCATTAATACAATGGGTTTATATACAGCTAGTGACAGCTCGTCAGTTATTGCTTCCGATTGAGTGTCGGACCATACGATTTAATATAGTTCGCTTCAGCGATCAATAAACTCAATGATAAAATCTTCTAACCTAAGGGTCAAATTGCTATGAAATTGGACAATATGATCTGAGATGGCACTCTTATTATCTCCATTTGAAACGCTTCTACGATGTTCAGCATAACGGTCAGCAAACGGGCGATTTGTGGAACCGATGTAATACTCGTCACATGCAGGACACGTGACTTTGTAGACCACATAGCGCACAGAACAATGATATTTATTCGGCAGTTGGAGACAAATACTGCATTGACATTTATTGTTAGGCCTATAACTGTTCAAAGTGCTAATGGTATTTCTACCTGGCTTATTTACAATAGCTATTGGCAAATCGTATTTACTTGTTAATTTCTTTAACTGACGAGTGGAAACATCGCTAAGAAAGTCAAGTTTTAGGAATACTTGATTACTTTTATTCGTCATGTTTTTATTTAGAACACTTTGTCCTATCCTATGGAACTTTGATAGAAATCCGTTATTCTTTAATTTTTTTTCCATTTCTGTTTTGCATAAATCTGAACTTTCTATATCAGAGCAACGGTTTTCAATATGCCTGTAGCTATTTCTAACGAAATTAGATTTGACGTGACTGGGAACCGAACTATCAGAGTGAAGGGTGTTACCGGAATGGCTTTCTTTATTGAACCATCTATATTTTACTTCATTATTAGAAATATAAATACCTATATCTAAGAAATTCAAAATGTTGTTTTTAGGCAAATCAAGCGTAAAATCAATAGAATTGTGTACGTTGTTAAATGAGTTAATAATTCTATCAAAGTAGTCAGCATCTTTAGGGAAAGGACCCAAAATGATATCATCGATATAGCGCTTATACATATCGGGTTTGATACTATGTTTAGTCAGGAGACTGTCTAAGGCCATGCTTTCAATTTTATACATAAAGATGATAGCAAATGATGGAGCAAAATGTGATCCCATAGTATGTATACAATTGAAAGCATGACCGTTATGCTGAACATCGTAGAAGCGTTTCAAATGGAGATAATAAGAGTGCCATCTCAGATCATATTGTCCAATTTCATAGCAATTTGACCCTTAGGTTAGAAGATTTTATTATTGAGTTTATTGATCGCTGAAGCGACCCTGTTCTTACCAGGATCGCTGAAGCGAACTATATTAAATCGTATGGTCCGACACTCAATCGGAAGCATGAACTGACGAGCTGTCACTAGCTGTATATAAACCCATTGTATTAATGGCTGGACTTTGTTGCCCATGATTAAGTCCGTGACGGACGAAACGTTGGGTTTTTAACGCTCATGTTTTAATTTCAGTAAATTGTCTAAAAAAAGCAGGGAGAGCCTATTTCCAATCATGAAAGTGAGTTCTTGAGAAGTTTGTTCAATAATCCTAATTTTTATAAGCTTAATTGCATCAAAAAGATCAAAGAACTCGTTTTAATGTGCATTCTATATCTATGATACCAATTTACACACAGAATTAAATATTTTGTTTATCGCACGGATGAATCTAATTCTGTGAATTTACATCATTTCGTGAACTTTGATGATCTCTGGCGCGGTGATCAGTCGTCACAACGCGGTGAATCGTGAAGTGAGAAAAACATTCCAAATTTATGTTGGTTCGTTTCTTCTGTTCGTCAGTGTAATTGCAATTGCAACGGTATTCTGTGTATTTATACTAGTATGTGCAGGACAGGAGTACATATGCCTAATATCCGCACAATAATTTTTCATCACTACGTTCCCACGCGCAGCATTGGCAGGAATGGATTCATATACTACACCAAATCGAATATATAACAGAAAAATGTAGCCATTTGAATTTACAGAATAAATTTTCAAACAGGCGCTCCCTAGGGAATTGGCAATAATTTCTTTTCAATATATGGATGAAGTTGGCCCTTGAAACTTTCAACAGGAAAAACACATGGGGAACTTATCTTGATTATTTAAATTCTCGAAAATGGATATTGGTTAGGCTAGTAGCTCTGAATAACATTCTTCAAAGCTTTTGTTTTGAAATTGATGTGGCTATGAAAATCCTGCAGTGACTACAGATTTTCATGATTTCATAAATGAGGATATCATTCTAAGTTTCTTCAAAAATCCTAATTTGAGAGAGCTGGAAGTCTGCTTGGTCTTGGCGTCAGATCCCAATAACAATATTCGAAAAACAAAACCAAATTCATCAGCCTTTATATCGTGATATCCTCTCAACTAAGATTTGGAAGTGACAATTGTCATCCATAAGAAATGAAAAATATTGTTTGGCTGTGAAAGTGTGGATCAAATGACTGCGGCTGACACTGTTTTAAGTCTTGAATTAACACTTCGACATGGCATTATTGCTTTATCGTCCAACATCTTCAAGATAACACTTAAATCAAAATAAGCGAACATAACTATAAGATATGACATCAGAAAGAACTTAAGGAGAAGAAAGTGATAGCAATCGAAGCAAAACACGAGGTTAATCGTCAGGGAAAAGAACAAGAAAAGGAAATAATGGATGATAGTGCTATCTTGGAGGCACATTAGGGACGCTATTCAATTACAAGGAAACTGAAACTGAAAAGATAGATCATCGAAGATGAAAGATAATACTTTGTTTAAAATCTGAGAATGACGTTCTGTCGAAACATATTGTTTATGACCGCATTGTGTCATCACCGTCTATCGAGAAGCCTCTACTTAAGACAGTCAATAAATTTCAATATGTATGTTTGAGAAATAATGAATGACTACCTTGCAGAGCTTCTTCAATTCAATTACCTTGCATTTCCTTTAGGACGATATCTAAATCGGAATGATGCCGTCAATTATAAAGTCATTTATAAAATAGTCTATCCATCTTTAAACTGAATTAGATGAGGAAGTATGTCGTCGTTCAGTAATTGCAATGTGTCTATTTTGAAACGCTATGAGCATGATCATCTTTCTTAGATTTCAAACCACGGTCTGAAGAATTTACCTGGTGAACAGCAACATTTTTAACGTGAAATAGTATCAAATCAATCAAAGTGTGCTTTAAACCTGCATTTGATTCCTCTTGATATGTACAATAACGCGCTCAGAGCATGGTAGGCATGTTTTGAGAACTTCATTGTTGAGTTTTTACTTCTTCAGAGCTCCTTCATCATGTTCGCTAACAGATGGGCACTGTGAACAGGAAAAATCGTGCTAAACCTGAATCATCAGTAGCAGATGCTTCGCAAATGATGGACAAATCTAGACCATAACATGCGCAAAGATACCGTGTATCTTCCTAGATTGACAAAACGAATAGAAACTCAAATGTATAGTGCTCTTTTGCATGTTGATAGCTTGATATCAAGATTGGTTGATGCTCTCTTGAAGTCTTCACCAGAAAAGGTGATAACTGTAGAAAATCATAGATATTCTTGGTATCGCCAGAATATTACACCAGCAGTCAAATGTTCATGAAACAACGTCACTGCAAAGTGAATTATAAAGCAGGATTGATGTGGACGGAACACGGATGACGACATTTTTTATGAAGTATGAACACTAAACTATGCATCTTAATTCGCAGGAATTAATGATTAAAAAATTCGCAGAAGCATGGTAAAATTGAAATTTGATCTGTAATAGCCTAGAAATGTATAAAGAGATAATGGTTGTTGACCTAATAGGCGCCCATACAAAAATGAAAGTATTAAGGCATATTACTTTAAAACAATGAGGATTATTTCGTAAACTTCCTTACTATTAAACATCATTGATTTTAAAATTAGCTCAGTTTAAACATAGTTTCACTAATTATTACTCCGTTACTTTGAAAAATGTGACGCAAGTCATAGGCAAAGTTAATCCGTCATTTTCATAAATTACCGCGTTCTGAGGAATAGACATCAGATCAAAACTAGTATTATTTTTTACATGTGGAAAATAATATTCAGTCACTTTATCCAATAGGCCTACCTACCTTTATAAAGAAGTTTTGCATTTTAGCAAAATGGGAATAAAAACAGCACATACTCAACGATAGAATGAATGTATAATTAAGTGTACATGACAGGACATAAGAGTCATGATGCTCTCTGCTCAGTAAAAACCCCAGCAGGTTTCCGGCCACCAGACCGGACCGGCCGGTTTCCTTCTCTCCAGCGGTTCCGCAACATGTCGACTCGAAACTTTTGGATAATATTGAGAAGTATGTATCTACCTACCCCTGAAGCACACATAGTTGTAACCAAAAATAGATAGGAGATCCACATAGTTGATAAAACGACAGAAGATCATAGTAATCATAGCAAAAAGCATTCTTTTTTCATGTCGCTTTCTATTAGCATTAAAACTAAACAGAAATTGACAGAACTTCGCGGGACGCCGAAGGGGCTGAGACAAAGAGAAATAATAAGTTCTCCATATCTTGTGTAAAGACTTCAATTATAAAGTCGTTCATGAGTTTATGAAGAATTTTAATCAGAAAAATTATATTCCATTGGATATTTCATGCACTCATGCTTCTTGAATTTTATAATCATCTCATGGATGGTATGTAAACACAGGATAATTTGCAAACATTTGCCACTTTAAAAATTGATCAAACCTCTTTTAGACTTCAAAGCAGGGACGCGGAGTCCTATCATTTTGATAGGACTCCTACTCCGAGTGGCAAGTACATATAGCCTATTTTTTTGAAAAACTGGTAGCCTACATCATAGATCATTATAGGCTTACCTGAATCTATATTTAGTGATCATTGCTGTATCAATTATCAATCATTTTTGATGAAAGTTTATCAAACGTCGCTTTAAATTGAATGCATACGACTCGGCTCCTCCCATCTTATTGATATGTGCTTCACACAGTTTCTCTTCAGTCTCTACCAAGCAGGAAAATCCCCATCCTTCTCAAAAATATGAGTACACTTTCGATTTTAATATGCGCTATGGAGGAGCCATCACATACGATTAACGTGAGGGTAAGAGGTAATGTTCTCAAACAAACTAGCATTTCATTTTTGTTTCTGATGTCACCTTTGGTGCGTATATCGAGGCTAGGAAGGCTTGTCTTCTCTACTGAATTACCGAGTGAAAGACAATCCTTTTTTCACTATCACGGTTCATTCCCTCAACTATTACAATCTTTGCATGCACTGCTGTCTCTGTACTTTTGTTTGACGGAGAAAGTTGACATCAAGACAGTGACAGCTATGCACAAGGATAAATAATTTGTTTTTATTATATTTTGGGTCTAGTTATAGGCCGGAGTCCGGAGTCTCATCATTCGATAGGACTCCGACTCCAGCAAAAATGATAGGACTCCGGGACTCCGACTCCGCATCCCTGCTTCAAGGGTATAATCTTCGTAAAAATTGAAATTATCACTTTATGCTGACAGTTTTGTATACTGACAGCATGTTGACACTCGGCCTACTTTATCCCTACTAACGTTGGTCGTAGGTTCTAATCCTAACAGTCGCACATCTTTTGCATGACAATTTGATCTGTCGTTTATTTAATTTCATTGTTGTTAATTGCATTAACGACATGGCTCAAGATGCTTTGATCGACCATCGATCCCGCTACTTGTCTTAGTTCTCAGAGATCTGAGCTTTTTCACACCCTCTGAGACCTGAGGGGGGTCCAGTGGACCCCTTGGCTTATCTGCCATGCTTCTCGTGATTTAATTGAAATGAAATGGCTCATTCAGATTCACTGTCAAAAAGGATGATTTTACATGGGCATGAGCGGTTGATACATCTTCAGCACGAGAAGCGAAATAGAAAAAGATGGCTCCGGGGTCCGCTGGACCCCCCTTAGGTCTCTGAGGGTCAATGTTGGCGGTCACAATTGGGACAAGTTATTTATTCATTGATTATAATTGCTATTACAACTGATGTGTGGTGGTGAGGGGCTGATCCTGCGAATTGATACGATCGCATAAGTGGCTCGTAGCTCGGTTGGTAAGAGCACAGGTCTTTGATTAAAACCATGCAACAAATATATTTAGGTAGAGTAACAACTATTAGTCAGCATTATTAAATTATGATTATTTATTTTAGTCAATTTTAATTATCATTTCATATTTGTTTTTATCAATTTATTATTAGTACAATTAGTAATTATTAACAGTTATCAATTACATCTCCAAGATCGCAGTTTCAATTTTATTAAATCAACTCAAGTTGTTACGTAGCACCACATGTAAGATGCGAAAGTTTTACTGTTTTAGAGTAATTAACACAGAATTGATTGACTATCATGATAGCAGCGCAGAGGAAATAATGACATTTACAAATCCTTTTAGGCCCTTGCTACTTTGGAGAGTTATTCTATTTCACTGTACGATGGAAGTGACTGCTACTTTCAGCCTTGTTATTCAGAGTTTTGTCTTACGCCTGATGATGTTACAAACTACCTGATACTAATAGAGTGACATAACATGATCAAAGGCAATGATCATACTCAACTTTAAAAATACACGCAAAATGGGCCACAATATTATTCAGATTAAACGTGAAGATATGTGGTTTCGCATGGATTGTATGTAAACCGAGGAATAATTTGCAAAAAATAGTTATTTCAGAAATTGATTAAATATTTATCATACGTCAGATTAATTTTATATAATTCTATGAATCATTTTACCTGAGAAACGTAATCTCCGTAAAAAGCTGAATCTTTTGGCTAAAAGTTTTGAGTTTTTACTGCATGCCGACATCTTTTGAGCTTACACTTGCTCTATGATAAACGCTGTATTTTGATGTGACAGGGACATGCCAGATTGCAAAATTAAGAAGTGAGAGATAATCAAGTAAATTTGCAAAAGTTAGTTGTGATGTTCACAGAAGACAGTGTCACGATTGAAAACCAGCATGAAGAATTCGGTTGATAGGAGTTCTTTCTGTGCTGCTATTGTGCGTCGAATATAGCATTACATTACTATACATCACTGATGAAAATTTTCCGGAAAATTTTGAATCAAAATTTTTGTGGAAAATTATGGAAAAAATTGGAAAATTATGGAAAACCTTGGAAAATTTTGAAAGTTTTGAATTTTTGTGATAGGCCCTATAATTTGAGCGCTTCCACTGCCGAGGCAGCTGCGCACTAATAAATTGGGTCTAAAACTCTTAATTTCATCATTATTTCGATTAAAGCGATCGTAGCAATTACGAGTTCCGTCCGCGGATTTTTGAACATTCCTTTGCCACTAGTGGCTTAAATTGTTAGCATTTTTAATTGTCACACCGTTTGGGATAACGTGAATCTTGCTTTACAATAGGGGTATAATTTTATGCAATGTGAAAGACCTGGATCAAAAATAATGTGCTTCATTTTGGAGTTTGCTAATTGTTAGCTTGAAAGTTAAGCTTTATCATGAAGCGTTGATCATAGTGATGCAAATTCTCCATGTGTTGATGAACAAAGTGAAGTATAAGCACACAGTCCACGCAGCATTCATGAGCGACCAAATTGGAAGATATAAAGACTGCAAACTCGTGAGATATTTGCAACTAAAGATATCTGTGATGGGTAAAAGAATATCTATGATATGTTCAAACTTCTGGCGCATTGTCCGATATCTTCGTTGAGTACACATCCTCCATTTCTAGTTCAGATGGTTCAGATAGTTCCAAATCGATTTCAGATATGGTCCAGATGAATTGGAGATCTCCAGTTGAATTAAAGATCTTTTCAAAGTTGAGCTTGTGACAATATACTGAAATTCAGCTAGCGAAATCTGAAATCCATCTAATGTCTGAAATTCATTTGGAAAGATCTGAAATAGACATGGAAAAGGTGCAGTTGGTACTAAAAGTTAACATACAGGGATGATAGAGAAGTTTTCAAACGACTGTAATAAGTCTCCAAAACAAAGGAAAAACGTCAATCACCGAAAAATAAATTTAAAAATTTTCCAGAAAATTTTGAAAAAATTGGAAAATTTTCCGGAAAATTTTTTATTTGCATCACTACTATACATTAGCAAAAGCGGTAGCTATTAATGTAGACAACTAATGAAGCTAACTTGGTTTCTTGTTGATCATAAACGGGGTAACGAATTTTAATGTGCAAGCAGCCTGCATGGATATATACATGGACGTCTAGACATCTGTAATTAATATAGCTTTCATAGATATTTAGAAGTCCATGATATAAACGTAGGCCGCGCATACATGAGGGGGGATGGATGTAGCACATTGCAAAAAGTATTTTGTAAACTGGAAGGAGTGTACAAAGGAACTAAGAAAATGCAAATGCAAATGAAATAGCGATAACACACTTGCAACATCTAGCAAGTAGTAGCAAGACTAATATCACAAATTACAAAAGCATGAAAATACGCAATATTCATGAAAGCATAGTTAAAAACATTAAGCTGAAATGTCGCTTCATGGGATGAGGTGTGAATCCCCACTGTAAGCTGTACACAGCCAATAAAAAAAACAATTTGGCAGTCAATATCTAGTAAAGCTGATGCTACGTAGCAACGATGTATTAAAAGACAGATTTCCTGCTTGCAAAGACTAATTTGCATGATTACGTTTGCTGCATATTATGCTACTTATGACTGGTAGATGAACTATATTCATCTATGAACTATATTCATTGGATGGTATTCTTGATAATTTCAAATTAATATAGCACACAAAACAAGTAATGCTCTATATCTAGACACAGAGTAATGGCAATAGCAGCTCTGGATATTTCAGTTTTTGAAATGTTTCAATTTTTAAAGGTAAGCAACTAAATATGCCTCTATGAAGTCGCCGTGATCTATGCGAAATAATGGTAACATTATTTTGGTGGAAGAGTTATTATCAAATGATTATATACTGTCATAGAGGAAGTATAATACTATTAAACAGGGTGCGGCATAAAATTTGACTAAATTTTAATTTGTCATAACCAAAGATATTTAATATAATAAAGGGCTAGATACGAAATAGACGTGTTTTTACCTTGTATGCAACGAAACCAGCAAAAGTCAGCTGATATTGCATGCATTTGAAAATATTTGTAAGCGAGAAACAAATATTACTTTTCTTTGTCTCTTTTTAGCAATTTCAGAACTAAAACGCATTTTAATAATGAATCAAGAAATTTTAAATATGTCTGAAAACAACGTCCAAATTTCAACAAATAAATAATAGTTCAACATTCTACCTTTTCAGATGTGTTGCAAAACGCAGTTGTAAAAAAGAGTACCCTCTTGATACAAATCTTTCAATTAGACTTCATTGCATTATTTTATGCAGAGATAATGTATTTGTCCATTGTCTTTGATTTTATGTCAACTGATTATTAAATGTGAAGAGCACATGTTAAGTAGGAATAACACAGATGAAAACCAATTGTTTCACTTTTAGATTAACGCAGAATGAAGTTCGCCTACAATTCACCAAATACATGACTAAATGACTTTTCTGAACTGAAAAATGAACCGCGTCTTTACTTTTGATCATGCAGTGCGACTGTTTCTTTGTACAAAGTACGGGGCCTGGCTATGGTTGAACATGTATATATCGTTGCTGTGCCCACCGGTGACCGACCACGCCAGACGCAATTGCCAAGCTTGGCAATAATCTAGCGTGTTTATGTAATTTTGCGGTAAGAAATTACATGATACAACAGTAAAAATATATCTGAATTATCAGAAAATTTGACATAAAATTGGCTTAAGCAAATAAAAACAGACAACATATATTGCGCATGTTAATGTACAATGCACATTGACAACATCTTTGACATTGACAGACATCCAATGATCGATTCCACTTGGACCTAAAATGCTCTTTGTTAATCATTTGCAATACATAGATCCATATTGCAGTTTCAGCCTGGTGAATAACTCGAAGAGCGTTGTTGACATGGCTGAGCCTTATTAATAGCCAATTCCTCAGTGCAATATTCGAATTCTCACTGAATTTCTTAATAGTCATGAATTCTACACAAGGAGTTGAGTGTTCATCAACACCCCATCAGTCTTCATCAGAATATTTTTTCTTCCTAATTGATAGTACTGCATTAAATTGCTGTATTACCGCTCTTATCTTTAACAATTTTTTTCAGGGAAACTACTGAACGAATATTCTTGAAACTTATCATGTAATATCAGTGAATCATGCTTTACATCAGTGCCATTTCCAAGGCTTTTTGTCGCATTGCACACCGTGCAGCCGACAAAACAGCAATTTCGTGCCATTGCCGTAATGCTTTTTTTGCCACGATAAGGACCGTACTAAAATGGGTTCAAATTTAGGCATCTATTTCTCATGTAGCCATTTTAAACAATTAAATATCTTTGGGCATAACTTTCTAATTATTCAACAGAAATTAACAAATGAGGTCTCTTTTTGAAGCCAATGGACATCCCTATTACCATAATCAGCATGCAATGATTGCATTTGAGGATGAGAGCATAATGTCCATGCAAAGCAGAAGAGCTCGAAATGCAAGAAACTAGATGAAAAGAGCAACAATTGAATGGAAAGGCGACCCTACTTCCGATTCTTCTTCCGATATAATCATCATGCTGACGGATCAGCATTCAGCAATCACGCCCTGTAACGGAACGCCAGAAATTTTGTAGTTTCCTGTTTTATTTCTTCCAAAGTTTCCATGTCTCTTCCAAGACCCCAATATTTTCATTTTACTACTTCCAAATCTTTACTTAAATGATAATCATCATGGAGAAGTATTTCACAATTGTTGCAAATAACCAAACATTCTTCATTTCAATCATGTAATACTGAATATTTGTAGGTACATAAAGGGATTGATTTATCGAATCAAATATCGTTAAGGAAGATATTATTAATACGAAAATCAATGCCCTCAGCATCAACAATTTAAAATTGTACGTCTATTAACTATCCGCAAAATCGTTTTTCAAATTTAGAATAAGAAGTAATTACTGCAGGGCCTATAGCTTAAAATCTTTGTGCAATTTTGTCACTGAATTATGTCACAACAACAGGTTGTGACCACTTTAGTCTACTTTGAGAGAAAAAGACAGCCTACATCACTTGCACTGGACCCCTCATAAAACCGCTAAGAGATAAAGAGATCCTGCGATGAAGATTTTAATGGTGGATCATAAACACATTGAATATGGATAGTCTAATGGTTAAAAGTGCAAATTTATTTTGATGTAAACATCTAAGGCAAAAATTAAAACAAAGAGATTTTGCTCAATTGTGCCACTAACTAATGCTCATTCATTCATATTTCCATAATTTGCAAAACATTTCTGTTCAAATATCCGGTAACACCAAATTCCAGATTTTTTTGCAGCAACCCAGCTTTTTTGAATAAAAATTAAAAAAAACATCAAATTTTTGTAGTTGTTGTAAGATACTCGTATGCATTCATCTGAACAAGTGAATGCCAATTATTTTTCAAGAACACCATCTGGTTGTCTACTAAATAAAAAAATGATATTAACAGGTTGATTTTGTAAAATTGCTTGCTGAAAAACTGTGTCGAAAATCTTCATTCCACGACGTTATTTAACAATTTTTTTAATATTGCATCGGTCTTAATCAAGATAATTGCTTTAAAATACATACCTAATCACTTTGAACATGTGTGATGTCATAGACCATGCCAATAGCCCAGCTAAGTGACGCTTTTGTCATCTAAAGAAAAATCAAAATCATTTTGTGACATTACAAGTGGCTTTTTCAGACTCAAATCAAGCCTGCATATTGCTCAAATGACAGTGTGCATGCTACACACGACTGATATGACTATATAAGTGCCATAGATGTGTGCGCAGAAAGAAATATCCCGTGCGCTCAACATTTTCTAACTCAATTTCATTCCCTCAGTTACAAGTTGACTATTCATTACAACTTTATAGGCTATTCCAAACTCGTCCTAATACCTTTGTAACTCTCGTTACTACAAACGCGGTTCAGCTGACTGAAATGGGAAGAAGATGGATTAAATGAAGACTAAGATGATCGAAAAAAAGGCCAACGTGATGATGAAGATATGTAGGCCTGTAGCAGCTAAGAATCAAGGCACACTACGCACGAGCACGGAAAATACTGAAGCAAAGAAGCAGCTAGGAGGTACAGAAATAGAAAGAAAGAACCATATATCCTCGTCATACGGCTGTAGAATTACAAATTTGTGCGCATGCTATTCCGTCACGAAGGCGTGATCATTTCACTCAGGCGTGAGAGATAGATAATTTCACTACAACTGTAGGCCTAATAGGCTAATCGCATTTCTTGGAGATTTGATTGACACTTGAATTCTGCTTCATTTAGAAAATGCACTCATTAGTTGACCGAATCTCCATGTTTGGCAGACTCTTTAACATTAAAGAGAATGCGTCATCCTTCAGCACCGAATATATTAAAAACATCTAATTTAGTATAGTGATTGTTGCTGCGCCTGAATCACACAAAAATTGATTTTATTTTCTTTATTCTTTTGATGAGGAATTATATCGAAGATGAGCAAGAAAGTTTTCATTTTTAACCCTTTGACTGCGGATGACCAGGTATTCAAGTCATGACTAAGTTTCTCCTCTGTGCGGCTCGGAAATATTCAACCATCCCTCTGTATGCGGTTTCCACATCATCTTGATCAATGAGCCTTTCATTGAAGTGATATGTGTAAATATTGTCACGACTTGTTAAGTGGAAGTTCAAACAAATTTGTTTGCATAACAGGTACCTCACTTGAGCAGATCTTTTGATTAGCTTCTTTAGAGAACAAAGGGCAAGTATTCATCTCAGCGTGGTCGACCGCGGTAATTCATCCCAGTCGTATTCAAGTTTATCCTTGTTGAAGGCAGTAAAACGAACAGAAGAATATATAAACAGAAAGACAGCAAGAAAAAGAAGACAAATGGAAATGTACACTTCGTCCCAAGTACGATACCTACTGTAAAATGTCTCATTATAATAGTTCATAGTTTGAATCCTTCAAATATTGAATTTACAGAGTTTGATGTCAAATAGCAAAATTTATTAAGCCTCGGAAGACTGCTTTTAGTCCATTCGATTCCCTTTGAGGAAATGCCACAAGAGAATTCGACATTTGTCCCAGAAGAGATGACTTGAATTTTCAAATCAGATTTTAATATTGACATTGATTTATCGGAATCAGACCAATGTGAATGAGCACCGACATCGTAGGCCTGCATTAAGCGCAATGCATCAACACCATAGAAGTAGATAATGGTACACTAGAATGGAAGTTTGATATCTTGCTTATGTACAATGATGGCACATGGAAAAATCTATGGTTTGTAGATCAGATTCGATCTATAACATTGTATCATAGTGAAACTATTTGCCAAGTTGGTTGTGGAAAATGCTGACACCTAATTACAGGATTTTCATGAAGAGAATTGCAAGTGAGATGGCGGCATTGTTTCATGTGAAATAGCCCACTATTCCATGGATTAATATAGTGTGTCTATTTCTAGCAGTCACTGACAACTATTTTCCAATTCATAATTGAAAGTGGTCGGTGTGCTGTTTGTGAGAACATCTCAATTCTCATACGATGATGAAAGTCATCCCAGTAGCCATTTATAATAGAATATAATGCTTACTAATTTAAATCATTAGTTAAAGTAGTCCTAATGAGGACTGATGGCGTTCTCCAATCCTTAAGTGCACAAAGGCAATGCTACTGTAATCATTGGATTAATCAGTTCTTAAAAGAACTCAATGTAGCTTTCTCGTGGCCACGAATTAATTAAAATTGATCAGCTTTGGCCCAATATCTGGTAAAAATGGAAATCTTAAGACTTACTACTCATTCTTACTGTCAATATACTAATACCATAGATTCAAAACACTGCCGTATACACGTTCAAAACAGACATCTAATATACTGTACCGACTACAATGGTCACCATAGGTTAAGGAAATTAAAAATGGATATTATAAAACAGCAGGACACCGATGAATAAAAATTGAAAAAGTGAAGGTAAAATATGGAAATACGACAATGCTACTACACCGAGACTTCAGAGATAGAAAGTCTAATTATTGGATAATGTTTCATGACAGGTTAACCGTTTCTTTGCTTGAGTTACATGCACACGCATGGTCTCAGCTAGACCTGCATACACACATGTATTAGTTTTGCAATTCCCAATTCATAAAGTCAATGTCAGTAGAAACGCAACGCATCACCTTAGAATCCAGACAAAAATAATGGAGCACGGATGTGTAAAGCGAACTGATCTCTCCAAATGTGCACCTAGAGCACAGTACAGCTAATATTTCAGCCTCACATTTGACAAGCAATCATCACATTTCAATTTCAACAAACAGTCGTCTGAATACTCTTCTTTCTGCTACGTTTTTAATTTACATATTTTCTTGACTACAATTTTTCAACTGCAAAAATCAAAAAAAACAACTGCACATTTGAATTTAGAGCTGCACAAATTGTGTTCGGTTACACGTTGAAAAACCCTGATTTAGCTTATAAATTGAAATGGTCCCACCACTTCAACAGCAGTGGAGGAACAAGTAATGACAGAAATCTAAACATACCGTTTGACAAAAATGCGGTAACCTGCCGCCTCGTATGACAAAGGAAAAAGACGATAATCAGAAAAATTGATGCTAAACGTGCCTTACACGAACAATCTAGAAATATTAGAAGCAATAAAAATATGAACATTTGAACCGAATTAAGCGAAAAACAAATACTTTCCAAAAAAATGCTGTAGTTATTGCACCGTCTGATAAGTCTAACCGAGTAGTTGCAAGTAATAAAAACAGTATAACTAAACGTACCGAAAATCTACTAAAAGATACAAAAACCTATAATTTTCGTAACAAATCAAAAACATCATCCACTGAAAGTCATGCTAAACGATTAGTTCGCGGAATATGTGGTAAATTAAAAAGAATTGATCATGAAAAAATACACCGGTAGTCATCCAGCAGCTTTTCAAATTAATATGAAAGATCACAAGGAAAATGTGAATGGATTATATCCTTTACGCTCAATAGCATCAAAAATAAATAAAATTGGCTTGCCAGCATCATATTTAATCAATTAGTAAAATTTGTTCCATCACATTTGAATAATGCCAACACATGGGTAGAATATCTCAAAAATAACAATGACAAGTTCAATAACACGGACAATTATGTCTTTATCTCCTTCGATGAAATTAAATTGTATCCAAGTATTCCAATTGAGGATGGTCTGAAAGTTATAGAAGATTTTGCGAGACAATACTGAAATAGCATTGATAATTATGGATTAAACGCTGAGGATTTAATCGATTTTCTAAAGTTTACAGCATTCAACTATGAAACATGCAACAATAAAGCATACTTGCAAACAAAAGGTTGTCCTCTGGGGAAACATTTTCTCCACCGTTCTCCATAATTTATATGAATTCATATTTTTTTATTTTCTCTCGTAAGTGTTAGGCTTGGACTTCTTGATATGTCGATGTCTATGGTGTTACGTAGAGAACACAAGGCAATTGTAATGATCTTCATTTATGTGAAATATGCACTTTTTTGTCTTGTAATGATCAAAATTAAAAGTAAATATGTACTTTCCTAAATGAAAGCAAGCGACTTTGTGAACTCATAAGAAAACATGCGTCATTAACATTATAAGTAAAAACCTTATTTAATGATGGCAAATTTGAAAATAGTTCAACAGGCAACTAAAATTGTAGTCTAGTAGATGTTTTTGTTAACTTGAGCAGGCGTGATAATAGTAATCGAGCAAAGTGCTTGGATGACATACATGTACAATTCTTTCTATGAAAAAATAGCAAACTGTGAAAAATTATGCAGACATTGATGGCTCTAGACATTCACTCTATAAGCTTACTCCACTAAAAATATCAAAAGGACAAGCTGTCATTGAATGAGCATGAGCTATGTCAAAAATTCTGTCAATTATTTCCATATTTTCATCCTGGATGGTTCAAAATTGGTTTTAACTACAAGTCAGTTCCTTGTATGCACAGGTATGCTTATATAGACTTGAATTTCAATCGCATCTCACAATGAGTCTTCGCATATTTATTTATCCTTTTTAGGGAATTAATGCCTGAAGTGGTGAGAGAGTAGAAAAAGTCGGTTATCATCATTATAGGAATGATGTCTCGGAAAGGAGTGGACATATGCTGTAATTCCATTCATTTTTAGTTGCCAATCGTAATCATTCATATAGGCCTACTCTTAGACTTTTTCGAAGTTATAATAATTGATAACATACATTGCAGCTTTGGCTCTCCTTCTATCATTTTAATCAACTATGCTGCTGAAACGGAGCTTCTTTCTACTTTGATTTCTTTGCATTCGAGCTATGGTCATCCGCCCTCTGCATTATCAAATAGCATTCATTAGTCTTTTGGACTTCCCATTATTCCCTCACATCTCATCATTGACTGGCACGTGGTCACTGTGGGTCCTGAATAGCGTGTTGACACCTTTCCACTTTGATTATTTCTTGAAAGGAGCCTTATGTGTAATACGCACAACTCGATGCGTTAACGCTTAATTACGCAATTCAATTTCCCATTCATATCTCGATGAGATCTTATTAACTGTTGAAGTGGATATTTCAGTCATCATAATAATGACTTTATCAGCTTATCTTCCTATGCACAGGTCCACTGCTCATCGCATATGAAAGAATATCGCTGAATTTTTCTGCCGCAGTCAAGGGGTTAAAAATTTGAAGCTTGAAATGAATTGAATTGATAAATGGAATTGAATAATGTTCTCCTTGGTGGATTTATCATATTGTAAAAGATCATTCTTCTGTATCTGCTGCGACTAAGAGTTGCTGATAGAATTAATTGATTTTAAGTAAAAGTGTACACTAAAATGTCCAAATTCGAACATTTCGGTGCACCGGGCCAAAGACCGGCCAAAATTCGTATAGGGATTTCATCATGTCGATAGTGTTGATTGTTAATAACAAATTGAAGACTAATGCGCCTGCTTGCGCATTCACAATGCCCACAAGTTTATGCCGATGCAGACAAAAGTTGATTACAATATTGGATGACATTTGTCTTCTAAAAAGAACCAAATATATCATTTCACTTAGAAAATTCAGATGTCATGATGGATATGCTTGTTCATTGTTCATAAAGTATTTCTATGCAAAATGGAATAGCAAATTCAAATTATCTGTAATTGATACGTATTTCAAAATTCAAGCAGTAGGGGGCCTGTCATTTTCAATTCATCTTGATTTTCGAAAGGCTTTCTTCATCAATGATAGATTCGAATGAATTCGTGGACTAACTAGAAGCGCTCTCAAATTGCTGAACTGCTTTGTGTCAATAACCGTTGCTAACAGCAGCGCTTTTTGTTGTTCTCGATCTTTGCAGCTTAGAGAGCTTATCGCCGGTTGAACATTGTTAGAAACGGTCCGTCGGAACATGTTATTCGTCGTTGTGTTTCGCGTTTTCGAGAGTCTGGAGATGTTCAGGACAAAAATCGATCACGCAGCGCATTGTGTATTGAGGCTGTGAGAGAAGATGTTGCCAGAAGTTCTCTCAAGTCTGCGAAACGACGTTCCATAGAGGTTCAGATATCTGAAACATCTTAAAAGATGGCCTATCTTTCTATCCATATAAAGTACTGATTATACAGAGCGTCTCTTTCAGTGACTTTGAAGCGAGCTTACACTATGTGAAGCGCTTTGTTGAGTTTTTAATAGAGAGGATAATCTCACGTCGCTAATAATGACAGACGGTGCACATTTCAAGTGGTGTGGATTTGTGAATAATCAAAATTATCGCTTTTAGTTTACAGAAAACCCTCAAGTGATTCACCAGCGACCCCTGCATCCTGAGAAGGCAACAGTATGGTGTGGAACAGAGTTGCATCCTTTCCTTCGAACTCTATGATTTCCATCATCATTTATATAGAGATATCATTTTGTTTATCTCTCTATTCTACTCCCCATATATGAATTTTGAATCATGTCTCCCTGCAAATTCCTTCCTTCTGATCGTGGCCATAGAGCTGGTCGAAATTTAAAGTTTATGACAACAAAAAAATATTTTACAAATAGTTGGGTTCCTAACTTTGATATTTGGAAAATGACCCGAGGCATCTTTACACATGAATGAAAGGGTTAAGCACGAGTACTACTATGTCTGCAAGGTTGCTATAGGGCTTGGGTTTTGCTTGGGTTTGCACCAAGCCCGAAGAAACCCAAGTAAAAAATTTGATGACCCAAGCCTAACCATATACAAAATTCTACTACCATGGAATTGCATCCTAGCCCCCTAGAGGGCTTTGGCTCCACACCCAAGCCTAACATTATGCAAAATTCTAGCTACCATGGGCCCCATACCATTATCATAGGCCTATCCCATGCATAAATTATACTAGGTCTGCGCCTTAACCTGGCTGTATAGCAACCGGGTGTTGCACTGGCGCTGTGTCTAGGCCATTCTGTGTCTAGACTGCAAACCGTAACCGTAAATATCCGTTAAAATCAACAGCAAAAATTAGTTTCACGGTTTTTAACTGTTTTATCTGATATGAGCGAATTTTAACTGTTACGTCATCACTTATCATGTTGTGACGTCATGATGTAACAGATATTTACGGATGTTTCCTCTGAAGCTTTTCTGTGAAGTTTAACGGTTATCTTAGCTGTTTTTAGCGGTTTACAGCTTACAGTGTAGACTGTATAGGTAATTGGGTAGTCTATGCATAGGCTGCTGTCAGGCTTCGGTTCGGTATCATCCCATCAAACCGAGTGAAATGGGTTTTGGTCCATACATTCAGGCATATCGAATAATTATCCTATAGGATAAATCGCAGGTCATAGCACAAGGCAACCGTCCTGATGTTGCATTTTCTAAGTCTAGACCATCTTCCCGATAGCAAGCCTAGGCCTACATTATAGACTGCGACTTACTTATTAATTGACTCTTGATAAGCTTATGAATAATGCCGTGGGTTGGGGCTTAGTATTAAGCATAGACATTATCTACGATGAAGCCGAGGCTTGCACCAGTGCAGTATATATGTACATGTAGGTAGATATGTAGATAGTCTTTGGGCATGTCTAGCAATTGGCCTTTTGTTATTTCTCTTTTGTTGCTTGTATACCTGTATTTACGGTATTTTATTCTCAGAGGAAAGGCAGTGAAGTCTCTCCTATTGTCTGCGCCACATGTCTCCCTGGTATCGACAATGATGCTATTGTCTGTATGTGCTGCAGCAAACATTTTCACTCTAAGAAAGAGTGTGCCAATATACCGGCAAGTCTAAGCAAATCAATCATTGCTTCTGACCATGTGTCTTATTCATACCTCGATTGCAAGAATATCAATGTACGAGACATTCTTAACAGACTGGAATCTATTGAGAAAGATCTCCAGTCTGTAAAATGTCAATTAACGTCCAAATTGTGTGATGATATCAGTAAGGCAGTGAAAGATTCTATCTACGAAATGGATGAGAGGCGTAAAAGAGAGAATAATGTTGTTCTTTTTGGTGTCCCCGAGATGCATGAAATTGAGAGTGGGAACGATGGTTTCCAGTGTGATGAGGATTTTGACAGCAAGATGGTGTATCAGTTGTGTGCCCAACTTGATCTTCAGCGTCCAGGTATAGCCTCCATTTCTCGGCTTGGAAAACCTGGTAAAAGAAGAAGACCAATACGTATTCATTTTAATTCTGCTGGAGATAAAGACAAGTGTTTACGTAGGGGATGGAAATTGAAGGAAAATAATAGAGGTCTATCTCGTGATCAACAAGTGTATATTCACCAGGACATGACTCGTCAACAGCGGGTTGAAGATCAAGAACTATTGAGTCAATTTCGAAGAAGGAAAAAAAATAACGAAGACGTTGTTCTCCGGCGTGGTCAAATCGTTCCAAAATCACGTACTAGAGACTGACATGCAAAAAAGCCTTTACCCTCCATCTGTCTTTTCAACGCCCGCTCTATTAAGAACAAAGTAGACGAACTCCCACTCTTCATTCGCAAATTTTCTCCTGATTTGATTGTATGTGTTGAAACTTGGCTTGACAGTTCTGTTCCGGATTCATATCTCTATCTTGAGCACTACAACATTTGTCGTTCTGACCGTAGTGATGGAAGAAAAGTAGGGGGTATCGCTATATGGTCTCGAATAGAGTTTCTTGTCACTGATGTTATTCGTAATTCCCTTTGCCCTGACTTGGAGTGTTTATTCATGCATGTGTGTTATCAAAATTATGATGGTATTTTGGCTGCTCTGTATTTTCCTAGAGGTGCCACAATAAATCTGATTGAGCAAAGTAATGCCAGCAACAAAGTGGTTTCTATCCTCGATGACTTCTTCGACAAATATTCCTCAGATATCCTGAGTATTTGCGGCGATTTTAACCATGTGAATACTCAAGCGTTTGAAACAAACTTTAATCTCATTGATACAGTGTAATTACCAACTCGTGGAGATGCTCGTTTAGATAAGATTTTCATTCCTGAAAATGTCGTTCCCAATTACGCCTCTGTGAAATTATTTCCTCCTTTTGGAGATGGTGACCACGCTGTTGTTCTACTTCCTAGCTATCATGACATGAATTATTCCTTATCGTACTATCCTGTTATGGACCTGCGCGATTCAAATTTGTCCAAGGCTGTCCGCCTCCTCGATGCTACATCGTGGGATAATACATTGAACTGGTGCAACCTTGATGACGCATGTGCCCGTTTTTATGCTATATTGGATGATGCTTTGGGGACAATCCCTGTGGACATCGTGAAGCGTAGCTATACAGACAAACCCTGGATGACAATGACGATCAAGGTTTTAATTAATAAGCGCTATCAAGCTTATAGGACCCGTAACTGGAGTCTTTATTCCCATTATAAGGAGAAGGTCAAGAAGGAAATTTATATTGCTAAATGGAAATGGCAAAGTGTTTGGGAAATGGGGACAGTGTGTAATGAACAATAATCGTTCCATTTGGGATGTTTATCGGAACGTGGTTGGCACATGTCGCTCAAGGAATATGAATTGGCTACCAAACACCGATCCTGTGAAGAGTGTTACTGAGTTGCTTGAAATATTGAGCAAACATTTCTCTGATAAATTCATTGTTGATCCTTTGAGAGCCTGCAGTTTACCTTATTATTCACCACCTTTTCAATTTTCTATTAATGATGTCCAAGAACTCCTCCAAAATGTGAATCCCAAAAAGTCTACCGGTTCCGACCATGTGCCGTCTATCATTTGGTCAAAACTCTCTACCTCACTATGTGAGCCATTATGCATAATTTACAATCTGTGTTTGAAGACAGCGAATATACCTGAAATGTGGAAACTGGCCGATGTGTTGCCGACACCAAAATCGAACCCTCCACGTCTTTTTAATACAAGACCTATATCGCTTTTGCCTACCCCCGAGCGACTGTTTGAGAAACATCTCTTAAAGCAATTCCAGAATGATTTACTCAAGTTTCATAGTCCTGTCCAATATGCACATCGTCCGAAATGTTCGACCACATGTGCCCTATTACACATTGAAGATTTTGTCACAAAAAATCTTCAGAAAAGGAATGTTTTAGGTTGCCACATACTAGCTATCGACTTTGAAAATGGTTTCGATAGGTTTAGTTTCTCATAGGATACTTATTGAAAAACTTTCGTCCAGCAGTATTGACCCATTCTTCGTGGTTTTTCTTTATAATTACTTGTCTAACCGGAAGCAAAGAATAAAATGGTGCGACTCCTTCAGCTCGGTCGTTAATGTTACCAGTGGGGTCCCTCAGGGATCCTCGATCGGACCTTTCTTATTTGCATTTTTTGCTTCAGACATGGCTAATTACATTTCGTCGGACGAATACAACACATTACTCAGCTATGCCGATGACTTAATTTTGTTCAGTGCTGTTGATAAATCAAATCATGTTAGTTCAATGTCTGTGATGTTGGATGGTATTGAAAGATGGACTGCTGACAGCAAGATGGTCATAAATAAGTCTAAGTGTAAACAGACGTTTATTTCTTGTGATAGGAATGTCAATTTCTCTAGCTTAGCTTTGCCGAATATTGCTGTGCATGATGATGTCAAGATTCTTGGTATTGCTATTGACAGATATTGGACTTTTGATACACATATCAGTCAAGCGTGTAAGAAAGCTGCATCAAAAATATACATTTTAAGGCAGCTCAAGCCTTTTTTGACTAGACAACAGTTGTGCGACGTGTATTACAGTTGTATTCGTGGTGTTCTTGAGTACTGCAGTCCTTTATTTTGCAGCATCTCTCAACGTAATATTCAGAGCCTTGAGCAAATTCAGTCCCGAAGCCATAGGATAATCTGTGGTACTGCTTCTTGCTCAATGTGTGCCCCTTCAGTATCGACGGATCATACAGGGATTCCGATTATTCGAATCCGTAGCTAATGACAAGTGTCATCCTTTACATCATCTCATTCTCCGTGTCTTACACTTTTCTGGTAAATATGAAAATCCTATTTGTAGAACGGCTATGCGTAACAAAAGTTTAATTGTGTTTATGTCGAAGTTATCCAACAGTGGTTCTTTGGTATGATTGACTGTTTTTCGTACCAGACGATTACTTTTTCACGATACAGTTATGTTAATCTTTGTTACCTATTGTGTTTGATTTGATATATGATTTATTCACTTTTTAATTCAGCCTTGCGATTCACTTATTGAGGCATTTGATTTCAATAAACGATATATTATTATTATTAGTTAACTGATAAATCAAGACCCGTGCCTACCTAGGTAGGCCTACGCGTAGGCTCTAGCAATATAGTTTAACTATTAGGCCTAGGCTATAGTTTAATTAGGTCTGGTCTGCTGCACAAAATATAAGCTTATGTGCATTGGTAGTCATTTTATATGCTTGCTTGATAAGTTATAAGTATGCAGTCATGAAGTATGCAGACCACTACTGTATGATTGATGAAGCCTCACCGTAAAAGTGTACAATATAGGATATACAGCACACCGTAGTGGTAAAATGTTTTCTTTCCATGCAACACTAACGGCGTCACAGAAAGTAAATCTGGTGTCGAAACCGCATTACACACGTGGACGCCTCCATATATCGCTATTTGCTAGCCGTCAAACAAGTCAGCAGCATCTTTTTAGTGTAGTCGATCGATAAACAATAACAATAGTGGGACCTACACTATGAGACACATGGGCGTTGTGACAGGCGTTGCTTGCGGAACAATGAATCATGAACTTGATCATCAGGCAGATAGCTATTATTCCCTCTTTTCTAAGAATGTGTGACTGACTGGCTCTTCTCGAGACAATCACAGCCAACAGCTTCGCGCTATGACTGGATGATAGTAGCAATGCAGTAGTACTCAATGGAAAATGTGAAATAATGTCGAAAAAAGAGCACGAGAATGAGAGAAAAAAATTTATACAGACTTACAACAGAAGTTTTACTTCGTCCTTTAGGTTTGGGCTAGGGTTGGGGTTGGGTTTGACACCCAAGTCTTAGGTCCAAGACCCAAGCAACCCAAGCAGCCATCTTGAGGTCTGGAGTCATACTTCTTGACTAAAAGATTGCTAGATAATTAAATTAGTTATGCACAGGTTAAAATACACTCTCCCTTTAGTTTTGCAAAAGTTAAGAACAGTAAAAGTAGCTTTTATCTCGGACGTTTCGAGTCTGGACACTTTATCAACAAGAATCTCGTTTTCTCACGAAAATGTTCCGTTGATGCGTGAAAGCAGGGTCAAATCTGATTCGAACTCGGCCGCAAATAAGTGGCGGCAAAATTCTTCACTACAGTCTTCAAAAACAGAAATTTTTGACCAATCAAGCAATCAACCTTTAATTACACCAGCTTTTTCAGTTTATCGGAGAAATGACATCTCTCAGCTACGAATCAATCGTCCATATTATAATTCTGTGTCAATCTCTGTCATAAACTTCATTTTATACATTCGCAGAAACTTGCGCTGATTCGATTCCATCGATCGTATTTGCGCTATTGTTTCATTTTCAGAGGAAGGTAATTTGCTCAACAGTACCTTCCATTAAGTCTTGATGCTGAAATCATTTTCATGACTCCATTACATTTGGCAAACAATAAAGCAAAGACCTATATCGCGCCAAGAGGGAAGATTTTTGTTGCATGTGACGAAGTTCGATTATTTTGAACTTAAGCATCAAAGTGAAATGAGGTGAATATTCAACGCATGCATGTAAGAGCACTGTACATAATAATGATACTAAATTGCTTCATTGTACCTCATATTGTTGAATATATCTGTACCTAGTCAGTGCAATAATAATTATTTTCACGAAGATTAAAAAGTCAACTTTTCAGTACGAGGAGCGATGTTGTTGTCGAGAGAGCGCAGCGATCGCTCAGAGTACTGAAAAGGACTTTAATCGAGTGAAGGTAATTTATTTCTATGCATCCATCTTCATCTGGAATGTGTTAGATATCTTGGCGTCCTATTTGTCGGTCAAACTATGACATTAAGAAGTCTATGGCTATGGTTTATAGTCGGAAAGAGTCAGGAGTATTTTACGATGTTAATATAATTAGTTTTAAATGCTTGTACAAGCATTTAAAACCATTCATATTAGCATCGTAAGTACTACTGACTCTTTCCAACTATAAACCTAAAAATGACTAGTCAGGGCCTCTTTCAAACAATCTATGTCTATGCTTTGAAATGCATAATACACTATTTCTATCCATGGACTAGGAATAGACATATGCTACTAAACATTGCAAAAGAAGACTTTCTGGATCTAAATTTGAACAGTATTATACCTTGGTGTCCAGTATTCGCTACATTCCATTAACCAAATAGCGACTTGAAAATGAAAAGAACCGCAGAAATGATAATGAAGGGGTGAATTTTTCGAATATTGTCAGTTATCTGACCGAAATCCAAATTACCGGTAATGTTGATAATTGTGTTAATAATAAATCGTTTACCAATTTGATATTTTTGATCCTGCATTAGGTCGATGTAATTCAATTTAGCAGATTGTAATGCACCTATGTTTCAAATGCCAGATTTAGGCACTTGTCAAGGATATTCAACGCAATTACACTCAAAAGAATACATAAGAGAAAACAAAATCATGAGGAAAATACACTTTGCAGCACAGAAGCTGACGAACTGTAAAATTGTTGACCGCAAAGACCGCAAAGTTGACCAGGGACTGAAAAGTAATGCTCATGCGCTCTGAGGGCTATGGTAATATCAACTTTTCAACACATGCATAGAAATAAAAATTAAACATTTTCTATGTTAATTCATTGACATAGAATTTAGCAGTGAGTCAATTGAAGCCGTTTAACATTAGATATTTAACATTACTCTTTTAACACCACCTTCAACCATAGAAATTAATAATACTATAGAAAGTGTACTATTATCCACTTCTATGCCTTCAACTATAGGTTTTCCCATAGACTTCTAAATTTCTCTGGACAGATAGGTTGAAATTGGCTTCCTACATGATCAGGCCAGAAATCCTAAATTAGACTACCTTACAAATAGACTGTCATTTAAGCATTAACAAATTTTTGCCAGCACAATGCATGTCAAGCACAGTATGTATGTATTTATAAGCATTAGGTTTTTGGCCGCATGAGCCATACATGCTTATGCGTTAAACTCACGTGTTACACCTCGGCGTTATTTTTTTATTTTGCGATTTTTCTTCTCACAACTTTCTCAGAACAAAGGCATCTTAGATTTATGAACAAGTTTCTTCCACATGCTGTTGAAAAATTTCACTGAAATTTCGGAAACTGATCGTCCGTATGTACAACGAGATTTTACGAAGAAGTAATTGGAAAAATCATCAAGAATCATTAAATATTCATCGATATTCTGAGCACTGCCCTTTCAATTTTTTAAAGCAAAAACCTATTTTCTATAACTATTCAGCTTGATCTCATAGATTGCCCTACAACAAAGGATATATAGTTGAAGAGATTCCTTTGGTAGAGAAAAAGAGAAGACCCCATGAGTAATTTCATTCAAAACTTTTGCAGTTTCAAGGAAATCATCGATGTCAAACATTGTAAGGTGACGCATGGAGACAAAAAAAATTTCTCCACTCCTTTGACCCATCCAGCCAAACACTTTTCAAGATGATCCGACTGTTGTTTTCCGAGTAGCCTCAGAAGATTCTCCAACACAGGTCGGATTGTTCAACATTTGTTCAGACGTCCTCAGATGTGGCTGCTCAGGTTGGGAATGCTTATTGTGTCTATCATCATTGTTTTCATGAAAGCAAATGCAAAGAAGGATCACCCGTGCAGTTCACTTCTCTGTCCTGATCTCGTTTCTGTTCCCTTTGATTTCAAGACATTCATAATGTATAGGATTCGGCCGCTTCTCTTTTCCTCTCGAAACTATCTATGGGTGGATCTAGCGTAAATTTTCCATCTGTTGACTTCGGTTTCACCAGCAACGTCACAAGCATTTCCCAAGTATAAAATAATTGAATCCGATCTCGAATTTCTATTACTGGCTGGTCATCCAGAGATTACACAAAAGTCACCATATCGATAACTTTGGAAACCTTAGATGATATGTGCTTGTTGGAATGGATTTCTCTCTCTGTGATAGATGCAAACTTTCGCAGATTTGTCGACAGTCAATGATGCGACGACACTGAAGAAAAGATTTCAAGTCATGATCGCCATATTTAGTCCATGGTCGTTTTGAGATATCACAAACCCAGATAGAATGATTTTTTGTAAATTTTAGACAAAATCGTCTTAAGAAGATATTTGATCTATTCCAATAAAATCTTCCAAATGTGTTTCCATTGCCAGGACATGCACTTGAAAATATAGCCATACCGGACAGCGGCTTTCGAGTGGTTTGGAGCAGCATCCAGACAGATTTAGGAAATTTGCCTACACTGTGCTGTAGATTACACGTTTTCTTTTTTTCCATTTTGTTTCCGATAATGATTGACGTCCCTCATCGTAGTATTGAAGTCAGATTCATGGAAGTGAAGGTTACGCAAGACGGAATGTTTAGTTGGGTTATAATGCTTTCTACTAAGTCGATGCAACTGCAAATTCAAATTTCTGTGTTATCCAGAGGAATGTATTGATGCTACAAAAAATGATTTCAAATTTTGCTCACCTATCTGTCCAGAGAAATTTGGAAGTCTATGGGTTTTCCGACATGAATGTAGAAATATGCAGATCAAATGTAGAATATGCAAATTAGATATCACCTTTTGCAAATGAAATATTATTTTCAGATCAAATGTAGACATATGCAGTATGAAATGTGGGAGCATAGAAATGGATGTGATCAAATGTAGAATATGCAGATCAAATGTAGCTGCTCATCATTAAATTGTTCAGATTAATCATCAATCACTGTAGAGACGATCATTTAGGATGATGAAATTGATGATGACAGATTCCAGTGCCATTCAAGGTACCTTTCATAATTATTTACCCCTCATAACATTTAACATTGCATCACTAATGTACATGACTGTAGCTCATGCATCGTGCTAACGAAGTCGAGAATTGAAAAGATAAAACAAATTGATGAATTTGATGCAAACAATGTTTAAGCTAAAACATGTATTAACTCCTCTGTTGCCATTTGTGGGCAATGGACCATGACATTTGGGGTTGTGGAAGTAGGAGTCCAAGCCACTGGAAATCAATTCTTCGATGATGCCATTCAGTGGACGGCAGTGGAGATTATCGAAGATATAACGAGCTCACATTTGAACAGATAAAGTCTGAGCTATGATTGCGCGAATCCCTTCAATCTCACATCTCCATTTTTGATCATGCAGTTTTCTTGTGACAGGTGTGACTCTTTGGGCCGTGTGACCGCCGGATTTGACTTTGATGGTTTTGACTAATGTGATGATCCGTAATGGAGCCGAAATCGTCTTGAAAGCGACGAAGCAACGAAGGCAATGAGAGAAAGCGCTGTAGACTAGTTGCTCAAAATTGAAGCGACCCTCTCGAAGTTTTTTGAGGAGATCTTGAAGGAGACTCAACGCTACTCTAGAATGAGCTGGAGCATCCTCAAAAATAAAATGAGCTTCAATACCTGGGAGAAAGTTAGGTACAGGTGGTACAAGAACCCAATTTGTGGCGACACCGCAGTGATGTTTGGCCCCTGCTTTCAGCCACCAAACGAGCAGTGTATACGTGCTCTCCACAACGTACTGCTTGATTTTTATGCAAATCAAAGCCATCTACAATATACACCAATCGAAAGTTCGCAAATTCTTGAAGTAACCACTCAGCGAAATCGTGACATTCATCTGGACGTGTGTGGAATTTCTTTCAGTGGGGCATCTTCAAGGCCACAAATGGCAACAGAGGAGTTAATACATGTTTTAGCTTAAACATTGTTTGCATCAAATTCATCAATTTGTTTTATCTTTTCAATTCTCGACTTGGTTAGCACGATGCATGAGCTACATGTACATTAGAGATGCAATATTAGATGTTATGAGGGGTAAATAATTATGAAAGGTACCTTGAATGACACTGGAATCTGTCATCATCAATTTCATCATCCTAAATGATCGTCTCTACAGTGATTGATGATTAATCTGTACAATTTATTGATGAGCAGCTACATTTGATCTGCATATTTCTACATTTGATCTGAAAATAATATTTCATTTGCAAAAGGTGATATCTAATTTGCATATTCTACATTTGATCTGCATATTTCTACATTCATGTCGGAAAACCTATAAATGTCGCTGATGAGTTACATTTCTATGCCAAAGATATTCATGGCTTGGTTACATGTCTCTGTAAATCTATGGCCTGATTCATTCATCTGTTTTGAATAATTTATATGGTTCATTGCGATGTCTATATTTAAAAATACCAATGTTAATACTCGTCAACTCGCTTCGCTTGTTCTACATTTTCAATGTCGTATAGACATCGTATTAAGATTGCTATAATGCAATTCAGAGGTATTCATAGTACAAGGCAATCAATCAGATGCAAGAAAGATAAAAACGTAGCAGCAACAGAAAAGCAGTCTATGAGAAGACAGGATTAGCGTTCAAGTTCAAGCATATCGAATGAAAGATTTTTTAATCGCTTGGTTTTTGTTTTCACTTTTCTATGTCGCCTTGCTAGTCGTGAGGAATATTTTATAGCTGAGAAGTCATAAATTATGTTCAATGGATGGGAATGCATTTTCTTGTGCTTTTTTGTCACAAAAGTCACTCAAAACTCTCAATTGAGGAATGAATAGTAAACATTTTACAAATGTGTTTCTCAAGTAACATAAGTTGCTTAAAGTGCTTCATAGCAACGCTGCACCATGCAGGAAATGCGGTAACATGCAATATATCTAATCAATAAGCAACACATGTATACAGTCCATAATACATCTTTAGATACATCCGCCATCTTTAAGTAATGAAACATAAAAACACGCGCACGAATTCTATAGATAACAGCTGCAATATGTATTTCCCACGATAGCAGATTATCTATAGTGATACCCAAAAGCTTACACGAGTTGACAGTTTCAATAGCAACATTACAAAGTTGATTCACCAAAGGCGGCAAAGACAATGAACGTTCGGTTTGCAAATTCATCACCTTAGTCTTGCTCATATTGAGCTGAAGCCCATGTTAACATGGTTGTGAAAACCATAGGATGATATTTTCCAACTCCTTTTTGAGTTTGCCATCGCTATCATAGAGTACATGTAGGTAGATTGCCGAAACAAACAAGTATCTGTAAACAGTGAAAATGTTTACATGAAAAGATTCAGTTTTTTGCGGAGATTACGTTCCTGCGGTCCAAAAAATTATTTGAGCAGTTTTGAAAAAGCCAAATTTTTGTCAATTTGACAGTGAGAAGCCGTAAGCTTTTGATTGGTTTATTAGCAGCAAACATGTTTCAGTAGGCAAGCTACCATGATCAGCGACAACGGTCAATAAACAAGGGTGCAATATCTACAGTGCGAATGAGACAAGAAAAATCAATATAGGAAAAGCGGCTGTGATTGGCTGCGGTTATTCATTAGGTACTGTGAATGAAGGAATGACTTTATGTACAATGATTCAGCAATTTTCGTGTATGGAGTGCGAATGAGAATTTTAAAATTATCTTTATTTGGGATGTGAGCATGAAGAGATATTTCGGATGCTGGTCGACTTTTCACGTGTTCGTTTATCCTAGTGAAAATATGGCGACGGGCTTGACCGACGTAGCATTGACTGCAATGATCACAAGTATTTTGTCAATTTCTATATATTACCAACATGACGCCCCTTTACAAGTAGTATGAAACAAGTTGGATATCAAAAGGAATGAATATTAGCTGATAAGCATCGTAACTAAGCGGAAATTAAGCTCATTATCAAGGGAATTTCATGATCCGCATTATAATGGAAGTCTTCATGAAAAAGTCGAGATTTTATTATGCTGTCTTGGCTGAAATTTCATATTTTCATCGTCATGATTCTATGATTCAGTAAATTTATGTTTCATTTCTTGAATCTGAATGTTGATGGGGAATCATTTACATCTTTTTGAGTCAATAGATATCATTATCTTTGATTCTGTTGTTTTGCTCTAACAGGTGCAGGTTGCTTATGATATGATCACGCTTCAGAAAATTCTCTTGAGGTTCAGCACAAAAGCAATAAAATCATCGAGTTGCTAATTTAACATCACCTCTCCAAGGCTCCTCTCCAAGGCTGTCATGACATGGAGGATCTGTAAAAAAGGTCATTTCCTTCTGCATTAAACTATCATGATCAGTCAATTCCGTGGTAATTTCTTCAAAACTGCAAAAAATTCGCGTATCTCAACAATTCCAACTGCATTCACCTCCAGTTCATTTAATAAAATCGAAACTGTATACAAAGAGGGGATTTAATAAATGCTGAGTTGCCACTCTACCTAATATACTTGCTCTATGATTACGATCATCACGCACAAAATGAAGCTGAGATACATTATCAGCAAATTTTACAGTACAAGTATTTACAAAGCAAGGTTTTAGACTATCGATGACAAGACTAAATATATATACCGCATGCACAGTAAGTACTTATAGGAAATGAATATGATTGCGTAAAGAAATTTCAGAGCATTAGTTTTGAGCGTCAAGAGAAAAATGTTTACTTCCTATTGATTCTTGTCACCATGAAGCGCACTTTTGTCATGATACTACTTCTTCAACGAACTTTTGTCATGCTCTTTAGCAAACAACATAGAATGCTGCTTTGCGCTCTTTCAGCAATAATGGTACGATAATCGTAGATATCTTATGATGTGCCTGAGTAACAGAAATCATAATAGCAGTGCAAAAACATAAAAGATTGCCAGTGCGCCACGGTATAAGATTGAAAATGTCCTTAGACTTGAACAAAATGAGTCGAAGGTTCCCTTAGCAGCCTCAGAAGCGGCGTTTTCTCCTACAAGGGCTATTCAGTGAGGCTCAGAATTGTCCAAACTAGCTTATGGCATCTAGAATGGCCAAACAAGCTGAAGGCCAACAGTCTGTTTTTATTTATTTGGCTTGCTCTGCGGCTGATGAAGCATTGCATTAAGAAGCCTGAAAGATAGAAAAGAAGAGTTCAACGAATTCACCGTAAGCCAAGCCATTCATCAGCAAAGAAATGAATTTTTCTTCAACCCAAGTATATACGCAGTCACAATCCCAAATATTTATCAACTTCAATGCTCATAAAATCAGTATCAAAATCGTAGGCTATTGTCAAAGCTTAAATTAAGAAATTTCTTGCACTGCCACTGATCGAAGGCATTAACCACGTACAGGCTTATTATGTGCAATGCGTTCGTTTCTCGATCATTCACAGACATTGTTACCAGACCTGGAAGAAAGTCGCTTTTTCAGCCCGGTCCAGGCCCGCATCGACTTCAAAACATCAGGCCCGGGTGCGGCCCGGAGTTTTTTATCTGGGCCGATGACAGAATCTATCGTTTTGCGCATTTTACCATTGCGCCTTATTGTCCATCGCACTTAATTCGGATCTCATTTGATGTGCCGATGGTTTATTTAGGTTGATTAAAGCCGGGAAAATGAAAACATTGAAGACGTATTTGAAAAAATTAAGTCGGGAAGTCAAATGTTAAACATCAGTGGATTACGACTTTCCTCGAATTCGGCTTAATTCCAGGATCCGAGTTTCCAAGAGATTGTCTCAATTCCAGGATCCGACTTTCCTCGAATTTGGCTTAATCGAAGGATTCCGACTTTCCCTGATTTTTTTCATGTGATTTGTATTAGAGGTTTCTTAGATTGGGTTACTTAGACCGGATTCTGATACTACTGTTCCGATAGGATCCGCTTTGACGAGATACCCTAGAATATTGAAAATCTTCAAGGTGGGCTAAAAGACTGCTACTGAAATTCAGTGCAGAGGCTTGTGTTCGTGGTTCGTGACACAGTCATGTTTCGTGTCGTTGTGAGCCTTGTCATTCGTGTTCATGCCTTTACTATTAAGGTCGTGATTTATTTTATTGTTGACAATGATTCATGGTAGATTTAAGTTTGAGATAGTTTTTGATAACTTAGCCTGTTCTAGCTGAAGACGGACTGCATTCCACTTTATTCCACGACGATTGAAGACAGACAAAAAACATTCTTTCATTACACCTGCACGCATTGATCGACTAAGGGCACAGTACAGCTGTCCAATACATGCCCAAGCTGCGAGCCGATCGATTTCTGCTTGACTTCATGAATCTTATATTGAAATTATGGCAAGTGGAACTCGTCGAGTGCCGGCTCAAGTAGTAGCACAATTAATTGAGCAGGTAGCAGAAGACAGTGACAGTGATGATGCCGATAATGATATTGTGGATATTGGTCCAGGTGACATCAGTGGTGAGGTGGTTCTAGACGACAGCGAAGAACACGACGATTATTTGACTGAACTGGATGACGAATTTCTTCATGAAATCGACGTCGAAGATGCCATGTCTAATTCTTCAAATGAAGAGCACACAAATGATCAACAGGCCGATTCTACTGGAAGGAGATGGACACGGCTAGACATTGGCCGGCGAGACGGCACATCAAAGAAATGTATTTCGTGAAAGAATGGGTGTAAAATCCGGAATAAATCCACAATCAGTCTCAGAGACTTTTCTCATGTTCTTCGATGAAATTATTGGTGAGGCAACAAGGTTTACAAATCTTGAAGGACGACGAGTTATATTTTTATATACCTATGGTCCTCCTGAAATTGTATATTTCTATTATTTGAAAAAAGAGGGTAGTGATGACATGGATCACAAAGTGCGTCTTCATCGCTCCGGACGACAGTGTCATCGGTGGCCCTACGTCTTCACTTTCGACTTGGTAGATGTTGCTGTCATGAACGCTGTCATCATTTTCAAGTAGCTGAAACAGTCCGCCAGTGATCGCATGCGTAAGAAGAACCAATTTCATGTTGACTTCTGTTTGAATTTGGGTTATGAAATGATAGATGAATACTCGTACATCCAGCAACTACATACTATGAAATTGAGTTCCAAACGCCGCAAAGCTATCGAACTTTTGGGTTATAAGTTGTCAATTTCTATTGAAGATTGTTCATCGACCGACGAAAGGAAGAGATCTATGGTAGATGTAATTCATATGATAGGAAGTTCGATAAGAAAACAACAACTAGATGTCATGATTGTGGGCATCTTGTATGCAAACAGCAATCAACCATACAAAAGTGAAATGCAACCAGTGTTTATAACGTACGAGCATGCGTAATTTTGTGTTTCAACTAAAGCACAAGCAACTGTAAAATTCACTGATTCACCGATAGTTCGCTATAAGAAAAATATATAGGGTCTATCTTTCTTATAAACTTATTCGAAAATATCTGTCATTCCCACAGAATGAAATATTTTGTGTTCACTCCATTTAGATTTCTGATGAAAATGCTTTAAAATAGGAATTTTATTTCTGTACGGTATGGAAAAATTATGTTGACATTTACGTGTATTGATAATGCAACAACGATTTTATGAAATGATTCTATACGAAATGTAACAGTAATATAGTAATGATTTGAAATGACTATCAATGGGTGGGGTGTCGCAGACCCCAAATGTCGTCTACTAAGTTTTAATTAATGTGTCGTCGAACGGTTAATGCGCCCAAGGACGCCGGCATGGGTTTAGGGCAAGTGTTGCATCGACTTCAAGGACGGCACTTTGGAGTACCGTACCCACGTCCCACAGCCCAAAACTTTATGTCTCAAATGAGTTACAGGCTTACTTAGGTTTTGCGGAGGCCTGTCTGTTAACATCTGTTAACTTTGAATTGATAACTATTCGATGCTCAAAAGACAGCATCTGGCATGCGTGAGTACGTACGCAAATCGAATGATTAAAAATCACGTTGTCATCAATTTTAACCTGTCTAACACATTATCTATTCTGTAAATTTACGTGACACCTTCTCACTGCAAGACAAAAAAGTTTAATTCTATTCAAATGGATATTATATTATGGTTAGGTTGAAAACATGCGACGACCCAAAAATGAAAACATGCGACTACCCATAGCTTTGTAGATATTCATCGAATCCAGCCACATATTCAGCACAATACCACCACCATATCGTTCTTCCCTTCCATGCACTTGAAAATTGAAAAAAATATTTCTAGCCCTGGTCCGACCGACAATTGTAGGACCCGGAAATTATTTCCAACCTGCCATTAGCCAAAAATTCCCCAATATCTATTCCTATTCCCTATTACTGTACCAGCCATACGAGTTGCATCTGGACCTAATTCAACTCACTCCACACCTTGACTCTCCATCCACTCTCTCTAACTGGTCCGAGACTCGACCTTGGGACCTCAGACGCCGGTCACCAACAATTTCAGCCTGCCATTAGCCAAAACTTCCCCAATATATATTCCCTGAAAAATAAATTTGTTCCTATTTAACTTGGTTGAATTTAGTTGTGTTCTGCGCTCCTTTTTGCAGGATATTTCAGTGTAAATTAGATAGATTCACCATAGAAACAGAAGAATAGAGAGATTAAGGCATGCAGTAGGTGTTTTGGCTGGTACAGTGTTACAGATGAAATATGAGATTTTTTGTGGCTAATGGCATGTCGAAAGATAGTGCCAGGTCCAGCATGTTTTGCTTGGAGTAGGAGTGCGAGAGCATTTAGGTATTTGAAACTTCATGAAATTCATGCTCTTAGTTTCCTAAATGCTTAGTAATGATGAAGTATTGATTCGACAAATAATTGGGAAGCTTTGGCTAGTCGCATGTTTTCCAATTTTGGGTCGTCGCATGTTTTTTGCATAACCTTATATAATACAAAACGTTTTCTTTATTCTTGGAAATGGATGTAAATGTGAAGACTGCTTTACATGATGTTGAAGATATAGCGTGCACTATTTTGGCACTATGCATGTGTGTGTACAAAGCATGCATACATTTCTGCAGAAAGTTACCTCCACATTTTTGCTGTTGATTTGAAAATGATTACGCAATTCGCATGTTAATGATAAGAAAATTATTAAAGCACATATACATGCGCATTCTTACATCCAGCATAAAATTAACATCTTTTTTACTGACGATTGTCTTATTCTATTTCCACTATCAGCATCTGTAGTCGGTACAGTATATTAGACGTCTGTTTTGAACGTGTATACGGCAGTGTTTTGAATCTATGGTATTTGTATATTAACAGCAAGAATGAATAGTATTACAAGTCTTAAGATTTCCATTTTTACCAGATATTGGGCCAAAGCTGATCAATTTTAATTCGTTGCCACGAGAAAGCTACATTGAGTTCTTTTAAGAACTGATTAATCCAATGGTTACAGTAGCATTGCCTTTGTACACTTGCGGATTGGAGAACGCCATCAGTCCTCCTTAGGACTACTTTAACTAATAATTTAAATTAGTAAGCATTATATTCTATTATAAATGGCTACTGGGATGACTTTCATCATCGTATGAGAATTATATGATATCATATAAAATGCAATGATATAATATAATAGAACGTTTTTTTTATTAGTTGATTTAATGATTAAATTTATAATTGATATCTAACATTCCATCATTTGTTGCTTGTAAGAGTCTTTATGATTGTAATTCTAAGTGTTCACACATCTATTATGTTAAATTTCATTGTCAACAGGTTTTGTTTAGCACACCACGATGTTGGGGAATATCGAACACAATACAATTTTGTGTTAGCTTCAAAAAGATGAATTGACAAGCAACCCAAACAGGCAAAGCGATTTGGTCAAATCAATCCGATAAATAAAGTGTAAGGAAAATTACCGCAAATTATGAAGAGGGCACGCATGCAACAGATGCAGCACCTTTGCCGGCGTCGCTGAAAAAGGCTGAGTCTGGAACTAACAGTAACCGATCGAATTGTTAATTTAAGAACCATATTACCTCTCCAAGGTTGTCATGATACAGATTATTTTTAAAATGGCATTATTCCTTCTGCATTGTCATCATGATCAGTCAATTCCGTGGCAATTTCTCCAAAAATGTGAGAATTTGCATATCTCACATGTGGTGCTGTGTCTCAACTCCAGTTCATTTAATAAAATCGAAACTGTTCACACATTGGGGATTTAATTATTACTGAGTTGCTACTCTGCCTAAAATGCTTACTCGATGGTAGCGTGTTCGCTCTGCGTCGGGAGACCATGTAGTCCGGCAGCCGGAAGGAGTTTCTGCAGGGAACGAGGCCGAAAGTGAGACTTTCAAAGAATGATATACATCTTCTGTTTACTACGAATCTGCACATCTGCCGAGTTCTAGTGAGTTCCTCTTCTTGTCAGACAAGATTAAAGAAAAACACGTGTATATCCAATGGGACTAAGATTGCAATTTTTGGTTAAAATGAAATTTTCTATGTTTTCTCTGATTAAACGAAAAGTGCTAATCCCAGAGTCATCATTTTTGGCATGGAATGTCTTCAGGTCATTTCCTATCATGTTCATGCACTTCTGTCTATAAAGCTAAACACATTTAGATTTGGCGAGCCTCTTAATTCCGACAAACACAAGCAATTTGAACAACTTCATCCGCATTCAGCCACATTCTCACATACATTGCCGATCAGATGCATGATAAAACCACATATACATGTACATCATAGGAAATGACCTGATGACATTCCATGCTAAAAATTATGACTCTCGGCTTAGTACTTTTTGTTTAATCAGAGAAAACATACAACATTTCATTTTAGCCAAAAACTGCAATCTGCGTGCCATTGGATTTACACGTGTTTTTCTCTGATCCTATCTGACAAGAAGAGGAACTCACTAGAACTCGGCAGACGCACCGATTCGTAGTAGGCATAGGGTGTTCATCATTCTGTGAAATTCTCACTTTCGGCCTCGTTCCCTGCAGAAACTCGTTCTGGCTGCCAGACTAATGGTTCAAACCTTGGTCGGGTCAAACCTAAGACTTCTAAAATAGGATCAAAGAAGTTATCAGTTAGCCAAGCTGCTGTATTATTATTCAATCTTACAAATTTTCACCGATATGACGGCCTGTTCACGTAAAAAGGATTTTCAAATTACATCTTGCATAAAAATCAAAATATCAATGTCTGATAAGTTGAACATTCATCTTTGTTATTGAGGCTTGGTTTCATAGATTTTATTAATATGGCCTCTCTGAAACGTAGGTTAATGCTGTTTGTATCAAACGCTATGATTTTGATTGTAAACGGGAAAGCTATGTTAGGAGAGCAACTTAGGTGATGTTTGAGTACACTTGAGTCTTTGTTTGTGGCATGTTCTTTAATGCGTGTATGGAGTGAACATACTGTACTCCCGATATAATTACTTTTACACGTTTTGCATGTTATTTCATACACTACCATAGCTCTCAAACAGATGTTGCTGTCAACAATAACGCACTGATTCAATTTACACTTATGTTTGGAATGTGATTTTCTCAAAGCCATTCGTAGCGTGTACGACTGATGGGATACGCGCACAGGTAAGTCAAGATTACGAAAAATTCTTAACACCTTGTTATCGAAGCAATCAGATATGAAAGGATTTTTCAAATAAAAGAAGTATTTCGCTTTTGTTCTCAACGGGGGCAGATTATGGACGCTTTTCAAATTTTTAGAAAAATGCTCAGGATGATCATTTAAAGTTAGTGAAAGTTAGTTACTTTAATGTTACCTAATGTAAGTTACCTAATGTGCTTCCGAGTAGAAACCTGCTTATTTATTTATTTCATTTATATCATCGAATGAATCATTTGTATCAACTGCATGCATTGATGTCATTCCGTGATATTGTTGTCCTCCATCTTCATAAAAACATTGTAGACATATTTTCTACATGTAAGTAATTTCTAGAACCTGTGGAAAATAGGAAACATGTATTCTGTCATGATTTTGTTAGCAGACGATCGCTTTATTCTATTTTCATCGGCGAAGGGAAAGGATCAACTGATTGCTAGAGTTTGAATGATGAAGAATCCTCAACAACTGTGGATCAATATCTGTTGCTGAAAGTGTTCATTATTGATACATTAAAACTCAACTATCCTCCACAACTTGCGCATGGTATACTTTGATTGCTCAACGGCTAATTACTATTTCAGTTTTGTTGTTGTAACCAGTTGGCTCTCAGAGAGCAACAATAATGATCATGTTTTCACTGTAAAGAAATCCCCATCAAACAAAGAGGCATACGGCGTTGCTTTTGACAAGGTCAATAGTACCCTTAACTTTATGACACATCGACAATACTCGTGAAGAACAAGATTGAAGATAACTCTTATTGGCCGCCTTCTTCAACTCAAACTTAATCATGCCGGCATCCATTTGTGAGCTGAATTGAAGAAACGAATCGCATTCTTGATAACTGAACACCTATCAAAATGAAGGCAGAATAATACTTAAACACCCACTACATTAAAACTCACCCTGCAATTTAGAAGAAAATCCGCCAAGCCTGCCCGTCAAGGTAAGAATAAAGAATATTCACAAATTTGGAACGTATTTCTTATATTTTGAAGTTATTTATCTTCCGCTTGAATATTCTTCTGTGAGGCAGTGAATCGCGTTCATGGAAGCTTTCAATGGAATTTCATAAATTTCTTTCTTCATCATTATCTCTTTTCCATGCTCTCTATCTATTTTCTCTCTCTTTTCTCTATCAATCTTATCTTCTCTCCTTCACAAAGGCACTCTACTTGCCTATATTTCTTCACTCTTTATCTCTCCCTTCACTATCTCTCCATCTATTTCTTTCACTCTTTCATCTTCACTCTTTCTCGCTCTGTTTCGCCTCTCTCTCTCTCTTCTTTTCTGTGTTTTTTTGTCTTTTCCCTATCCCTCATCGGATACCGAAACTTGTCAAAATACACACACTTGCAAGCTATAAAATGAAGTCAATGGGCTGACGTCAAACAAACACATTTTACTGAAGTATAATCTTAAATGAGTATGATAGCCCATACAGAAGACTTCTCATGTCGCAAGTGATTCAAAAGAACGGGGGTGTCTTCTTAGGTTTATTGGCTAAAAGAATTACTAAAAACAATATGTACAGGTCCAACGTTTCGCGTGTTCACGCTTCCTCAGGGGCAAAACAGATAAGACTTAAGGCTAAAAACGTCAGTACAGCACAGGAGAGCGCTCTATCTTAGAGCGTTGTCCTTTTATACGTTCTGGTGCGGGGTGTGAGAATCAGACATCAGAAATCGATCAATTCGTGTTTACGGTTAATCGTAGGCTTCAGGCATTTAATAAAACGAGCTTCGCTCAACCGAGTGTCTACCGGACTCTTGCATTTTTCCAAGATATCTAATGTGAAGTCGTCAATAGAGGAAACCCGATAACAATTAATTCTGTGGTCAGCCAAAGCACTGCTGATATTACTATTGAAAGACCGACTGTGTTCATTGAAACGGAATTTAAAAGGGCGACTTGCCTGCCCGACGTACGTATTGTGGCAAAAATTGCAAGTAAACTTGTAAACTAAAAATTTGCTCGAACAAGTGTAATTGGTGGGTAGGCGATTACAGGCAATACAATTTTCGTGCTTTTCAATTCTAGGTTTGCATTGAAGATTATTATATAAGTCAGAGTTAGGGACATCAACCAATGATATAGATAAGTCATAATATAATCTTAAATGCTATTTTATATGTGATAGTAATTATATATAACAATTTTATATATGTTATTTTGCTGTTTCCGTAGCAGGTAGTTTGTGAGATGATCACGCTTTAGAAAATACTATTGATAAGGCTGAGCACTAAAGAAATGATCACTTCCATAGTAGCTAATATAATGGACATTATATCTCCAAGGTTATCATGACGGAGGATTTGTAAAATACTAATATTCCTGATCTGTATTGTTGTCGTGATCAATCAGTTCCGTGGTAATTTCTGCAAATCTGCAAAAAGTTGCTGATCTCACATTTAGTATCAAGTATCTCACATTGAGTATGAAGTATCTCACACCCCGTGACATGACAGCCTTGGATGCTTGTTAAATTAGGCATTCGATGCTTTACTATAACTTTCATGCTCAATCCTCTTAGTAAGAGTATGTTCTCTAGCGCGATCACATCAGAAGCTACATGCCACTGGTAGAGCAAAATGTCATAATCAGAGACAGTGATCATAATTAACAGGATGTTATAATTGTATCCACATTACTCTTCAGACTCAAGTAATGAAACATAAATTTAGTGAATCATAAAATCACACCGATGAAAATTGAATTAAAGACTTGCAACTTAAGCCATAAAAGCACAATAAAAATTCGACTTTTTCATAAAGACTTGGATTACAATGCCTTTCGTGATATTCACTTGATAATCAGCTTAATTTCTGCTTAATTAGGATGCTTGTTAGCTTCATTCCTTTTGATAACCAATGTGCTTCATACTACTCATATATTGTGTTCGCGTCAATAGTGTGTATATGCAGGAATAATTTGCAAAACTAAGCTTCTTAAAAAGTGATCAAGGACAACAGGAACGTAATCTCCGCAAAAAAAACTGAATCAGTTGATATAAAAGATTTCATACAGATACTTTTTGAGTCGACACTGTACCTAATATATGCTTGCTGTATGGGAACCGTTATATCTTATAATAATAATATATCATCTGTATTGAATCACAACTTTGTACAAAGATTCGGTGATAGCTACATAAATACGATGACAATATCCAATAGAAGAAAAAGGAGCTCAATGCTTCTTCTAAGAGAACTAAGAAAATATGTACACTGGAACTTAAAAGAAAGGCAATAAAATCAAGTACAAAATTTAATAAAGGAGTTGCCAAAACGAACAGTTCTTGCAGAAGGTCGACGCAGAGTCGACATGCTACGGGTGGTGACACCGGAAACTGAGGCAGGACGCAAGCAGAACAGTTCTCGAAGTGGATGAGAATCACACCTTACAACAGAGTCAAAAAGGTTGGCACATGCACGATTGGCTGAAGCAATAACAGAGTTGTGAACATCATGGGGCACGCCGATTATACGAAAAACTCTGCGCTCGACTTTAAGAAACTCATTAAGCAAATACTTAGAAGCATTACAGAAAGATGGAAACGCGTAAAATATATTAGTATATGACAATATTGCAGATCTAGGTTAATTCTCCGATCAGATTTATGCCTGGTAAATGTATTAATGCCTTAATAATTTTCGTGCAAGTAGAAGTTAATTGCAAACAGTGTTGACCTGTTTATAGTTGTGTGTTTATAGTGTGTTTCATACTAAATTGAGGGTTTGATACTAAATTGAAGCAATGTAAAGCAATTAGTACATCAGGCACTGACATGCAATGAATGCAGTCATGCTCATTATGCGTCAAAGTTTCCGGTAATTATAAAGTTCTAACACAATTTGAAATTGCGACATTGAATTATTTGATTCTATAAACAAGTCAAGGTAAGCCGTACGGAACACCTACATGTACTTCGAATTTCATCAAAACTTGGAATTCGTACATAAGTAGTCAGGAAAGAATATGAGAAGTGATTTTTATTGAATAACTGTAGGCCTGCCTTAATTTCTAAGTCAATTGGAAGAGAGTACTGGTGCGATGAGCAAACATGTGTGTATGTTTTTGATTGTTTAATTTATATATCTCTTCGTCTTAAAAAATATGTTCTGCTTCCACATTAATATGTGCCTTGAAATCAGTGATGTAATAGCAAAGAATTACAGGGGAAACCAGCCAAAACTTCCTGTGAACACATGAGCCAATACTCGACTTCATCCATTAGGCTGATATTAAAACCGACATATTTAACACAAGATTTTACTGAATAATGCTTGTTCAGCCATTCTCGATACGTTAGGCTAATTTGGGCCATTTCGAGCCGTATTGACGAGCCTTTGCAGGGCGAAACGGAGCGTCTACGGCTGTCAAGGATTTGTTGTGCTTAATTTGTTCACGTTTGAGGATATCTTTCTATTCCATGCCCAGACGAAGATGCCCTCTGCAATCCTTATGAAAATCAGAGGATTGTGAGCAACACTATTTACATGTACCAGAAGATCAAACTCTTTCTAGTTATGCTACTACAAGCCTCATACCATGAAATTCAAGGATTTCTATTTTTCATCTTCTTCATCGACATATAGTGTTTACCAAAACTACATTTTCTCTTCAACATTGCCAACAGGATATTTAACCGAATATCGACACCCTGCATGATCGTGTCAAGAGCGAGTATAGCTTACCGCGCGTACTATGACGTTACCTTTCTGGTTTGTTAGGAGGGTGTGCTTCGCTGGTCTTGGTGACCTTCATGGCGCGTAAGTAGTTCGAGGACTGGGTTCGATTCCCAGCTGGCAAGCCATTTTTCATGGTGGTGGCAAGAGTAAAGCACAATGAAATATCATTTCCACCTTGTGAAAGCCAGAGGCATTGAATTGTTGGATTATCACGTTGATCGATATGTGAAGAAAAATAAATAAACTCTCATTTCCATCAACTCATAGAGCAAGCTGCTTATGATAAAGGTAAATATAAAGATAAAATCATTCTACAATTGCAGAATGAAGATAGTAATGATTGTTAATCAGTCCTTTTTTCAAAGTCACACGCACAAAGTTCCAAGGTGACATCGCAAAACCAAAATCTTTACCACAAGAAGAAAATAATAAACAATTTCCACACGATACGATGACAATTGCCTCAACAATATTCATATTGTATTTTCTTAATTATTGACGCCTAGTGAAGTACACGTAAGTCTATTTTTTCTAACGATATAATAACTTTTCAATATTCAGGTTCTTAATCCTATAGTTAACCGAAAAGGGCAAGTCAGACATCTACGCAACATGATAATCAACAGCAAAAACTTGTCAGACATGCATTTTATTTATCGAAATGCACAATTTATGTCAGCAACTGCAATTAATCAATTTATCTTCAATAAACGACTTTTATTCAAAAATGACATGTAGTCCCCACGTTTGGATTTTATTCACTTGGTACTTTATTTCGAAGCTAATTGAGTGCAGTGAGTAATCATAATTGCCATAATTAGTTTCCAATAAGTAATAATTAGGTATAATTGGCTATAACAATTGCTGATAAAACTATAACTAGGTATACCTCAAACACTGCCAACAGTTCTAACTAAGAAGCGCTCGTGCGCGAGAGAGAGAGAAATAGGCCGAAATTGAAGTCCTATAAGTTAATTGTCCCGACTACTAATTTAATTTACAGCAAGGAGTAACGAGGCTAAAATCTGAGATATCTGAGCGGTAAGTGTTCTGACTCTAAACACTATCTGCTCTGACTCACTACGCGGAGTGACGTATTCATTCTTTCGATCCAGAATACGTGTGGATATAATCGATTCAGCTTATTGGAAATCCGAATGAAAAATGCGCCTTGAAATAGATATATAGTATATGGTTTGAGCAATGATAGTGGAAATCAGTCGAGCAAATTTTGTTTGAAAAAATCAATTCTATACATTTTGTACTTGCTTATACTGTAGGTGTAGTGGTTGTATTGTAGCCTCCTCTTGGTCCATCCGGATGTGATCGCCCCTTAGATACATTATCTTCTTACCATTTCGATATTGCACATTGAATTTGAAGAAAATTAGTTGAGCAAAGAAATCACTGAATCAAAGATCAAATATCAAAATCTTCGTAAAATATGTTTGTAAGTAGTATGAAACGAGGGTACATAGAAAGTTGCATTGAAAGATTAGAGTCTCAGCTAGGACCAAGTATTTTTTAAAATATGAATTGTTGACGTCACTTTGACACAATTTCATCGAGCCAACCTACATATATTTACAAAGAGAATCAATTACAAAATTAAAAAAATGAAGGTAGTTTTAGCATTTAAATAAGTAACGTGCAACTATCCGAATAAGTAAAGATTCAAAAGTACATTATCTATTGCCGTCGAAGCTGTCAGTCAAAATTGAAGTCTAATTCGTCGAGTAGTTATAGTAGCCTAAATTTCGCAGAAAATTGAAAATAGAAAATTTTGATATATTTCATATTCGCGCTATCTTCACACAAAGCAATGATGCACATATTTATGATGCAAGGTGCATCTCAATAAGTTCCCATTCATTCAAATGGATTTTATCCAAATTTGAAATATGAACACGCTTCTAGAATCTTCTCGTCGTTTTCTTCTGATGCTCCATGCGTACATACCATTTTGTCCATACTTGGCCTGCATTTTGCATTTATAATTTTCATCAATTCTCTCAATATACACCATTATACTTATGATAATCTCGGCGTGTAAATGTGGTCGGAAGCTGTTTGGTAAATGGTCACCTATCAAATCTTCTGTCGCTATCCCACCCTAGCATTACTGTCATAAGGTATTATATAAATTGTTTTGGCTATTTGTTATATTTTGAGTTGAATTGGAAAGAGCCAATATTGAAGGATCTTGAATTTATTTTCGTTATCTATTAAAAAATTAAGCAATAGATAACGAAAATAAATTTAAGATCTTTCAGTATTGGCTCTTTCCAATTCAACTCAAAATATGTCCTAAGGTAACTGCTCGATTTTGGTCGATGGAAAGAATATAAGCACAATGGAAACAATGAATTACATAATATGCAAGAATAGGTCACTGTGTATAGAATATACTCAACTGCATGTTTTCTAATTGGCAAGTAATGCTCACGAACTTTATTTCATAATTCAAACCTGAAAACAATTCACGTGCGCATGATTTTTGATCAGCACACGTATCATTGAAAATATTCCTTTCATATGTTGTCTAGACATGCATGTACATTTTCGGAGCAATTTGTTAAAAATGAATCGAACATCAGGAGGATAATTAGCTTACTCAGATCATTCCGGAAGCATGGCTTTAAAGCCCACGTTTTGATCAATAAGAACGTAAAATATTAATGAGTCGTTTAGTGAATGACACAAACTTTGTGACTCATCAAGCAGAGTTTATAATTGCTAACGAAGATCGATTGGAGATTGAGCTAATTCAATTTTAATTGTTGCATATGGCGATGAACACAATCGTCATCTAAAATAATCATTATTTTTTAGTTTTCCTCTTTCATACCTCTTTTCAAAATTCAAAGTAGTAATGAATGTCTCTTGCTATAATTATGCCATGATCTTCCTCCATGAAACATGTCATCCTGGATCACTTATTGGTGAACTGCTGCACGGTTGGCAGTCCTGCAATGGTACACTGCTGTGAACGAGTGGGTGTCAGCATTGTTACTGAAGCACTACATGTATTTAAGACCAACACAGTGCACCAGTTGCAATGCTTCTGACCTCAGATACCTGCTTTTAACTACTGTGTAATGATGGTTAAACGTTACTGCTCCCTCATACCCAGACGTCGACGGTGACGACTTCCCAATAACGCCCTCGGGGTTCGACCTCTGGACCGACAGATCAATTGGCCAAGCACTTAGTCACTGTGCCTCGGAATCACCTTTTAACTACTGTGTGAAGAATAATTATTATCGATACATTTAGTACATCATAAGAGATGTGATGGTCTAGCGCCACTACTCCCCATAGTGGGGGGACTTGGACAGTTCTGACATAATCAGACTTATTCTGAAGCGCTGTGATCTCTTTTAGCCCTGATGCACTTCCTGCCGACTTACAACAATACTTTCGGCGCTCGACTCCTGGACCAAAAGAGTTAACTAGACCAAACACTAAGCCACTGCGCCATGATAATTATTGTCGAAAACATTGCTGTTGTCTCCGTGGCACATTGGCTAAGCGCTTGGCCTAGCGATCTTTCGGTCCAGAGGTCGAGCCCCGAAAGTGTCATTGGAATATCACAACACTTCAGATAAAATTCTGACAAGGTCATCACTGTCCAAGACTTCAGTAAGAGGAGTAGTGACGCTAAATCATCACTGACGAAAATATTGCCAGAAAAATGGCAATAGTTGCCCAAATATAAAAGTGCCGGTAAATTTATATCACTACTTGTAACCAAATCAAAGTTACTATACTTGACTAACCATCTTTCCTGCCTAGCAATCCCCACCGTACAGTGCAATGAAGCACGACGTTCGACAATCAAATTTGGTGATAGTACTAAATTCTAATAAGAATATCGATTTCTACAAAAAGATTTTGACTTTATATACAGGAAGCCATTGCTTATCACACAATTTCTAATAATTTCTAATCTTGGAAATTTATACACTTAATCAATGTTGATACGCATGAATGTGTAGTATTTTTAGACAGTACAGTAGCACACCCCGTGAGATCATATTAAACTATGAAAATAGATATTTGATTCCCACGATATACATATATATCAATTCTCTATAAGTTTTTCGCAGCAGCCATTGTGATTTATTATGTGAAAGCGTCAGCTTTAGTTTTTTTTCTCCACGCAAACTCGCTCCGGCGACAGGACACTTCGCATTTGACTTATTTCCATTATTAAATATTCAATTGTTGAAAATCTCGAAATTCGAACTTAATATCTATTCAAAGTCGTAAATCATTCTTATGAATCGCGAGAAAACTATGGTTTATATAACTAAACGTAGACAGTAAATCAGCCTTTGGTCGAAATTTCTGCTTTGGTGTTCAATTTGTGGTGGTAGCGTTTCCACATATGCAACCACTGTGCTAGCTGTGAATGAGTATTAGAGTGAAAGTTCTAGATTGTTTTGAAGATTTATGAGAGTTTATGAGAGCTAATTCAAAAAATTTGCATGGAGCACATTAAATAGGTATGTGATAACAGAATTTAAGAACGGCACACTTCAGTTTTTCAGGTGTGAATTAGTTTCACTGTAAAAGGCTAAAATCAGATATTCTAAATCAAAAAGAGCACTAGGTGACGTGCCACGCGTAATTCACGCGTAATTACGGAACACCCCAAACATCCGTGGTTAAGGACATTCTATTCCTCTACGCGCGTTGCGCTGCACTAAGAGTCAGAAATCACTTGATCTGATGCTGTTAAAACATGGGGAATGTTTATGAACACGCGCGGGCGAGCGTTTATAGTTTGCGCGTCATCTACGGTTGTCTGCGTTGCCGCTTGAACCACGGATGAACCGCTAAGCATGTTCTGTCTTCCCTGAGCATGAAATTGAGGTCCTATCACATTGTTTAGCCTCTGATACATCCAGACACATGAGACGCAAATTCCCTATAACAGGACTGCCGACAGATGTTTCAGCAATGTCACGCATAGCCACGGATATTTAGGGTCATGTGTTATTACGCGTAATTGAGCGTGGCATGTCACCTAAAGGTATCTGTATACAGCGAAAATTTTTATATGAAAAGATTCAGTTTTTTGCGGAGATTGCGTTCTTGCGGTACAAAGAAATATTTGAGCTGTTTTTAAAAAGCTAAATCTTTGCAAATTAGTCCTATGTTTATATAGGGGCGGCGGGACTGATATGGGCATCCTAAGGGTTTTCAGCCTTATTTTAGAGAAGCATTTCTTTTCGTCCTGGGACAATTCACAGGGCAAGAAGAGTGGATCAGACAACTTCCCAAAATAGATAGCGGTTCTAAGATTCAAAATAGAAGCGATTTTGTAAAGTGTCAAAATACCCATTTAGCCCCACACCACGGGGTAATATGGGCAGTGACTTGGGGCATTATGGGTTTCGAATATTTTGACTTATTAAATGTTGTTCATCAACGGTTTTGTCGTCTCCTATACATGATTGGCTCATCAAGATAAGAAACAAAAATGGACCATGACAGTATCGGCTGCGCATTGATAGCTAAACAAGGCTTGTTTGACTACATGACATGAAAAGTCATGAGTCATCATTTTATTCTATTTTGCATTTATCACAAAATACCAAACGTTGCATGAATCGCCTTTTCATATGCCACATCACTCATGTGCCCAATTCGTTCACGGTATTTGGTGCAAAGGTCAATTATCGTGGCTTATTGTGAATCACCACCGATATCATGCATGCACAAGGCTAGAAACAACACATGGTGGACTCATTCTTGAAGCTGAATAGTAATTAATTGCTAGCAGATAGGAAATGATATTTAATAGCCAACTGAAATATGTCTCGAGCGCTGTAAGGGCAAGCTAAACTGATGCTAATTTGAGAAGCAAGTTATGTGTTCATGATGAGAATTTTAAAAGAAGAATTTCTTTCATTTAGTTTGCTGTCTAGCTTTCTTAAGTAAGCTTGATAACAAATTTTCGACAAACTTCATGCTTTGACAATTTGTTTGAATCTACTCTCTTTCCATCAAATTCTTATAAGCTTTTTGTATTGATTCATAGTTCCATGTCTTTCTATAAATCTACTACAGATTCTGGGTATCTGTCTAGAAAATAAGCATGCCAGAAATAATAATAGTGATGATAAAAATGCACTGCTCATTTTACCGCAGTGATATTTTAGTAGTGGGGCTATATGGGCACTTTTCTTAGACTCACATTTTACGGAAACTATCAATCGTGGGCCTAAATGGAAGTTAGATCGTCAATCTGCATGTAATTACGATGACGGAGCAGTTTTCGTTTGCCTCGAACAATCACTCCATACAGAATGTGAGGCTCAGCCAAAAAAGCGTCTGATTTCATTGTCGTCACTTAAGTGATCAGATTTATGCATATTTTCCGTTATCCTCTTAGTGCTGCGCTAATGAACTCTTACTAATGGCTCTTACTGCGCTGCCACATGCGGACAAACAATGACCATGGCTCGATTTCTGTCGAATTTGAAGTTCATGCGAGCAATTGGTTCTTAGCTAGAGGCCAAAGAACTCAAATTACCCATATTAGTTCCGCCTCCCCTACTACCGAGATGAAGCCACTTTATAAGTAGTTAGATGTAAAAAGGAATGAATATTTGCTGACAAGCATCGTATGTCATTTAACTCAATCAGGGATACGGAGTCCCATCATTTTGATAGGACTCCGACTCCGGGTGGCAAGTATAAATAACATAATTTTTTGAAAAAACTGGTAACCTACATCATAGATCATTATAGGCTTACCTGAGCCTATCTTTAGTGATCATTCCTGCATGAATTATCAAGCATTTTCGATGAAAGTTTATCAAATGTCTCTTTAAGTTGGATGCATGCGACTCTGCTCCTCCCATCTTGTTGATGTGTGCTTCACACGTTTTTTCTCCAGTCTCTATCAGGCAGGAAAATCCCCATCCTTCTTCAAAAAATATTAGTATACTTTCGATTTTAATATGTGCTTTAGAGAAGCCATCACACACGATTACCGTGAGGGTGAGAGGCAACGTTCTCAAACAAGCTAGTATTTCATTTTTGTCTCTGATGTGACCCTTGGTGCGTACGTATGATCGAGGCTAGGAAGACTTGTCTTCTTTGCTAAATCACCGAGTGAAAATACTCCTTTTTGAAAAGACAATCCCATAGTTGACAATCCTATCACGGTTCATTCCCTCAACTGTTACATATTACAAGCTTTATATGCACTGCTGTCTCTGTACTTTTGTTTGACGGAGAAAGTTGACATCAAGACAGTGAAAGCTATGCACGAGGATAAATAATTTTCTTGTATTATATTTCGGGTCTAGTGATAGGCCGGAGTCCGGAGTCTCATCATTCGATAGGACTCCGACTCCGACTCCGCATCCCTGAACTCAATTTTCATCAGCATGATTCTATGATTCACATGGCGTCATTTCTTGAAGCTAAATAGCATGGCGTCATTTCTTGAAGCTAAATAGTAATGTGCACACATTTACATCTTATATATAATATTTAATATATATTATATATAATTTTTAATATATATATATATATATATATATATATATATTTATAATTTAATATATAAAGTAATTATAATGTTTTGCTCATTCAGTAGCAGGTAGATTGTGATATGATCACGTTCAAGAAAGTAATCTTATTATAATAAGGCTAAGCTTTAAAGTAGTGGTAACCCATGGAATTTCTAATTTAGCAAATCATGTTGCACCTCTGCAACGATGTCATGACATGGAGTATTTATAAATTACTTTTCTTTCTTCTGTATTAAATTCATGTACATTTCTCCAGAAGTGCAAAACTTTGTAGATCTCACATGTGGTACTGGGTCTCAACTCGAGTTCATTTGATAAAATTGAAACTGTCTACACATTGGGGATTTAATGAATGCTCAGTTGCCACTACCTAATATACCTACTCTATTATCTCACTTTTAGACTGTAAAAAGTGAAAAGTAGTGACATTTGGGAATGGTAAGCTTACACTTCAAAATTATTCACTGTCATTATCAAAGTGCGCAAGCTGCGAAAGGGAAGTACGGAATCTTTTTGTTACATGTTACTGAAGTACGGAATCTTTTTGTTACACCAAAAATAGTTAACATTTATTCGTGCACATGTATAATATCTCATTGACGTATCATGAGTGTTTCTTTTATACCTTTTCTTATCCATATTTTCTCCATCAGCCACCATCCTCATTACACGAGACAATCATACGATTTGTCTATTCATAACCATGAGATACACTGTTGTGATCGTGATGAAAATGGTTTCTGTGGGAATAATATTATAGTTTAAAATGGAACACAGACACCGACTTTGATATCAATTCAGAAGGTCTGTTAATCTTGCTGCGTCGCGCAATTTAATGATGTATTGTTAGATTATTGCATTCAGGAGTTAAACTCGTATTTCATTCGTAACTTGGATAAACGGATTAAAAAAACTATCTTGAGTAATTGTTAGAAGTGTCGCATTAACTGAACTATCAAAGCTTGAATAATTCATTATTCATGAATAGCTGAAGAGATTGGTAAAAAAATTCCAAGTTTGAATCTCAATTTGGAATCAAATAATATCATGTAATATTCAGAAACATTTTTGAAAGGCAATGGCTCAGCATTCAAGATCATTGATTGAGCACCGTAAATGCTTGACCGGTATATATTCACAGAACAGACAATATCACATTGCTTCATTTGAAGACACGCAGCAACTCAAAAACAGAGTCATGACTTTCATTAACCGCAAATTCAAGCGCAAGATAAGCAAGCTGGTAAGAATAATCTCGTGGTTCATATTCATCCAGTATTCACCATTACACTCACCAGTATCGCAAAACACAACAATTTCCCAACCCCTCAGAAGTCGATCAGGTGGACATCTCTCACACTTACAATTAGTTCTTCATCCTTTTCTCTGTGATATATCACAGCAAATCTGCAATATTTCTATGTTAAACGTCCGTGTTAGTATGCGTCAATATCCAACAACAATTACCAGATAAATGGGGCGATTTGACTTAAGAGTTAGGAGTAATTGAGTTCAAGCTTAAAAGTGCGTTTACAATTCAACTTTATTGCTACACTTGCAATTAAATTGCAGACTCTTAACATGAAATATTGCTAACACTTGTTCAAGAAAGCTTCTGAAACATCATCGATCCGGGAGACTTGCGAAGAAGTGCAGAAGTAATGACGCTTCATTGCGATCATTCTGCACTCATTATCGTGCGAGTGTCAGCAATTGTAACCGAAGTCTGCTAATGTGCGGATAACACATATAATGAGAGTTGAGGTTGCGCGTCATTCAACAAAGTGTCTGGTCCCATTTACACTCGAAATATTTTCACCGACACTTAGTGCAGCAACTTCGAAAAATGTCAGAAGTCTAGTGTCAGAAGTGAGTTTCAGAAGCATTTGCATGTGCAAATTCGGTGGTGGCAACAAAGTTGCACAGTCATGTAAAGGCACCTTATGGGTGAGCAAAAATGCGACTACGGAGATCGTCCGCGTCTATCTTCTAATCCGTCATCAACTTGAATTTGATTGAATTGTGATAAAGTTTCGCGTTTGTAATTTGCGAGGAATTGAATAGAATAACATGGTTGTGTCACATGATTGCGCCATTCATAAAACTTTGATATTTGTATTGCAAATTTTCCTCACAAACCACTAGACACTGCTGATAATTACTTCTCAGAGTGGCAGATGCTGTTTTAGGTGCACCAAATCTTATGAATCCAAATAAATGAAAGAAGGCAATTAGGACGAATTTAGCTTATAAACTTAAATATCTTTAATTTTCTCCCAATCGCAGGGGTCAAACATCATGACATCTTCCATTGAGGTGTTGTACTTTTCTTTATAAGATTAAATTTATTCGAATATTGATGACAGCAAATTTCGTCTTCACAAACTGTATGCGATGGTTATCGCTCTCTAGGATTCGTCGAGACCGAAGGTCGAGTGCGACAACTACCTTATTGCTTGACAGCGCGGCGGAGACGAATTGCACGGTTTCAGCACGCTGTCATACTTTGACACTTTAATCAACCATTTAGACAATACATAAAAAGGTCCGATCTATTCATCTTGTCAACACTATCATTCAATCTGAAACAGAGCTACCGATAGAACGCTAAGTTAGCGTGCTCATAGCGCAAACCATTGATAATAATTATCCGATTTCTATGGATCAAAATAGCAATGCACTGGCTTACCCACAGAATTAAATTGTTTAACCGCATCACTTTGCTAGAAGTGCAAACTGATTCAAAGCAATGGCACATGAAGGAACTTATTAAGTGGGCAAAAAGAATTTCTTAATACCTTGCAGAGATAGGAAAAATAGTCGCGCGTCGCTTGCGGATTGCTCTGAATTCCTTTAAAATGCTCCGATCAACACGATTCTTTCAGATTCGAAGAATTCAGATCATTGCGCAAAAGTTTTTTCTTTCTTTTTGTTGGTTGGTTCCGATCATTATTATTAAAGTTAGCAAAAAAAAAAAAAAAAAACGTTCACTGTTCAACTTTGAAATGACTCATGTCTCTTGTGTCTGATTGCTGTGTGATCGATTGAAAACAAAGTTCACTGAACGTCAGACAATTTAAAACTGTTAAATGTTAAACTGACTGCTCATTGTTTTTTTCGTTTCTATGTATTATGTTTTTTGTGCCATTTCATGTTCGTTACATGTTTTGTTCCAATCCTTTCTGTTTCTAGTCAAACAGAAGAGGCGACCGGTCTAATTCTGTGGGCTTACCAATCGCTCCATGATAGAGTTCTTGAAGTGAAAGTTACCTTAGCGTAAGTATAGCGTCGCTTATCAGAATATTTGGCAAGTGCTACAGAATAGCTCTGTACTTAACCATTGTAAATATCAATTGTTCTATTTCTATGTCCTGAAATGTGCGTCTGCATACAACGAATTCATAGCATACAACCACAGTGCGATAAGAAACTTTAATAGCCATGCAGCGATAAATTCTTTGATAATATTTATTGCACGATGAGGATTATTTATCGTCCGTCGAGCAATAATACTTTTTGCCCTTTTACGACCTTCATATAGGATGTGTTTGTATCGCCTTCCGTATTTCTCACCTATAGTCAAAATGTCATTCTTTCAGTCGGAAGCTTTATTATTTCACAATTCATTTGCTGTAAATTCCGTCTTGTTTGCATTTACTTACTTCTTTCCAACGAGACTCATAAATATTAGATAATAGTCAATTGCATGCTAACTCACAAAACACTGCACACTAACCAGGAAAGAAATTTTCAGTAAAGGGATCCGTAGTTGAAATAATTGACTGATTTTGATTCAAAAATATTACCTGTTCATGATTTATAAATCCCAAGATTTAATACCTTTTGAATGAGAATAAAAAGCATTTGCTACCGCTAAAACTAATAGCTGAAATGTTTATTTTTTCATCACTTGATCTAAATTTTGCTATTATCTTGAAATAATGAATATTTAACGAACCGTTCGGGAGCTGCGTCACGAACAACATATGAAAAGTTAACGCTCAACTAATGAAAAAGAATAATAACCTTTGAGAGGGAGCATGTTGGGCAGTTTGGAACTTCAAACTTCATACGATTATTGCTAGAGTGTATGGGACAACAGAGATTTAGTTTCTAAAAGGCGATTTGCAATGAGACTTGCTCATTCAAAGGATTCATCGAAGTCAACATTAATGTCAAGTCCATAATATGTCGACAGATTGATATATTCGTTGTCTAATTCACATAGGTGTTAAAATCAAATTTTTTAAACTTCGAGGATTTAAAATCCATTAGTTTTCAGGGTGAGTTTCAAATTTTGATAACTGCTAGAACAGGAAATGGATTATGCTTTCTCAGCTAGAAAACTATTTGTGAAATCTTCTTTTCAAAGGTTAAATATGTGATATTATGTTATATCTGAGAGCATGGTGCATGAAAGATGTATATTTAAAAGATATGTAGATTTTGAAAGCTCTACTCTACATGTTCTAAAACTTGTTTGTTTGGCACATTTGTTTGTGATCAAAATTTCGACGCAACCTGCTGCAAATGTTGGTATGCTTCATGCATATTAGATTACAACTATGTACAGTATATATGGACCAAAAAGTCCCCTCTCATTGTAATGGTCTAGAGGATGTCTCCTACATTAGCAGGTATAGACTATTCTGGACGTATGATATATTCATTAAATTACATTAACCGATTTGACATTCTTGTATACTGAAACAAGCTCGCATTTTACTAGCGATTCGATCATACTCGTATTTCGACATTTCCATGTGTTATTTGGTACCAGCGCACAGCCGAAAGGTTGGTACCATCATTCTGCTGACTGTTGAAGCATCCCGGTTTATAATATTTTGTCATCGCGACGCTCCCAATCAGTTTCAATCAATTCCAGAATCAGCATCGAATTCTCAGTCAAATGACCGTCAACGTCACCACATGCAAAGAACTACACAGAAATAGTCAAATATTTTTCCCATAACCGTCCTGTCTGTTTTGAAGAACAGGTCACATGCACAGGATCGAATTCGTCTACCAAATTTCTATCGTCACCAACAAACGACTACACAGAAAAATATATTGTCAAACAACTCTCCCATAACCGTCCTATTTGAAACTGAGTCTAAGCACACTGTCACATTTCCATCCGATTCCCACCATCAAGCCTGGTGCTTCGAAAATGTCAAATATTCTTGCACTTTTAGAAAGTATTTGCACTACGTCAGACCTACATTGCTTCCTAGGAAGATTCCAATGGATGATTCTGTCAGACTTGATGGAAAGAAGCTTCTGATAACTTGCCCCATGTGAAGATTTGGTTCTATTATTTGTTTTTCTTTTCTCCGGTTAGTTTGCACGTAAAACCAGAACTTAGACATTTTTTTCATTCATGCCTTGATGCTTCATGCAGGCCTATAAGACAATAATAAGAGACTTGATAAATACATCGTATCCAACTTGTTTCTGAAATGTATAACAATAAGCACTTGCTGTGAATCAAGTCGCGCACCAAAAGCTTAGATGCAGTATGAGTGGTTGAAGTATGGTTACAGAAGGGGCCTCCATATTGTTAATGGTCACCGATCAACTATTGATTAAAAAAGATTGTATTCAAAACAATAATCTTAGAACACAGGAGCTCATGTAATGTAACACAATTTACATGTTTATTGCAAGTGCTGGCATGTACTTTAAGCCTACATATAACATTTCCGCATCATTGCAAATGATCTGCTGTTTTACTTTTATATTATAAAGTTTATATAATAGCAGAAACAGTAGCTCGTCACCATGAAAAACAATGCTGTAGACACCACAGAATTAGACAGGTCGTCTCTTCTTCCGTTTGACTAGAAGGGAAACATTGGAACATGTAACGTTAATGAAATGGCACAATCTGCTGACTAAATACCATAGCAATCGAACAATGAGCAGCCAGTTCAACATTAAACACGCCAAATTGTGCAAAGTTTCAGTGACAGTTATCAATCGGATCACACAGCAAAGAGACACAGATGATGTCAAGTTCTTCAGAGAAGTTTGTGAACGTTTTTTCATGTGCCTGCTAACTTTTTTTAAAATGATCGGAGGGCCCAACATTATCGAGAAAACTTTTGCACAATGATCTGAATTCTTCGAATCTGAAGGAGTCGTGGCGATCGGAGCATTTTGAAAGAATTCACACCAATCCGCAAGCGACGCACGACTATTTTTCCTATCTCTGTAAGGTACTAAAATTTCTTTTTGCCCACTTATTAAGTTCCTTCATGTGCCATCTGTTTGAATCAGTTTGCACTTCTAGCAAAGTGATGCGCTTAAACAATCTAATTCTCTGGTAGACACAGTGATGCATCATGAATACCTTGGTCGCGTCCTAATCAGTGTGAGGCAGACGATACCACATCTATTGAAAACCGCATCCACAAAGCTTGAATTGCCTTTTAGAAAAAGAAACATAATTTCATTAACAGCTAGCACCTGTCACTAAAATCCAAATGAAAGACTTGCAAGTGTTTATTACAGACATCTTTAAATGCCCCAGAAACGATGACTTGGAAGCCAACGCAGTTGCACAACATAAATCCCAAAATCATACTCCTAACATACGCTTTATGACCGATGATAGTCCAAATGATCACGAAACGATAACTGAGTTATAATATCAGAACCAAACTGCCATAAACCACCGAGATCATTCACAAGAGGAAAATGAAATGGTTCGGTCATTTCACAAGAAGCAAACTTACTTCTTGAGTATAGAGTTGAAATAACAAATAGGCATGCTGAGAATCAGTCACTGCTTTCATTTGAGCGTATTAATACAATAGTCATTGACATAATTAATGAAACAATCATTGACTTGAATTGAAGTTTGTTTCATTTTTTTCTCAGGTATAATGCAATATCTCGCTTTCTATGTATTACCATTCAACACATTAGAGAATGGAGAAAGATCTATGGTGGTCAAATTTCAAATTTTGATATCGATACAACTGTCACAATTGCTTTTACAAATTGAACATAAACGTGAACTGAAATCCAGCTTTTGTAAAATAAAATGGCACACGATCAGTTTACCAGAGGTATGGCTATTGGAATGATTCGTTGTGGTAGAAGTTGTGCGGGTGTTGCCGAAGAGCTGCAACTATCGAGAGTCGTTGTTTGGAGGTGGTGGTGTCGATGGAAAGCAGAAGGAGATGTTAAAAAGAAGAAGGGATCTGGTCGACCAAGGAAGTCTGAAGGAAGGGTAGACGCACGTCTAGTTTTGGCTGCAAAGAGGAATAGATTTGTGTCAGTCCCAAAGCTAGTCGTACATTGGAAGAGTACCTCAAATATAGACTGTAGCGTTCGAACGGCTTACCGAAGATTGCGAGAAGCTGGCATTCAATCGCGACGACCAGCTGTCCTAATTCCATTGAGTTTTGAGCACCGCAGAAGATGAGTTGCCTGGTGTGATGCAGAAAGTCTTGTGGACCGATGAATCGAGATTCACTCTGGATTTCAATGACGGTCGTGTCAGAGTGCATCGTCTTCCAGGTGAACGCTTTGCCCCATGCTGTATTAAAGAACACGACAGATATGGTGGTGGAAGTGTTATGCTGTGGGGTGGCATTTGGCATGGCGGACGAACGACAGCAGTCATCATCAAAGGCACGTTGACTGGAGAGAGGTATCTCAATGGAATTGTGCTTCCTGTTGTTGCCCCAGTGGTCAGGGTGAAGGATCTCGTTTTCCAAGACGACAACGCAAGACCAAATCGCTCCTCGGCTGTCATTGCCACTGTTAGGAGATTGAACATTCAAACCCTTGACTGGCCTGCACGCTCACCGGACTTGTCACCCATTGAACAAGTCTGGGACGAGCTTGGGCGGCGAGTGAGAGACCGCTATTCACTTCCACCAGTGTCCCTGAAGATTCTCTCTGAAAGACTGACAGAGCAGTGGCTTCTCCTTGAAACATCCTTCATTCAGAAACTTTGTGAATCCATGCCATCTGGGATTACTGAATGTATTGGAGCTAGAGGGGGGTCACACGCGCTATCAAAGTTGAATCTGCTACATGCGTTGTTTTTCTGTGCTAGCGACTTGGTGGAGATTGTGACTAAATTATCAAGGTATCATACATACATGTATATATACCAGCCAAAAATGTAAACTAACACGTTGCAAATATTAATAAGCAACGTGTTTTGGTCGTGGTCCGCACCTATGCTTAACAAGAAAGCTCAAAATTATGTATCAAATGCAACTTTCGAAAACACGTTATATCATTAAAATCAAAAATTGTTTCGAAGGGTAATTCTTAATTTGGAAGAGTTATTCTTCATGCATCGTCTATAACCATTAGAATTCCGATAATTAAATATCGGATATTATAAATAATCTATAATGCCATCAAATCGAAATATCAATATTTATAGCCGGATGAATTCAATTTTGCAGAAATACAAATTTGCATTTAACTTGGATTATTGACTTGATGGTTTCTCTTTCAAATTCTTTTCGTTGTAATTAGGGAAATGTTGAATTCAAAGTATTTGCATATTTCACAAATAATCTTCATCGCAGAAACTTGTGTCAATTATCAGCGTCTAGTTCAATTAGTTACTTTACCGATATTACATATGTATTTGTCCATGTCAACTTTAATCGTCTGTCAGTTTGTAATATGTTCCGTAACAACAAACTTCTCAAATGAGAAGTATCTTGAAATCCTTTAATTACATATAACATCATTGTAGAAAGGGTATCAAGTTGGGATTTGATCATTACTTTGGCTTTTATCGAAGATAACATGTCTCAAATTGCTTTCTCAAATAAGTGAAACACGAACTGATTTTTGTTATCCGAAGACTACGTTAAACGCATAGTGTCACTTCTAAATGTTCATAAGAGTGCAATTTAGATTCAAGTTACGGACTCTTGGGAAACAAATCACAGATGATCACGCTATGATGGGTCAAGTGAAGAATAGTGATGAAGAATTCGTTTTCTCAAATCATCTCACTCACAATTCACTCCGAAGTTCGATAGGACTCCGACTTCATATGTAAAACACAAGTTGTTCAGCATGAGAAATAAGTAGTAGACTTGCACTCTAATCAATGCGCACGATTCTATCTCACCCTTAGATCAATAATGCTAGTTTACATGCGCATGAAGCAAATAATTACTAACTCCGTAATCATAGGCCTTGAGTTAGAGTCATAGTGAAAGCACGGAGTGCGCAAAACGCTAAAAAATGATGGATACCCATGATGTATATGCTTGATAAAATTAGTCATGTGTAGGAATATGAGCACAGCAGATGAAAGTTTTGATTTCGTAGCAATTAACGTCAAGTTCAGACAAAGCATATTATATATTTTTTATATCCACATTCTAAATTCTTGTATCCTTCAATCAATATGCGATTTACAATACCCACAAAGTGAAGCTCACTGTTAGCTGTCCACCGTTAAAAACAGGTAATACAACCCTAAACTTCACAGAAAATATCCGTATATATCTGTTAAAATGATGACGTCATAACGTGATGAGTGATGACGTAACAGTTAATATCCGTTCATAACAGATAAAAACGTCTGTTTTTACGGATATTTACAATTCAGACTGTAAAAAAACCGTGAAACTAATTTTACCTGTTAATTTTAGCGGATGTTTGAGGTTTACAGTTTACAGTGCGGTTTATCAATTCGTTTTGTATAAATGGCAAATGCGTTTTGTCAGTCATTCTAGTTCGAATGATTATTTTGAAGTACCTGAAGATGACCGCCGCATAGTGGTGGAAACATTTTACACCGCAAACAAGAAAAAACTAACATCTGAAGACTCTTTCCAACTATAAAAACTGAAAATGACTAGTCAGGGTCTCATCCAAGTTATATGTTCTTTTCATCACTTTTATTGAACAGTTCACGTGACCAGGTGTGGAATGTGAATCGCAAAGATGTGATGCTAGAACAGTCTGGCATAAAAAACGCGTTTTACCATCTTTGCACTCCGTTTACCCTTTTCCGTAAATTCATGCTAGACTTTACTTCGCAGAGAGTTTCACAATTTACGTAATTTTTGCATTCTGGGCAGGTAATTATATGTAGGCTATATTTTCTGGCAAAAATGCTTGGCCTGCAGACATGTCTGAAATCCTAATCTTGCGCACACGTCGCATGTTCTATGTCCAGCAGAGAAGGGGTCGAATAAAAATGTAGCGCTATATTTCTCCAGTAGGTAGAAGGAATCAGTGAAGCCTTTTATCAATACAAATTAGCTATAAGTGTACAATCATGACGTCAGATCAGATTTGTAGATAATTCGCCCACGTTCGGTTAATTTTTTGTCATGAATGATAATCGCCTGTAAATTTAATTTTTGGTTATAGAAAACCAAGCGAACGGCAAGCAATCGGCATATTAAAAGCTTATTTCAAATTATGATGATACTTTAGTATATAGCCGTAAACGTACCCAGTTGATAAAATTGATCTATCTAACTAAATTTAATTTCCGATAACGGCTCTCTTTCTATAATATCTTTCGCATGAGAAAGATAATCATATCCCATAAATCACCCTTGTACGCTTATAGGTTGCCAACAGTCACTTCGATGACAGCTGTCATTCTTTTCGCTGAATTATTACAATTCTGATAAACTTATTCTGTAATGTTATGTACTATAATAAGGAGATTATTATAGGGAGAACCTATATTTATGTGAACATTATATTTGATTATCAGTTATTATAATAGTCTTTATTAAATTCATGTCCAATACAAGTGACATTTTTGTGTCGCACCCTGTATAGATGATTTGTGGACATGACTTCTACTGATGATTTGCTTTTAATATATGAAATGATCTCAGGTTTGGAATCAATAGATTGTTAGATCCAGAATTCACTAAGCCATGGACAACTGCCACTAACTTGAATCAATGAAGATAATTAGTGGAGACGACAACTTGAATTCTTAATGATTGATTAACATAATGAATTTATCAAGCAAATAAAAACCTGAGACAACTCTCATTTGATAAAGTGTTTAGCGCGTTTTGCTATTCTACGCATTTACTCTGAGGTTAATTAATAATCTTGCTAACCTTTGAATATTCGAACGAAGATAAATTACTCCACCCCTAGACTTGTAAAAGTCAAGAAGAAAATCAAGAAGTCTGATTCCTGTTTGAAGTAAAAGGTTCGTTCGCTGTCTCTTTCAATTATTCAAAGATAAGAAGAATTGTGAACTATGTCAAAAATATAGTCCATACCAAAATATTTTCTTTAGAGAGCAAGCGATCGTCATTACATCGATGTCTTTATGATTCCATCATCATAAAGAAGATATCATTAAAACTACTACATCGATTTTTCAGCAAAATTCTGATGATCACGATGCCTAAAAATTACTTTAAATGCAGATTTACCGAAGTTTTTGCATATTTTGCAAATCTGATAATTTGCAGTCATTCTATAAATTGCACATATTGCGTTAGCTGTCAAATTAATTAAGCCTCATGATCAAGGGATAGGTAGTATAGGAATATACAGTGACTTTGTGTTAGAGAGCTCGCTCTGTGTCCAGCAGACCCGAGTTCAAGACTATGTTGAAACAAACACAAAACATAAAAACATAGAGTAAGTATGTTATGTAGAGTAGCAACTCATTATTAATTAAATACCCAATGTGGATGCAGTTTCAGTTAGACGCACTTGAGTTGTGACCCAATACAACATGCGAGACATGCAAAATTTCACACTTTTGGAGAAATTTACTCGGATTTGACTGATCATGATAGCAATACAGGGGAAAGACTAGTATTTCACAAATCCTCAGTCTCTTGACAACCTTGGAGAGGGAATGTTTGTTAAATGATCAATTCGATAGGTTAGTGCTGCTTTAATACTCAGCCTTAAAAATAAGAGTAGTTCATTCTAAAGCATGATCACATCACAAACGTTTTATAGATTAGGAAGAGCCAAGTAGATTGTTAGAATCTATCAAAAATTGCTTATTACTGCAATATATTTCCCCTACTATCCGTAGGCATCATCAGGCAGTTAGTGAAAGATTTAACAACAAATAACAACAACAATTTTGTCATTTGATAATGATTCCACCAACCTTCGTTTGATAGAAGCCTATTACATCAACAAGTTAAAACCAAACATCAACTCAAGACACGAACTTGACAGTTATAGAGATTTCCTCTTTCATTGACTTTGTTATTCCACAGTAATCAGATTTTTAATTCACATCCTATTTCTTCCCTTTTTTCTTCCTGTCAGGTCATTTACTGTAAATGCTAATGGTACTATGTAACCCTTTACTACCTGCCGCATAGCTCCTTCTCTTCTCTTACCATAGTTTGCATATTTTGTACATCTTTTTTATTTATCCCTTGATGTGAATTTCAAATTTTATTCTGTAAATCTTTCACTAACTGCCTGATGATGCCTACGGATAGTAGGAGAAATATATTGCAGTAATAAGCAATTTTTGATAGATTCTAACAATCTACTTGGCTCTTTCCAATCTATAAAAATTAAATGAATAGCCAAGGAATGTTCCCAACATCACAAACTATCTGCCACTGAAAGAGCAAGATATCATAATCAAAGACAATGATAATAATTAACTTTAGAAGACGTAGATGGGTCCACATTACTATTCAGATTCAAGAAATGAAACAAATTTTGTGAATCATAAAATCATGACGATGAAAACGGAATTAAAAACTTAAAATTTCAGCCGAGAAGCACAAAAATCTCGACTTTTTCATGAAAACTTGCATTGTAATTCGGTAATTTCCTTGATAATCAGCTTAATTTCCACTCAATTAGAATACCTGTTGGTAAACTTTGTTTCATTTTGACAGCTGATAAGTTTCAGTCTAATATATGGAGGTACCAAATCGCTAGTATATAAACGCAGTAATAATTTGCAAAAATTTAGCTTCTTGAAATTGATCAAATATTTTTTAGACCGCAGGAACGCAGTCTCCGCAAAAAAACTGGATCCTTCGGTATAAAAAGTTTCACTGTATGATGAGATGTTCTTGAGTCGACAGTCTACCTACTATATAGTGAATCCATGCTTAAATATATATTGCAGCAAACATTCTTTCTGAATTCTCAATGTCGAAGAGACATGGTTGCTAGATTGCTTTTGAGTACTTAATAAATGGCTGGCCGACAGCTTTCATTTTACTGTATTCGGCCGAAAAGCAGCTGTCTCACTCAAGCTAAGTGGAAACATAGAAGAACACTGAGATGATCATTTAAAGAAAATAGTACAAATGAAATTATACAAGGGCATTTTTCAGCTGTCCAGCACTGTTTAGGTTGGTCAGTGCGCTTGTGTATGTCCAAGCATTTCCAGCAGTTATAATGAAAACAAATATTTGAACTCAAGAGGAAATAAAAGAATATTTTGCCTTTTTAATTTCAACATCTTCGATAGACGTCAATGTCACGATGTGACTAAGTATTTACATGTGCTATGTATTTATGTCTATGTCATTTCTGAGTTAATGCTATGTCAGATATCGGCATTAGCTGTGTTATGTATCTTAGACTACATGATTTGAATGTAATTAAATTCCTGATCTCCGACTTGGCTAGTGCTATCTCGGGGCTACTGAGTCCAGCTATATTATTACAGTCAAATATATGTTAATAAGAGAACCCAGATTTTTTGCACATATTTATATTTATATTTACATTCATTCATGGATTGTGCAAGAAAGTTAAATTAAAGAAGGAAAGATATTCTATTGTTTTTTCTTGAATTACAACTTGATAAGCTTTTTGAACTTGAAAGTAAAAGAGACATGATCAATAATAGGATTTGCCACACTAACAGACATTAATAGCACAGAAATCGCTTGATGTATCTCGAATCACTTTTCGTCTTTGCATCTGATAACTGTTCAGACACTTCAACGACACCTTATTTCAGTGACAATATTGAGATTCACAAGTGAAACAATTTGCGGAGATCAGCCAAAATAACATTGAATAAGCATTTTACAATTTACAATTCCTTGCGCGTGAATAATTAATTGTTGACATTTCTTTCTTGCACTATACAAGTATTTGATCAGGCCTTTGCATGATGCCCATATTCAGCTGATCCTCGTATTCAAAAAAGGAATTAATAATTAGATGCCAGAATCAAGACAAATAAATATTCATTATTGAAATTTACATATCGCTCCATATTGTTATCAAACTTCCTGTCATTCATGTCCATAATTCATGAATGGCCATCATTATGCTGTTCCGACATGACGCTGTTCTGATGATTGTGATATCATGTATATTCGATTGTAATACTGATGTTCATGCAAAACGATTGCATCCTTTCTTGCTTCAACGATTCAATCATGATCCTCCCTCTTGCCGACATCACTTGTGTTATAAAGATAGGAGTACAAAAAAAGTACTTAAGTAATCAAATTCTGTAAAAGATGTCCAATAGAAAAGGCATCTGTTAAAGTCATCTGTATAAGATAAAAGCCTATTTTAGAAAGACCCTATTATGCATTCGTTTCAACACGAAAAAATAGCGTTTGAAAATGTGCCTTTTTTTGTACAACGATTAATGAAGCGACTTATAAGATCGCGTGCATCTCTATAGGGATCTTTAAATATACCGGTATCTTCCAGTTCGAGAGCAATACAACAAGGAAATTTTCCGAGAAAGCTAATCATGTTTGTAATGTGCCTAATTAATTTTCATAAAACTAGTTGCTCCATGGCCATGTGGTCCACATATAAGAGAAAAGTGATTAATTTAAATAACTGACAAATCGATGTTGACGACTCATGCATCTAAATTACTTGCAATCTGAATTTATAAGGAATTATCTTTATTTTTTACTGCTCGAATACAGCCTCTACAGATACATGCCTAATCTTTGAATTGAGATGATAGCGCAGGTATCAACTTTCATCTCCTGCATCCATTCAAGAAACTCAAAAAATCACTAGGCTAATGATGGCTATGCTGCTCGAGCAACAGTAACTCTGGCGTGCAGAGCCTCGAATCGTGTGATATGCATGCTGGGTATGTTCTTAATTATGCATGTATTACATAGTTTTACGCAATTTTTCATAAGTACCACAATGCAACTTTAAGAATTGTTGTCGACACATTCAATCAAATTACATCTATTTCTTGACTTGACATGCAAATGAATGATGATAAAAACATGAATTTTAAAAATGGTGCGTGGGAGCATTGACAACGATATTTCGGTCATCTGTTTGCATTGAAGATGCATTTGTTGTTGGATGATGGCGGAGATGTCGATGTACTCGTAGCAATAAGGACCAGGACGTTGGTCCGTGATAAACAAGAAATCAGAGGGATTATTGTTAGCTGTCCGAGTTAGCAACCAAGACTGCCTGATATTTCTATCTGCGAAATCCATGTTATAGTGTTGTTGCATGCTACTCATGAGAAGTCGATGAATATTGCAATCATTCTAGAGATTTCAGAGTGCCAGTTTGCCTTGGCATATAATAGACGGATGTCCTCAGACTTGAAAAAATTAAGCACGAAAATTCCTTGGCAACCACAGACGCTACTTTTCGCACTACAGGGGCTCGTCAGTACGGATTCTAGATATTTAAGCTAGTTAGGCCATTCCGAGCCGCATTGATGAGCCCCTGTAGTGCGAAACGCAACATCTACGGCTGCCACTTTCATGTTTAATTTGTTCAAATCTGATGACATCTTTCTAATTCTTGATTACTGATAGTAGCAGATAATGGAGAGTTGTGTATGATAATCCATGCGTAATTCTGATTCGAGCTTTCTGTTCGAGGATGAAATATAGTTGGACGAGGCCAAGTCGAGTCCTATTACATTTCGTCTGAGAACTTTTTGAGCAGAATCAGAAATTAGGATAAATTATCGTACTTAATTAACTCTTTGATTCTAGATCATTGAAGTATCTTTCTGGGCCTATGGTCTTTCACGAAAAATATCATCAAATTTCGCATTCGAAAGTCGCAAAATTAGGGAATTTCTCATTTTCTGAGAAGTTTGCTAATTCTTACGGTAAATGAAGTTCTTGATGTTAGCTAGCTGGCCGGCCTACTTTGCACACCCGTGGTGTGCAACGATGACGGTTTGTGTATGAGTACGTATATAGTAGTCGTTGATACCCTTTTCAAGCATCAATAATCCTTGCGACCTCAACTGTACAACTCATTGATGCTTTCAAAATCTAGGCAGGATTGTTGTATAGAACTGGTTTTGACCAGAATCTGGACGACCTGTAACATAGAAATTCGTAGAAGATCTCAAACTTCCAACTTGTATTCATGTTTTACATGAAGTCTATGGATCGATGTATAAGTGGACGATGTAGTTCACATGAGATTTCGAAGTATGCCGCGTTAGCGGCCTCTGATTTGTACATTACTTGCCGGGAAATTACATGTGGTAAATCTATTATGCATCTAATAATAAATTATAATCGAAAATCTTTAATAATCGTAATAAATTACTGCACATTCTAACACGTTATCAGACAGAGAAGTTGTGTTCAACAACACTGATAGGAATTGTATGTCTAGCTTCAACGGCAATGGGTTGGAGATCGTATTAAAAACTCCCACAAGCAGATACTTTAGATAGAAGAATTTTATGAAGAATAAAACTGATCACGAAATCCGCATTGGGAGCTTCGGTGAATGAAGACGTCTGCATATCGCAGTGACAAAAATGCCCTTGGATCTTCGTTCAATGTAAAGATGTCAAAGCCAATGTCAACTCATAGATTCTATGGCGCTTCATTGCTCTTGAATAAAGTCCAGTAGTCCAGTTTTAGATCAACTAATTGGAAAATCGATAAGAGTGGAAAGTTATTTAAAATCAAACGTTGATGGTAAGGTGCATTTTCTTCCATACGTTTTCTGCACGAATGGACGTGTTGGGATATGCAGCGGTCGATTTTGCTGGATTATGATGCATTTCACAGCAATTAAATGGTTTTACAACTTGATCAATGACTTCTGCTTATACACACTGCCGTCATCCACAAGCTTGCCAAAATCACCGGTCTCCAGTTCAGTGCATACTACAATTGACTTGGTAATGCCCGATGTGGTACTCTCCAGTATCTAAATTTAATGACTGTATGTTTTATGTGCCACGAATCTTATGGCCATGGCCATCAGTATTGAAGAACGTCATCTCTAGATCCAAGAATCTCTCAACAGACAAAGAAAGTTGTCTCTGTGGTTCGCTGGTACGAGCTGCATCCACAATGCGCACACTTGGACAATCACACAAGTCAGAGATAGACGAATAGTCAATTTCTATCATAGCTATACATTGCTTACAATGGCTGGGATAGAATTATGTCCCCTTTAGGGTGCGTTTGTACGTGTAACTTGATTGCCGACTTTTTTCGATCCATGATGAGTCAGAAAAGAATGGACAAACAATGGAGACAAAGGCATGCCTTCAATAGTCCTGCTTCGTGCGTCACCAGACAATAGCAATTTAGTCTATGGTGATAAAGAGAAATGCATTGATGTCATCAGCTTATTATCCTGAGTTTTAGCTGACACTTTTACTCACTCACAGGACAATACGCTGATGACATCAATGCATTTCTCTTTATCACCATTCGTTGAATTGCTATTGTCCGGGCTGATTTGATGCAAGCGACAGCATCACCGCTCGAAATTCCAAGCAAGCATCAGAAATCAATTAAGACTGCACAGAATACAGTGGAAGATGTCTACAAAATCTTTTTGTATGCGTCAGAAGGCCTATGGTCAGCAGCTGATGTCGACAAGCTTACTGCATTGTCTAACTTTTGAATAAATCCCCTATCCTTTATCATTGAAATTAAGTCAAATGTTGTAGAAGATTTTTGCAGTCCAGATTTATTGACACCGTTTAGTGAATAAGCCTAATTTAGAATGCGATGTGAAGAGATAGCAGGCCTGGCGCCTACTGTTGTTTTGATGCATGGGTTGCGGAATTCCAATGCCGACGGAGTGGGTTTCAGTCCGCACACAGGGAGTCACTGAATATAGTGACAACTCAACACATCCAGTCTAAAAATCCTAGAAATTGTGACTAGGTCTAGTTGATAGCCAAATGATTTGAATTTTATTTAAACAATTAATGGCCGAATCATTTTCAAGAAAGAAAATTTCAAACTGAGTTTGTGTGCATTCTAGATGCCACAAAAGGATCTTTTTTCTTCTGGTTGTAAATTTTTGCGGTCATGGGTGGGCAAACCTCCGTGTCGAAATGTTGTGAAAACAGTGTTGGCCTTTGATGGGTTAAAAATAAAGAAATGACGAGTAAGCTAGTACGTAGGTGAAATAACAATGGAGATCGTGAAGCGACAGTGGGGAATAGAGATTACATAAAAGAGGCTAGAGATGTTTTAAATATCCCTGACATGTATCACTACGAGATACAAAGTTGCCTTTTTTCACATTGTGCCATAGCTAAATTAAGCACAATAATGTTTTACAAATATACAGGTATCGTGGAAACAGGATTTAGATAACAAAGTCAACTTAGTTTTAATACATGCAGCCGAGTTGTACCTAATATTATTGATACAAATTGAATTGACAAATTATTAATCACAAACTATTAATCTAATTACCAATCAACAAATTTTTACAAGGGATGTATACCGATGGATGCACATAATATGCATAATTTCAAATCTCGATTCCCTGATTGAAACTTCAATTTGCTGTGACACGCAATAGAGACATCTTTATATTTCATTATCATCAATTGATGAATGAACAGAATGCGTCAATATTGATGTACATTTCATTGATTAATCAATAATGTTACAATTCTCTTTCAGATGCTGTGGTATACCACTATATTTGCTATATTCACTGTCCTTTGGGCCTTCGCATCAGCGACATCAGATGAAGTGTGTCCAGATGTATGCAGGTAGGTGAATCCAGTCTGCTTTCGACAGACCGTAAATTTGATCTGATCTATAATCTGTTTGAAAATCGATGCGTTTTGGGATTATAGCATTCCATTGTATGTACATTTCAAAATTGGTTTCATATCTCGTCTTTCGGACAGTGCATGAGTAAACAAAATTTTTTCAGAATCATTAACGAAAAAATTACAGAATAACTGCATCAAAAGTGAAACCTGTGAAAAGGGGAGTTATAGAAGGTTAAATGTCGAGGCACAATGCATGTATTGCTTATTTTATAAAGTTCACTTAAAACAAATTATCCGTCGATGACGGACTCTGTTGACGACATTCTCGCAGTTATTTTATATAGGCTATGTAAACGAAAACATCAATCACTCGCTGTGCCATTGTTGTTTTAGTCTTGCAGGTAACTCACGTATGACAAAATTCTTGCTAACATTTTCGTAAGACAGCCTCATTCAAAAATCAATTTTGAGAGCAAAATGTTGGAATGAATGATCAGCAGAAAATATTTTATAAAATATACGTACACGAATCTTATTCAAACAGGGTGTTAATTTTATATTTGAATGAAAATAGGATCCTCTGCAAGACCTTTCGATCTCTGCTTAAGGTAGAGATAGGTCCAATTACGTTTCGTTTCTGAGAAATATTTTGCAGTGTAATTCATTATTCAAGCACGAATACCGGAAATGTCAAATAGCAAATAATCAATTAACCACTCCAGACCTGTTAATTTTCGAGCTTCCTTGTCAACCGTGGCTGGGACAACAGATCTACTTTAATCAAGTCTTAAATCTACGTTGTGAAAATGTGATAGACTTCACAATGTAGGGACCACAAGGAAGACATTTCCTGATAACACTTCCCAGAAACATTCATTTGTAATTCTCCATCTTTTAATTTGTGAATCAATAATCATCTTTAGAATAATTGAGGCGGATTCTTGATTGCCCATTGTCCGTCCTCATGCTTCACTATGATAATGCAGAAATGAGTTCTTTGTCTTAATAATGTTGTCAATGCGCATAATAACATATTCACTATCTTTTTCTCTTTTCATCTCCATCTTGTTGGACTATTCTAGGAATATTTTCGTCTTGCAGAACTTCTTTACAATTCAATAGCATTGGCAATTTTCTTTCTAGGTAATGTGATATTGTCAGCAGCACATCACCTTCGGGTTCCAATCTAGAGATCTGTTTCGTTTAGAAAATCTCATTTTCTCCACAGACGATCCGTAGCTTTGCTGACAATATGCTTATTGATGAGATGTGTGGCGAATCAATCAGAAGACGTTGTTTCTTTCATTATATAAATGACAAATGCGTAGTCAGGGCTATGCTATTAATTATTAAAATGTTATCGAATCTCCGAAGGGTTGTTAACAATGTTCGCAAATATTTCTCAATCTTTGTAGTACAGCTCCATCAACAGAAGTTGACTCTCTATAAGCATGGCATTCAAAAGTTAATTTCCTGATATTGTTAACAGCTGATTTAACAAGTGCAATTCAATAGTCTAATTGTGAAATGAATTATTGCTCTATTAACTAATCAGAATAGTAATCGCGGAAAAGTGTATTCATTTCGTTTGAAATAGCTGTCTTTTTTATTACTGTCTTATTACAAACGTATTCTGTACTGGAGGTTTGAAATCTCATGGCTACATAGCATGCATTCTTGAAGCAAACAACTGAGGCTTGTAGGTAGAGAGGTACAAAATTATCAGGCTGCACTTGCACCCCAAGCTTGATACATATGTACTCATCTGAGCTTAGGAGAAATTCAGAGCTTTAAATATATAAATAAATAAATGAAACTTGTTTATACTTGGAAGCACATTATTCCCGGAGCCTTTCTTCCATGTGGCTGAGTTGCCATTTATCCCACTCTCATTCTTCTGCGTTGAGTGTTTAGCAAAAATGTAGATTGTACGTATTTTGAAAGTCCTAGGTTTGAACCAATGTCTCCCGGATGCGGAGCGAACACTCTACCACAAGGTCACAACGCCGGTGAGTGAGTGAAGGCTGAAGGAATTGCTCAGTAAAGTTGCATAGTTTGCAGTGGGTAATTAGGAAATTAATTGAATTTTCCAGTTTATTCAGAATTTCTGTACAGTTTGTAAAGATGATAGTATTCATGCGATGATGAAGCTCATTTATTATAAAATACTTGTATAATTCTTAGTAATTTGCATGATTAATTGAAGTAGTCCTTTGGAGGACTGGTAACAATCTCCAATCCGAACCAATGTTGCAACCATTGAATCAGTTAACCAGTTCTTAATGCAACTCTATGCAGCTCTCACATGGCAATTAATTAGAATTAATCAGTTATTGTCTAAAGTGGAAATCGTAAGGCTACTGTTGCTATACAACTAACAGATACTTACGCCGCCTACATGTTCAACACAGATGACTCACACACAGTACACGTGCTGGTTGTAGAAATGGAAATAGACTAGCAGCGAAGGAAGTTAGAAGAAAGTGGACATTATAAAAAAACATGAAACTAATCGATAAAATGAAAGTTTAGTCAATCAGGTTATTTGATGTCAAAATCGTCTTAGATGTCTGTAAAGTTAGATAGTGTGTGCATGTTAAATCCATCATTATAGGCCTAGCATTGATATGTTTTCAAAATTGAGTAAATTGCTATCTTTCAAGACAGCTTTATCGAGAAATGGTCAATAATATCAATTTTAGGAAATACGGTTATAATTATTTTTAATTTACAAATGCAAGCTACTACTTAAATAAGCGGCTGATTACAGGCACTTCTATATGAATAGTTTTTGAAGATAAATAGCATACCAAATTCTTTCACAATGCTTCAGCATGTTAATATGATTGCCTGGTAACTTGCCCTATCTATGTCACAAGTATGCTGATAGAAAGTCAATGACCGAATGAAATGAATCATGGAAGATTTAGATTTTGGTTTAAGAACGATAGCAAGAATTTGCTCATTTATTCATTTTGGTGAAAAAAGAATCGGCAGAAAATGTAGGATGTCAAATTTTCAGTGCATTTAGAATAATCGTCTGATCCATCATTCAGGAATGAATGTATCGGTAGCATCTGAGTGATCTTTTGTTGTGGAAAATTAGCTTCATACATTGTCTTTCAAAGCAGAAGGAAATGTGATTTTCAAAGCGCTTTTAAAGTCTTCTAAGACAGAATTACCGAGCATAAATGCATACAGAAGAAAAGTTCTACACTCGCAATCTCAGAGAATTGAAGAATGAAAGCAAAATTGGGCTGACGATCGATAACCACTGAACAGATTGATAGTCTGTTCGAGTTGAAGACGTCTGTGCGACTTCTGTCGAATACGTACATGCAATTTATCATCTTTGATAATGTAATTAACATTTGCAATACTTTCTATGCGGTAGGCAATGAGTGCCCTAGAGCACTCCTGACTTTTGGTCGAAAATCTCTAACAAGCATTAAGATAATTTAGTTAATCCACATAATCTGACATTGATTTTTTGTTAGAAAGCAATACATATTTATTTCAGTAAGAATGTCAGTAAAGGCAAGTAATACATTCACATCATCAACAGTACAAGACACATGCCGAAGGCTATTAAGAATGAAGCTGACATTGAAATTGAATTCTAATCATAGCTGTGATCCTAGCTCAATTCTACACATTGATTTCAATTGATCCTAGAATGCATTCTGTCAGTGTATAACTTAAACTATGCCATATTATCCTCTAAATATGTGAAGGTAATCTGCTATGATATGAACAATGTCTGAGGGCAATATAACATTGTTCAGACTATCTATGGTACTATTTGCTAATAAGCGGTCAACAATGATGAAAAAAGCGGTCATGAAATGGCTAAGGTAATTATAATAACAATAATGATAAGGCTACAGTAATGTAGCATTATATCATGGATTTTTAGGGCAGTAATCAGACATAGGCGAGGCTGCGTTAGCAACCGAGACTGTCTGATATTTCTGCCCGCAAAATCCATGATATAATGCTATTGTATGTAACTCTTGAATAGTCTATGAATACTGCAATTATTGATCACTGTTAGTAACAGAAAATGGAGAGATGAAGAAATCTTTGATTGACTTTTATTGAAATCTATGAAAGTTTGCTCTCTCAATAGATTTTAATTCATGAAAAGTTTGAAAGTCTATGAATGTTTGCAAGTGTGAATAGATTTGAAATTCAGATTTCTATCTAAAAATAATTTGAAATATCAGTTCACCAATTCATTCATTAATGGAATCTCAAGATAGAGTGACGGACGACGCTTCATGGCTATCTGGTGCGGTGAGAGTTCTATGTGAAATTGACGGGCATATAATGGTGCATTATATACCCTCCAATGCCGGGCAATAATGCATTTCAAACTCCTTTCAATCATTTCTATGACCTCCAAAGCCATCGAGAGTGAAATACAATTATGTTTATACATAGATTTATCAATTGAACCTCTATAAAATTTTACCGATAACTCTGATACATCCATGGACGCCTAGATATATGAAACACACATAAGCTAGATATACTCATTGACAAAATTTTTGAAACATTGACTTCTTTAACTTCTTTCTTTTTGACTGGTAATAATACCTTGATAATTTAGTCACAATCTCCACCAAGTCGCTAGCACAGAAAAACAACGCATGTAGCAGATTCAACTTTAATAGCGCGTGTGCCCCCTCTAGCTCCAATACATTCAGTAATCCGAGATGGCATGGATTCACAAAGTTTCTGAATGAAGGATGTTTCAAGGAGAAACCACTGCTCTGTCAGTCTTTCAGAGAGAATCTTCAGGGACATTGGTGGAAGTGAATAGCGGTCTCTCACTCGCCGCCCAAGCTCCTCCCAGACTTGTTCAATGGGTGACAAATCAGGTGAGCGTGCAGGCCAGTCAAGGGTTTGAATGTTCAATCTCCTAACAGTGGCAATGACAGCCGAGGAGCGATGTGGTCTTGCGTTGTCGTCTTGGAAGACGAGATCCTCCACCCTGACCACTGGGGCAACAACAGGAAGCACAATTTTCATTGAGATACCTCTCTCCAGTCAACGTGCCTTTGATAATGACTGCTGTCGTTCGTCCGCCATGCCAAATGCCACCCCACAGCATAACACTTCCACCACCATATCTGTTGTGTTCTTTAATACAGCATGGGGCAAAGCGTTCACCTGGAAGACGATGCGCTCTGACACGACCGTCATTGAAATCCAGAGTGAATCTCGATTCATCGGTCCACAAGACTTTCTGCATCACACCAGGCAACTCGTCTTCTGCGGTGCTCAAAACTCAATGGAATTAGGACAGCTGGTCGTCGCGATTGAATGCCAGCTTCTCGCAATCTTCGGTAAGCCGTTCGAACGCTACAGTCTATATTTGAGGCACTCTTCCAGTGTACGACTAGCTTTGGGACTGACACAAATCTATTCCTCTTTGCAGCTAAAACTAGACGTGCGTCTGTCCTTCCTGCAGACTTTCTTGGTCGACCAGATCCCTTCTTCTTTTTAACATCTCCTTCTGCTTTCCATCGACACCACCACCACCTCCAAACAACGACTATCGATAGTTGCAAGTCTTCGGCAACACTCGCACAACTTCTACCACAACGAATCATTCCAATAGCCATACCTCTGGTAAACTGATCGTGTGCCATTTTATTTTACAAAAGCTGGATTTCAGTTCACGTTTATGTTCAATTTGTAAAAGCAATTGTGACAGTTGTATCGATATCAAAATTTGAAATTTGACCACCATAGATCTTTCTCCATTCTCTAATGTTTTGAATGGGAATACATAGAAAGCGAGATATTGCATCATACCTGAGAAAAAAATGAAACAAACTTCAATTCAAGCCAATGATAGTTTGTTTCATTAATTATGTCAATGAGTATTGTCTCAATTGATGCACTTCATCTTCTAGGTGACGGCCGCTGGCTAATGGCATGTCCTGAAAATAAATCAGCATTTTTACAACATTTAGACGCGACTATCAGTTCCGTCATTAATGATTCATCTGGAACAATAGCATCACATTCCAATAATCAGCATGTGCATGATCAATCGAATGAACAGCCATCACAACAAGTACTGAATCAATTGACACAGCCGAGCGAAAAAATAACCAACCGAGTTTGCCTCCACTGTTCAAGATGTGTGGTCAGGCAAGGAAAACAATGTGATCTCTGTCAGAGATGGACACACTTATCTTGTGCGAAAATCACAAAACAACAAGCCGCCACTCTGAATACTTGGCGGTGTAGACATTGTTTAATCCCTACTGATCTGCAAAGAAGCCCGATTGATATTCGGCAGTCAAACAGAATGATTCAAGTTTCAGACGTGCGGGCAGCAATAAGAATAGTGTGCTCAACCGACACTCCTGACTTTTCCGATGAAACCGAAATTGAATTAAGAAGTAAACATCCAAGTGCTGCGGAAGACGAACATTTTCCAGAGATTGTAACAGACATCAATACGGACGTAACGATCTCTGAAGTGCGAGCTGCAATCAAATCTTTCTCAGGCGCCTCAGCAAGTGGTATAGATGGCATTCTACCATTGCACTTGAAAGATCTGACAACTGAAAATGTTGGACAAGCTGCTGAACGGTTGCTTTCATCCTTGAGAAATCTGGCTGTAACAGTGATTTCCGGATCTTTGCCACCTTTCGCACGGGAATTAATATATTCAAGCAGACTTATCGCGCTGAAGAAAAAAGCCCGCGGCATACGTCTAATTGCCATAGGGTCAGTTCTCCGTCGCCTTGCTTGCAAAATTGCAGTTTTGAAGGCCACCCGCCGAGTTAGCCCTCAGTTAGAGCCTGTTCAGTTGGGTGTCGGCATCCGATCCGGATGTGAAGCTGCTGCTCATGCTTTTCGAGGTTTACTCAATAATGACAAAGCAAGTAAGTATGTTGCTGTCAAATTGGACGTTCGGAATGCATTCAATTCACTACGACGTAATAAAATGATTGAAGCAATTGCTGACAGGACTCCAGAATTATTACCTATGGCCTAGCAGGCCTACAAGTCACCATCGGTATTGTGTTTCGGTGAAAAGATTATACTTTCAGAAAGGGGTGTTCATCAAGGAGACGTAGCCGGTCATCTTTTCTTTTCTCTTCCTATTGATTCTGTAGCTTGTTCACTGCAGTGCCCATTCAGTCTGTGGTATCTCGACGACGCGACTATTGCAGGCCCACCAGAAAAAGTTAACGAAGACGTTCAGAGAGCTGCTGATGGTTTGCGATCCCTTGGTCTGGATATCAATGCATCAAAATGCAAACTGATAAATGTTGGTCTTGATGATCATGACTTTCAACAGGTGATGGTACGTTTGCAAGATTTACTTCCAACTCTGAAGTGCCCATCAGAGGGTGAACTGACATTACTAGGCTCTCCACTGTCAAACCTTGCAATTAATAATGACTCCAGGAAATGGAAGCATCGATCATTTTTGCTTGCGAAAGACTTGAGTCTGTCAATTCTCATGTTGCATTTTACCTGCTTAGCCGGAGCTTACTCATTCACAGATTAACGTATCTCCTACGTTCAGCACCTTGCTATGAACTTGAAGAAGCCCTTAACCGTCTGGACTCAACTATAAAATCCGGTGTGGAAAAAATCATTAATGTCAACTTTGATGATCGATCACGGGCACAAGCAAAGCAGCCAATTTGTTTTGGCGGTATTGGCATCCGACAACCATCCGACGTTGCTCTCCCTGCTTTTCTGTCGGCAGTTACTTCGTCGAAGACATTGGCCACAAAAATCCTTGTGAATCTTTCTGGATCCCTTTGTGTCAACGAGTTTGACGTGGCAGCCTCACGATGGACAGAACTTTATGGAGATAATAGCAAACCGCATGATGACATGAATGGCTGTCAACGTGCCTGGGATGAACTTCTGTGTCGCCTTCAACAACAAGAATGGCTTTTAAATGCAAATACCCTTGAACGAGCTAGGTTCATAGGTGCACAATCTGCGTATAGTGGGTCATGGCTACACATGATTCCAGTGTCAAGTATTGGTACTATGTTAGACAACGACACTCTTCGAACAGCAATTACACTTCGTGTGGGTGCAGCAGTTTGTCGAGAATTTCCGTGTAGATGTGGAGAAGTAGTCGACAAATATGGACTGCATACCTTATCTTGTCGATATAGTGCAGGACGCATTGCCAGACACTCGGCACTGAATGAAACTGTTCGACGAGCTCTGGCAAAGTGCGGATTTTCGCCAGTAATTGAACCAGCTGGTCTGGACCGTGGCGATGGGAAGCGGCCAGATGGTGTCACCATTTTTCCATTCGCAAGAAGCAAGTGTTTAGTGTGGGACGCAACATGCAGAGATACCTTCTCATCAATAGCACTGCATGCATCGGCCACCCAAGCCGGTTCTGCAGCCTCATCAGCAGAGAGATGTAAGATACATAAGTATTCCTCTCTAGCTGATCGGTACATCTTTCAACCAATCGCGGTGGAAACCTCAGGCTCGATGGGTTCATCGACGCTGCATTTTCTCCAGAAGATCGGGAGTTGCCTTACAGATGTAACCCACGATGCGAGAGAATCTGTATGGCTAATGCAGCGTGTGAGCCTTGATATCCAGAGAGGCAAAGCGGCCTGTGTTCTTGGGGCTGAGCAAAGGGTCTGACTTCTCTTATTTTGTAAGACGTTTTTACTGTTTTTTGTACCTTCGTTTTTTTCTTGTTGTTCCAAATATACTTGATGTTATTGACGCAGAATAAAATGAAATGAAATGAAATAGGGTGCTTCATATATCTAGGCGTCCATGATACATCACACTGGGAATAGTTCTGTATAGCACCATAGATAACCTGAACAATGTAATTATATATGCCTTTTTTCTCGGTCATCAATGATTCAACTGTGACCTCCAGTTGGATCATTGCTGACTTCTAAATAGGCATATAAGTATAACATTAACATAGCTTTTTCGTGCAACAATGTAGGACATTTGAGGGTGCGCAAGCGCCTGAAAATGTTCTACATTGTTGCACGAAAAAGCTATGTTAATACTATTGTGAGTAATTGAAATGAACTGGGCAGCAATGTAGGAAAAAAGCGGGTAGCAATGCTATGAATACACATGTAGATATACGCTGATTGAAATTTCAAAATTGTCTTTCACGTGCATAGATAGAGATATCATCATTACGGGATACATTGCTGCTTTCCTTTTTCCACATTGTACCATAGATAAGTTACGCACATTTTTTTCATCTTGCATTTCTGGGAGGTCAATATAAATTTCATAGAAACATTCGTATAATCACCATGGTAATTCGAAATTTGCCACAGATTTAGAGGATAAGCTGTTCTATGAATCCGGCGGGTTAGAAAATCGTAGAAATCCTCGTCTGCTTCGCGGCCTCGGAGTTCCACAATTTCTTCCCCTTCTGGCTTCATAGAACACATGTTATCTCGTAATGCAATTCTGCTATCTATAAATTTAGTTTGATGTCATGTTTATAGCGTCTTAAATGCTAAAAATATAGGAAATATGATCATGTCTTCGGGTTAGAGACTGTGCCCACAACTTTTTGATCGATAAGTTGCGTTTAAAAACAAATTGCGTTTTAAAACTATCGATCAAAACGTTGTGAGGAGTCTCTAACCCCAAAAAAATAATGGAATACATAGAATGCAAGGAACATAAAAAATGGAATAATAAGTGAAACTTTTTCACTATTTCCCCCTATTAAACGTACCGTAAATGAAGCAAATTTTAAATAATCTTGTTATTCATCATGAAAGCAAATGACGAAAGCTTAAAAATATTTGAGATAAGAATTTTCCAAAATTCATTAATGGAAGATTCTTTTATAAAAATGCCAAAGATTACTTGCAAGTTAATGTACTAAGTTACTGTAAGTTCTTTATCAGTCACTGTACTTTGGAGGTCAGCTTCTTCGCGTCAACTGAGGTTAGGGCGCTCTGGATTTGATCGACTTTATTGTGGAAATTGTTTGACTCACAAGGACTAGTACTTCCAAGCATTGAGTGAAAGAGTAATCCAAATCGGGCGCAAATTAGGGTACTGATCTTCAGAAAGAAGAGAACAAAATCGATTGCTTGGCAGAGTAGCTTTTGGATAGGAAAAACAGATCACTTTATAAGTCACACAATTCAAGTTGTAAAGCTTCATCTGCTTCCGATATAGCTAGTGTTATCGGATCATTGAATACATTGAAGCTTTTCTCAATGTGTTGGAAGTCTTAGAATAGCTTGTCGAAGTCTTAAATCAGGGTATTAAGGGCTTCAGCAACTGCTTATATTATCGTCATGGAAAATGAAATTTGACATTTTGTAATTTAGAAAAAGTCAATTTTCAACTTAACTCTACAGATGTCAAAAATGAATGTCAATTTCTGAAATGATGACGTGGACCGCACAGGGGGCACACTTTGGACAACTCTGTTCTAGGATATTCTAAATAAAAGTGACCACTCATGTGAAACAGCATGATCCTCAGATGTTTTCTGTACAAATCTAATTGAAGAAATGTCGTTTCGACTTAAGACTGCAGTCAGCTGCTCATAAAATCCTGCTTATGGTCAACATGTCACAATTTAATAATGATAATAATAACATGCAATTTATTTTGGAACAGTTGACATTCATCAATTTTTTAGAAAACGCGCTATATGACCCCGAGAGGACACAATCAATTCTTTTATCCATTGGGAATACATGGGGCTTTCAATCCAGGCTATTTATGAAAGACAAGCGATCTGATCCGGCCGACTTGCAGTTTTGCATTAGTCAAGAGGAGTACAAAGCGATGTAAAATTTTCAAGTACGAACGTCCTTGTTCCTTTCACAACTTCGTGTTAGCTCCCGACTATAGTGGCGTGATTCACAAACTTATGCGTGTGGAGTTGAACAGGTACTACCTCTTAGTGCTGGACATGAGCATTAAAGTAATGTCCATTGAAAGCATATTGCTATAAGGTACTTATGGCCTATCTCCCCCCACGTTTTCAAATTTGTCTAAAATCCGTGGAAATAATTCAATCGTCATAAAACTTTGAGTGCACGCAAGTGAGGATATTTTCTACCCACAAACTAAAATTTGCACAAATCGGACAAGAACTTTTTGAATTAAGGGTGGTAACTTGAAGTGCAGTGATGTCAATAGGTTGATCTAACTTCTTCTGACCTCATCGTCTGAGCAGAAAGCACTTGAGGTCAACAAAGTCATTTCCTGACAACTCGTGAAGTGTTGATGACCAGGCCACATCCCTTACAACAAAATTTTTAACTTAAAAATGTGTGGCGAAGTAGTGGTCGTGGGAAGATTTCAAATAGCAGTGGATGAGACGAAGAGGGAGAGAGAACAATGCACACGCGAATAACAATAATGCATCAAACATACGAAGTCAGATCAAGCTGTTTACATCGCTACACTTCACGTTATAGCCTCTAATGCACAAAGTGCTTGTCCGATCTGCATAAACGTCCATCTGAAGTTTAATGATGATTGATTCATTTTTACAGATTTTAGACAAATTTGAAAACCTGGTGGGGGGGAGATACCCCACAAGTACCTTGTAATCCTATGCAGGCTACGCACTGAAGTTTTCTCGAGGTGGTCTTTGATAAAGCGTGAATGATAAAACAGAGGTTTGTTGTTTATACCAGGCATTGAATAAAATTTTTCACTCTTTATTTTATGTTTTTGATATTTGTTTTAACCAATCAAATTTCTTCCAGGGATTGTGCAGCTCAATACTACACGTCAGACATTTCCACGGCATATGAAGAATGCTGCGGTAGCGAAGATGTTCAGCGAGTATGTGAAGATTGCTTGTCTGATGATTCGTGCAGTGACTCTTTATTATCAAAACGTAGTCGGGGAATGTTGGGAAGAGATTTGGACAAGCGAGCTCGTGGATACATCGGACGACAGCTTGAAAAACGACCTCGAGGATTTATCGGCAGAGACGAAATACCAGCCTTAGTTCGAGTTAGCTCAAAGAATATGAACAAACGACGGACCTGGATTGGTAAACGGAGAACTTGGATTGGAAAGCGAAGAACTTGGATTGGAAAACGACGCACTTGGATCGGTAAGCGACGAGGAATGATTGGCAAACGGCGGGGCCTTATTGGTAAGACGCACTTAATGATAAAGAGCATGCAGCATGTGAAGCACCTTCACGGCATCATGAGGATCTTGAGAATGGAATGGTATATTCATATACAAACGAGAATGCAAGAATGAAAAGTCTTGTCAATATTCATATACGAACGAGAATGCAAGAATGAAAAGTCTTGTCAATATTCATATACGAACGAGAATGCAAGAATGAAAAGTCTTGTCAATATTCATATACGAACGAGAATGCAAGAATGAAAAGTCTTGTCAATATTCATATACGAACGAGAATGCAAGAATGAAAAGTCTTGTCAATATCGTGAAGTCTTGTGAGATAAAATTAAGAGATAGAATCCCAATCCAATAAAATTCAATGTTATTTCAAACTTAATCGCTACAAATGCTCAAAATGCTCCAATTCATGCCCCAGATATGAATTGAATATGCCCAGCCACTTATCGGCCTAAATTTCAAAAAATATTATAGCACTAATAAAGAATAATTTGAATAAATCGCACCTTGACATACTACATTTTTTCCGATCAAAGATCCGAATTGCCAGGCAAAGATCCGAGTATAGTGCAGTCAGATTACCAAGTAGCATATGCAGACATCCGATATTTTTTTAAATATTTTAAAATCCACATAATTTGATGAATTATTGTTGTATTTCTATCCTTTACAAATTACTTATGCTCTCTAATGGAAGAACTTGCTGTGCAAATAACTATGACCTTTCAGAATGACATTTTCAAATTTTCAAAATTGATTTGATAGATTCATTATTTATTACACAAACTTAATTGTATGAAATATCTTAAGTCTATGAAACAATTTCTATGGACTTGGCTATATTGTTACCCAACCTAAGTGTGTAGATATCCTTTCCGTGTGGATTTCATATTTTCATTATACACATGTGCTCTCATAGTTTCAAATTACCAATTCACATAAAGTATCCTGCGGACAGAAACGTTCATCTCACCTGTACTTCTTAATTAAGACACACAGGTAACGTGAACTTTTTTTATGATTGTTTCCTTTATTAATTAAAAGAGAGTGATCAACAGAATGACTGCCGATCTGGAAGGGCTCATGTCATAGCTCGATCTGTTGAGGAGCGACAATACATTACAGTCCGGCAGCCAGATCGAGTTTCTGTAGGGACCGAAGCCGAAAGTGAGACTTTCACAGAATGATGTACACCCTATGCCTACTACGATTCTACACGTCTGCCGAGTTCTAGTGAGTTCCTCTTCTTGTCAGACGGGATCAAAGAAAAACACATTAATTCAATTGGACACAGACAGCAGTTTTTGGCAAAACTAAAATTTTCTATGCTTTCTCTTATCAACTGAAAAGTATTAAGTCTAGAGCCATAATTTCTGATATGGAATGTCGTCAGATCACTTCTTATGATGTGCATGTGATAATATCATGCTTCTGAACGTCGATGTACGCGAGAATGTGGTTGAATGTGGATAAAGTGGGCCACCATGTTGGTGTTTGCCGACATTAGGAGGCTTGCCAAATCTGAATGTGTGTAACTTCATAGACAGTGGTTCATGAGCATGATAGGAAATGCCCTGAAGACATGCTGTAGATTTAGTACTTTTCAGATGATGAGAGAAAAGACAGAAAATTTCAGTTTTTCCGAAAACTGCTATCTGCGTCCCATTGGATTAACATGTGTTTTTCATTGATTCTGACAGCAGTAGGAGCTAATTAGACTCGGCAGACGCGCATATTCGTAATAGGGATAGGGTGTGCATCATTCTGTGAAAGTCTCATTTTCGACCGCGTTCCCTGCAGAAGCTTGTTCTGGCTACAAATGAGTGAAATTGTATTGCATAAATGAGATTATGGCCGGTAACAATAGCAATATGGACCTAACAAACTGTCGGTCCGTAACATACAATGATTCCGCAGGCACTAAGTCCCCTCGGATTTGTTGCTTACTGCCGAGGTCCATATTACATTGATCTGTTTAAATCTGATACTGCAGAAAAGAAAGCTCATCATAAAAAGCGGAACAGTATGTCAAGTTTTATCAATTTTCCTGCCTTTCAATGCGCCATGCACCATTCATTTGCCACACAAAGAAAGCTGATCTGTGGAGTTGTTGTTGACTCTCCTTTCCAAGAATCGTCTAAGTATATGGAACATGATTGCAAAGATAGCTGACAATCCGACATTTATCTGGTAAAAGCTAATATTTTTTACAAAATTATATATTTTACGTTGGTATGAATCCTTTGAAGTTCAAATTAAATCATATCACAGCAATTTAATTCAACATATATATTGAATTAAAGTAGGCCTATTCAATTCAAATGAACTTCAGATCTATTTTACAAATACCGAATCGATCTTAAGCAATCTAAAAGCGGTATCTGAATTAAGCGCTACCAACTTTAAAATCACTTTACAGTATTCTTTGATGGAAGCAAAAATTGACATCTATAATTTGTTTATCGCTCATTGACACTTTTTGTGCAGGTGTTCTTTTAGTCAATTTCTAACAAATATGTATTCTAAATTAATTGCATTAGCAAGAAAGTATATTGTTGCGTGTTCCAAATGTCTTAAATAAGTGACTTAGCTAATGGAGCGTTCATCTACTGACTTTTGTCAGCTAAACACCGGAAAACGGAATTGTCAAAATGATAAGTTGCTATGAAATTAATGAATATTTTAATCTATGGTTTAATGTTGACACATGATTCCATCAATTAATGCATTATCCATTAACATTTCTTAGTCATTGCGACGACGAACATGATCCTTTTCAAGCGTACCTGCATTTGAACTTATAATCCACGAAGTCACGAGTTGAATGCTTATAGGTCATTTAGATGAGGCGTTAAACTTTTATTATCCAATTATGGTTCAGCAGCACTCAGCTATGCTCCGGACACCATAATAAAAATACATCTAGCATATTTTCTCTTGATAAAGTTAGTTTCAAATGACTTGATGCTGTTAGTGACACCATCGATGATTATATGTGCAAATTAAGCACTGATTAATATCCTTTTGCCTCGAAAAGCTGGTTCAAAATCTGATACAAAAGTACCTGAAATGAAATAGACCTACTGTTCCTCATTAAAAGAGAAGTTGGACATTAAGTCTGAAGCTATGTCTGATTCTTGCATCGAATTTCGAATTCCATGTATGCCAATTACGTGAGTATGTACCAATATATACCAATTAGGGGCCATCATGTGTTTCTGATTTGATTTACATACATGAACAACTTTTCATCAGGATGTTGACACATTATATTCATATATCTCCATGTGATCATGCTACTTTCAAGATTTAGCATTTGCTGATATTTTCATCTAAAGTGAAGGTAGAATATTTTGAACAATCGTTTGCAGAGTATTGTCCATCAAATGAAGTTGAGAGAGAGAGAGAGAGAGAGAGAGAGAGAGAGAGAGAGAGAGAGAGAGAGAGAGAGAGAGTAGAGAGAGAGAGAGAGAGTAGAGAGAGAGAGAGAGTAGAGAGAGAGAGAGAGAGTAGAGAGAGAGAGAGAATAGAGAGAGAGAGAGTAGAGAGAGAGTAGAGAGAGAGAGAGAGAGAGTAGAGAGAGAGAGAGAGAGAGTAGAGAGAGAGAGAGAGAGAGTAGAGAGAGAGAGAGAGAGTAGAGAGAGAGAGAGAGAGAGTAGAGAGAGAGAGAGAGAGTAGAGAGAGAGAGAGAGAGTAGAGAGAGAGAGAGAGAGAGAGTAGAGAGAGAGAGAGAGAGAGAGTAGAGAGAGAGAGAGAGAGAGAGAGAGAGAGAGAGAGTAGAGAGAGAGAGAGAGAGAGAGTAGAGAGAGAGAGAGAGAGAGTAGAGAGAGAGAGAGAGAGTAGAGAGAGAGAGAGAGTAGAGAGAGAGAGAGTAGAGAGAGAGAGAGAGTAGAGAGAGAGAGAGAGTAGAGAGAGAGAGAGAGAGAGAGAGAGAGAGAGAGAGAGAGAGAGAGAGAGAGAGAGAGAGAGAGAGAGAGAGAGAGAGAGAGAGATATTCAATTCTACCAACGAACAGAAAGCGACTTATATAATTTGCTATATCTATCCGTCAGTGTAATGTAATTATCTTTGGAAGGATAGTTTCAATGGGACAATCCTGTCGTGCAATAAAGTGTCACAGAAATTAGTTCATGAAATTAAATAATAGAGTCATTGGATATCCTAAGACAAAGATTGAAAACTTTTTCAACGCCGCATTTTTTTCAAAATCGAAGAATTTTTTGTCCAAATGATTATTTCCCGGATTGAGTAATCATATTCATGTATTTGCAATGTGTATGCAGATCTTTCCATGCTCCTATTGTGTTGGATAGGCTTATTTGAGTAATTTATTAAAGATAATAGTTGCACATGAAGCACAAACAAGGAATGTGGTACTTTTAGAAGATTGCAGATTGCCAGCTCACCCGGGCAAAGAACAGAAAGATGTTTCCAGACATAAACAATTTAACAGTTTTATCAGCCGCAGAAGCTGCGTTTCGCATTGCATTCCGAGTCGTGCTGACGAGTTTGTATGGCTGTTAAGGATTTTATTGCTAGATGTATTAAAATCCAAGTGTATTTATCCCAATGCTGTATTGATATCAAGAATTTTGACGACAGACTTCTTACTTCTGAGTTAATCAGAGAAAGAAGTCTGAAGCTTCATTCTGCTTTCCATGTACATTTGATTTACATATGTTTCTTTTTACAAGAAAAGGAACCGGCTGGATGCCAGCAGTATTAACTCTGAACTGTATTAACTGTATTAACTCTGATTGTATAACTCTGAACTATGCAGCTCAAAGAGAATTATGTTATACTACTCTAATAAGGCCATTTCATTAATTTGAAGGGCAGATCTCTCTCTTCAGAATCCATTCAGAAGTTCCTTTCAGCAGATATAGCAATAGATGAAAAGAGATAGACGATGTCTTCAAGCTATAATTGAGCTATAACCTTCTCTTTTCCCCCGGGAAATTTTAAAACACGAAGGAAAATCAGCCTGGGAATTAATTGTCGGGTAATAATTATCCATAGAATGAGACAGAAATTGTTCGAAGTGCCGAATGTCCGGAGGTAAAACGACTCTTCTACTGAAACATTTGATCACGCGAATATTTATGATAAAATTTAATACATTTGAGATAAAATGATTGTCCAAGATAATTGATGTTTGTTATGCACGCAAGGGGATCGCAAGTAAATTCTTTTGAATGATGAATCAGTTGATCGATCGAAATTAATGTCAGCTACTTAAACAGCAAAAATATGAATGTTTTTAAAATGCCAACTAAATTTTGTCCATTTCTGTAACAATTTTCAACTAAATTCTATATCCATTTCTGTAACAATTCAGAACTGACAATGAAATGTGTGACTAGTATGTGTTGAGAAGCTAGTTTATAAATACTTATGAAAATGATTGACAATTTTTTATAATTACTTGCTGAAATGTCAGTAATAATTTCCATTTTTAGATAGATATTCTCCTTTATTTTCAAACATATGACTAGCATATGCGTTGAGAAGAAGCATACCCTTTGTCAATTAATACGTTGAAATTGAAATGACCAGATTTGAATGTAGCTGGAAAGAGTTTTATATTCCTTTTGTTATTTCTTATAATTAATTTCAGTTAAGATCCGTTAACTATCTTCAGGTGAAAAGGATATCTTTATACCTTTATTAATTTTATTTAAAAAAGTATTAAATTATCAAATTGGCAGTTATTTTTTCAGGTGCCTTTTTATCTGAAGATAGTTAACGGATGTTGATTGAAATTAATTGTAGGAAATAACAAAGAGAAAATAAAACCACCATATTTCAATATTGGCTCTTTCCAACTACATTCAAAACATGAAAAATATCCAAGACCAGATTTGAAGATATCTCCATAGCTAGTTCAGTTTTTTAAAAGGGATATCTTTGAAATTTCATATATTGTAGCATTATAGCATGGATTTTTAGGGCAGTAATATCAGACACAGGTGAGGCTATAACCATGGACTTCTATAATATAGCATCTGGACAGAAATCTGATCAGATATCCTTAACCCTGTAATACGAAATGAGGCTGATAATTTGAATCGATGTCATTCATACAGAAGTTACATGCATTGTAATCTTGTTACTCTTACTCTGCAGGCGTCGTTAATTAGTGTATTTCAAATCATCAGCGATATGTTTGTGGAGGCAGCGTAAAATGCTTAGCAAATGCTTTGTGTTTGTGTATCGGTATAAGAATGGCAATTACAGTAAATTTACCAACTACATTTCATCGCTTCCCGTTGAAAAATAAGCCACAGGATCCATGGATAACGAACAATATGATTTACACCGACAATCAAATCAAGACACTCTCCTTTTTGTTGGGATAGTTAATACATTCTCACAGCTGCTGAATTTGATGCCTATATAGTGAAATCATTTGATGAGTCTCAATCGATCTTTCTCAGGCAGATGAAGAAGAGTCTCAATCGATATCGAAGCATAACCCTCAACTGTGTATTGAAAACTGACTTCGTTCGTCGTCTCAAATCAGAGTCATCAACTGTGAATACGAGTAGGCATAAACTCGTACTTTTCGAATTTCGGACCAGCAGAATCATTGCAAGATTACAGACGAGTATTCCCCTCAACTTATCAATGCAACGATCGAAGAATTCAACACAATAAAGATCATGAACACCTTTATCCTGCTTTACACAATGATTTTAGAGCCTACATGGAAAATGGATATCTCATGAGATGAATTATGAAATTTCATTAAGTGATGCAATGCAAATATAATACAAATTTGCAGTGTAAAATATCAAAATTATTTTTTAGCTGCATTATTACTAAAATTATTATCGAAATAATTAATTAATTAAAAAGCCAGAAGCTGCAATTTGTTGTTATTTAGTTCCAATATTTCGGCTTCACAGCCTGCGTCAAAGATACAAAAAGGAGAGAAAAGCCAGGAAGACATGGAAATATAAAATTCAAAAGGCGATGTATTCAGTCATAGAAATGTCAAAGAAATATAAAATCATCGTCTCTTGAGTGATGATGAGCAACAAAACCTTTTTATTTTTTTATTATTTTTTTTCATAAAATTTTTATGAGCATCAAAACCTTTAATGCTGGACATAGGTTTTGTATAAAAATGGCTTCTCGTAGTCTTAGGTTGGCAGTGTCTGAATCAGTGGCAAGGAAGGATCTTTGTTGTTATTCTTAAGGATTTTATATTTGACATTTCTATGACTGAATACATTGACTCTTGAATTTTAAATTTCCATGTCTTCCTAGTTTTTCTCTCCCTTTTGTATCCCTGATGCAGGCTGTGAATCCGAAATTTTGGAAATTTTGGAAATTAAATAAAAAATTGCAGCTTCTGGCTTTTTAATTAATTGTTTCGATAATCATTTAAGTTTTGCCATTCTACTGCATTATCCTGTATCAGATAATCCAAATGAGCATCCTGCATGGATATGGCAATTTCTGAATACTATTTGTAAAATACAGGGCTCGATTCTTTCCTGGTGTATGCTGCATCAATATTCTGAGCTTCTATGAACTGCTATGACGGTAAAAAGCAAAGCAACAGATGTTGTGTTTTTCTTTGGTGCTGGCTCTTCGAAAGTTCATGAATGAATAAAATCCTCTCAGGAAGTAAAACCAAAATCCTTTACTAATCCACAAATCAACGTGTTTGTTTGTGTTATTTGATGAACTTATTTACTTGGAAAAGGGATGATTTGACTTTATATTTGTAAAAAAGTGTAAACCTGAAATGCAAGTTTGTTTCCAAAGGACTTTGATTACCTTTGAGTTCCAAAGTATTTGACTTTGATTACTGATTAGCTCTCTTAAAGTCTGTGCATGTTCGCAAATAATTTCTGCTGATAGCGCTCCAATATTTTATTTAATTGAAAAAATTGTAGCCAGTAGATCTGTATGAATAATATTTATTGATACATGAATTAGCTTCCTCAGATAAGTCATTTGCCAGTGTGCAAAAGGCGGCCTAAACCTAAGTCAGACTGAAAAAGGAGCTATAGGAATTATACTTAAGTAAGTCGGCATAATTTTCCAGATGTAGTTGCACTTTGTCACAAAAATTAATCAACAGATCTATTCTTAAATGCACCAAGATGAAATACAATATCAGCCCCATCTCGTATACCTGCTATCTTAGGTTTCTGTCCAGATGTTATGTTATAGAAGTCCATGCTATAACATAGGTGCCCGCAGTAATGCATTTCAAATTCATTTCAATCATTTCTATGACCTCCAAAGCCATCGAGAGTGAAATATAATTATGCTTATCTTGAAGGAAGTTGCGAGAAGTGCATCAGGACTTTATATATTTAGCTTATTCATATTTTCGTTCTCTAAGTTCTTGAAGAAAATCTGATGTCATGTGATGATGATATTATTTCATCATTTTATTTATGTGTCTGCATATCTATTTCATCCATAGATTTCGATATATTTTCATAAACTGCCAAAATTGTAAGACATAAATTTGCCATGTATTTCTACATGTAACTCATAAGATTCAATTGCCAGCATGATCAAAGTTACGCTAGGATGTCATGTAAATCAGATGGGAATTTCCAAAGATGTACGTCTCGAAGGCAAGTAATTGCGAATTTAGATACGTGCTACTGCATACATGTCATTTGTATGAGCTCCTCTAAAAGAGGATTCGGTGCCTATGAATTTGAGATATCTCCCCAAACTTCTTGCAGATGAAACAAATTGCATGTTTTTGATCTACATTTCTAACAGGTGGAACCATCGAGCTTAATTCATTTAGCTAGTCATGAAGTAAATTACTAAACAATGCTTCCACAAGCTGTCGGTCTGAGAGACTGGCGTCTCAATATTGTTGCACCCGCCGAAGATCGTAGAACGAACTCTGATGTCAGTAAAGTGGCATCCATAGATCTGTCATGTATTTAAGGGCATGTACGTTTTAAGGGTATGTACATGTATGTGTGCATTATGTCTCGTACATTATATACATGTATAGGAATGCGGGAATGCTCATTGACTGTAAAAGTATGATGTCTTCGCCCATATGATTGACCAAATTATCGCTTCAGTTGGCATGTCAATTAATGTACGTTTAAGAGTTGGGCATGAGTTTTATGGATGAAATGCTGATATGAAAATCTGCGCTAATATATCATGGTGCATATAGCAATTTAACTGCATGTTATGGAAATGTCTTAGTTGAAGGATATTAGTTATTATGTATGACTTACGTGTAATTGCAATCAGCACTGTAAAGAGAGCTAGCAAACTCGACTAGGAAGTGGATTTTCACTTGTTTAATATCACTGCGGCAAATATATGTAATTCCTGCTTAATTAGCAATATTTGTGGTATGGTGGAAAAGCGATGGAAGTTGCCACAGATCTCTGATTAGGCCTATATTCGGTGCGTATCGATGACTTTCACTCGCTGTCAACAATGAACTTTCATAGTCACGATGTCGATTGATTACCAGCACCCCTCCCCCTTCTCCCAAAAATGATGTCATTGTGTCATGCACTGTAGACCGTCAGCTACCAAATGAAAATAAATTCGATGCCAAACCAACTCATCAAAAAAACTAACATTCTTTGCCAAATGAAGGCGGTTTCGCTTTCACCGCTACCAGACCGTCTTCATCTGGTAGCTGCCATTTGGTAGCTTTACCGCCGAACCACTGCACTGCTACCAAATGAAATGGAAATGAGCATTTGGTAGCTCACGGTTTACAGTGATGGAAGTAAGACATGCAATAACATAGAAAAATCTACATAATGCTGACCCTTCTCGTTTGTAGATATCCAAAAGTTGGTCATGTAATCTTCGACTATAGTAACTCGGTTTATAACTTCGATTTATGACAATGAAATTTTCTTTTGAAATTCAGCCAATAGGCTTCTATAGAAATTGAAATTAATGAAAAAGTCATCTATTCTACTCTTGGAATTTAATCATTAATATTTTGCATGCTTTGAAGACTTAGTTTGTGATAAAGTGAAAGTCATTTATTAGATATCTTAAAATACAAATAAATAATTATTTATTAGTGTTAATTAGATATAGCAAAACTGCATAAGAACATCGTTTTGAGAGCATCGCTCTGTTAATTAAAAATAAGAGTGGATTTCATTTTTAAATAATACCTGATATGTTTCCAAAGAGGATGTAGAATACTAATTCTGAGCAACAAGCATGAGAGCAATCCATCTCATAGGAACAACTAATTCACGAAGGCACCAAATACTTTCAAGTACTTCCGCAAAAGTCATAATTGATATTTGTTCAATGAATTATTCAGTTATACACGCATAGGCCCTTGATGTAAATTGCATTTAAACATTGATAACTGCATGTTGCAGTGTTGTTGTCGTGAAATGCATGGCTCAAGTTGCTTCACATCATCGCCTAAATGAATTTTTCCTTCTTTGTTGTAGGCTAAAGGAAAAATTGCACGCACACTTTTGATTGAAGACGGGACTCATGGTTTTTGATTTTCATGTTGGATTCTTCTCTACAAATGACTAGAAATATTTTTCAGTTACTGCCAACCCAACTGTAATGTATGATAATGGAATCGTCTTGCTTGGATATTTTATTCTTTGTACGATGAATCCTGTACAATACAGCAATTTTAATTTGAAACGACGTTGTTTTGTACATCATCCACAAAAATTAAGCATCCACTAGCGTATTGTATATGAATTGCGATAAAATAGCAGTGTAATGCCTGACCACAAAGTCACCACAGAAGTTGTTGTCTGCTCGTGCATAAAACCAAAGTCTCCACGAAATGCCATGGTGGCAAATCAGATGGCCAAATTTGGGATCGTTTTCATATCACATTTTTGAATTCTTAACTTTCATAATACTTGTGCTGCATGTGTGCATACCCTGAGATCTGAAAAAATCATTTACATTCATTGAAAAAATCAATTAAAACACCAAATTTTCTGAATACAAAAATTGCCACAGCACACAAAATATTTACAATATGATTTTGAAGCTAACATTGTGAAATAGCTCTGAGGGATTGCTGCATAATTGATTTACAGTTTCTATTGACAGCATCGTGCGCAGGTGATTTTTTCATAATTTGAAAAAATGATCAAAATTGAGCTCCCTTTGTTTTTAGATCAATGGATTCTTTTTAAGAAATTGAATTGAATTCCAACGCTTCATCAACCACGGATTTACTCATGGGCAAAAAATAGAAAGACAGAACAGAAAATATCTCAAAATTATTCAGAAGTGTTCAAGAAAACACCGTGCGCTTAAAGATATCATGGTGAAGATGCCTTGGTTCGACATGATGATAAATTATATTGGGAAGAAACAAGCTTAGTGATGTCTTTTGAATAAATGTAAAACAGCTCGTAATTTGCTTCGATCTGTAGGTCTACTCTTTTTATCACCCAAGAGGTTTAGGTAATAAACAACAATATCATCTCTTGCCTTTTTCTAGACCTACGGTGCATCCAAATTTCTTAACCTATATCAATGGGTGTAATTTTAGGTTGCAAATGACAGTTGCCAATTTATACAGACAGATGCAACTCAATACTTGATTATTTCAATTCAAAAGCAGCAACTTTTTTTTACTGCCATTGTTGAATTGAAAATAGATCCACCCACCATCATGAACCTAATTCCTGCCTTTTTTATAGTTCATGAAATTAAAAATATATCTCGGAGTAACTTTTTACTCTGGGTAGTCTCATAGATTATCTTCCTCTCTCAAAACATTTTCAAATTTGTTTGAAGCTTGTTCAAAGTAACCTATCGCTAGAAAACGTCAGATTTACGCATCAAAGGGTGCTTTCTATCCCCATCCAAAGTTTCATGCAATTTTAGTCGGCACTTTTGAATTAAATACGTTGGTTTTCAGGAAAAGCAGCATGCGATGATCAGAGGTAGGCCTATGCCTATCTTTCAAGGAAAGTGTGTCATCCCATCAACTGTCATCTGAAATGACTTTAGATTACTTTTTCGGGGGGAGGGAGATAGCCTGTAGGTGCTTCACTTTAGAGCTAGTACCAGCCTGGCAACCCGATGAGCAGAAACAAGACTCAGTACTCAGTTCAACATTGCATGCTTACACCAGGCGGAATCGGGATCAACCCGGAAGTAGCAGAAATATTTAGAACTCTACTTGAATTAACCCGGATTGTCTGTCTCATGCGATTAGAGACGTGAGATCATATTCAATGCAGAAATGGACGATAGAATAATCATTAAATATTTCATTTATTTTCAAATTCTACGAAGAAGCATAAGATACGCTTGACAAACACAAATATTTTATGGTGGCCTAAATTTAGCATTTGATTTCGTGGTAGCGGGCTCAGGTCCCTTTCACATATAACCACTCAGTCGTGGAAGGAGCAATAACCCCAATTCTCTATTTCGCGTTCTTCAAATTCAAGTCTGAATTCGGACACCACAGTAAACGTAAATAGCACTTTTCATTGGACAGATACCAGCAAATTGACAGTTTAAGATCTCGTATCAGAGATGGAACCGACTTGGATTTCTTGGGACGGGCCGGTTTTCTGATCAAACATAAAATAAAATTTAAAGGGTTTTCGAAATGAGCGTACATTGTAAATCTACATGCACGAGTAGACACTCGTAGGCTGCCTGCAGGCTACAGCTCAATTTGCTACAATGCATACACGACATTATATCTATGAACTTCTAAAATTCGTAAAATTGTTCGCCACACACACGGGTTGAAAAAAAAACATATCGCATTCAAAAATGGGTTGGATTTTTACTGATTTACAACACTTTATAAAATATGCACACTCAATCCGACTCACCCTTTGCATTAACAGCAGAACTTTGAATTCGCCTGGAAGAAGAGTAGTAGACGTTACTTGTAGAGCAGATAATACGGTTTTGATTTTGAGCGCCAGATCTCACATTGTCTGAGGACCTGGAAATTCTTATTGGTTTCTCCTCTTTCAAGACGAAACTCATATTTGGAAAATATGCAAATGCAATTAAAAGAACACATCGCTCGATTAAAATCAAGACTCACATGAAGTTGTCTTCAGAAAACACCAAAATATTGCGCAGCATGCTGGGAAAACGGTTTATGTTTAAATAAAGCGGTGAACATATTTATGTTGAAAAAAGAACTTCGTTACTTCCCTGTAGGCCTACCTGTATATATGACCAGTATCAATCTGTTGACTTTACTCTGAACACCTACTGTGTTGCAAATTTGCTTCGCCTTCGTGCTTTATGCACTTATTATGGGTGTAATAATACAATAAAATGTGCTTGAAAACTGAGCATCTTCAATGATTACTGAATCAACTTGCGGAACCGATTAGTTTGCAGCTGAAAAATGATCTATTAGTACATTCAGAATTGTCAACAAATTGGTCCCAAATAAACCGGGAGCTACCAACATTTTCTCCCTAAATTCGAGCACAAAAGGTTTGTTATCATGGAAGTGTAGATTTTGAATCGCTGAATCCGAAAATCAAATTCTTATGCGTCACAACCAATCTCGTTCGGTCAGGGGTCAAGTTAAAAATGCAAAAGATCACATTTCTTACTAATTCACGCACAAGGACAATACTTCCATTGAAGTTATTTAGTATGCTACATAATCGCAACATTATCGAGAAAACTTTTGCGCAATGATCTAAATTCTTCGAATCTGAAGGAGTCGTGGCGATCGGAGCATTTTGAAGGAATTCTGAGCAATACGCAAGCGACGCACGACTATTTTTCCTATCTCTGTAAGGTATTAGACATTTCTGTTTGCCCACTTATTAAGTTCCTGCATGTGCCATCTGTTTGAATCAGTTTGCACTTCTAGCAAAGTGATACGATTAAACAATCTAATTCTGTGGTAACTGGTCATGTTGTCCTTACAAAAGGTCAGAATGGTCGGATAGCTATGTCGAAAGTCAATCATTTCTCTGCACGAACATCTGGCAACCTGTGGTGTCAGGCAGGGGGTGTAGAGCAAGCCGCGGGTTGGATTTTCCTATCTTGCAAGCAAGCCACGTGCCATTTCAGAACTCTTTTCTGAAATTACTTGTTCGCGTGGTCCCGCGCGGCCCTGTGGGAGCACCTCCATAGGTTTGTTAAGGTTCTGAACATTCTGGACGCGGCGCAGCGCGTAATCAGACGAGCGAGTTCTTCACAACATTTGTGCGAGTGGCACAACAAGGGGAGTCGTCCTCTCCTTGTGAAGATGCACCCAAAGTTAAGTATTGTCTGAAAACGACATAGCTGGAGGACGCGTGTTTCAACTTGTAATTTTCATCCGCTCCAGATAAATAAACTGTGAGGCAGCAAACAATGGTAGGTGAGAACAAACTTATGCACCCTATTGACAAGAGACCAGAGTATTCGTTTTGAATTGAATTCTGTGTCGCTTGCAGAAGCTATCGATTAGAAAAATGTCTGACTGATGTTAATTGGAATGTACTGCTTTCTAGAAAAAGTAAGAATCAGAGACAAAAGCCTAATTCAACATTGATTTTAGATTTCTATGTTTGGTATAGATGTCCTTTGTCTTAGTAAGGTTGGAATTTTAAATACCTATATCATATTTCCAATTCGTTCTGTGAAATTACTAATTGTAACTATCAATTTGGTTTCATTTGAATCACATGTTATAGAATTGTTCATGCCGTGTGGTTGATAGCATTTCAACTTTCTTATACAATATGATTCTCATCGGAGTCCTTTATCTTTCATTACAATGTTCGATTACATGGAAAGAAAAATGCTCTAATTTACAATGGAAAGAATCAAGATGCTTTTAGTGCTATAAGTTCATTTTTGAATTTTGTCCGGGTCGCGTAGCGCAACCCTAGATTCTCCGAAATCAGAGCGCGGAGCGCACTTGGGTCATCCAAACCGGAGCGCGCCCACCTATGGCAACAAGCATATTATCGGCACATTTACCAATCACTTAGACACTCGCTCATCATCAGATAATGGTTCAAAGAGCAAATGTGGGCAGCAAACAGTTGTGGAAATAAGTCGGATCCTTGTAGGACGCCGCTGGAACCCATTAAACGATGAGAACTACAGACCAAATTTTGGAGAATGACACATAATTGCTTGTCCTGTATACTGTTTTCTAGAGTATTGATGAGAGCATCATGACGAAGTGAGCCAAAGGCGCTGGAGGTACGACAAAAGAACGTAGGTCGACTCCATGAGCTCCCCAAGCTCTAATGAATAGGTGATGACATCATGAACGGCAAAAACATCACCGGTAGGCTTACAATTATCACCAGTGAGCAACTGTAATGAGATAGTGACGAAATAATATCGGACAATTTTTTCAAGCAGCTGCAACAGGAATGGGAGTGCAGCTGCTGGTCAAAAACGTTCACTGCTTAATTAAGTTACTTGACTTGATGAAGGGAATTACTTTATATCAAATTGTGAATATATAATGATAACAAACAATAATGTAATATAATAATAGCAATATAAGTGGACGATCAAATCTCCGTCCTACTAAATAGCGTGCCCCTCAACGGGTGTATGTCATACTTGTATTAAAATCTGTTATGCATGTCAACGATCTAAAAATTGTCTACTATGCACCTATTACTTCTTTGTTCATGCATGCGTCTCCTGTGTATGGCTATCTACCATCGAAATTAATGTCAAAGTTGGAGCCTTTTCAAAAGAGAGCACACCGAATCATGTGTGGTTCATCTGAGTTTCCCTCAGTTGAGTGTTTGCAATTTTCTGTTGCTATGTGAGACAAGCTTTCTACGTCCTCTTCATTGTACCATTCCACATCGCTATGTGTCTCTAAACATTTCATTCTGCCTCATTGTAGAGCATAGCTTAATGAAATCAAAATTGCGAAACTCGAATAAACCTTTAGTAGATGTATCGCACAAATTTTCGGCCGAAGCCTTCATCAGGTGCATAAATTCTGAATAAACTTAAAAATTCTAAGATAATAAATTCTGAATAGGCTTAATGGATTTGATTCAAAAGTGCAGATTATTTTCAGAAACAAACCACCACTTTCGCAATCCCTGCAACCAAGACGTGGTTATCGTAGATAACTGTATTTCATGCAAATGTGCTTCGAAACCTGGTGACTGTTTCTCAAAATTTATTGTTTATGAGATTTGTTGCAATTTATGCCAACGTAGATATAGAAACCTGCAGAACTGTGTATTCCAGATTTAGTGAACATTTGAGTGTGGAGAATTCCCCAGTATTTACCGTATATACTCGCATATAAGCCGATCTCGCATATAAGCCGACCATCTAAAATTGCTTTAGAATTACCAGTTTTTGCAAAAACCCGCATATAAGCCGGTACTCAACTTATCTAATTTTACACTATATTTTTGGTTCATAGAAATTTGTTACTGTAAAGATGATAAATGCTTACTTTTATGTTACATACTAAAAGAAATAGAAGAAATTTTTTTATTTCTAAGAAACCAAACCGTGTACCAATGACGTCGGCTTCATCATTACCTCTAGCTTGGTTACGGCTCGCCACTGGTGACACACAACCAAATAAAAAGGCAGATAGCGATGAAAACGTGTAGCTGGAAAATTGGCATTAGTATCTGTCCTTGTGTTCATTTTGTTTTATACGCATATAAGCCGACCCCCTGATTTCAGCATTGTATTTTATACTTCTAAACTCGGCTTATATGCGAGTATATACGGTAAGCACATGCTTGATGTTCACCATATGCGCCTTTCTCGCTCATCAGCCTCCATACCACTCTCTTGGAGAATTGTTGAACGCAATTTGCGCCATCCAGATGTTAGGCGCTCAGTAGAGGCTTTACACATACGTCGAATACAAGGCAATTTGATGAATGGGTGCCTTGGGCGTGAGTTAGACATATGTAATTGATATGTTGACCTCCTGTTCTTTTTGCTCCTTTTTTTGTTTGTTCCTGTGTTTTATCTCCCTTTTATATTGTTTCTGTTTAGTATTATTTCTTTTTATCCAATTTTTTTTCATTTCTATCTTATATAATTTTTTGTTTATTTATCTATTTATTTATTTATGTGTATGTTTTTCATATTTGATTAAGTTTATTTAATATGGTTTTGTAAATATTGTCATCGTTGTATAATGTCTTATTCAGTTCTTGCCTGTCAGCATTTTAGCATTCTGTTTTATCTTTCACACGGTGACAATACCAGTGTCTTCATGTGTATTTCAGACAGTGACAATGCCAGTATCAATATCTATTCCATATCGATTCCACACCGTGACACTCTCTGTATGACTAACGTTCTGCGATCTTTTGACATGCCAGCCGTTTATTCAGAATTTATGCACCTGATGAAGGCTTCGGCCGAAAATTTGTGCGATACATGTAATAAAGGTTTATTCGAGTTCCGCAATTTTGATTTCATTATCGACTAAACTCGATGGCTGCTATCATCAAGCATAGCTTAAATTGAATTCGTTTTTACCTTAGTCTTGTATGATAACTAATTTGAAACTAGTTGTAGACGGAGCAAGATAATGTTGATCACATACGTTCACATCAAGTATCAGCAATCTTGTCTTTTTCTGTGATTTTGCTCTTAAGTGAAATATCTTACTTTGTATCTGTGCCAAGTATTTAAATGCATTTTCTTGTAATTTGAAATGTTATATTCTGGAACTTGAGCGATTTCCATTCATATCCAATGAACACTTACGTCAACACTGTAAATCGCTCAATACCAATCACATACGAAGGATGCATACCAAAATATTTTTTTTGATATATTTCTGTATTCTGTTGGAATATATTTGTATGCTTTTCGTATGTTATTTCAAATGTGGTGTGCTTTACATACCAAAGCCATACTAGCACAATGTTAAAAGAAAGCATTAGTCATGTCCTAAGTATGTTGATTTAAGGCCTTTTGTCAATAAATATCACACTAATGCCACTACTGTTCTGTAAGTAGTGTGATAATGACATTCAGGAGTCATACTTTCAATACTGAATTCGATTTTAATAGACGTAAGTCTAAAGCATTTCATGAATAATCAATAAGATTTCAACCATCAACAATTATGCATTATGTAATTTTGAAATTAAGCATATTGTCAATCCGAAATAAAAACACATTATAATTCATGAACAAAAAAATAGTTTGAGATATATAAGTCAGCAAGATTTCACTAAAGATATCGTTTAAATGAAATTATGTTTATCAACTTAGGTCATAAAGAAGAGTTAAGTAAACGTCCTGTTACTGTTGCTAGACAAGTAACATCGACGACATATTCGTGGAGCATAAAATTCACGATAAATCTAATGTACTTAAATATCTTTCTATCTAACAAACAATATTCACGACTGGTATTACCGAAAAAGTTATTTGAGAGTAGCATGTAATATATATACTTTTTTGCTATGTGACTTAAAGCTCTACATACCAGAGACATACGAATAAGAATGAATTTGCATCGGGTCTCGTATATAAAACATACCAACAATTCGTATTGCAGTGCAAAACAGCCAATCACAGATAGAATAGTTCGTATCACTACATACCAATCACATACTAAAGTAAGTGAGATGTGGTATGAAAAACATACCAGATCTCTGTAGACATACCAGAATCTCGTATCAGATGTCAGTTTCAAATTGTATGTAATTTTGGTATATGTTTGTATGTAATTTTTGTATCCAGCGATTTACAGTGTAAGTACGTACATGCAATAGTAAGCAATAACATGAATTAATTACATCAGGAGGGCATATGACGGGTTGAATTGGAAGTGGAAAAAAAGTAGAGATATAAAGGATAGTGTGAGCACTTCCTTTGAGAAGTCTGGGTCATTAATGCCAGATTTAAACTTTATGACAGTCATTAAGATAATGGATGCTCGACTTGCAATAGACGCCTAGTTACTGACCCCAGGGCTTTCTGTAGTTCTTGAACCTCAACTTCACTGGAGATTTCCATCGCCGACATACTATACTGTGAAAAAGTTTGGAAACACCTTCATGTAAAGCAGGGAGCGCCGTCCTGTTCCGAAAGGCAAAAGACTCAAAGCTTCCGACTGTCTTAAAATTATACAGGAAAAAGTCCCCTACTTATGTCAACTGGAGATACAAGAATTCTTCAACAGGACGGTGCTCCCTGCTACTCCGCTCCTGTTTTCAATGGTTAGAAAAATGGCCTGGAAACTCACCGGATCTTAATCCGATTGAACATTGTTGGATTCCAATGAAGAGTTGCGTCGCGAAGAAAAGCTGCTCTTCGTATAGTGAGCTTGTTGATAGCGTTAGACGTGTAGGCCTATGGTTTGAAGACACTGATTCCGACTACTGTTGAGCTTTGATCGAATCAATGCCACGTCGTATTTCTGCTTGCTTAAAAAATAATGGAAGGCATACAAAATATTGAATCACAAACACTTGAAACAGTTGTGCAGATTGCAATATATTCAGAAATCATTCTGGAAAATGTCTTTTGACATAGATTACCAGTGAGCTTGCATTTAACAGATTTTTAAGGTATTTTTAGAGAACATCGAAAAAAGTAAGTTTACATGAAGGTGTTTCCAAACTTTTTCACAGTATAGTATACGATTGACTATTTTGTAAATTGTTCACCCACATCATTTTATCATTGCATTCAATTACTACGAGGATTCTTGGCATTGATGAATAGAAATGAATAAATCCTGTTGAACTCAAAAATATAAGTTTGACATAAAAATCTGATAACAACTCTTTTCCATTTTCCCTCTTGTGAACAAGTCTAAGTGCGCGTTATTGTTCGGACGACATGTGAGGCGAAACTTTTTCTAAATTTAATCCTCTAGTCAATCTATCTCAAACTCTACTTTGCACGAGTTTATATAATCGTGCACTTTGGATCATATTCAACGACCATAATCTAGGCTTTTTATCATATTCCCAAGACGTTTTTGTGCAGCCATCACACAAACTGATGTCTACAGTGACAATACACAACGGTGTTACGTTAATCTTTTGCAGTTCCAATTAACGTCTTAAGTTCTTTTAAAAAGTTGACGGATGTAGTCTGTTATCACCTTTATAATGAGACGTCAATTAAAATGAATCGTCTTTCAAAACTGCCGTAACTTAAATGCGAAAAAGCAGCGCTAAAGCAAACACATGTGACATTTTATCAACTAATGTTATATGATGATCTTTATAGAACATACTCCTGAACAATTGGTTCAATAACATTGAGAACTGAGTTACCTTATTCCAAACTTTGTCTATTTGAATATGAATAGTGTCCAAGCATGAAGTTTCAAATTCAGATAAAAATATAGAGTGAAGAATATCAAATGCTAACATTGAGAGAAGTTGGAACGAGTTTTATATCCCTTAATCGGTAGCTGAAGTAGTGGTCAATGTATTGTAATTCAAATGAAGAAATGTGGAATTACATGAAGTACTATAGACGGATGAAGAAGCTGGCGATAACAAATTCAAGTGAAGAAACAGTATTTTCCATGTGTAGTCTTAGGTATAGTGTGTATAGTTTCATTGCTTTCGGTGTAGTAGAGTGTCATTGTAGTTCTATTGTTTACCTCCATTATCCACTCTTACCATCATCCACTTTGTGTAGTGTCAGATATAGTTCACTTGTAATCGGTGTAGTAGCATCGTTGTATTTCCATATTTTACCTCCACTTTTCCAACTTTTATTCATCGGTTTCCTATTGTTTTATAATATCCATTTTTAATTTCCTTAACCTATGGTGACCATTGTCTTATTCTATTTCCACTATCAGCATCTGTAGTCGGAACAGTATATTAGACGTCTGTTTTGAACATGTACGCGGCAGTGATTGGAATCTATGGTATTAGTATATTAACAGCAAGAATGAGTAGTGCTACAAGTCTTAAGATTTCCATTTTTACCAGATATTGGGCCAAAGCTGATCAATTTTAATTCGCTGCCACGAGAAAGCTCCATGAGTTCTTTTAAGAACTGATTAATCCAATGGTTACAGTAGCATTGCCTTTCTACACTTGCGGATTGGAGAACGCCATCAGTCCTCAGGACTACTTTAACTAATAATTTAAATTAGTAAGCATTATATTCTATTAAAATGGCTGCTGGGATGATTTTTATCATCGTATGAGAAATGTTCATACTGATAAGTAAAAAGACTTTCTCAATACTCAATTACGAATACTCAAGTTTGCCAAAGAACGGATTCGCGACTTATGATAAAATTTTTATATTCTGGGAGCTGAGGACATGTTCTTGGAGCTGATAACTTTCATTTACCATGTGTGAGAATTCTAGCTTAAGTATAAAAATTAAAAGGCTGCAATGTTAAAGCGGATACATTACTTAAAACGTGAAATGAGACAATAGTTATACATTAAAAGGAAATTCTTCACATACATACCGGTATGTCGGACAAGTATTGCAGAAAAGTTAATCACAATCTATTTTTGATGACGTAAGATAATTTTTCAAATGATCGATGAATTGATTTGACTTCCAAACTAGAGATCTTAAATGCGATTCTAGAAAACCATTTCATCGCAAAAATATTTATACCGGCACTTCGATGAAAACATCCGATATATATGTAAGTTAATGGCCGCAAAATGTTTTGAAGAAAAATACCAAATTGGAATATGGTTTTATTCCATGCGCGTTTCAGAGTTACAATACTCCTTTATCAATGGGCGAATATGATGAACTACAAAACAGCATTTTAAATGCGACATGCAGAATCAACATAGTTATGGACTACGTTTGGGCTACAAGAGAAGGGCTAAATGACAAGTAAAATGAGTATTTCATTGAATACAATAAAGAACAATATAAAATCAAGAGCATAGATGAACAATGGCGGAACAGCGCCTTCACGCTTATGAATTTTCATTGTCTTTGATCAGAGTTGATTCTAGGAGTTTGTGATGTCTGATACAGGCTACAATTCTAAAATTATTTATATCCAACGCATGTGGATGAGTAGAGACTTCTGCCGGTAGGCCTACCGGATTTCCCTTCATATGCTCAGAGATGCCAGTAGAAGTGTGTCGCGATGTTTCTTCGATGTAGACATGTTTACAATGCCCGCAAGTGTAAGAGCGCGTGCATTCAGATTTCAAATCGAATGAAACAGGGTCTTTATTTTTGAAAAACATGCTGGCTTTAATAGTTTGGAACACAGGTCTAACTCTGACACTCTCAGGTAAAATCTTATTGGGAATATTAATTTTACTCTTGATAGTAGGATGAGCTTCGCCGAAGTAAGGAAATTGTCAATTAACAATTTCGGTTGCTCTCTCTCGGTATCATCTATTTTCGGACAATCAAGCCTTGCCTCCATTTTATCCCTTCCTTGTTTATTGAGGCTTCATTATATCCATTGTTACTGAGTAAGTAGTGTTGTCAGCGGATATTTCACATGTCATTTTTCTATGAAAGTCGTTCATATATCTCCAAATCCAAATTAGACGGCCTGAACTGCATGACTAAGGCCGTCTAATTTTGCTATGTAATACCATTGATGTAGGAGCATTTCACCGTCCATCTCCGCATTCCCAGTAAAAATGACATTGAAGTGATTTCTATGGTTCACAATTTGGACTCGTAGATATCTCAAGCTTCACATGCTTCAATGTTCTGAGCTGCATGGGCTATGCATAGACTTCTAAATTTCTCTGGACAGATAGGTTGAAATTGGCTTATACATGTTCAGGCATGGACTCCTAAATATAGATTACCTTGCAAAGACTGTCAATAAGCATAATCAACATTTCGGAGAACAGGTTGCCTGCCAGCACAGCATGTATGCATATTTATGTACATTAGGAGTTAGGACGCATGAGCCTGCACATGCTTATGCGCTAAAGGCATGTGCTACACCTCCGCGTCATTTGCTAATTTTGCAATTTTTCTTCTAACAATTTTCTCAGAACTGAGGCATTTGAGATTTTATGAACAAATATCTTGCACATGCTGTTGAAAAATGTCATTGAAATTTCGGAAATCTGATTCATGTACGTGCGAACAGCGAGATTTTTACGAAGTAATCGGAAATGTGATGATATTCATCGATAGTCTGAGCATCGTCCTTTCATTTTTAAAGAGAGATACTATTTTCGTAGACAATTATTTAGTTTCAGTTATAACTTGTATAACCTGGAAAAATGGTTTTTCTTCGCTATTTTCACAAATAAAGTTTTTACATGAAAATTAAAAACTATTCAGTTTGATCTCATACAACACTCTCCAGCAAGGAATGTATAGTTGAAGCGCAGATGCGTTTGGTGGAAAAGACTTCCCATGATAAATTTTGCTCAAAAACTTTGCAGCTTCAGGATGTCGAACATTGCCAACTCACTATTTGTGACATTACACTCACGACAAAATCACATTTTTACATTTCAGGAGTGAAGGGCAGCAAGCACCACTTATATCATCTCGAGTATTAGGATTCATATTGAAATCAGTTTTTGTATGCAAACATTCTCCTGCATACACATCATCTTCTGTGGTTGCCAACATGATACTTTATCATCAACACTTCTCAGACTAAATCCGGAAAACTTCAATAAAGTTATTGTTTTCACTTTCTTGTCACTCTACGTAAGGTGACGCATGGAGATAAAATAATGCACCAGTCATTTGACGTATCCAGCTAAAACCCTTCTCAATGTGATCTGGCTGTGCTTTTCCGAGCATTGGACATCGGTCTCAGAAGAGCCTCCATTACAGGTCAGATCGCCTGATAACTGTTCAGACCTCCTTATAGAGGTAGCTGCTCAGGTTGTAAATGCTTATTGTGTCCATCATAATTGTTTTCATGAAATTGAATGCAAAGAAGGATCTCCGTATAGTTCACTTTTCTGTTCCCCCTCATTTCAGGACATTCGTAGTGTGGAAATCGGTGGCTTCTTTTTTCCTCTCGAAACTGACCCTTACATAATGCTTCAGTTGGATCTTCCGTCCGTTGAATTCGGCTTCACGGAGCTTTGTCAGTCTTTCCCAAGTATTACATAATTGAATCCAATTTCGAATTTCTATTACTGGCTGGTCATCCAGAGATTATCCAGAAGTCATCAGATTGACAACTTTGGAAAACTTGTGATAGGTGATAGACACATTATGTGCTGCTTGATATGGTTTTCTCTCTGTGATAAATGCAAATACATATTCGCAGATTTTTCAACAGTCAATGATGTGACGATGCTGTGGGGAAGATTTCAACTTATGATCGCCATTTTTAGTCCATTATCGTTTTGAGATTCCACAAACGCAGATGGAATGGTTTCTTTCTAAATTTTAGACAAAATTGTCATAAAAAAGAAATCTTCCGATTGTGTTTCCATTGCCAGGACATATACTTGAAAACGTGGCCATGCCGGATCGCAGCTTTGTAGTTGTTTGGAGAAGCATCTAGACAGATAAAGGAATTTCGATGGCACTGTACTTTAGATCACGCTGTTTCATTTCTTCAATTTTTCTCCATTGCTTGCCATGATGATCCATGTCCTTCGTGGTAGCATTTGTCAGATTCATGGAATTAAAGGTTACATAAGACGTCACACAAGGTAACACAAGAATATAATACTTTCAACTAAATCGATGCATTCACAAATTCAAATTTCTTTGTTATGCAAGTAGAGGATTGTATTTGTGTTACACCGTCATTGCATTTCGGTTCACAGCCTCAATAATGGTATACTGCATTTGCTTGCATTTTGCATTCAAATAAGCTGCAAAATTCGATCTTTTGCAACACGAATGTTGGTTGGCCTGAACATGTATAAAATGATTTCAAATTTTGCTCACCTATCTGTCCAGAGAAATTTAGAAGTCTATGGGCTATGTAGAAAATTATCATAGATTTGAGATTTTTGCAAATCTAAATCTTGGATTTTTGATGTCATAGATTTTAGGTTCAGTAACAATGAATATGTGAAAATCCAATCAAAAAGTGACATTAGGTGAGAAAAATATTGTTGTCGGAAATTACAAATGTTTTTATCCTATTTTGCTGTTTAAAGTGTGCCTAGTTGAGATAAAAAGGTGAGTAAAAAGTAACGCCCGATTTCAGCTACCTGATTTAATATGCAAATACTGATGTCTCTCTTATCTTTTATCGCATATCCCCCGTGAAATCATGAAATTTTTGAGTGCAAAGTAAGAAGGTCTACTTTAATAAAATTTATTTTCAGAAAGATGAAAAGATTGTCTACTAAAAGTGTTAAAACTGTTCGCCGTTGTGCTCGATACACAGTTCCAGTCGAGTAACAACACTTCGGCACACTTTCTCGCACATTTCAATACTAATTGTTCTCATCTGGTTGGTAATGACATCTCGAAGTTCAGGTAGTGTACGAGGCCTCCTTGAATAAACGAGATCTTTTAAAACTCCCCACATGAAAAAATCTATGGGAGTTAAATCAGGTGATCTGCCTGGGAATTCAATAGGGCCTCGTCGTCCTATCCATTTTCCTGTGAAGTTGTTGTCTAACCATTCACGAACACGTGTAGCATAGTGCGCTGGGGCGCCATCCTGTTGGAAGTAAAATTGTTGATCTTGCACTAAAGGATGGAATTGTTCGTTTAACATGTCCTGGTAGTTACTTCCATTCACAGCATGGTCAAAGAAGAATGGTCCGATAATTCCTCGGGAAGATATGGCTGCCCAAACTGTTACTCCTGGCAGATTTACCTCCTGCTCAATCGTCATATAAGGATTGTCTGTCGTCCAATACACACAATTGTGCTTGTTGATATGGCCATTTAGTTTAAAAGTGGCCTCATCGGACCACCATATCCGGTCGAGAAGAGATTCGTCCTGTCGTAAAAGGGTGAGGAAACCTTCAGCATACTGAAGGCGTCTGTCTGCATCTCCGTCGTAGAGGGCGTGAACCAATCGGGGCTTGTATGGTCGGAATCCGTTCTTTCTTAGTAAGTTCACGACACTTTTTTGACATATTCCTAACTCTAAAGATAATCTCCTAGTGGACTTCTGAGGGCTGCGTTGAAGACTTGCAAGCAGTTGATCGTGTTTTTTGTCTGAGGTGGCAGAGATGGGCCTTCCTGAACGATGCGCGTCTGCCACAGAACCAGTAAGTTCAAATTTATTGACGATGGATCTGAGGTTGCGACCTTGCACAGGAGGAATGTTAAATTCTTGACTGAGTCGTCTGCTTGCTTCGGCAGCATTTTCATTAGACAAGTAGAAAAATTTCACAGCAGCTACTCGTTGCTCTCTAGTAAGTCGCACAGCCATTATAGCAAGGCAAGGAAAAGCGACAATAAAATTTCGTTCTTAACCATATCAATTTTATAGCTGAAGAGAAAGTCTGACCGAAAGCTGTTCACATTGAAGAATCGATTGGAAGACACACACGCGTGCTTGCACCTAGAGAGCTAAAACTTGCACGCGCAGGGTCGATTTCCAATTCAACATTGTCACTGACTCTCAAGTCAGATTACTGTGCAAAGATCGGGCATTACTTTTTACATTTACCTGATTTAACTCTCATGGATTTTTTCATGTGGGGAGTTTTAAAAGATCTCGTTTATTCAAGGAGGCCTCGTACACTACCTGAACTTCGAGATGTCATTACCAACCAGATGAGAACAATTAGTATTGAAATGTGCGAGAAAGTGTGCCGAAGTGTTGTTACCCGACTGGAACTGTGTATCGAGCACAACGGCGAACAGTTTTAACACTTTTAGTAGACAATCTTTTCATCTTTCTGAAAATAAATTTTATTAAAGTAGACCTTCTTACTTTGCACTCAAAAATTTCATGATTTCACGGGGGATATGCGATAAAAGATAAGAGAGACATCAGTATTTGCATATTAAATCAGGTAGCTGAAATCGGGCGTTACTTTTTACTCACCCTGTATATATGAGACCCACAAAAACTTTTGTCTATCTGAAATATGGGCCCCCAAAATATTTGGTGCGTCGGTCAGATGACAAATTGGCGTCGGTCAGATGACATTAGACGTCGGTCAGATGACAATATCATGTGTTTGAGACATAAGAAGACGACAATATTCTAAATTGAGCTTGAAATACATATAAAAGCATGCTTTAGATTTCTTGAACCTTGCTCCATGTTATAAGACAATAAAAACAATACTATTGAAATAATATTTTATTGATCACTACTTTTAAAAAATCGTCACATTACCCAAGTCTGCTTGTTGAAACAAGTGCAATGGCTGGCAAATTTGCAATGACAGGCGAGCTCGCGATAGATTACACAATTTCCCAGTTTCCAGTGTACATGATGGCAATTTCCGATGCCCTTCATCGGCTTTAGGGATTTTTGCAGGGTCGCCATTTGGTCAATTTCGCGTTTTGTTATCTACAAAATAGTCAATGCATTATTACAAGCATTCATTTATAAAGAAAGCACATTCAAGTTTACAACACAATCGGCACCATATTATGAAACTGATTAGGTATTCTACGATGTTTTTGCCGATGGACACGGTACTAAAACAAATATCTAGGTGCTCGTACAATTTATTTTGAAGTTCAAGGCATTCTTACTCAGTGCATGTGCATATTTAGGCCCTCATGAAGATTTGCGCATATCGATTCGTGTACAATTCAATGAATACATTTGCATACATCCGCACATGTGCATTTTTAGCATAATTCATTACCATTGTGCGTAAGTTTCTTTTAAATAGAATCGTCATAGTTAATGAACTGAAATATGAGAATATCAAGTACAGTATTATACATGATTGTTATTTCAACTCTTTCGGTTTTGATACCTACCACCTTGCATTGTATCTGTGTGTTGGCTGAATTCATCATTCTGTAGAAATCCTGCGCCGATTCTAGGTTGTGTCCTCCAAGAACTACATGTTCATCGGCCATCCTTTTGGCCAACGCACCGATCCCGTCGGCTGGACCTTTGCCGTGCCCGGCTTCTGTGTAAAGCCATTGGTATTCCTCCAAACCGTGTAAGGCGCATACTTGGGTCATCAGGTGGAGCATACTCCTGTTCCTATACTGACTCGTAGGAGAATCCGACACTACAATAAGCTAGAAAAAAGATTCTCACTTATGATTGGACACAGCAAACGGAAAAAGATATTACGAATATTTCACCTTCTTGACATTGTTCGGTTTGATGTCCAACAGGATGGAATTCAGGTGTGCTGCAATTGCATCAGCGGTCTTTCTCTTATCCTCTGATATCGTTGCGAAACTGTGGGGAGGTTCCCCATTTCGATAGTAAATTCCTTGATGGATTACTATCTGTTTTCTGTTCCCGAAATGCGCTGACTGGATCTCTCGAAATCTTTTACACGAATAATTTTCTGAGAAGTCGATGTTAATGAGCATTTCGTCATTGGAAAGATTTTGTTTCGTGCGCTGTATCTCCTTATATTGATGGCGAATGCGGTAAACATGCATTACATGAGAACGAAGTAGTGGCTCAAATTGTTTGACCAGGCCGACAGCACTTTCGAGTTTCTGTGAAAAAATACTGCTGATAAAATAAGTTCATAATTGCGAATACAAGCCGCAATTACATGTAAATATTAAACATATGTCATAAAGTATTAACAGTATTGCTACACTTATGACATACACTAAATAAATTAAACATGTATCATAATCGTTGTATAACCTTTATTCTCAAAATGTAAAAGTGAATCCAAGCAGACTAGCAGATGTTGCTTTAATAAAAAGAAACCTTTCGAGCTACTAAACGCTACAGCACAATGCATGTCCTTGTACTTTACTGCAATGTAAAATGGCAAAGGATGAAGAAGTCAAAAAAGGAGTATGCGTGGTATGATTTACACTGTGAATGAAAATCATGGACGATTCGAATTTAGACTTGCATATGCGTAAGGTACTTGTGTATGCATCAAAAAATGATGATATTATATGGAAATTCACTGCAGTTTTTTTGTTAAAGGGTTAAAGATCTGGACAGATTATTATCAGGTCATTTCATCGTTAAGTTAGATATCGTTTACAGCGGTTTATATTTTAAGTTTTTCATTCCAGTATGTTGCTACATGTATTTTGTTAGGCCTATTTATAAGCAAGAAAAGTAGGGGATTTATAGGGTAAAGTGTCAATTAGCACTAGGGAACTTTGTGAACCAAATCAATCATCTTACCATTTGACATTTGTTGGATGCATAATTGTTCTCGTCAACAATCCTTTCCCATTTGTAGAATTTCAAAAATATTGGACCCACTTTGGAATAGTCTACAGCGCTTGCATTCTTGCAGCTTTCACAATTCGAAGTACAACAGTTGTAGTCATCCATTGAACAAACAATTTGCGACTGCAGAGATGATAAGTCTCTTGTTGAAATAATGTTGTTCAAAAATAAAGTATCTGCCATCAACTGAAATAGGAAAAGTGCGTACTAATACGAAGCCAGAACAACATGCAGACTACAATACACACATGTGTGTTGGCCAACTCAGTGTGTGACATTGCAAAATATAAGATACACAGTGAAGTATTGTACATACAAATACATGCATCATCAAAAAATGTAAAGGTTAATGAAAGCTTAAAATTTAAAATAGCCGATGCTGTTGATCTATTGAGAAGACTACGCACTTCTTCCCCTGACGCGGTCTGAGTACAGACGAAAATTTGGGTTAATACATATTCAAGATCAACAGCATCGGCTTTTTTAAACTTCAACCTAAAATTATGCTGCTTAGGAGAAACTACAAACTTTCAGTTAATGAAGCATCGAACGTGCTTAGATTTATTATTGCTTAGGCAAGTGCATGTAGTAGGGTTGTAGGACATGTCTACAATGTAATGTGTGTAGTGTCTGAAAGAGACATTATTTATTATTAGGGGCCTATAGATACTAGTAGCGTGCATGTATCTAATGAATAACATCGGTTACAGCTTATAGGCATATTGGATATACATATAGAAGATACAAGAATTTTTGTGACTTACTTGCACATTGCAGCAGCGAATACATAAGCACATTTCACGGTCATGGATGCGGGGTCGAAGAACCCAAAACGGGCGATAGTTGTAGAAAGTAGATCTCCCAATCAATCCGGGATACTCAGTTTCGAATTTCTCGTAAAGTACCTCCTGAGTGAAGTTCAGATACCGCTTTTGCATTTTGACTTTCTTTCGGGTGATTGTCTCCTTTTTCCGCTTGTATTTCTGCTGTTATCGTCTCTACAGTAGAAATTTCGAACGATCTCCTCATTAGATATTTCTGGTTTACGTAGTTCTTTCTTTTTTCGGGACAGGGAGCGTTGGGCAATCTTCGCTGTTCGTCGGAAGTGCGTTTGGAGACCACGATATTTCTTGCTGATTTTTCGGGCAATTTCAATAAGACGCCTCTTGTCTCTTGACTTCGCAGACAGATGTTGCACAAGGCTGAAATGCGCCAGTAGGCATTTGCGCATCTTCTTCTTTGAACTCATAGCATCCATTGTCAACTTTGTTGGAGACTCTATGCTCGTTTCTTCTTGCTTCACCAATTTCTTGGAAAGACGCCAGAGCTTTCTTTTCATCTTGATGTTCTCGCGTCTGAGGGATTTGATTTCTCCTCTTCTTTTGGATTTCTCTCTTGTCATTGCCGCTTCTCGTCTGGAAGATGTTGTCGAGATGAAAGAACTACTTGACACACTTGCTGACTCATCACCATTACCCTTTCGATGTTTCCTTTGCAGTTGCCTCCAATTTCTCTGTTGCATCCTCTTGTCACGTGTACTTTGTGTGGAGACTTTCTTTATGTATGACTTTTTCGATATTTCACACCTTCTCTTCTTGTAATTAGGATCGTTTCGCCGCTTCTTACGATATTTAGCGTCTCTTGCTCGCTTCTTGTTCATATCGACAGGACTCATGATGCAACTTTCAACCGGACGGTAATGAGAGATGCAAGCAAAGCAGTAAGAGAATAGAAATGATAATTTGAATTTGAAATTTCAAATCGTAATTGTTGTCTTGAAAATAGGTTGGCAGAACAGGAATCTATAGCATAGAAATCTATAGTTGCGATGATATCAATGGAGCAATAATTTTCTACATTTCATTCAAATTCTAAATTGCGATTCAAGAGAAATCTCTCTGCCATTCTGCTCGAAAGGTTGAATAAGTACATGTATATTCCATTTTCATGGAAATTGAACGTTATTTTATGTGATGCCTGGAATTCCGGGCATTATATATCATTTAATTCTCGCAATTTTTTCACATTGAAATTGTCAATAAATATTGGGTTAAACAATGTAATGATTTTGAATCTAATAATAGCAAATAGAAAATATGAGCGAATTCGAAGATGCACAGTGTCAATATATGCAAGACAAGATACCATGCTTGAATATAGAACGAAATATTAACGTATTAATCAAGAATGCGTCGCCAAAATTTGATGGAGGTTTCTGGAGGTGTTATGATTAAATGTATGTCATCTGACCGACGTTTTCGGGTACCGTCGGTAAGATGACATGTTGTGCATAAAACTCACATTTTGGAAAAATATGATTTTTCTAGCTTTTGTGCTTGGCTCTTACGTTAAAGAATGACATTGATCAAATGCAGGGACGAAATCAATTTTACTTAAATCTTTTTGTAAATATATCTAAAATAACTTGGAAGTAGCGTCGGTCAGATGACATTTTGTGGTCAAATAATAGATATTTTGAACCCAAAAATGGCTCTTGTTCGTACAATAGTTATTATTTGAGCTCAAACTCTATTGCTCGTAAAAGGGCCTTCACTATGGGTCAAACGCGCTGAAAAAAAGACTTCAAATTTGTTGTATACATTTTTTAGAAGCGTCGGTCAGATGACAAAAACCGTCGGTCAGATGACATAGATTTTTTGTGGAAAGTAGTAATATAAATATTTCATGTAGTATAGAGAAATCAAGTAGCTCAAAATTGTCATTATATACGCTTCCGGTCATGCTTAAGAAAAATTAACACACATTTAGCCACTTTGACCCTTATAACGCTAACAGTTTGGCTTTTAAGATAATGAACTTTTCCTGTGGAACAGCAAAATTGTAAAAATTTAGGTTTTCAAGTGAAATTTTTTAGTGTTTACTTATAATGAGCAGAATTTTCAAACATGCCCTGAACTGGCATGTTGCTAAATAAATAAAAAACAACAAAAAAAATGAATTAGTATCAGCTTTTTCGTAGAAAATTACGAGAGACCCCAAATGTCACATTTCAATTGGATTTTCCCATATATTACCTTTCAAATGATCAGCCTAAATCGCTAAGCGCCGACGATTTAGGCTGTCATTTGTAAGGTAATATATCTTCATTGCTGAGGAATACTTTAGTGATCTGATTTCACACTTTTTTTATAAATTTCATCGTCTGAGGATATATTCCTCGCTCTATAGAAGAGGGATCTCATCGCCATTGTCTTCTACTGCATACATAAGCTCAATGCGGAATATATGCTCCACTGCTTTAACCATAATTCTTTTAAAAATGCTTGACTTAAGACAATCAGTCTAAGTTAATTTATGTTATTCTGTTAAATACGATATTCACGTCTCTTGATAAACCGCAAACAAAATTATCCAAGAAGCGGCTTGTATTGACACCTTGTGGGACTGCAGAGACGACTATATGTCAGCAAACTAATTACTCATGAACTTCAATAATTCGTTTTCGTCACTTTTCACATTTTTTCTCTTTATCAGGAAATGCATCAGTTACTTTAGGATATAGCATTGATTTTTAACATGTTTCAATTTCAGCATTTAGAAATTAAAGTTTACAATAAATTGAATTGAATAATGTTCTCCTAGTTGGATTAATCATATTGCATGTTCAAAGATCAATCTTCTATATCTGTTGCGACTAAGATTTGCAGAGAATAAATAAATTTTAAAGATAACTGTGCAGTGAAATGTCAATTTAATCGAAATTCGAACGTTTCGGTGCTCCGAGTCAAAAACCGGTTCTTGCAAAAAGAACCGATGCAACGGTGCACCTGACACCTTCCTAAGAAAGGATGTTTTGCATTAAAAGTGCATGAAATCAGTGGTAGTTAACATTTATTGTTTGAAGCACAATGATTGACCCTCATCATGGAAGAAACATTATCAAAGCATCCACCGCTGTATGACTGCTAATCAAAGGCTGCATCACGAGTGCTGATCCAGGTCGAAGCCCGATATCGACAAACGAGTGTTGCAACCACAGAAATAGATTGTTTAACTGTATCACTTTGCTAGAAGTGCAAACTGATTCAAAACAATGGCACATGCAGTAACCTACTAAGTGAGTAAAAAGATATTTATAATAAAAAAAATAAAATATCTCTGCATAAACTTTAGCAGAGATAGGAAAAATAGTCGTGCGTTACTTGCGGATTCCTGTGAATTCCTTCAAAATGCTCCGATCGCCACGATTCCTTCAGATTATTGCGCAAAACTTTCCTCGATAATGTTGGGCCCTCGATCATTATTAAAAAAGTTAGCAGGCGCACGAAAAAACGTTCACAAACTTCTCTGTAGAACTTGACATCGACTGTGTCTCTTTGTTGTGTGATCTGGTTGATAACAGTCACTGAAACTTCAGATAATTTGGCGTGTTTAATGCTGAACTGGCTGCTCATTGTTCGATTGCTATGGTGCCATGTCAGCAGATTGTGCCATTTCATTAACGTTACATGTTCCAATGCTTCCCTTCTAGTCAAACAGAAGAAGAGACGACCTTTCTAATTCTGTGGTTACAACCGAATTGTTGCACTTTGTTTCTTGGTAAGGGCTGTTTCACACACTCTTTGCCGCGCGGTTGTCGTTAAAATTTGGAATTAGCTTTTCACATTGGACTTCGATTTCTGCGACTGTCAATCATCGGACAAAAATTTCGATCTCTCGATTTCATGGGACATAGAAAGTGGATGTGTCGTAGCCTAGTGGAGAAGGATTTGAACTAAAATTTCTCTGAAGGCAGGTTTCAATTGAATCTGTTCTTGTTTTCATCGAAATCGGTAGAAAATTTGCTATCGGAATATCTAAAATTTATTAATAATTCGCCGCAATATTCAAAATCAGCATATAACACTCATATTTCTGCAATTTTGTCTCGCCGCCTGCTCCGTGTGATAGACATGTAAGCTCATTTGATAGACATAGAAATCTCAGCAACCTATTCAGTCAGTTCATTGATAAAAGTGGTTGATTGTGCCATCTTTTCATAGCACAAAACAAATTTTTGCGAAGCAAACACTTTCATCATATCAACAAGAAAAGTCACATTCTACTGCATCTATTGTCAATATCCTCTGCTTTTGCAAGTGGTCCAGTCTAGTCAATCAATAAAGCATATTGCAAGGACAGGGTTCCTGGGGGTCTCTCCATGGTCAAAGCCATGCGAGTCATGAACTTCTTCATATTCTAGGAATCATTTTGGTGTGTGAATCACCAAAAACCGAGCACTGACAGCTGAGAACGCAGTCGAAATGTAAATTGGTTACATGGACTGATTTAGTCATTGTCGATTGCACACTCATGGAAGCCATTATTGTTTTACGTATGCGAAGGTCAATAACATTAACACTTTTGAACCTCAAATGTATTATTTGTGATATAGTTTTTACCACCCATGTATCCACTTAAGCCAATCAACTATCAAAATAAGGCAGTCGATTGTCCAAATAGTTCACCCATGTATCAGAATAGAGCACCGAAGTGGCATACTACACCACCCAAGTGTAAATAAGTTCAGTCAAGTATCAAATAAATGCAATATATGCTTTTTAGTGTTTATTCCTACTAATATTTATGTCCATAGGTTTATGAGGATATTCAAAGCATGTTTAATTAATGAATTACCATGAAAAAGGTGAAATATGATTAGGAGAAATTACTGAATCATTCAGATTTTCAGAGTTATTCGCCGAATATTCATCCATCAAGCTATGTTATTTAACTCATCAAGTAACATCTATAGTAAAATTTGAGGAAAAAAACATCATCTCATCCAGATCCGATAAATATATTGAAAAATCAGGCCACAAGAAAGCACTGTAAGCCTACTCACATCAAAATGTGAGCTTTTTGAAGACAATCAGGAATATGTCTCTGCGAGTGAGCAAACCAGTGAGCCGCTTTACGGTAGATGCAGTTATGACACTAACAGCCTGTTCTGCCAGCTGTGTCAATGTAGCCAGACGCATGTCATGTGTTTGAGTCATCAAGTCTTGCCGCACTTCCTCCAAACTATTTTTGAGGGACCACTTAAATGCACTTATTGTATTCTCGACCAGATTCAAGAATGGGGAATAGGGTGGTAAGTACACACATTGATGTTCTGGTCTCAAGTTAGGTCCACTATCCTCGGGACTTGAGTTTGTACCAGAATGAGATGGAGCATTATCAAAGATTGGTCATACCACCCTCGAAGATCTCATGGAACAGCAATCCACGGGTGTGACCGATGGCAAATATGACGGTGAAGTTCCTCCCACGTCTCCCGGCAACGACTCGTACAGCCCTAGATCCTCTGGGTGCTCTACCTCGAGTTCGTCTACTCCACAAATTGATGCCGCATTCATCCATGAATACGAGCTCATTGTTGTCTCCATTCATCATCAACCATCGCGCATATTGTTCACGTCTCTCCTTCACTTGCTCATTGTTTCTCTCGGTTACACTGTCTTTCTTCATTACTATTAATCGAGCAGTCAAACAACGGCAAAGAGAAGTGACCGAAAGATGAGGATTGTTTGGCAGTCGTAGACGAAGCTCAGCGTTTATTTGGTGCAACGTGGACCCAGGCTTCTCCTCCACGATGGACACCAGCATAGCTCCGATCTCATCACCCACCTTGCGATGAGTATGTCCACCTCGAGGAACAACAACCTGTCCATCGCGTAAGCGAGCTCTCCTAATGATTGCATAGGCTGTGTTCGGTTTGATATTTAACTGAGAAGCAAGTTGGAGAAAGTCCTCTCCTCTTTCAGCAGCCTGAAAAAGCCTCTGCTTATCGTCATCTCTTATTCGCTGCCTCATCATCTCGTTCGTCAGCACAGTTAGACTGATAATTTGATACTTGACTGCACATGTTGACTCTTGATTGCTTTATTTTGATACATGACTGCAATTCACAACGATCAGAAGTTCCATAGCTTCCTGACTTCGTTGCGGTGGTGTTGGCAGCACTCCCGATTGCTTTCAGCTAGAAATCTATCTCTTACCGGTTGAAAACAATACAAAGCACAAATGAACAATAACGAGATCGCATTCACAAAAGGCAAAGTGTCAGCCTTGCTAGAATTAGGGTTTTCTTTGCGAGCTACAAGCAAGCGACTAAATGTCCCTTACACAAATGTGCATCGATGGCATAATGATGATTTTCGACTCTGTCGTAAAGAGGGCTCTGGCCGTCCACGCAAAACATCCAAACGTAGAGACCGCCTAATTTTGAGATTTGTTAAAGTTGATCCAAGTCTCTCGTTAACTGAGATGGCTGCACTAGACTCGTCTATTTCTAAGTCCACTATTCGTAGAAGACTTATTGAGTCGAATTTCAAGAGCTGTAAGAGGCCCTCTCAGATCGAATTATCAGATCAGCATACAAAAAGACGTCTCAGATGGGCAATGAGTCATTGTCACTGGCGAAATCAATGGGATCTGGTTGTCTGGTCTGATGAGGCATCAGTCCGTCTGAAGGATAGTGATGGTCGATTGAGATTATGGATAAAATCTGATCAGGAAATTCCGAGACATTTAAATCGTCCCCGGGAACAAGGTGGTGCGACTCTACTGATTTGGGCTGGCATTTGGACCAATGGCCGCTCTGAACTTCACATACAGCAAGGAACCATGAATTCTGAACGCTATGTGAATGTTTTACGAATGAACATTGGCCAAATGACAGATCAACTTGGTGATCCATCGACTTGGTTATTTATGGATGATAATGCTACGTGTCACAGGAGTAGTAGAGTCAACTTATGCAAGTCTCAATTAGGGCTTAGGACATTATCTTGGCCAGCTGGTTCTCCTGATCTGAATCCCATAGAAATGTATGGAGTATTCTAAAACGTAACGTTCGTCGTTCACTGCTACCTACAGATGGCGTATCACAACTTACGTCACTGTTAAAAAGAGAGTGGAGAAAGTTAGATCAGTCAAAAATCAACGATATCATCGACTCAATGCCTAGACGAATTGGTAATGTCATTGACAATAAGGGTAGGGCCACAAAATATTAGCTTCTTAAGAACCGTTACTGTATCATAGCTTATCAGATTATATAAGGACATTTAAATATATTAGGGACATGAAATAACATGAAAAATGCTTATGTTTTGTTTAGCCAAATTTTAGGATGATCCACTTTTTATGAAACGGACTGTATTTAGTCAGGAGATTGTGCCATTTCATTTACGCTACATGTTCCAATGCTTCCCTTCTAGTCAAACGGAAGAAGAGACGACCTGTCTAATTCTGTGGTAGAATCGGTTCTACTGAACGAAATTTAGCAGTTCGGAATGCGTTTTAATCACCGTAACATACTCCACTCAGAAATGTTCTCAGATCTAGATCGTTAATCGGTCAAAACTCAAAATCGCCTCAGACTTGAGCGATTTCCATGAGAATTCATGGGATAGTTCATCCGCTTTTAAAACGCGCGACATTTGTGAATAGCTCCATAAGCTGTTATGTTACCCTGGAATCCACGCGACTATGCAATTGTCTTCCATGGACATAGTTTTTCAATTGTCTCTGTCGGCCATTGTTCCAAGAAAAGGGGATTGCAAAGACAAGAATTTCTCTCCATGGTGGACGCCATGAGCACGATCAACTGATTCATGCTCTGGGGATCTGTTTGGTGTGCGGATCACCGAAATCTGACCACTGACGGCTGAGAACGAGGTCCAAAGGTAAATTGGTGACAATGACCGACTTCAGTCATTGTCGTTAGCACGCGCATTGGCTACAGTATAGATTGATTTACACGAAGTTCGAGAACATCAACACTTTGGAACTCAAAGATATTATTTCACATAGAATCGGTTCTTCTTAACGAAAATTAACAATGCGTTTTAATCGCCACATCATGCTGAACTCAGAAATGTTCTCTGTTTGATATCATGTTATAGATCATCTGTAGGACAAAAACCAAAATCACACGATTTACTCGCGGCAAAATGAAAACGCGCGAATTGTGTGAAAGGCTCCATGACTTCCGCGCTGCAAAATGTGAATGCACTAATGTGAAGCAATGAACGCTATAAATCAATAAAATCTCGTAGCTGTCTAGAAGTGTTTGTGCTATCAGATTTCTCTCCAGTAAGGTCAATGATTAATGGCAAATCTTCGAAGTGATCTATTTGAATAGAAATAAGATCTCATTGATGTTTGAAAATGAAAGTGGCTACCGCATCATTAAAGTAAAATAAACGTTATCTAAATGCTCTTTTTCCTGAGGTTATGAAATCACATATTTGCCACCTCCAAATGCTTCAACGATTTGAAAGAGCTCAGTGTAAATTAATTCTTCCTGAGCTCTCCCTCTTTTTCAGACAAATGCAATCTTTTTGAAAAGTCAATTATAATACCAACGTTTCATCCACCACAGACTTGGTCATGGGCATAGACTTGCTCAAGACAAATTGAATGGTGGAAAAATCGCTTGGATATTAATTGATTTATAAAAAGTAATGCATTGGTCTAAAAAAGCAGCTAAAGATCATTTTGATTCTTGTTTTCAAGTAAATGTTTTCTTGATCTACCTGTCCTCAATTTGCTTGAGAAGTTCTGTGCAATTGATTTGAATGATAAATAATGGAAATTATGAATTTCAGCACGTATATGCATCATATTATAAAGATTACTCTGCTACAACATTTTGCATGCCCTTTGCATTTATAACTGACACTTGAATTAATAAGAAAATTTCAATAATTGTGCGAAAATCTTCAATTTGATATATTAATTTACTTAATGCTTAGCTTCTTCAGCCTCGATTCACTTGCATTGCTTATTTATTTCTGACTTTTGGTCAGTTATCTCTTGCATTATTCAGTGTAGCTTGCTTTCAAATTTTATTTCTGATGTAGAATAAAAGCATTTCCAGATATAATTTGTTAACTGAGAAAGACACATTTAGGCGGAAAAATATCAATGTGATTACGGAACATTTAAAAACAGTTTCTTAATTTGCCTTTTGGCTTTAGGAGAAACAATAAATCGATTCCTCTCTTTTATATGCATCAGCGGTATTGCTTCGACGTCCAGTTGTAGATTGCATTAATAAACTAACAATCAACCGATCAGTTTATGAAGACTGGCAGTGTAGTTCTGCTACAGCCATAGAGATTGATAACAATAAAAACAACACCAACTCAGATAATTTCAAGTTCTTTTAACAATTTCTGTGACTGTAGCGCTTGAAACGCTATCATAGCGCTGTCATAGCGTTCTTAGTTACAATAACGTCACAAAATTGTGTTGGAGCAGAGCCTTTCATACAAATTCCTGCATGTCCAAAATGTGGAAATACCTAGTCAAACAGTCCGACGCCATTTGTGTTTCATACAACTTACACATGCTGCGAGGAACTCGAACGCTATCTAATAAAGTGATATCTGTTTTTTTTATTCAACAGTTGAAGCAAGTGAAGTTGCATTGAGTGATAGTTATCGCACTCTAGGATTCTTCGAGACCCAAGGTCGAGACGAAGACTAGAGTGCGATAACTATCTTCTTGCTTCACAGCGCGGCGGAGACGAATTGCACGGTTTCAGCACGCTGTCATACTTTGATGCTTTAATCAGCCATTCAAGTACAGATAACTCTTCAATCTATTCATTTTGTCATTAATGCCGTTCAATAGGAAAAAGAATTATCCGATAGAGCACTTAGTTGGCGTTTTCATAGCGCATTCCTTCATGAAATGACGCTATGTCAAATAGATTGAGGTCGCAGTAGAACGTTTTGGACAACATGGGTAGATAGTCACCATTGATAATATATTTCGATTTCTATGACTTGTTAGATGTTTCATTTTGTAAATTTCAAGGTGAGCGCTATGTTTGCGTAACCATAGCGTTGTTTATCGAAATATTTGGCAAGTGCTACAGAATAACTCTATACTTAAGAATCGCAAATATCAATTGTTCTATTTCTATGCCCTGAAATATAGTCTGCATACAATGAATACACTGTATACAACCACAGTGCGAAAACAAATTTTAACAGCCATATAGCGATAAATTCTTCGATATCATTTATTGCAGGATTAGGATCATTTATCGTGCTATAAATATTATCGAAAAATTTCTCGATATGGCTGTTAAAATTTTTTTATCGCACGCGATGAACTAAATGATAAATAATAATGCTTGAATTAGTCCTTTAAGCGATAGCTGGGTTATTAAGCTAATATTTAAGTTATTAAGCAGTATTTGGCGACATTGCATTGAAAGCGTTTGCCTTAAACTTTAAAGTTTTTGTTTAAATTATATTTAATGAATGCCAATTTTCAAGATTTGGAAGAGAAAAGTAAAAGTTGTTAACTTATTGATTTTTTTATCCACATATTCCGGCAAAGAAATTAACATGAATACAAGCAAGTTTTAAAAATTTGTTCTGGCAAGTATATAGCATAAAGCATTTATATATTTCTTTTATATACATGTCACAGTTTTCTTGAAAATGGCTATGGCACATGAATAGCCGAAATATATAAAAATCAAAAAAGTTAATAACTTCTACTTGGCTTTTCCAAATCTTGAAAATTGATCATGACAATTGGCCAAGGCATTTTCTCTCTTAATGAGTGCCCTTTGAAAATTCACTGACTTGCTAATTGCAAATCTCAAATTTACACGGGCATGGCTGCAACTTCTAATAGGAAATTGTGTCGAGATGTAAACTAGGCCTGCTGATGATTCCTGATATTGGATGAAATGGCAGCTATTCAGGTCTGCTTCAATTTTTCAACTGAGGATGCAACTCAATATTTAATTATTCTATTTACATTGTGCCGTGATAGCATTATTTGGGTTAATTTCGTGCTCCAAATGGGCGAAGATCAAATAAGTTGGCATGGCAACTAAAATGAACAAACACGATACCGGTTGTGATAACGGTAATGCCGGTTTTGTTTTCTGTAATTGTATATCTCTATATATTATCACCGTCATTCTGTTGACACTTTTTTTTTTGATTTAAATCATTCAACTCGCCTTGGCGTCACAGCCAAACTTACATATTATTTATGATTTATTGAAATTTCCAGAAAAAATAATGTGTCTGATAATCGGCAAATGAAGTTTAATGCTGCAAAACCAACCAATTTTCGAGATTTGTCAGCTATCTATGGCCATGATCATGATAAAATAATAGAGATCATTCTTAAAGCGGTATCTGAACAGGAAGCATTGGTGCTTATTAACTGATGTAGATTCTGCTTGAATATGAAGATGTGCTATTTTCCTTAAAGAGATTTCCCTATGAGCTATTATCGAAAAAGAAGTCGCTGCTCGTGTACTCCGAGTGGAATGGTTTCTCCATTGAAATCTCTCACGCAGATCACGCGATTATACTCGCCAGGAATTCTGAGCAGAGAAAAGTTGATAATCTGGCAACCATTGAGTGACAAATTTCCTTCCATTCATCTGCAAAAAGAGGAAAATAAGTTCTTAAGTATGAAACAGAAAATTAGATCTGGATTATCTGCTTAATTAGCTAACAAATAAAATATACTTGTATGCGGTGTTCTCGTGCAACTTCTGAAACGATGTAGCACACTGTTCTATAGCGTAATTCCTCTTGCAAAAGTTGTAATTTTGATCACTAAAGCCGTCGAATGAGAGGTCCAATCATGCTGACAGATCTACTCACATGCTAATACAAGAAGGTCGCATGAATTTCAAGCTGCTCCGTAGCTTATATTGTTGTCAATAAGTACATGCACATTCATGTTGACGCCATTTCGACATTATAGATGACTATCTACGTAAGCCGTTTTAGAAGCTCCTTTGGTAATTAAGTCAATTAAGTAGAGGATCAATCATTTTACTCCAGATCAGCCAAAAAGCGGACCTCACAGCGAAGCAGTGTAAAATTTAGTCTAAATTTTACATAAATATATGATGCATGATATTTTGCTAAGTCGGACTGTTTCACTTTTACCATTGATTGTTCATTAATTGGTTTATTAATTTTGTTGTGCAATTTTGTGCATGTAAACGCATCATGCTTTGTTTTTTTCTAATAGCATGAGGCACATTGCCTGTCTTTGTAGTTGACACTTGATTATGCTGATAAAAATGGCCCTGTGATTGCGTTTTAAATAAATTGATTTATAGATGGGTCATTTCAAAGTCAGAAATATTGCAGAAACTGATTTGCAATTGCGCTACATGCATTTCATTGATAAACTGGTTAAACACGTTTGCAGGCATCTGTTTTGATACATGGATATATGCAGCACATTTTCGATTACACGAATAGAATTCGATTCCTTGGGCTTATAAAATGCCTGACAGAAACTGTTGGAGATTCAGTGGACCACTTGAGGGATTGATTTGCGAATGATCGATTGAAGAATGAGCATCTGGATGAGATACTTCGGTTATACTCGACACGTTTCAGTGGGGTCCCGACAAACAAAGACAATCCGCGGATTTCCGTCGGAATTCCATCGGAATTCCGTTTCTAGTCCGTAAGATCCGCGGAATTCCGACGGAAATCCGCGGATTGTCTTTGTTTGTCGGGGTTAGACAGATGGCAACGAAGACGAGGACGAGGCTGTAGTAGGAGAGCAGTTCTGAAGCGCCCTGTAACTTATTCAGAAAATCATTCAGAGGCACAATTATTGGTACCACTGTAAATTGTCACCTCCTAAAATCGAAGAAATCTGCATCCTAAAGCGCGACACACTAGAATTTTAGGAGGTTGCGTGAAATAGAATGCTGACATACTAAAGAGAGCAATAACACTAGTGCGCTAGCCTCCTAAAACGCTTTGCTTTAGGATTTTTTTATTAGTTACGAATAGTGTCTCCCTTCAGTGTGTGATTTAGGAGGTGCTGGTTTAGAGTCCAAGTCATCAAGACACTTTCTTAACGCTGGTGAAAAATCGCACCAGAACGACAAGAAGCGTTGCGAAAGCAATGATCATTTTATTCATTGTTCAAAATGCAAATTTTTGTTAATTAATCCGATTCATTACGCAGTGTTGATAACATTCCTGTTGATCCGAGTAAGCTATCATTTCAGTTTATGAGAAAATGATAAGGCACATTATTTACGGACGGATTTAGAAATTTCTGTCGACAATTTCAACAATACACTGTAGCCACTATTATCACAGAAATCTATGTTAATGCACTCCTTCAATGGTTGACGAAATTATTCTGCAAATTATTCAATGTCAACGAAACGCAGGCGGTTCCTCATGTGTGCTTATGTTTGCTATGGTATTGATGCGTACTTTGTTATTCCATTTGTTTCTTTGTGATTGCAAATATGTAATGAAAGTGCTTCTAGTCGAGCTAGACGAGTATTAAAAGAGATCCAGCCACTAGAAACCTCGAGGTGTCGAGCATTTTCTATACATAGAAATGAGATTTTAGAATTCGCTTATCCGGATCACTGATAACCGATTTGATTCGAGCGGTCCGGATAGTTGAATGCGCACTAGCTTATTAATACTGCGATCTATTTGTAGTGATGCATATGCTCTTAATGAAGTTTGAGGTTGCGCAAATTATATACTGTATAAAGCTGACATTCGGAATTGTGGAAAAATGTCTCCATTTGATATAGGGTTTTCATCCAAGCTATTTACGAAAGAAAGATGATCTAATCCAGACGATGTACAATTCCACAATAGTCAAGAGGTACGCAACATCATATGAAAGTCTCAGATACAACATCTGTCCCGGCGCAGTTTCGCGCAATGCCATGTAGTATCTACTAGTGGTCTGCAGCCGTCGGAAACTTATCATCAACACGAACACGACACGAAACTCGATAGTACTTTTGGCGTGTTCGTGTCACGAACGCAGACCTGTAGCATCTACGCAGAGGAAATGCAGCTTTTCGCCGATATGTTACTATCTATTACAGTAATTGTTGTCGCTCATATTATCGTAATTATTATTGGGTAGAGAAAAATTGTGATAAAGTATGCTTGGCATCAAAATCTATATCTTTTGCAGCCACCGAAAAACTTCATAACGTAGAAAAGTCGGTCAATGCTGGAAACAGGTTCCATAGAGTAGTTATGTTAGGTAGAGTGGTAACTCCGCATTTATTAAATCCCTAATGTGTAAACACCTTCGATTTTATTAAATGAACTCATGGGAGATACAGTCGGAATTGTCACCAAATATGAGAAATGCAAATTTCTGCAGTTTTGCAGAAATTACAACTGAATTGAGTGATCATGATTGCAATGCAGAAGGAATGATGGAATTTCACAGATTCTCATGACAGCATTGGAGATTTGTTTGCTGAATTAGCAATTCGATGGGTTCCTATTACTCTCATGCTCAACCTCAAGAGTATTTTCTTGAGCATGGTCATATCATAGGCAACCTGCAACTGGTAGAGCAAAATCACATAATCAAAGACAATGATTTCAATTAACTTTGAAAGACGCAAATATAGGTCTATCAGGTTCAAGAAATGAAACATGAATTTAGTGAATCATTAAATCATGCCGATGAAAATTGAAATAAAAACTTGAAATTTCAGCCAAGAAAGCACGAATAATATCGCGACCATTTTATGAAGACTTTCATTATAATAGAATTCATGAAATTCCATTGATAATCAGCTTGATTTCCGCTTAGCTAAGATGCTCATTATCTAATATTAATTCCTTTTGATATGCAACTTGTTTCATACTACTTATATAGGGAGAGTAGTCATCTCGGTAGTATATAAATTAGCAAATTTTGACTTTTTTCAAAAGCGATCAAATAATTTTTTGGACCACGGGAACGTAATCTCCGCAAAAACTGAATCTTTTGATATAGAAATTTTCACTGTATACAGATACTTTTGAGTCGACACTCTACCTATATCCGTACTCTATGACAGGTCCGTCCATTTTAAGCAAGATGAATTATTTTCAGTTCTGCATCTGATTTAAGAGAGTAAATGCAATCAGTATGTGGGCGGTGAAATGCAATAATGGTGTCAGTGAATTTGAATTTGAAACATAAAGAAGGCAGCTACGCAAATATAATATACAAAACCCTCCTACACTTTTAATTGCGTGCATATAGAAGCTTCCTACGTGTTGAGAATGTCTTCAATCACTGATATTATGTTTTGGAGTCAATGAAAATAGGACATATTGATAGTAGAGGTTAACTAACTAACGCCTTCGATGCGGCCAATATATCTGATTAAAATGCATTTACGTAAATACCCCATGAAGGAAGTGAATGAGATAATTGTGTTGGCTTCTGATTTAATGATAAGAATGGTCTTTGCAAGTGATTGACGCGGTTAATATTCTCTAAGACTGAATCAGAGACTTGTCCTACATCCTCCATCTATGTAAAACACGGGAAATTTTCATGGCTCGCTTTGCGATCCATGCTGCAGTGAAACGTTCAATAGTTTACAAGTATTGAATAAGATAAGACGCTTTGATGAAAACCTAAACACGCTCTCAAAATGACTGAAATGTAGCTTATGGCTATTCTTCACTGATGCATGTTTCGGGATCGTAATTATGAATCGATATATCCAACACCAATTGTGATGTGGAAAATATTACATTTGATTATTTGCCTGAATGTTGGAGAATACAAATCTATGAATGAACTTGTCAATCAGGAATCTAAAACCATACATCAACCGCAATAAAACAGTTGCTCACTATCAGTTCGTTGTCAAATTGCTTTCCAAAAGTGCATTTTCTTTGATTAGTTCGACAGGCAACTCTCAATGAAAATTCTTATAACTTAGCGGTCTAAGAAATAATCAAACGACCATATCAAAATACATGTAGCTGTGGTACCATCAAAAGTACACCAAGTGCGATGGTGTATGAATTACAAGGTTTTTACTTGGTATTCAGGCTAATGACAGTACACTCGTACATTTCATGACTGCGTCACCATTTCATAATCTTGTACCTCATTTACTGTTATATATATAGGCTGCTCCTATGAACATCTTAAATAATGATATCGGAATTGTTTATGAAATATCGTGGTTGAACGAATTCTGATTGAATTATTTATTTGATCATCGCAATGCCACACCTTTCAATCAGTTTATAAATAGATAATGCGAAAATTAGGTATAAGGAATATAGGACCCAAGTAAATAAGCTTATCAATAAAAACATGTGAGTATTCTTTAACATTTTTAATTAATGTGAAAAAACAACTTAGCTGATCTTTTCAATTTCAGGTAATGGAGATACCAGTTTAGTCAAATCATCTAAACAGCACAACGATGTGCTGACGCTAGTAGCTCCAATGCGCAGACATATTTTGGAGAAAGAAGCGTACGCCTCGCAATTAATGTCAGCCCAGTGTGAGAGAAGTCGCGTTCTGATTGAGCAGATGTCGGGCAACATAGGACACGACGAACCACTTTGCTTAAGATTGGAAGACAATCATGGTTAATCATGGTGCCCACCACGGCGCATTGTCTTCGTATGTCCGGGGATCACTTATTTCTCCTCGAACATATGCATCACACTCCTGCTGTCTTTTTCTTTTTTGAAGCTGATGGAAGATCTGCAGCCAGATCAATTGAATCAAGATCTTGCGAAGGATCATATTCTTCTATAAGGGAGTCTACTCATTTTGGAAGGTCCTCAGCGGCAGAGCAACGGTTCTCAGGGAATGGGAAATAAGTATGAAGAGCCAACTTCCATACAAGCAAGGACTTGTCAGGTCATTTGCATACACGATGATTGTATGAAACAATTATGCTATTAGTAGAATCCTATGGGAGGCGCAGCTGTCAGCTGTCGCTCGTTTTAAAATTAGCTGCGATTTCAGCAGTCAGACGCCTAACCATTCATTCACACTGGGAGCGTCATATCTGCAGATACACGTACCATGTATAGTGAAAATATGTCGGTAGGTGATCAAGTACACCATGGACATCTTCAAACTCTGTAGCTTCACTTCATGAAAATTGCATAACTTCCGAACTTACGTAATAAATTGATAGTTTTCAACTTTGTTACCAACATTACAGCGAAGGAAAGATGTACCATGGCAAATAACTGACGATTTCACAAATATAATGACGTAGCCCGCGGGTCTATAATAATACAGGGGCCCACAGTTGACGACCCGCAGCCCGCGGGCCGGCCGCATGCAACTCTGTTTGTGTGGTAACATAGCCATTGCTGTGATCTTCTCAAGGTGTTCGGGAACTTTTGCAAGACTGTATATGTATAATTGTAAATACACACAAATGAAAAGTTGACGATAGATGACAATTTTCACGAATGATGAAGTGACAATGGGCCTATTTATAGCGATGGCATGAAGTGGATCACCATGAGCATGAAATAATTCTGTGTGAAGGAGAATAAGCGGATCCAAAGGATTTGGAGGACCAATTTCACTATTTTGATTCATAATTGATACTCATCCCATCTTCATATTGCGGTCATTATAGCCTGAAATCATGCAGGTTTAACGACAAATATTGTGACACTTTATAGTAACCACACCCTTTCCAGCGCCAAAGCTGCATGAGCATCGCAATGCACCATCTCAACGAAGAACGCATGGAATGTCGTCAATTCACTTAGAGGCACCAAGTCAAAATCTGGTCTGGTCACATCTCAGTTCTCCACCAACTCCGAATGCTGTGACTTTCTCAACAGGCACTTTCAATCCTTCTTCGGTGAGGATGACTGTCAACCTTATGAAACGACAACAATGGTTAATTCGTCAGAAACAGGGTGCCCTTTACAGGGTGAAGTTTACGAAATGTTGTCCAGGGTCAAAGCGTCTAAATCAAGCGGAAGCGATGACATGCCGAACCTTCTTTTAAAGGAGGGTGCAGTATTTTTGGCTGCTCCTTTATGTCATATTTTTAACTCTTGCATTATTGACAGAGTCATGCCAGGAAAATGGAAGCATGGTATTGTCAGACGAGTCCCTACGGTTACTCAGCCACAGATATTTGATCTACGTCCAATTACGTTGTTACCTGTTGTATCGAAAATTTTTGAACGAATCACATTGTCCAGTGTACTGAAGATGCTTCTTAATCATGTTGATAAAAGCCAATACGGATATATTCCAAATCCCTCGACAACGTGTGCCTTACTACATTTGCATGACAGAGTTACAACTCGACTCTGAAAGAAATATGGCTGTTGCTCATCCTGCGTCAGACTTCATTGAGTGGACAGCGTCTTATCCCTCTGACCAGGTTCAATCTGCAAAAAGCGAAAATTGCACTAGTGCTCCTGTCAAAGTTACGAGTGACATTCCTCAGGGGTCCATTCTCGGCCCCATTCTATTCATTTTCTACATAACAGAACTGATTTCGCCTGCCAACAATTACATCAAATATGCTGACAACATTATGATCATTCAAGAAATCACTCACGATGTTGCTTCCTCAGTCACAGAGCTAAACGCCAGTCTTGATAGCGTCGCCAAAAACGCCGACTCTTTGTCTTTAAAGCTAAATAAACAAAAGTCGAAAATTACGTTATTCCCGAAGCACCGGCAGTCTGCTTCATTACTGAATAGTGGCAGTAAAAAACATCAAACGTGTAGACGAAATTCGCATTCATGAGGTAACTTTTGCCGGCAACCTAAAAAGGGATCATCATATCGATGAAAAATGAAAAAAATGCAACAGCAGACTATACGCTATTATTTCACTGTGCACTGCTGTACCCAGAGACGTTCTGTTTCAGGCCTAATAGGGTATAATACTATCGCTCGTCGACTATTTATCCTGCATTTGTCTCATTACCTGTACACTTACACCTAAAGCTCAATCAGCTGAATAGAAGATCTCATCGCATTATTCACTCGAGTGATTGTGGTTATGATGACCTTGAAAACATCAATGACCGACGCATTCGACTCGCATGCAAGCTCTTCCGTGCCCCAGAAGATAACATCGAGCATCCAATCCACAAACTTTTTCCATGACGATTTCACAGGTCTAACAATCATTATGTCGAATCACATTATTGTCGTAGACACAGACAATTTCAATTTTTTCTTACCATATGCCTCAATAGCCTTATCTAATTTAATCATGAATTTCTAAACCTTTATATATCTTCATCCATTGATGGTATATGCTGTACCAACCTGCATGTATTGTGATTTGATGTTATTTTGATTTCCATTCTACTTGCACTAAGATGAGATAAAAACAAATTGTGACGGAGATGAACGCAGTGATTACAAACATCTAATAGGCTTATTTTCAAAATTTTGCTGCGTTTCATCTATTTACTTCAAGGATATTTTTCTTTCTAATTCTGTGGTCAATTGATGCAAATTTCCCGTCCTGAGAAATATTAAAATAAAATGAATATTTAGTAGAACATTTTAAATTTCTCTCTATCAACTGTAGCTTCCACCATCATGCTACTGAGGGAGAACTATTGAACTCTTAGAGTAAACATATTAGGTAGAGTAACAACTGAGTATTAATCGAATCCCCAATGTGAATGCAGTTTCGATTTTATAAAATGAACTCTTGTTGATACGTAGGTACTCGTTACCATATGTGAGATTTAAAATTTCTCAGTTTCGGAGAAATTTACGTGGAATTGACTGATCATGATGACAATACAGAAGAAGGAATAGAATTTTTACAATTCTTTCGAGTCAGTGACTAACTTGGAGAGGAGATATTTTTGAAATTCATGATTGATTAAGCAAACATAGCCTTGTTAATTATGAGTGAACTTTCTTACGCTCGATCATGTTACAATTACCTGACATTGAAGGATTAAAATATTATGATTGAATAATCGAAGCCAATGATCATAATGAACTTTAAGATGAACAAGTAGAAGCTCCGCAGTAAGTCAGATGAAAAGAAAAACTTAATTCAGTGAATCTTGATTTAATCACAAAATAATTTCTATGAAAATTGAATCAATCCACATGTATGAAATGGAACTCTTATTGCTTACTGACTATTGTGATTTTTCATGTATAAATCAATTCTACACAATGATTTTCATTGCCCGCAGAATGCAAGTTAATTAATAATTTGAACAAGTACCCTAATTTAGCTGATAGGCCATGAAGACAAGTAGCAGAATACATAGAGTATGTATATAGAGTATGTATATAGTAGTGTTTAAAAATTACCGGTAATTTATTTTAAGTTACCTTACCGGTAATTTTCTAGCAATTTACCAGTAAATTACCGATAATTTAAATTCATGTCCTCATAACTTCAAATAAAGAACACCAATATGCTCTAAATTTAATCAAATGCAATTTTGGCTTAATCTGATTCTGGTGAAGGTTTGAATTTTGCTTGACGTCTGATTGTTTTTCATATAAATTGCGATTAAGAAAAGAAAACTTGATATTATTTAAAAGTTTGTTAATCTTTCATCCAAACAGACCTGATAATCAAAAGTTTGACGGCAGAAAAATGGTTCTCGGCAACGCTCCATCGCAGCCTAATTCGGTCACTTGTTTTGATCCTGATTGCCTATAATAAAATTCAAGATTTGAAAAGTAAGTTATTGATGGAAAAGAAGTAGGGATACTACAGAATAGCAGCCTAAATGAGCAATGACAAGTGATATTATCTAACTGGGCTGTTTGTATGTGAAAATGTCTAAAGACATTCGATATCTAAATTACCGATGCAATGATAAGTTAGCATCTAATCAAACTCAATTTACTAAACAAATATTTTAGTTAAAATTTCGAATGAAATTAGCTTAGAATGAAATTGCGTTTCAAAATTACGCAAATTTATGTCTTGCATGCGAAATTTATAATATTTTGTGATGCATTGCAAATCATTATAACTTTCTATAAATCCAAACTACTTGTCAATGCAAGGAGGATTATGCAATCTACGTAGCAAATTTAGATACAATGAGACAACATTGTTTCAAGAAATGAATTTTGTTCATTTTTGCCTTAATTTACTTTTTCCATAAACAATATTGAAGCTGCCAATTTTTCCGTGTCGCTATCTAGACCCAGTGATCGATCAATACACTGAAGTTTAAGTCGTCTACATCTGTCAAGGAATGAAAAAGTTATGTTGAAATAAACATTTTTCAACTGACCTTAAATGAAATTTCCATAGTTCTCTGAAGCAATTCTTTGTGAAAATCATATTTCAATTTTCGTAGCTAAACAGACCTTGTGCATACCGTCTCAAGTTAAGAAACATGGTCATAGGTCTGTATACTGAATGAATTTGTCCAACGCATCGCAGAGTTATTGTTCATAATACACGTATGAAGGAAGTACCTATCTTCTGGAACATAGATTATGACAGGCTTCTAAGTGCAAGACGAATTCTTCACCTGACCAACGCAAATTCAGTAGCTTTACATCATAAACATGGAGGTTCTAAATCCTGGTAATCCATTAATTACCAGAATTAATCGCACCAGAAATTGCAGTCATTGATTCAAAGATCAAATATATTAGCAGAGACAACATAATAAATCTGAAATCTCATCTACATTCACGTGTACATGTGCATGGAAGTCGAAGTAGACTGTGATTAATCATGCTCAAATTTATCCAGTATAACGAAAATAACAAAATAAACGCACAAAATAAGTTTGTGTGGAACAACGGGCTAGATATACTTGTTTTATGTTGAGGAAAGCCCATAATGGCTGATGTTGCCAATTTAGCCAGAAAAAACACCAAACACCAGTTTGCCTCGGATCCGTTTACCGCATTCCTTGCAATGAGTCAACGTGTTCTTTGTTTTATGTGGGAGAAACAGCCAGACCTATAGAGAAAAGGATGAAGGAGCACCAAAACGCCATTATTTAGAAATATGTCCACAAGTCTGAAGTGGCAAAGCATAGTGTAATTGATGGACATCATGTTGACATTTCACACAGCACTGTGATTGATGGAGAGTACAGATAGAAGCGACGTGTGATCAAGGAAACTTTGTGGACTAGGAAATTTTCTTCGTGCAACAAATTCAAGTTCTCAGCAGGTGACTGTTGGGAGTTTTAGGTTTTGTATCTTTATTGTTATTAGTGTAGGCTTGTGTCTTTTATTCTCTGACATTCCGTCCAGTGTTATCTTGATTACTTTTCTTTACTCTGTATGATCATTCTTGATATGTCCTCCATACTACTACTAGTCGTATTTCCGATATCTTTGGTATTCTCTCTACGCTTCTCTTTGAATGTCTTAACTGTATTGATCGATGACATGATTCGCTGTGTGTCTCATTCGCATGATGATGTCCACCGAGGGTAGGACGAAAGATCTCCGACAGAAGAACTAGTTTGGTGTTTTTTTCTGGCTAAATTGGCAACATCAGCCGTTATGGGCTTTCCTCAACATAAAACAAATCAAGTTTGTGTTAGATGTATACATGAATACTGAAATGATGCCTACTGTTGTATTCCAGGAGAGCCGACACAACGGAAAGTGTTCAGAAGATGGACTTCTGCTTCGGGGGCGAGGTTGGAGTGGGACCAGAATTGGTGCAGGAATATGGAGCAACGGTGGAGGGGAATCAGGAGGGTGACGATGACTTTTAAAGCGCTAATGTAGATAGAAACAAAATCAACATTGATGCCGTTGTCGATAAGCTCAATCGTTGCACGGCCATATGATATGAACATATTTTGTACAAAAGTTGATGCGGTACATATTCGACAAATTATGCTCAATACCTAGTGACTGCTTCTAGGTTATCTTACATCTCATCCAGAATAACCGGCGAAATAAGCTTCGAACAGTTTCTGATCATACACTGGTGGAATTCTTTTGCATTTATCTTAAAATAACAAACTTCGATATACTTCGCGAAGTAAAAAATCATTATTTCCTGATAGGTTTCACCTCCTTTGCAGGCTACTCATGGGAAATGTATTGAAAATATAAACAAACGAGAGATATGTACATTTTTGTACATAGAAATGAACTCAAATGCAACGTTCATTCAAAAGAGGTTGGAGAAGTTAGATGATGGTTTTCTCTATGATTTCACGTTCTATGCGATTAGCACTTGGATGCAGCTGGTAAATAGGGTCTGCTTCAAATTCTAGCGCAAATTGCTATTTGTTTGCTGACGTCTAGAATTCTGGAGCTGTATTGAAAAGTTGTTGTCGATGGATGGTCAGAGTCTATTCCTGAAAACTCCCCCGGTTTAACCCACATAGAAATCACCACACGACTTACATCTGAGTACACAAATCACATTACTCGATGTGCAGTTTAAATTTCTATTAACTGAAAAGGTTTTGGCACCATTACCGAACACAAAAGTAATGAACCTCCTAGTAATCAAAGTGTCAAAGCTTGCGCATCTTGGGTCATGACCTATTTACCAGCTGCATCCTAATGCATCCAATCCGAAATACTGGCTACAATATCAATGACACATCAAATAGGAATGGAACTTCACTCGTCTAAAAGGCAAAAATGATAAACTGCACTACGAAGTGATGAAATATTGGAGTTATGAAAAAGATATGATTTGTTGCGAGTTAAACGCACTAGAAAGACTCAGCCCGTTGCCAACAAACATCAAACGTTTATGATTATACAGGCATGTATGTGATATATGACACGAAGTGAGATTAATGACTGATATACGAGCAAGTCTTCCACTACCTATTGCTTGAGTTTCGTGCAATAATATACAAATAGCACACATTCATCAAGTTACAATAATGATAATACAACAGTGCAGACTTCTGAATTCCTTATTATACGTTTAATAACCAATTAATGAAAGATCGTGTGTGGTGCACAGCGCGCATGTTATATAATATTCGCATGGGAGCGCAGAAGAATGAATCCTCTTCGCTTCAAATTATATCCAATAGATCAAAATTTCAGATGAAAGGACTGAAAGTTCATGAATATCTTTACAGCCATTATATTAATGATTCATTTGATGTTAATTTAGGAACAAAAATAATTTAGGAATTGCAGGAGCTGAAATGCTTGTTCATGATTTATGTAAAATTTCCATTTACTCGGAGAAGCAGAGGTAAATTCCGCCACTTTTGAAAAAAATCTACGCTGCTCTGAAATTCTAGCACAATTTCTGAAACTTCAAATTGTACTAATTGGGGCACAATTCTAAATCTTGTATGTGCATCATATGAACTAAATCTGATTTAAATGCAGTGTTGGAAGGAATCAAGAAATATGTTGTCACCACAGAATTGGATTGTTTAGCTGTGTCACTTTGATAGAAGTGCAAACTGATTCAAACAGATGGCACATGCAGGAACTTAATAAGTGGGCAAAAAGAAATTTTTAATACCTTGCAGAGATAGGAAAAATAGTTGTGCGTCGCTTGCGGATTGCTCTGAATTCCTTCAAAATGCTCCGATTGCCACGATTCCTTCAGATTTGAAGAATTCAGATCATTGCGCTAAAGTCTTCTCGATAATGTTGGTCCCTCCGATCATTATCAAAAAAGTTAGCGGGCGCAAAAGTAAGTAGTGGAAAAGTTTCACAAACTTTTCTGTAGAACTTGACATCGTCTGTGTCTCTTTGCTGTGTGATCCGGTTGATAACAGTCAATGAAACTTCGCACAATTTGGCGTGTTTAATGTTGAACTGGCTGCTCATTCTTCGATTGCTATGGTATAATCAATGGGTATTATGTCAGCAGATTGTGCCATTTCACTAACATTAGATGTTTCCAATGTTGACCAACTTATGCCATTAGACATTATTCAATTTCCACATGGCATACACGACATACACGAATGGTAGGCCTAACGGTACTCCGTATAAGTGAGAGTTGCCTATTACAATACAATATTATACGATGCACTTATTTGCACTTTAGTAATACGCTTGATGACTTATTTACTAGTCTAATATTACTAATAATAACCAAAAATAACTACTAATAATAATTACTAATAATTACTAGTCTAATTTGTAGACTTACTTTATAATTTCTGATAATGTTAAATACATTATTAAAGTCGCTGAAAGCTAGTTGAAAACAGATAATCAAAATAATGACCCAAACGGGCATTGAAGCAATTATAACATTCATGCAATAATAATACAGGCGTATGTCATCTATATCCCTCCTCCACAAGAAAGCTTTAAGCGGTCAACAAATTCGAAGCTCCAATATCATATTTATAATAAAAGATTTTAAAGCTTTTCTAGCGATGAAAGTTCCGAGATCAACAATTTGATCACTAACTGTTCTGATGTTACGAAATGTTTTGTCTGCGACGTGTAAATTTGATTTAAAGTGATTCGCTGAGAACTCTCTCCACTCCAGTTTAAATTCAAATCTTTTAAGTTTGCATTAATTATCGCGAGCTGACGTATAGGAGTCTGGAACAATGAGAAACTTGTCATCAATTTTTCATTTCATTGAGTGTCCCAATACAGAGCGGGAGAGTTGGATCATCAAACAATGATCCACGATCCACGGTCAAATATTCGGGCAGTAGGCCCTAGGTTGGATTGAAATCCATTACTCATTGCATCTCTTAAGTTTCCCGTGTTACATAAATTATCCCATGTAGCGAAATTATTCAAGATGTGGAAAAATTTCATAAAAAATGGGTTGAGGAATACACGACGCTTCCAAATTCATACAGGCCAGAATATATGATTCTGAAAACTTCATTTGAGATAAAGTAGGGTTTGAACTACTTGTATAAGTTGCCGACAATCATACTTTTAAGTGTTTAAAGAACAGTTCGCAATATTTACATCACAAAGCACATACGTAGATGCTCTCAAATTATGTTGTATTTACATGCTCTTAATTTAGTAATGATTGACTAAGCAATTTATTCTGATATATTAGCGGTCTAATTAAATTAACCGGCCGGCCGGCTGGTCGGCCGGAGTTTGCGGCCGGCGGGGCTCATAAGGGAGAGAATCTTCACTCTACCGGGCTGCAACGCTTTGCAAGTGAAATGCAGATTGAATTTCGGTGTGCACAATGGTGCTAAACTTGATGCTTCTCAGATTGGAAACTGATATGAATTGAAAAAATGCTTAATTTTATGTTTCAATGCAGCAATATCCCCAGTGGTTTGCACGCTGGACACTTTGGAGGCATTGTTGAAACAATTAGTGGATGAGAAGGCACTAATTTATAGGTTGTTGAAAAGTTCTATAGACAAGCACGTATGCTATATAATCAAACCATAAATTTAAAACTTTATTTCATAATATAAGTTTGTATATAAGTACAGACACAGGCATAATACAGTATGAGAATTTAATAGCATGAAGGTTTTCACTGCCTACATGCTTCCTTTTCTGACAGCACGCCACTGTTGTCAATGCAATGTTTCACCTACTACCGGAGAAGCTGCAGTTGGTCATCGTGATCTCTTGATCATAAAAGCGCATTTCACTATACACACAAGTAGATGACATGCATGACAGCCCTGTAAGTGGTATGTGTATGCCCTTGAGAGGCCAGAGTCCGCGCAGGTGTGCAAGCCTTCATAATTTGGAGGATTTATGACATCTTGTTTTCGTTGGAAGTCGTTGGAAGTTCTCGTTAACTTAGGTGCAGTGCAAAACGATCCAGGCGTAAAGAGCCTAATAGAGCCTTCCTTTAAGAACACCCAGGTGTTACAGTACCTTCTCTTCCTCTGATTCAGCTTCTTACCGGAGAATCTAAGCTCAGGTGCATTTTCTCATCGGAAATTTTAACCATGCTCCTTGCACCGCATTCCATTTTCCTAGTCTCTTTCGTTTTCCTATTGGTTTTGCAGGTTCAAAAAATTTTGCGTTCCAATATTTCATCCCATTTTAAAGTCTGACGATGCATTCCCCCTCTGTCTTATTTTCCCAAAAGAAGAATTCCCTTCAATAAAAAAGTCACATATATTTCTCGCACTTCTTCAGATGTACTCCATTTACAATTCTCTGGAAAAACATTAGTGTTCATGTTCCTCAATTTGAAGTACTCCGTCCATAAACGTTCACTTTTTCATATATACATGTATATATATATCGGACGACCATGTCGACTCCATTTTCCTCCTTTTCCATCTTCTCGCTTATTATTCCGAAGAAGGACAGTTTTAAGTTTCCTACTAGGAAAAAAAGACCAAGGACTGTTTCTCCGAATATAAAAGTAGGATTACAATTTCCGATCGGAAAATAAAACTGAGGGAAACCGAATATCGTGACACCGGGGCTCAGACAAATTTAATCCAGCTAAATGGTGTCCTACAAAGACTATTCTAGGAGTCACAAGACTTGAAGCAATTCAAAGACGGAAACTCAGCGGTTTTAGGAAAAAGATCATTTGTCTTTAAAGCAGATGTCGGTAAATTTCTCTTCGTCATTCGGACTAACTTGATTATCGGAATTCCAAATCGGAAAATATTTTTCCGAGCGAAAGTAGTATATAGTGTGACATCCGGCGCGACGCTTCGCTTCGCTTTGCTTCGCTTCGCTTGCGCCGGATGTCACACTTTTGCGGGTTTTTTCAAAAAATCAAAATTTCAAAAATTTAGGTAGACTTCAAATTTCACGTGGCCGAAGGGGGGAAAATTTAGGTAGTGACAAATTTTCAAAAAAACAAAATTTCAAAAATTTAGCCGGTCTCAAAATATCACGTAATCTCAAATTTGTGATTATGACATTTTACTTTGAAAATCATGACCGTTCAAGGACACCGAAAATCATAAAAGTTAAGAATCTCAAAATTTGAGAATTACAATTTTCATTGCTTAAATCATGACCGTTCAAGGACACCAAAAATCATAAAAGTTGAGAATTTCAAATTCATGAATTTTATCCATCTTTCAGGTTTTTAAATATATCATGTGACTAATAATATTTCTTTAAAAAATGGAAGAAACAAAAGTGGAAGAAGCCGCAAGAATATATCCTTCAATATCATATGAACTTAGTTCTACTACCCCCTCCCTTCTAACTTCTAGGGGTCCCTTCTGACTTCTAGGGGTCCCTTAAGAAATTTTTTTATTATGAAATGAACAACATAAATGAGTTTTTAAAATTATATGGAACGCAAACTACGACAAATTTCGACCTAAAGAAAATCGCAAATGAATTAGGAATAAAGAATTTTCATGTTCTAATGAGAGACGAATTACAATTCCTAAAAAATAAGCCAACAGGAACCTTCAGTTCCCGGAACAAAGTTCCATCAATAACTGTAAATTTCGTAACCAATCTTCACACTTCAGACCAAAAAGGCGTACATTGGTCAGCAGGCGTTAAAAATCATCAGCAGAACTATTATTTTGATTCATACGGTTTGCCCCCTACAAATGAAGTAACAGAATTACTTGGAACGGGAACATACAATACGTTTCAAATTCAAACACCAGGCACTACCTATTGTGGACAATTATGTTTATACGTTTTGTACAAATTACAAAAAGGAGTACCATTTCTAGATATAATGTTAGAATTGAACGAACCGTAGGTTCTATGGCTACGCCTAACAAGGGAATTTCATTCCCGAAACGTTAGTTCCAATAATAATGATAATTAAAAATCACTTCGTTGTAATTCATTTTGATAAAATCGGCCTCTGATATCTTCATCATCTAAATCTTTGATTTCGTAAGTAATCGGATAACTTTGATTTATTTTAGAAATTTCAAATATCTCTTTCGTCCAGTATCCGACGAAGCCTTTTTCAAATTTATTCTTATATTTAAATATTCTAACTCTATCTCCAATTTTAAATTTCGGCTTAAGTTTCTGCAAATTCGGATTACTCTCATTCAAATTATTATTCTCGAATATTTTTTTTCTTATCAAATCAGGGTCGACAGAAGCATTCTTTGGAGTTTCTTCAATATCAGAATGAACTTTATTATTGTACTCTTCTAGAATTCCTGGTAATATCTTCAACCATTTCTGATTTCTTTGCTCAGTAAATTTCTTGAATAAGTTATTTTTTAACGTCCGATTGAATCTTTCTATCACTACAGCTTTTCCAGCGTTTTCAGTTGAACAAACAGTTTCAAATAGTGGCTGAACGTTTCGGTTATAAAATTCCGACCCTTTATCAACAAACAATTTCCTTGGCTTTCTATTACTTTCTTTAAAGATTTCTTCAAACGCATATTTAACTGATAGACCACTTTTATTTTTTAAAGGCTTTACCCAAGCGTATCGTGTATATAAATCTATAACGGTCAATGTGTATTTGTAGTCCCTTTCATTCGGCATATGAATAAGATCTGCACTCCAAATATCATCTTTATTAAATACTTTTACTTTCAATAAATATTTAGGCCTTCTGTATTCTTTATGAATTTCAGACGCATAGCGGCTTGGGTCATTCGACATTTCGGACGCGTAGGTTCGAGCGTTGCTCTCAGAGTTATTAGTTCGAGCGTTGCTCTCAGACAGCTTAGCTGTCGTTTCATTTAAACCCTGTCCGAATAATATTTTAGCTTGTAAAGCTTTCTTAACAAACATTCTTTCAATTTTTTCTCTAAATGTTGGATTTTGAATACTATCTAATTCTTGAATCATCTTCTTATCAGCTGCATGTCGAGAACTTAGATCATGATTTCGATAAGCTAAATCATGCCTGTAAGCTGCGGCATCTACTCTATTTATTGGTTCTTCACCTGGTTTCGGATTATTATTCTCATCTAGTCTTATATCTAATCGAGTTCCTGGACCGGTATATGAATGACCAGGAAGATGTTTTTCTTTCGAATATTTACTCCAAATAAATCCAGGAAAGTTTTCTAATGTTTTTTGTATATCACCACCGAAGTGGTATAGAACTTTGTTCTTGTCACCTCCAATATGCTGACAATTTGAGTTTTCATTTTTGTTTAATAGATAATTCAATAAATCTAAATTAGAAATTTTTAATTTAATTAAATTTTCGGAATTTGTAGAATTCATTTTAAAAGATAAAAAAAAATTTAAATGATAAAAAAAATTTAAAAGATAAAAAAAATTTAAAAGATAAAATAAATGTTTTACCTAATGGAACTTTGTTCAGAGGCTTTAGCCGATCGGACCAAAGGTCCTGAGGCTTTAGCCGATAGAGCTTAGTTCAGAGGCTTTAGCCGATCGGACCAAAGGTCCTGAGGTTATTACCGAATCATACTAGGACTTAGATATATTCCAGAACCATCTTTAGTTTCTTTAATTTCAATTAAATCATCAACATTGTGGAGAATATTTTTAAGAACTCGTTTTCCTTCATCAACTAATTTTAATTTACTAATAAAATTATCTACTACTCCTTCACCCCTAGCAACTTTCTCTAACTCTCTATTATGTCGTTTTTGTTCTTCTAATGCTGCCTTCTCTGATTTATTTTTATTTACTGCTTGGACAATACCAGCTGTCCCACCTGCAACACTTCCTGCAGCTGCTATGCCACCTATTATTAGGGGAATTAATGGGAGAATCCCGCCATTCTTTTTTTCTTGTAATTGAATATTCTCTATCATTGGTTTACTTATGTAATACTTTTTTTTGTTAATCGTAATAGTTTTAGGGGTATTTTTGTCAACAATATTACGTAATTTTAATTCAACAGTTTTATTATTATTACTTTTCGGTTGCGACATTTTTAATAAAAAAATTTTAAGTTATCAAAAATTTAAATCTATTCTAGTTATGAAAAAATTTTAAGTTAAGAATTTTTTTAATCTATTCTAGTTATGAAAAAATTTTTAAGTTAAGAATTTTTAAGTTAACAAAAATTTTAATCTATTCTAGTCATGAAAAAAATTAATTAATCGACGAAGTCTTGGGCTTTAGCCTATCGGACCAAAGGTCCTCAGGTTATTAACCGATCCTAGTCATCTTTCCATTAAGAATTTCAATAGAATATTTTACATCTTCTAGCAATAAACCATAAGCCATCAATGAAGTTGTGGAATCTTTCTTTTCTATATTAATTGTTACATCACAACCATTTTTAATAATATCTTCAGATTGTGCACTTAAATCGAAACAGAAAATTGGATATAAATGTCTCCAATCTCCAGGAGTTAATTGTGGTTCAACTCCAAATTCTATACAAAGATTTCGATAAGAATCATATCCTTCCATAAATTGATTATTGGTATCATCGAATCTTAATGGATCAATTGGATATCGGGTTTGATTTAATGAAACTTGTAAACTTCGAATTGTATTAATATGAAAGAGATTATTGTTATTATCAAAACTTGGAGAATTATTTCTTTGAAAAGTTAGTAATAAATATCTTTGTGTATTCGCAGTTCTAGTAAAATGCCAGTTAAATCTTTGTTCGGAAAAAGTTACTGAACTAGCAGTACGCTTTAGAAAATTTACTGGAATTGGTTTGTTAGTATTTAATCTTTTTGCAATAGCTGTTTCAATCTCTAAACTAGGAGTAATATGCTTAATCCACCATTCAAGTCTATCAATTTTTAAATATGCTTTTTTTCCAGTCTTACCAAAAAAGATTAATTCATTATTTGCTGTTTGATGAATTATTAATTTAAATTTTAATTGATATGATATTTTGTCATAATCTAAATATCCGAATAATGGAGACAATGACCAATTAACTGTCTGTTTACTTTTCTTGTTAAATTCACGTCTTTCTTTATATGCATCATTATTTGTTTTATTTAAATGTTTTGCAATATTTTCTACATCTTTCGCAATTCCTGCGGCATCTGTTCCAGCGTAAGTTAAATCATCAACAATTTTACCATCATTAGTATCAGGAAACCAACCTTCGATTTCATGCTTTTTATTATTTTCACCAATTGTTATAAATCTAAGCATTGTATCAATTACACCTGGAGAATCACTTATTGTTTCTATATTTTGAGTTGCAACATCTAAACGCATTTGTGTAAATAATCTTGGAAAAAAATTATTCTCTAGTGCAATATTATCGGTATCTGGTAATGGTGTTGTAAAATTGGCATCACTATATAAAGAATATTCACAATGTAAAAACGAATCAGGTAAATATATATAACTCTGCTGATTATCAACTTCAAAAATTAAATCACCTCCAGTATTCACTCTACTGGAAGATCCGGGATTCATAGCAATTCTTATATAGTCATTCTTTTTTTGATTGCAACTGACGAACGGAGGATCGTCTAATCTAAATTTATTTTCGATAAGCGAAGACATTTTTATAAAAAATAATTTGACTTTTTGTTTTTCTCAAACACAGAAAAAATTCTGATAAAATAATTTTACTAAAAAAATTTTACTAAAATATAACTTTAGAATTTTGCTAGACCAGCTCCGCTACAGCTTTGCTGGTTAGACCGAAGGTTGCTGCTCACGCCATTTCCTCTTATTTCTTCAATTGAACGAACCGTAGGTTCAATTGAACGTTTTATGGCTACGCCTGATTTCTTCTTATGTTTACTATCAGACGGAGCTCCGCTCCTCAAGGTTTCCCCAACAGCAATGTTAGCAATTTTATTTTTTGTTTCCTCTGAAAGTTTTTTTAATTTTTTTAGTTCTTCGGAATCATTCCTAAGTTTACGAATAGCTTCTAGTTGTTTTAATTCGTTTTGAGACTTGACAGCATTTGATATTGCACTAGCTGTACTACCTATAGCAGCTGCTCCTTTTGCAGCAGATGTAATCAAATCTTTATTATTTTTAATTAAGTTAACGATACTACCAATACCAGAGAAGATCCCAGCTCCTTCCGTGTGAACGGCACCTGCGGTGCCTAGGAACTTTTGTGTTCCGACTGTTTCTCTATTATCATAATGATAAACAGGATTCATACGTGGTTCATGAGCAATTTTTTGATTTGAAGCAAAATGTTTAAGATTGTGTTTATAAATTATAGGCATTTTTTAGGATTAAATTTGACTTTTGAGAAAAAATATTTACGATCGGCTAAAGCCTCGAGGACCTTTGGTCAGATTGGTTAGTAACCTGAGGAGCTTCGCTCCGATCGGCTAAAGCCTCTGAACAAAGTTCTATTAAGATTTACGTTTGTGAATGGACAACAACTTCGAGATAACTTTATTAATTGACTGTTGCACTTTATCTATTGCGTCAAGCAGCGTGTGATGTACTTTAATTTCTTTTCTATTAACTTGAATTTTCTGCTGATTCATCTTCAACGCCGTTTTAAGTGCATTTAACTTAATTTTAAGAACATCTAATTGTCTTTTAACAGCATCTAACTTTTCTTTATTTTCTTTAGAGTTTTCTTGTAACTTTTTCTTTAATTCTTTTTCTAAATTGATTTTAAGAGTTTTCATTTTATCAACTTTTTGATTAAGTGAGTTTACTTCATTTATTATTCTATTCATCTTTTTCATTTGTTGAGTAATTTTAGAACTTAATTCATCAACACTTTTTTGGAATGTAGTTTGTAACTGCTTTAAATTTTTTTTAATTCTTTCAGGTAGTTTTTCTATTTCATCTTCTAATTGTTCTTTCAATAGTTGTATCTGATGTTTATTTTTAATTACAGCAGATTTTAAATTTAAAGAAAGTAATATTAAAATTTTTGATTGTTCAGAAATCTTTTTAAAAAGTTTTGCTATATCTGCTTCTAGCTCTCTATCCTTTTTATCAAGTTTTAATAATTTTTCGTTTAATGATTTGTCATTAAGTTTAAGCAACTTCAATTCATTCATCAGTGGAACCAAAACATCGTTTATATATTTTTCTTTTAAATCATTGATTTGTGTATCAACATATTGTTTATTTGTTAACTCTGTATTTTGTTGCGGAAGAATAGAAAGATGCAATGGACCAGATAAAACGTCTCCAGTTTTCATGATATAATTTTCTATCTCTATTTCTAATTCACGATTATTCGGGATATATGCACCTCCACCAACATTTGGTAACATCATTTTTTAAAAATAAAAAAATAAATTTTTTTCTAATAAAAATAAAAAAATGGAAACCCCAAATTTAAAAAAATTATATTCGTCCGCATCATCCTGTTCTTCTTATTCGACGAGATCAACGGGATTTGAAAATAAATGTTTTGATAATAATAATAATAATCCATGTATAGATGTTAATCTTTTGTTTAAATTACAAGCCGAAATATTTAGAGAACAGACTAAAGGTTTACCTTCTATAGAAACTAGCTATTGTTTATTTCCAGGAGACCCGTTTATAAAATTTATGGAGATTGTAAGCAAATATAATGATGTAGCTTATGTTGAATTAAATAAAGAAAATATGGTTATAATAGGTCATAATAATGTTTTCGGTTTTATTAGAGCAGTTTTGCCGATTAGTAATACTGATTGGATAGAAAATAAAATTATTAATTATATCAATATTAAAGAATTAGTTAAAAAATTAAAATCTTTTTCCAAAGAAAAAATAAGATTATTTGTTGATGAACAAAATCAATATAACATTCACATAGAGAGTAAAAAACATAATGAAGAATTATTATGTCAAGTTTATTATAGAGACACAATTTATAAACAAGAAACATTAGAAATGCCCCAAAGATATGATGATGATACCTACATAGGATTATATTCCAACTTAAATATTAATTTATTAAAATCTTATATAAATGGTTTAGCTCAACAAGAGAAAATTTATATGTGGACTACACCTTATACTATTAACAATGACCATAATCATAATAAACGAACCGAAGGTTCTAGGGCTTTTCCCGATCTTTAAGAATCTTATGATAATAATGATAATAATATAGATGATAATAATATAGATGATGATAATATAGATGATGATTCAGAAACATCTGAAAATGGTGTAAATGGTAAAAAAGATTATAAAAATATTAGTAATTATAAAAATTTATCTAAATTTCATTTTCTTACAAGTGAAAATAATAATGATGGTATAGTTGAAGATACTGTTAGACAACTATGTGTCGGGTCTACAAAATTTAAATTAGGATTTACATCTAATCAATTTAAAATTTTATCATCTTTAATAAAAACTAAAAGTGATTCAGATTATAGTGGTGTTATTAAATTTTCCAAAAGAGAACAAAGACCAATATTTTTCTCTATTATATTATTATCAGATAAGAAATGTAATTTAGAATTAGATATTCCTATCAGGGAATGGTATCCAATCCCAAAAAGTGTAATTTATGATGATGATGAAGAATCAATAGTTAGTGAAAATAAATTTAAATTATCTTTTGATAAAACATTATATGATGAAACTTAATATGATGAAACTTAATATGATGAAACTTAATATGATAAAACTTAATAGAAAATACCAAAATATTCGATAAATATATTTTCATATGTAATAAAATTTTTAGATGTAATAAGTTTTCAGATGTTATAAATTTTTTAGATGTTATAAAATTTTTAGATGTTATAAAATTTTTAGATGTTATAAAATTTTTAGATGTTATAAATTTTTTAGATGTTATAAAATTTTTAGATGTAATAAAAAAATTATTATTCCCACGTGTCATCATCATCACTTAAATTACTCTCACAGATGATTGTTTGAAATATTTCAGCTTGAATATCTTCTCCGTTGTAAGGTAACATAATTTCATTTTCATCAGGTGCTTGACGTTTAAGAATATTTATTTGACCAGAAAATTTTTTTTCTTCAGTATTATTATTTTTATCAGGAATACTAATTCCAGTTTCTAAAGATCTTTTCCATGGTTTATTAACTGTAGTCGATAATGTTTTCCCCGAATATAATTTTAGAAAATCTTCTACTTTTACTTTATCTTGTGAATATCCTTTGAATGTTTTCTTTTCACTAAGTCTCCCTTGTTCATCTACAGTAATACAATATTTTATTTTAGGAGCAATAAACATTGCAAAAATAATTCCACCATTTCCATAATCATTTTTTCCTTGACACAATTCCCCACCAACACATCCAGCAGCATCTAATTTATTGAAGAGCTCATTAGAAATGTATATTGAATCAGTATCTGTATAATGAATGTATTTTTCGTTGAAACCATTAATTTCTAAAATAAAGTTATTCATGATTCTTCTAGAGTGAGAAAGAATAAAAGAACCTAAGTGTGAAGGCATGAACGACGTCTTCCCATCTTTTACAATATTAGTTTTAAGAAATTCATCATCTTCCATTTCTACTTTCGCTAAATATTGTTCATCATTTAATTTTTCATAATCTTTTACTTCTTGAGTGAAATTTTTTCTCAATGTATTCTCATTCCATAAATGATATTTAGTGGTTATATCTTTTTGCACAGTTTTGCCATATAGCGAATTCATCAATAATTTAATTAACTCATCACCTACAGTATTTCCTTCTGCTTTATATCTTTTTCTCAAATTAAAAAGTTTTTCAATATAATTTCGAAATGGTGAAACTTGATAATTTTTTTCATAAATTATACCGTCAGTAATATGTAAGATTTTTCCCCCACATCTAACAATTTCTTGTATGTCTACAGAAGTTAATACATCATAACATATACCATTTCTTAACCTGATTACTTTTACATGAGAATTATTATTTTGATTTTTAACTTTATCTTTAATAGGAACTGGTTGAAAAAACATATCATTCGGATATTGAAACACAACTGTAAATATTCCAGTTTTAGGTCTAAACGTTTGAGTATTAAGTTTATATACTATTTCCTGCTCTTCTTCTTGTCTAAATTTTCTAGCGGATTCAGCTTTAGGGTATTCTGAATTTTCATCATACATAGCTGATGGATATAAAGATGTGGCATCAAAAGCCATTAGAAATTCATGTTTTTGTTCAAGTAGTTGATTTGAAATTTTCTTACAAATTTCAGTTTTATCTCCTAAATCTCGATACTGTTTCATTAAATCTATTAAATTACTTCCAAGGGACAAAGCCCCCCCAGGGCAGCGACCAGGTAAATACTGTTTTAATATTGGTAACAAGATGCTACAAAATGGCGATATGTATTTTCTTATATTTGCCGAAACTCTTCCACCTTTAACAGATTTTCTAATATAATTTCTAGCCCATAAATCTATATGAGAATGAATATTTATATTGTCATTTTGTACGCTTTTCATCCAACCGTTAAATGTTAAAGCAGAGGATGTTAAATTAGTAGTTATATCTTCACCAACTAAATCTCGCATAACATTATTATATTTGTAGATACAAAAAGCTAAAGAAAGAATATCGTTAACTAAATATGGTCTCCATTCATTTTCTTTTTCTTTATAATTTTCATGTGTTATGTCTCCAATTTCATAATTTAATTTACACACATTCGTAGGAATTTTAAAATTCTCACACCATTTAGAAAGACTTGTTTTTACATGTTGATAACTACATTTCATTATAATAGTTTGAAGTGCTAATTTACCTGAAGGTGAATCTTTTTTCATATTGTTTTTAAATCTAAGAGATTTTTGAATATATCTACTAACACATTCAGTTGTATAAGGATTTTGTAATGAAGCAGTCAATATTCCTCTTGAAGTTTTAAGAGGCGGTTTAGATAATTTAAAATTAGCTTTTATCGGAAAATAGGAATCAAAACCTGACGAATTGTGAGCTATTAAAGTTACTCTCGAATAATTAAATTTTCCAAGAGTTTTAAAAAATTGATGGATCGGACATACGTCCTCTGGGTTTCCCCTGATTGGACATTCATCATCCTCAGTTCTCGTAAATATTTTCACACAATTTTGAAGTTTATTAAATTCTAATTCAGTTAAATTATTATACTCATTAATCTTTTTTTTAAGATTTTTAATTTGATCTTCATCTTTTGATCGTTTAATTTTAATCATATCACTTAACAAACGTGTTTCTAATTCTTTCAATCTTTGTTTCGGTAAACAACATATAAATTTATTAAAATTAATAGCTCCTACAGCATAAGGAATAGGATGAGCTGTTGAACAGTTAGGATCGGGAAAAGTTTCGAGATCCCAAATATATGTTGAACCATAGTCAATTTTTTTCTTTGTTATGATTTTATATGGACGCGTTGCTAGATTTTCATCAGTAACTGTTTTATATATGGGTTTGAAATTATTTTCAATTTCTCTAATAGCTTTTAATTTATGAGATTTATTAATTAAACAATAGTGACCAATTGTTGAACCTGTGTGAAAATAATTGTAATAAACATAATTATGAAACGTTTCAATTCCTCTAGGATTTAAATGACGATTGGCAGGACTATAATATTGAACGCATTCTCCAAAATATTTATTGAATTGAGAAAATTTGCAGTTTGACATTACTCCTGTTCTAGATGTGGCTTTCCCTTTATATAAAAAATTATTAAACATTTCTTTCATCATTTCTCCTTGTTCTTCATTAAAACCTCGTAAAACATTATAACATTTAATGAAACAAAAATCTTCAGAAGGAATATAACAATATTCACCGAAATATTCTTTGATTCTATATTTCATATTAATCCCTGCCCCTCTATGCGATCTTTGTACTAACTTCATTCCAAAATCTTCATATTTAATATTACCTGTAAAAATCCATTCGTTAGCATCGGATTTCTCATCCAGATTCGAAAACCATGTTTCAAATGATTTTTTATTATAGAAGGTTACGTAAAAATTTTGAATTATATTTTCCTGATCTTTAACAACTTTTCCAAGTAAATTAATAATTTTACCATTTGCTAAAAGTTTCCGCATATCATTTACTACATTAATAAAAGATACATTTTCATATTTAATTTCATTTGGATTAAATAAATTACATAAATCATCACCAAGTTCATCCTTAATTCTATCATCAAAAAAGATATCAGTAATAGGAGTTTCTAATATTTCTTTTGTTCCACTTTTCTGTTTTTTAGTATTACGTCTAATACTACGCCTAGTACGTTTCTGTTTTTTAATACGTTTACTACGTTTACTATGTTTAATTTGCGCATCAAACTCAGCAGTTTGTTTCTTGATTAATTCATCAATCCTAGACGTTTGTCCGAGAGACATTTCACGATTCATATTTTTTAAAAGAAAAAATGAATTTTTACATAGAACCTCGGTTCCGTTTTTACATATACACAGGAATATGTAATTGATGTAATGTTTCTAATTCATGTGTTGTTAAATGTTCTTTCTTAACCAACCACCATAAATTATTATACGCCAAAAATACTCGGAAACTTCTTAGACAAAGTGGAAAGTCTTTTGTTTTAACACACGGTTTAATACCATGTTTTGTTTTATAATCTGTAACGAGCGCTACGTATTTATGATGATAATAAAATCTAACTTCTTTCTTCGAATTTACAGGATTTGTAGGATGACGATAATCTTTTAAAACTGGTACATGCTCTATCTTGTAAGCATTCAACATATTTTTTTTTATTTTTATTAACAAAAAATTTATAAGAAAAAATTATTCGGTCACTCCGCGAAAATATTTTCTATCGACTTTCAGTCGGGGCGAAGCCCCTCGAGGCGAAGCCTAGTCAGAGAACAATTGTTCGATAACTCTATCATGAATTTTTTTTATCAATATTAATTGTAATGAATCCATAATCTTTTGACCAAGCATTGTTACACGATTGTTTAAATTCATCTTTATTTCTTACACATAAATCTCTTAACAAATCACTTAAGTTTCTTGCATTTATTTCAAATAGTATAAATATATTTGCATTCTTTCTAATAACACTTCCATCTAATGAATACATACTTTGTGTTAAATAAAATACACTACAGTTATTATGTCTACCTCTTGTGAAATAATTTCTCTGAACTGACTGATTTCTATCATTAACACAATCATCAAAAATTACACAATGTTTCATTGTTTTATCTAGTTTACTAGGATCTTGCATATTACCACTATCATCTATTAGTTGTATCTTTATATGCTTATTTTTATTGGTTTCGACTAACTGATTATTTTTTGTTGCTTCTTCACACCACGAACTTATTTCTTCTTCATCTTCAGATTTTTCATATTCTTTGAATAATGAAGCAATTGCTGTTTTTTTAAGATTATTTTCAAATCCATATTTTAAAAAATGATAGACGGGTTGTTCTGCCGTTGTTGTATAAATTATAAGATTGTTATAATCCAAAAAATTTGGAGTCGTTAAAATTTTAAACAATAGATACGTTTTTCCACAACCTGATCTTCCACAAATAACTGACAAAACTTTATTAGATAAATTTGGATGATGATTAAATTTAAGTTTTTTTTATTAAATGGAGGTAATTCACTCATTTTTTAATAAAAAAAATTATTTTTATTTTTTTATTTTTTGTTTCTAAAGAAGAAGAAGAAAATTAAACTTCTCTAGCTTCGCGTAGGAGTTTATACCTCTCGAACGGGAGTTTATACCTCCCGAACGGGAGTTTATACCTCCCGAACCAAAAGATCTATCATAATCTCTTCACCTCCAAAATTTATTTCTTGTCCTTTCTCATCAGTGATTCTAATGTTAATGTTGTTAATAGTTTTTCTTGTAATAGGAAAATATATTAATGTTTGTGGAAATACATTTAATCTATAACCAATGGGTACAGTAAAAGCTGGAAAACTGAATATTAAATTTGATAATCTACCATTTATATATCCTCCTTCAATAATGTCACAATGTACAACAATTGAATTTATTTCAGTTATTGTTGGAATCTTCTCACCTAAATGATAACCTTGACTATAGGTTTGTTTATTAAATCCTAATAGCTTTGACAATGATCTATCATGATGAAAATCAACTTGATGATTTTCGTCTAAAGTAAGAGAAAATTTATTGACTGCCGGTTCAACTGCAAAATGTAATTGTTTCTTATCTTTAAATGGTATACCTAAATGTCTCTTAATTTCATTTGATATTGATTCAACTTCGTAGGAACCAGGAAGAAAAGTTAGTATTTTCCATGTTTTGCCTTTATCAGTAGAATATCTAAATTGATCATTCACATCTTTGATAACGTTTTGAATAGTGTTAAATGTAGAGAAACTAGTCAATGCAATTTGATAATTTTTATTTTGTTCTAAATGAAGAATGGGTTCTAAATTACAAGTGTGTGATGAAGTAGTTGTTATAATTTTTAACGTCGTACTAAATTTTGATGAACCCAAAACCTCTGTCAAATTTTCTAAATGATAATCAATTTTGTCTAAATCTGCTGAACACATTTTTTAGTTAAAATTTTAAATAAATATTTTTTTTTTAAAAAATTAGAAACAACATATTTCAGCTACGGGCGAAGCCCTAGAACATTCGGTTCGTTACACTTTTATAATCCGCTTCATTTAGAATCTTCTTTTCTAACAGTCTTTTCAATATAGCATGAATTTCATTGAAACTAGAATTATGTCCTTCTTTTATTGCAGATATTAAAATATTTAATCTATTTAGTAATTCTTGTGGATCATCTGGTAAAAATATGGTTGTTTCTGTTTTCTGTTTTTCAGATAAACCTTTCCCTACTTTAACTCCCGTTGATAATAAATTTTCTAATTGTTTATAACGTCTTAGAGATTTTACTGCACCAACTCTGTCTAACATAGCTTTATATTTTATAAGATCTTCTACAGCATAATTATTTAAAGCTGCTCCTCTTAAAAGATTAACAAAATTTCTATCTAAATTAAAAGGAGATTTATCTGGTGAAAAAATTAAACCTCGAAAAGGTTGTGGAAATATTTCTTTTTGTCCGAGATAAAATCTAGGTATTATTTTTCCATCTATAAATGAAATAGAATGTTCAAATTGCATAGATTTTGGTAATTTCTTTTTAATGTTTGATTCTAGTAATCCATAGTCATCTAATATAGTTTTGTGCTCTGGATCTGTTATATCAATTTGTTTATCATTATTTGTACTTTCTTTTTCAAGAGTTTTAAATGGTTTCATAGTTTTTTCAAAATCAGTTTTTACTTGTTCGGTTTGCTGCATTTTTTCAAACATATCAGATTGAATACCAGCTTTTATCATTCTATGTTGAAGATGATTTTCTTTCATAATATTTCTTTGTTTTATTAACTCTTCTAATTGTTTTATTCTTTTAAAATTATCAGCTCTAATTTTATCCATTTTTAAAATATAATATTTGAATTTTCTGGTAACATTGGAATACAGCAAAAACATTTTACTGAACAAATTATTTTTTTATTGCTTTGTTGTCTGACATCTTTTCGCTTTAAGTTTTCTCGTTTTAAGTTTTGTTTAATAAAGTTTTGTTTAATAAAGTTTTGCTTAAATTTTCGCTTAAAGTTTTTAGCTCTTCTAAAAAAAATTTGTCATTTTCTTCATTAGAAATTTTACCACCAGTAAAAGTTTTACCATCACTCGAAATTTTGCCATTCTGTTTATTCTTATCATCAACTTTTTCTGACTGTAATTGAAATGATATTTGATTTACTTCATTAGCTATTTGATCAAATTTTTCAATCTCATCTAACGTAATAACATTATCATCACATACTCTTTGAAAGTAGTAATGTAGTTTATCATAGACTTCTTTAATATGTAAATGCTTAGTTTTTAATGATTTTCGTTTCTTAGTTATTAAAGATTTATCTAACATTGTAACAAGTGAAGTTGCAAAAACACCCGTACCTGTTAAAGCAGTAGCAACTACTGGAATTACTAAAACACCTGAAGATATAACAATTGTTAAAGCACCTAAACTTATTGTTAAGAATATGCCAATTCCTTGTGTTACATTCTTAACTTTAGTCCATCTCTTTCTTAATTTTTTATAATGCTCTAATCTTAATAATAATTGAGATTCCTTATCTTTCATATAGCGTACTCTATCTTTGTGTTTTTCAATGTTCATTTTTTCAATGTTAATCTTTTCAATGTCCATTAAAGTAGAACTACGTTCATATGATATTGAAGGATATATTCTTGCGGTTTCTCCATTTTTGTTTCCTCCATTTTTTAAAGAAATATTATTAGTCACATGATATATTTTGAAAACCTGAAAGATGGATAAAATTCATGAATTTGAAATTCTCAACTTTTATGATTTTTGGTGTCCTTGAACGGTCATGGTTTAAGCAATGAAAATTGTAATTCTCAAATTTTGAGATTCTTAACTTTTATGATTTTCGGTGTCCTTGAACGGTCATGATTTTCAAAGTAAAATGTCATAATCACAAATTTGAGATTACGTGATATTTTGAGACCGGCTAAATTTTTGAAATTTTGTTTTTTTGAAAATTTGTCACTACCTAAATTTTCCCCCCTTCGGCCACGTGAAATTTGAAGTCTACCTAAATTTTTGAAATTTTGATTTTTTGAAAAAACCCGCAAAAGTGTGACATCCGGCGCAAGCGAAGCGAAGCAAAGCGAAGCGAAGCGTCGCGCCGGATGTCACACTATATACTACTAGCGAATCGGACTGCTGAAAATTTTAATGAGATCGTCCGATCCGGTGAGGTCGGCCGAGCGCAATGAATATCTGTTGATGTCAGCAGTTTAATGTGCTCTGACCACAGAGATCACAGAATTAGATTGTTTAATCGTATCACTTTGCTAGAAGTGCAAACTGATTCAAACTGATGACACATGCAGGAACTTAATAAGTAGGCAAAAAGAAAGTTTTAATACTTTGCAGAGATAGGAAAAATAGTCGTGCGTCGCTTGCGGATTGATGTGAATTCCTTCAAAATGCTCCGATTGCCACGATTCCTTCAGATTCGAAGAATTCAGATCATTGCGCAAAAGTTTTCTCGAGAATGTTAGGTCCTCCGATCATTTTTAAAAAAGTTAGCAGGCGCATGAAAAAACGTTCACAAACTTCTCTGTAGAACTTGACATCGTCTGTGTCTCTTTGCTGTGTGATCCGGTTGATAACAGTCACTGAAACTTTGCACAATTTGGCGTGTTTAATGTTGAACTGGCTGCTTATCGTTCGATTACTATGGTATTATGTGAGTAGATTGTGCCATTTCATTTACGTAACATGTTCCAATGCTTCCCTTCTAGTCAAACGGAAGAAGAGACGACCTGTTTAATTCTGTGACAGAGATAGATTCTTTTGCGTGTGGGTAAGTCTAGAGCGGACAGAATCCTATCCCAACCATTGTATGTAATGGTAGCAAGCGATAGAAATTGACATGGATATTCGTCTCCTTTTGGCTTGTGTGATTGGTCGAACGCGCGCATTGCAGCAGCAGCAGCTCTTATCAGCGAACCGACGAACTTCAACGGTCAGAGCCAAATGAAATTTGACTCAATTTATTAGTGATAAAGTCGTCAAATAGGTTTATTTGCATGTGGGTAAGTCTAGAACGGACATAATACTGGCCAGCCATAGCACGTAATGGTTGAAAGACATAGATATTCGTCTCTCTTCGGCTTGCGTGATTGGTCAGGAGTGAGCATGGCAGAAGCAGCTCTCATCAGCGAGCCCACGAACCTCGACGGTCAGATTGCAGGCAGGAGCCAATTTTATCAATCTACAGTGTCTGTAAACTGTAACTGTGACACTGTATCTGTAAATCTGTGGCTGTAGATTAATAAAATTGGCCCCAGGTCTGTCAAGTGAATTTGTCTCAGCGATAAAGTCGTCAAATGGAAATTTCATTCACACCCTTCGACTTTTCAGTATCTAAATTTGCTGACTGTATGCGTTTGTGTCAATCTTCTGGCTCGTCAGAATTCAGGCTTGAATTTGCACTACGTTCAATGGGAAATTGATCTTCTTGCCCCTGAAGAGTTCTGGCCCTGACCATCAGTATTGAAGATTGTCATCTCTAGACCCAAGGAGACAATGGAATTGATCTGTGTGAGTCGTACACCTCGAATGTTTTAAGCATCGTCAATCATAGGCAAATTTGATCAACGATACATACAATGAGGAAGATGTTGATTTATTGAGAGAAGGGTGCATAAGTTTTCTGACTGAGTTTTTGTAGTTGGGTTTTGTTACTTGACTTTTACATTATCGGGGTACGTGTATTGTTACAGGTGATTCATTTTAACATCAATTACATAATTTTGCCGTCGGTTTTACATGATTTTTTGTGGTCATTTTTTGTTGTATTTTGGTATTCAGTACTTTGTTATCAGTTTTAAGTCCATGAGTTCTAAGTATGAATGTTTTACTGTCATATTTGAAGCACGAGTTTTCAGTATTTCGCTACTCAGGTTTTTATTACATAAACAGAAGATCCAATTTTGGCATAGCAGATTACTCAAAGCAAAAATACAGGCCAGGATGATTAAAGTACTCGAAGTCGACAATCCCACTTTTCTGGTCTTTTGCAAAATGCAGAATAAAGAAGACTAATAAGTAATAAGTAAGACTAAGAAGCAATAAATAAGACTAAGAAAGAATAAATAAGGTAAGACCAAATCATTGTATGTAGTCGATAGTACATCGATTCAGATTAATTAAATTAAAGATTTCGTGCAAGAAAGTCATTAGTCCAATTCATTTATCGCTATCAAGATTTCGTGAAATGCCGCCTGTCAGCGTAATCGGATTTTTGCGTACGAGATGTTGGTCTCTTGACACAGAACTTGAAGAAACGTGCAACACAATCAAACAAAAAAGCACTCCGTAAATGTATTACTTAGACTTATGTACGGGTGAGAAGAGCAAGTCTGATAGAACATAATCTGCAATGAGTTTCTTAATATTGTACGAATAAATCCACTTGTTTACCCTTATTAATACTGAGCTCAAACAACGAAGTAGAGGAGAATATTATTGGCATCTCTCAAAGATGGATGGAATGTAGATTGGCACCTGAATTTGAGTTGCAGTCACTTTTTTCATTCCTCTAGTCAAATTTTGCATGAACTATCGATGAGCTTGGCTAAAACTCCCATGTTCCCTAGATAGTAATATTTCAAAAATGATTCCAGATGCCATTATCAAATGAATTACGATCTTGAAGTTGTTGTTTGAGTTATCTAACTTCTAAAATTTCACTTAACCTATAAATTATTATTTGCCTAACTATTACGTCATATTTTGAACACTTCCAACATCCTAGTTAAATTTCAGTGCAAAATTGGTGAAGTGGATGTAATTTTCAGAAATCGTGATGTAATAAGTTAAAATGTTTGCGAAGTGCATGAACCTGGGAAGATTGGTTGGTCTTTTCAAAAATGCTCGCATCTTGATGTCTAGAGTAGCTTCTTCATTTTCAACATGTTTTTATACATTTATTATGCATATTTAGAGTGTTTGATGATTATTATAGAGTTGAAATATATGCAGCTTTCCATCAATGATCGACTTTTTAGATGCAAACAAAAACTTAAGCATTTATTCAGGAGCATCACCACAGCATTGTTGACATCACCAGTTGACATCAGTTTTGATTTCATTAAATGAACTCTCGAAGATGTCTAGTTGGCTACATGCGATGCGTGCATTTTCGCTGTTTGGAGAAATTACCAAGTAATTCGTTATCATGACGGCAATATCGAAAAAGGGGAAAAGAAAGAAGGAGATTCAGCAAACCCTTCGATTCGTTAACACTAGTAGTTTATAGGTAATTTTTATATTTATTTCTTTCATGGAAGTGGTCATTACTAAGTCTCATTCTCGTCAGTGGGATTCTTTCCATTTTTCCACGTCAATTTTGTCTCAAATTACCTGATGCAATGAAATAATCACAAGATCATAATAAGATAATAATCACAATAATACTCAGATAAAATCATATATATATAATTGGTTGAGGCTTGTATTTTAAAGTCATAAACTTAAAGAAATTCAATCTGCAGATATATTTAAGCAAAATTGTAGCTGAAAGTAAGCTTCATGATTCTAGCCATCTACGGCTTAATTTAATTGACCCCAACATTCTTTAAGTTAAGTTTTTCATTAGTCAAGTGTCAATTTAAAAATAAAAATTTTAAAATCAAAAATAAAATTCCACAGCAAGAAATAATAAATTGAAATTCCATTAGGCCTATCGCATTTGCTCTATCACAGTACTTGCATTAATATCAGCTGAATGTAGCCATTAGATTTGAATGATATTGCCAGGAAACTTTAAATCTATCAATTATGGTGTATAGGTCTTTTATTTACAATATTATTATATGTGAATTTTCTTTCTTACACAACTGAAATATTAATAAAATAATCTGAATATTAGATAATATAAATAAACATGAAATAATATGTATACTATATATAATATAAAAAAATAAAAATAAAAAAATATTTGAGTCAAAACTAAGTTGATGTTCTTCTGATATGTATTTCTCCTATTATAGAAGTCAGCACATTTGCATCGGAGTTCGAATACGCCGCTCCGATGCTGAAGGAGTTCGAACAGTGCGTATAACTGACACATGAGCTACATAGCGGCTTCTGTCGAGATAACAAAGCGGGGTTCGAGCTGAAGATGTGCGTCTGATCAATGAGTGGCCATTAATCCGATCCGATTGTATACGGGAAAATCCGAATTTGGATTCGTACACCTTTAGTTTGTGCTACCATTAACCATTAAAATAGTGATCAACTGTAAAAAAAAGTTTTTGGTGAATTCTTACCGCATTTAGTTTTCGTTTACATTAAAATCAGTGTCATCAATTAGCATGTATGAAGCAACGCCTTTAGTGCACGTCTCCATTAAACTTACAGCAAAGGTTTAAAACTGTCTTTTGAAATGTACAACTTAAAACAAAAGGTTGTATAATTTTGATATGTTTGTATAAATTTGCATAACGTTTCATAAAGTTTCTATAAATATTTACAGCAATATCACGGACTGCATTAAAGTCTAAACTGTAATGAATCTGGCAATGAGCATCTTCAAATTGCTGCGCTCGTCGATGACCTCATTAAGATACATCCTGGACAAATGCACGGATTTGAAATATTTGCGGAAAATTTTGTCTCCGCTCCGCCAAAAATGCCGGCTATGACTACGCATTCCTAATCCAATGTCACCATGGCAGCATTTGAAAATTCAGTGATTTTTTAAAAGAAATCGTTCGCTTATAATGAAAAAAATCCCGATTACCTACAGCAAAGGTTTAAAACTGTCTTTTGAAATGACTAAATTCAAATCTACTGAAAATGTTTACCATTACATGGTACATTTGAGAATAGCGGATTTTAAACGATTCAAAGTGGTAGGCATTAACTATACTTCGTTCAGTCTAGGAGTGTACAGGCGGAGACTGGCGGAGGCTACCATAGATGATGGTGCTCTGATACTATATTCGCGTCCGATCAGACAATTTCGTATGATAATATCTATGATGTCGTTTTCCTACAATTGATATTTAATTTCATGTTTTATTGATTTTGCTCATTTAGTGAATTCAGGACACAGTAATCCTATCCTAGCCATTGTATCCAATGGTAGCAAGCGATAGAAGTTGACATAGATATTCGTCTCTTTTTGGCTTGCATGATTGGTTGAACGCGCGCATTGCAACCGCAGCTGTTATCAGCGAACCCACGAACCTCGACGGTCAGATTGCACGCAGGGGCCAATTTTATCAATCTACAGTGTCTGTAAACTGTAACTGTGACACAGTATCTGTAAATCTGTGGCTGTAGATTGATAAAATTGGCCCCAGGCCTATCAAGTGAAAAGTAGTTAACTTCAACTAAATTTGTCTCAGCGATTAAGTCGTCAAATGAAAATTTCATTCACACCCTTCGACTCTTCAGTATCTAAATTTGCTGACTGTATGCGTTTGTGTCAATCTTCTGGCTCGTCAGAATTCAGGCTTGAATTTGCACTACGTTCAATGGGAAATTGATCTTCTTGCCCCTGAAGAGTTCTGGCCCTGACCATCAGTATTGAATAAAGTCATGTCTAGACCCAAACAAGAAGACAAGGCAATTTATCTGTGTGGGTTAGAATGTTTCTGAATGTACACTTCGATGCTACTGATTCCAGGCCTGCGTAAGCTTAGCCTTACATTTGCAGAATGGAACTGTTTTACCTTGTCGTTCAGGAGTCCGGGAGACCTTGCATCGTCCCAATCTTGGTCGATTCTGGGAACTTATGCACATTCCCACACACCTCAGGAATGAATTCCATAGTTGATTTTTACATGATGTCAATAAAGTGAAAAAGTTTCTGACACGTGCTCACCCGACCGTCTGTGATACTGCTCCTGATAGCACTGCACGTGTACAGCTGTCAGACTTTTTTAGAGAATAGAGAATAACTAAACACGAGGAAAATAACTAAAAATCAGGTTTCTTTACAAGGTCTGTGACATCATTATATACAAGAGTTGACATAACACAAACCATTTTGTCGACGGTTTGTCTTATAGAATGGCACTGATATACGACAATTATTTGGGTGTGAAACAATCGAAAATAAAGGATGACATTCGTTTTGACATTTATCAAATGGCATTTGGAACATGTATCGGCGTGTAGAGTGGAACTTAGTCATGTTGTTATTTCAAGGACAAGATTTGAAACACATAATATCTCTTACACGTCGGAACAATGATATGTTGAACATCACTTGAAAAAATCCCGAATAGCGTAATACAATATTGAAGCAGGCTACCGATAGAAGTGTAGAAAATGATCCAAAGCTCATCGTGGCTGAAGATCTCTCTCAATGACAAGATACAACCTCCGAGAACAGCAAGATAACACATCTAAAATGGGCACTTAAATTTAGATCAGAATCCCATACAACATCGAGGAGCTTGAATTCCTCCACAACACAAAGAGGAAGGGGGAACATTATTTCACAATTTTTCTTAAAGACAATCAAATGCTTTCGTTTTTGAGGCGTTTAATTTAAATGTTAGAAAATTAGGATCCACACCTAAACACCTATAGCAGATATTAGTTCCGAAACAGTCTGAGTCAAAATTTCGATTCAACAATGAATGGGGGAGGACTCTGTTCTGAGAGACCAAAAATAACCAGATTATTTCTTCTCACTTCATGTGATTCAAGCTCCTTTATGACATCATTTTTTTATCTCTGACTTAAACGTAGAAATTTCCTGCGATAACAAGTTCATTTTATTGACAACCGTTTTCTCCAATTCAATAATGAGTTAAGACTTTATATCCATTAATGCTTCCGAAGCCACAGATTTCGTAGCTTAATGATCAAAAGAATTTTAATCGGGTTTCTTATTTGATTCTTCAATAGCATTTTTCAATAGGTACAATAAGTAGCTGCGACTTCGAAAATTTATTAATTTGAGAAGCAGACATGCGACGAACGCTTGAGAAAGCCAATTTATCCTCTGATGTGGAATTGTCAGCCATAGTCATCAATATTTCACTGTACAAAATACAGTAGAACCTCCATATTACGGACACCGTCGGGACTGCGCCTTAGTATCCGCATTTTAGAGGTGTCCGCAATATGGAGTTACCGGTGATGATACGAACATTATTCGGGACTGAGCTTAACTGTCCGTAATACGGAGGTGTCCGCAATAGGAGGTTCCACTGTATAAAGACAAAACAGTTCCTTTTTCTTCGAGTCAACAGAATCTACATTAGCACTAGAATCTAGTTGTAGCACTTAAATTAAATGTGAAAGTGATTCTTGTCCTTTACATCAACTGGTTCCACAATCTATCGAATTGTTAATTTGACAAACTGTATTACCTTTCCAAGGCTGACATGACACGCACAATTTGTAAAATACTATTATTCCTTCTGCATTGCTACTACCATCAGTGAAATCCATGTAAATTTCTCCAAAAGTGTCAAATTGCATATCTCACATGTGGTATGTGGGTCTCAACTCGAGTTCATTTAATAAAATCGAAGCTGTATACACAGTGGGGATTTAATGAATGCTGAGTTGCTGCTATATCTAACATACTTACTCTATACATGCCGAGACCCCGAAAGGAAAAAAATTCAAGAAGTGAGAACAAAATCTGACTTAAATCATTACGGGAACTACAAACGTTTCTGGCTTATTTGCCGTCATCAGTAAACCCGAGCTATGAGAACAAGATTTGAATTATTTCATTATAAGTAGATGTCTGGAGGTCGGATGACAATTTATCGGCGTCTGATTTACTGGTTCTCTACAATAAGGTATACTACACTGAAGACGGCAAATAAGTCAGAGACGTTTGTAGTTCCCGTAATGATTTAAGTCAGATTTTGTTTTCACCTCTTGAATATACTTACTCTATGTTAGCGTGTTAGCGTGCGTTCGTATTTTCTATAGCTCTCGTCTATTGTCGAATTTTCACTGTTATCATAGTTTTAAGTAATCGTTTCCCGTAGTTTTTGATATCGTAGTGGTCCTTATTGTGTTTGCAGTCTTTTGGTGCTAGTTTTGCTGTTGTTTTCTGATTATTTCCTTTTTTGTAGTAATTTTTTTATATAGTAGAGAACCCCTATTGTGTTAATTTTGGTGAGCTGACTTCAGTGCCTTTGTGAAGCAACAATTTCACTCCAATCGTCCGAAGACTTTCTATTCAATTTCGTATTGATTTACCTAGACAGTAGGTAAGACATCAAACTGTTCGACTTTGCCATATTTTATTGTTATTGTACATAGAAATCTGATCTTTCCGCTAACTTTTGTGAAATTTCATAATGATTATGTTGCAACCAGTGTCTCCGTCAAAACCTAGCGATCGCCAATGTGGGGTTTGCAGAGATTCTATTTCGGAATTGGACATTCATGTGACTTGTGAAAAGTGTGATTTGCTCTTCCATTCCTATTGTACGAAACTGCCATCGTATGAATTTATTAAGTATATAAAAACAAAACGGATATATACTTGTGACACTTGCATATTCAAAATTTATCCTACTAACATCCAGAACATAGCGAAACAAAATGAATCACATCAAAATCAACAAAACAAAGAAGAACTAGATTGTGAAGCCGAATTCGATAGAATGAAGCAAAGACATCATCGAGAAAGAGAAGATTTGCTGACATCAATCAATACTTATGAACAAGAAATGAAGAAATTAGAAACTTACAAGCAGAAATCATACAGATGCGGTTGGCGGAAATCGATGCGAGAAAGATAGAAGCAAATAAAAGCCAAGAAAAGAAACACAATGAAAGCGAAGACTCTGACGAAGAAGATTGTACAAATAAAGAAGACGATGACGTTGAAGACACAGAATATTACTTGAAGCAAATCAATATGAAAATAAGAAAAATGGGCGACAACATCAATGAAATTCATTCAACGGTTAACGCAATACCCGAAGAACGCTTCAGAACGGTACGAGTAAATGCTGATAATCTAAATAATAGAATTACAAAAACTAAAATTGTAAATGCTCTTAAAGAATCCAAGTCACAGAAAACAAGTGGCCCTGACAGAATAACTTATGAAGCATTAAAGATATGTGAAGACGAGACAATTGATACTCTAGAAATGCTGTATAGCTATGTACTGAACAATGATGATGAAATTCCTTCGAGAAGTAGTTGGATTACACCAATATTCAAAAAAGGAAATAGAGCTGATCCAAATTCATATCGATATATCAACCTATCATCCTGCATAGAGAAGATTCTGACGAGAATTATAAATATGCGACTCAACAATTGGTTAATGGAAAATAACGTTATTAAGAAGAACCAAACCGGTTTTAAAAATGGAAGTTCCGCATTGGATAACGTGCTAATTATCAAGGAAATTATGCAAATTTACAAGAATATAAAACAGCCATTATTTCTATGTTTCGTTGATTTGTCGAAGGCTTTTGATTCCATTCCGAAAAAGAGATTGATTGATAAGTTAAAATGTTTGATTCTCGAAAGTAAAATTTTGTCATTGATCGTAAGCACCATTATCAATAAAGAATACAAAGTTTTAAATTGTGGCAAAGAAACATAATCCTTTAAACTTTAAAATGGTATTCCACAGGGAGATGTTCTATCACCAACTTTATTCAGTATTTACATAAATGACTTTATTGATATCTTAAATGATAACAAAGACACGATTGATCCAGTAAGACTATTTGATTTGGAAATGTCATCAGTCATATATGCGGATGACATATTGCTCATGAGCGAAAGTATGCATGGTTTGAAAAGTCAATTTAAATTTCTTTACAAATTTTGTACAGATAATGGCCTTAGCATTAATTATGATAAGACTAAACTCATGACTCATAATATAGCTACTAAAATAGACAGAATTGACATCGTTCTTGATGAAAAATTGACATCCATAGAAGTAGTTGACAAATATAAGTATTTAGGAATGTGGATATCAAAAAGTAACAAAATTCATTTGGAACAATTGACAACTAAGGAAAGCAAGCCTCTTATCTAGCAGCTAAACAGCTAAAAGAGTTTGGACAAGTTACTGGAGATATTTTAAAGAATACATTTGAGATGCTTATGTTATCAAAAATGAAGTACTGTGCCGAATTCTGTTTCTTTAATAATTTAAAAAGTTTAGATCAAATTCAATATCAATTTTACAAAAGATATTACCATCTATAGCAGACTACACCCAATTATTGTCTCATTGGTGAATTTGGAATATGTCCTATGGATGCTCATTTCTCGAAGGCAGCTATGTGTTATTGGATAAAAATAATTACGAGAAATGAAAGAAGTTTGATAAAAGAAGTATATGATGCAATATATCTCAATATGACTTCAGATGGTCATGATAGTAGATATACATGGTGCTGGCGAATAAGGCAGTTACTTACAAAACTCAGCCTGACAAATCTATGGGACGAATAGGTAACGCCTAATAAAGGAAAATATTTGAGACTTGCAAAAAATCGAGTGACCCATTATGTTAGAGAAAAATGGATATCTACAGCAAAAGATAGTCATTCTGGCCTGAATTATTTAGAATTATGTGGTTTTGAGACTACTATGAAATCATATCTGAATTTTGATATTGAATACAATGACATCAATATATTATTAAAATTTCGAACAAAAAATCACAAATTAGATTTCGTAACTGGCAGTTACGGAAATCGACTGCACTATGTAGAGCGTTTATGTGATAATTCGAAAGTGGAGACTCTGCATCATTTCATGATAGAATGCTCACTATATCAAAATTTATGACAAGAAGCAGCGCCTTTGTTGTGCAACTGTAGCAATACAACAGAATTCAATAAATTGATGAATATTTTAACTCCGAAACTGGTAAAATCCATCGCGTTTTTTCTCAGAAAAGCAAACGACTTGCGAACGATAACTAAGGAAATCACTAATCAATAAATATGAAATCTGGAAATTTATTTTCGTCAATTCTCCTCTCCTTCCTGTTCAGAATATGTTTCAACAACACCAACCGCAAGCTGTTTTCTGCCATCAAACTATTTTTTGTGGATATTATGTGAGCACACATGCTCCTGTTTTCCAATGTTCTTGGAAATAAACATATTTGACTTTTGACTCTATCGACTAAACTGACCAGTCCCGCGGACGTCCGTATCGACTGGGTGCTGAGAACCACTGGATTACGGATTGTCGGACTTCTGAATTATCATATTCGAATTATATTGAAAAGATCTCATATTTTCTGAACTTCCTAAACTTTTGATTTTCAACTACCAATAGTACTGAAGTCGATTGCGCGAACTGATTTGATAGATGCATAGATTTGATATCCATATCGCAACAACTAAATTACATTGACTTTAACAGCGTAGGAAAACGTTTGGAATATCATCAGATTGGTCTTCCGCTTAATTTCAGATCTGTAGTAGCACTTGAGTTATACACTTGACATTCCGAGTCTCAAAATCTCGGATAGTATTCACGTCTGACTTGCCGTAGCGCAGATAATTCATTACATCTCAGATCTCAACCAATTTCCGCCGAAATTTAAAATATCAAGTCGCATCAATGATTTTTGACCCCGCTGAATTTTATTGAGATGAACATTTATGGCAAACTGGAAAACAGTATCTAAGTACCGTTGTGCAATGTCCGACCGCCTATCCTAAACTTTGAATGTTTTAAATAACCCAACACCGTCGAAGTAATGTCGTCGATAACTTTTAGAATGTCAGCATCACTCCGCAAAATGTCTGATCAGGAAAGCACTCAAGAGATTTCAACCTGTTCGTTTGATTTGACGAAAACACTTCCTGTGTGAGAGTGAAGAAGTGATTTATCTTTATAAGCCATTAGAAATTAATAAACAATGAAAGTATGTTTGAAAATTCCACAAGACAACTAGGCTCTATAATCCATAAAAACGACAACTGTTTATCGCAAAAATTAGACGGTTGCTTTATTATAATGATTCTCGTTTGTGGTCAAAATGAGTCTGTACATGAATTTCAGTGTGCGTGTCTTGATTGGGAAGATTTTTCAAGAATTTTCAGACTGAGAAAGACAAATTTTAGTGGAAAAGTAAAAGCCCTGCTGCAAAATCCAAAATTATCATTCTTAAAAAATGCACATTTGAAAACGTATTGATGACACAAAATCAAAAAAAAATGACAATAACCGCAATTTCAATAAACCCTAAATTCATTAGCTGAGTCTATTTATATGAGTCTAATTTATTCTATCTATTTTTAATCTATTAAATTTCGTTGCATTTAATGAATTTTTCTGTTGCATTTGTGTTATCATTTTTTGTAAATATCTTGTCATGCAAGTACCTGTTTCCGTATCGAATTATATGCTATAGTAATGATTGTTGTCATTTTTTATTTTCTAATTGGAGAAGAAAGGAAAAAATTGTCTGAACTTTTTTTCTTGACTTTGCGCAAATAGCAGCATTTTTATTACCGCGGAATTTCGAGTTTTCTACCGCGGAAAATTCGTGTCCCTGGTTATAGCCAATCACTTTCAAGAGAGAAATGATGCTGCTGGTTCCTGTCATGAAAAACTCGATTCTCGATTGCTCTCAGCGCTTCCATTTCGGACAAGTTTCTCGAAGCGTTGGTCAATTCAAAAGGACTGAAAATGGCTGCGACAGCTCCTCTTCAAGTAATGTAATCGCAACAGTGTCTCCTGGATGGTCCTATTTTGATTGCAAGTTCGACTCCCAGCTGACAAGCCATTCTTCGTGGTAGTGCCAGGAACAGGCAATCGAACAAAAACTCTTCTCAATCGCTCAACCTCGCAATTTCGGCTTTTCCCTGCTCACTCAATGTACAATGACCGAATTTTGCGAAGCACTCGCTTATTCTCCAACAGTTAAGCTTGCTTGCTCAAGCATGCATAGGCTCATGCGCGTTTCCTGACCAAAGGCCTTCACTGCAAAATGAATTCCTATTTAGGCACTAGACAACATGAATTTTGAGGCATCTTCATTTCAATGATTTTTAGACTTAAAGCATCCTAAGTGGTCTCCGTGGCACAGTGGTTAAGTGCTTGGCCTGGCGATCTTTTGGTCCAGAGGTCGAGCCCCGAAGGTGTCATTGGAAGTCGTCAGGAAGGGCATCCGGACTAAAAGTGCTACAACGCTCCATAAGTCTGACTATGTCAGCACCGTCGAATCCCCAAGTATCGGGAGGTAGTGACGTAAAAGCTTCAAAGCATCCATGTAGGCCTATATTCAAAATTGTCTTATGTACAACTACACAGTAAAATGAAAGTATACATGTGATAACTCAAAACTGGAGATTTTTAAATATGCCCAAAAATTTCATTGAAAAGAATTATCTTTCGCTTTGTAAACGGCGCTTTAAGCAGCTGACTTACTAAAATTCTGTGCTTCTGATGTGTTAAAAGTTGCTTTATTCCAAAGAGACAATAGGAGTTCCATCTCAGATCATATTGTCCATTTTCATAATAATTCGACCCCTAGTTTAGATGATTTTAATATTGAATTGATTGATCGCTTCGGCGACCTTGTTTCTACCAGGATTGTATTAAATCATATGGTCCGATAGTGAATGGGAAACATGAACTGACGAGCTATCGTCTAAGAGGCTGTATTGTGTTGCCCATGATTAAGTCCATGGTGGACGATACGTTGGGATTGCATTTTTATAATTCGAATTTTAACTGAATGTCCAAAAAAAGTCAGGGAGAGCTCATTATCTTTTGATCTGTAGGGTTAAAAGTTTCAATTAATCAATAGAAGAAGAAGAAACATGTGATCCCTTCAAGCAAACTCTGTATGTAGGGTTTAAGTTGCTACAGAGCAGTTGTGCAACAAAACTTTTGATAAGATCTTTCTGTGCTTTAAACAAAATGTCAAATGAACAGTGAAAATAGCGCATACGTGAATAGATTGTAATCTTCAAATATATTTTTCAATCATCCAAATTTTTGAAATTATAGTAATGAATTGAATTCATTCTGTTCTTGATCCTACAAAATCTTTCGTCGAGAATAAGAGGATTAGCCACAGGGAATGATTTAGAAATGAAAATGTTGTCATAGAAATCACATATCTTTAACAATCAGAGAATATTAAGCGATTCCTTATTTCAAGAAATTTTGTCTTTAAATGCTGAATTGTTTGCATATTGTGACATTAGTGGAACGCAAAGTAATGCGATTAAACAAAGCCGATGACAGATATTTGAGACATTCATCCTTTACCGTCTTAACTCATCTAAGGACAGTCGATTGACATCATGAAATAGTTGCGAGAGAAGTAAAGTTTTTCCACCCGATGAACCTATATTTAAGAAGTCATGTTGCAGGCTATACATGTTCAGGAATCATTGCCATTGTAGAGCCGTGCAAGCACGAACAAATTCTCTATTTTCAGTGCGAGTGCCTTAATCTTCTTGGCTAAAACATCTACTCATTGGGATTAGCAACAATGAAATCAAACAAACGATAGATCAAATTGTTATGCAAAAGATGTGGGGCTGGTAGGAGTAGGATCATTTTTACGCACTTAACGTTAATTTGTTTTTCAGATTTGACCAACGCAATGAAGATCACGCGATAAAGCCGAAAGATGGTGTGACGTCAACAGTTCCTCTCAATTACATTGCGTAAGAAGTGAATGACACTCAGAAAATGTCAAGTAGAAGAGGGAATTATGAGCATACTGAGCTGATGACTGAATAAAGATATGATATACAATATTCCTCGGCATCAGTTCGTGATTTGCGAGGATGATGTCTACAAGTATACAAGTATACAAGTATCAACGAAACATTTGAAATTAAATTCATCTGTAAGCTGTATCGAAAATTGTCAAGGTAAGTTGTTGAGGTTAAATGAGCAAGACAAGTGGGGTAATGTGAGCATTCTAATGTGCAGCACTCTCTTCACTGATGTCTACATGCATATAATGGTCAGGCAACAAAGATTATATTCATTCTCGTAAAAAGTAAATGATTTCATCTTTCGTTGTTGTCATTAATATACTAAGCGACTGCTTTTAATTGAGCTAAAATATAGCTATTTCAACGCTAAGAGCTAAAAATTCAGCTGAATTTTGGGAAGTATAACGCTAAATTTGACATGTATATACACTAAAAGCCAAAAGACTTGTCGCACATGAAATGTTAACTAATGCGCAAGGGTGACAAGTCTTTTGATTTTTAGTGTATCAGCTGAAAAACGCATATTCGTGCCACTATTGTCCATAACGGACTGTTCGAGAGCTACATAATCGCCCTTTCAGAATTTTCAACCGCTCTCATCCCCTTTCGGCGATTGCTTTATCATTGAAGGACTTCCACATGAATCCAAGTAATAATGAAAGCATGCATGCTCATGACAAAATGTAAAAATAGGAAGTTGAATAAGATCTTCATCAATAATGCACATCAAGTATGAACATTTGTTCATTAAATGTTTGCCATATACAGCTTACCATCTTTTGACGTTAATTTGATGACCTTAGGAAGTATAACGCTGATTCGGTCAGAATCTTAGGAAGCATAACGGCGTTATACCGCGTTACCCCTCCACTACACCCCTGACTGTATTATTATTTTGTTTCCCCGTTCGATCAGTTTAAGACAGGTTCGACCAAATTTGATGTCCAGTGTGACCTTTTGGCTAAGTGACCTTCCGCGTTTGCAGTGCCCCCCCTGGTTGTCCAGCATGAATGCTCCAAAGTTTTGCCGTGAAACTACTGCAGTAAAAATCAGCAGGATGTTTTCATTGCATGTCTGTCAAATGATAAATGTCTATCATTTTTTATGTATAAAAAAATATAATGTCTGTCAGATGATCATCAAATCCATCGGTTCATGCAATAAAGTCGGATTTTCGTATATTGCGGTTTTCGAGAGTTCTTTCTGCAATCGCTTTCAGTTTGATTCTGTTATCCTTCTTGCTGCAGTCATTCTCCATTTTAGGGTAAATTTTAATATTGATTTGATCCACTCTTGCCTACAGCTCAATGATGCTGGTCTTCATTATCATAGCCATTTTGATTGTTCAAAAATATTCGAACACTCCCTTTGTTATGCCGAAATGTAAATATATTGAAGTAAAATAGAAAATGGAAAATGAGCAGGCACCCAACGTTTCGGTCGTCTTGACCTTTGTCAAGGGTTGCACCATATGCGAAAATACAAACTATTTTTCACGCTTTTAAATATCTGAACAGAATACGGTATTAAGTTGAATGACCGCTCACTGGCTCAATGTTGTTCGTGTTTACGGTTTAGAGTTGGTTTCAGAAAATCAATGAAATTAGCTTCAGAAATTCTAGTTCTAACAGGGTTATTTTGATGGTCTATTATCTCCACATAGAAATCTTTAATCGTCATAGCAACGTTATTGTGCTTAGATCGAATATGTTGAGATAATGCACTTTTCATATCTCCATAACGTATACTGCGTTCATGTTCCGCATAGCGCGCAGAGAAAGTTCTATTAGTAGAACCAACATAGCTATCATTACAGATTTTGCATTTGAAGCTATAGACGACATATCTACTCTTACAGGAGTATTTATCAGACAGAACATCGCAAATACTGCAATTACAATCACTATTGTTACGGAAAGTGTCGGTATTCATAAAATTGCCAATAGATTTTCCCGGTTTACAAATAATTCTGACAGGGACATCATATTTTCTAGCAATACTGCGTAATTTCCTGGTACATGAGTCACTAATATAGTCGATATTTAGACTAGCCAACATGTCATTGCGTTGGTCTTTTCTATTGCGAGAGTCATACGAAGCGTACTTCTCAACAGAAGTATAACCATTATTTTGAAGTCTGTTGATTAAAGTTTTTGAGCATTCGTGATACATATCGTTATCAGAACATCTGTCTTTAATATTTTTGAAACTACTACAAATAAAATTGGATTTTACATGAGAAGGAACCCAACTACCATGGCTGAGAGTAATGTTAGAATATTGCTCTTTGCAATACCATCTGTACTGGACTTTTCTATTACAAACAGCAATAGATAAGTCTAAAAAATTCAGAATACCGTTATCAGGTATTTCTACAGTAAATTGAATCGCACTGTTGACTGAGTTAAACACATCCAGAATAACTTCAAAGTTAGTAGTGGATTTATTAAACGGCCCAATAATTATATCATCAATGTACCGATAAAATACCAGCGGAGATATTTTGTGCTTATTCCTAAGAATATCCAGGGCAGTTTTTTCAATAAAATTCATATATAATATGGCAAAGGCTGGCGCGAAGTGGGATCCCATAGGACACCCATTTATCTGTAAATAAGTTTTGTTGTTGTAATTGATCTCGTAGTTATATATTACGAACTTCAGAAAATCCTCTACATCTTTTAGTGTGAAACCATAATTACTTATATTCATCCAATATTGGGAGATGAAGTTCATAACAGTAGTGATGCCATGTTGCAACGGTATGCTACTATACAGCTGTTTAACATCTACAGAAATGAAGGTCATCTTTTCATCCGGTAAATTAATATTTTCCAGCTTTTCAATTAGTTGGAGACTACTGCTGATGTTAGCGGGGACAAATTGAATCAATTTGTTAAGTAGTCTGCTCGTCAGCCAGTCGACCTTTTCTGTAGGGGGGTATTGATTGACGAAACTATTGGTCTCAAAGGAAAGCCTTCTTCACTTCTTTCTTTGTGGTCTTTGATGCTACAAAAGAACTTAGCTGGTCTACTACCCATGGCTATTAACTTATCAGAGTCAATATACGTGCTTTTACACCTCGCCTTTATCAATTTGTTGGCCTGTTTTTCGATTTTAGAGCATTTTGATACACTCAATAATTTGTATGTGCTAGAATCTTTTAAAATATTTTCTACTCTGCCGATAAATTGACTTTTATCGCAAACTACCATGCGGTTTGTTTTATCAGACGGAATAGCTAACAAGTTATTGGATATCAGAAATTGTTTTGCTTTCTTATTATCTTTGTGGATACGTTTGTAGCTACTTTTATTTTTCACATGTTTGGATTCTTTTTTGATGATTTCCTTGGCCTCATATTGGAATAATTGCAAGTTTTTTCCGAATCATTATTCATCTTAGGTGGAAACCATACTGTATTTTTATGAAACGGTACGAGCAAAGAGTCACCATTACTGTAATCGCTATTATAACCATTACTAATACAGTTACTCTGCCATCTAAGTTTGTAGGAAATGCAGTCTACAGATAGGTTGTTGCGTTCAATAAAATGTTTATTGTACGAATGTGGTATGCGAAACTTGGGACCACGACTAAGAGTAGAGATAACGTAAGTAGGAAGGACTACTTTAGCTTCATTACAAACTTTTTCAGAATTAATAGCAGCCAACTCAGGCTCGGAGCGGTCATTCAACTTGTTAAACCATAGTCTATCACGAAATGTAAACACAAATGTAGGCTTATACTGTTCGTACATATTACTCACTACGGGATATTGTCTCTGCGTCAACATACTCCATTTCTTTGAATGTTTTGTGTGCAAGATCATTTGCTCCTTCTTGACTGAATCCTCAACGAGTTTTAGAAGATGTGTCGTAACCTCATGCTGCTTGGATATTCTGGTGAAATTGAGGTATTCGAAGGAGTAAACTTGATTGATTTCATCCCTCTTTTTGCGAATTGTCCATCTAGAATTTCTCAATATCTCCATTTTCAGTGACACCAGCTTTCTATTAAAAGCTGTCGATTCATGCACAGTATCGGGTATGTTGATCATATTTTCGACATACTTAGGGAACACCCTGTAGTGCAAGCACGATTGTATGAAGAGAATATGACAGGATAGCCGGAAGAACTTCATCGCTAAGTTGACCATTCTCTTTCCGGATAAACGCACCCGCTCATCACGTGGTACGGTTGATATAAAGTTGACGGCTGCACACGGGAGGTAATTTACTATAGCCATTTTGATTGTTCAAAAATATTCGAACACTCCCTTTGTTATGCCGAAATGTAATTATATTGAAGTAAAATAGAAAATGGAAAATGAGCAGGCACCCAACGTTTCGGTCGTCTTGACCTTTGTCAAGGGTTGCACCATATGCGAAAATACAAACTATTTTTCACGCTTTTAAATATCTGAACAGAATACGGTATTAAGTTGAATGACCGCTCACTGGCTCAATGTTGTGAGTAAGTATGAGTAAGTATGAATATAAGTAATTATGGTTTCACACTAAAAGATGTAGAGGATTTTCTGAAGTTCGTAATATATAACTACGAGATCAATTACAACAACAAAACTTATTTACAGATAAATGGGTGTCCTATGGGATCCCACTTCGCGCCAGCCTTTGCCATATTATATATGAATTTTATTGAAAAAACTGCCCTGGATATTCTTAGGAATAAGCACAAAATATCTCCGCTGGTATTTTATCGGTACATTGATGATATAATTATTGGGCCGTTTAATAAATCCACTACTAACTTTGAAGTTATTCTGGATGTGTTTAACTCAGTCAACAGTGCGATTCAATTTACTGTAGAAATACCTGATAACGGTATTCTGAATTTTTTAGACTTATCTATTGCTGTTTGTAATAGAAAAGTCCAGTACAGATGGTATTGCAAAGAGCAACATTCTAACATTACTCTCAGCCATGGTAGTTGGGTTCCTTCTCATGTAAAATCCAATTTTATTCGTAGTAGTTTCAATAATATTAAAGACAGATGTTCTGATAACGATATGTATCACGAATGCTCAAAAACTTTAATCAACAGACTTCAAAATAATGGTTATACTTCTGTTGAGAAGTACGCTTCGTATGACTCTCGCAATAGAAAAGACCAACGCAATGACATGTTGGCTAGTCTAAATATCGACTATATTAGTGACTCATGTACCAGGAAATTACGCAGTATTGCTAGAAAATATGATGTCCCTGTCAGAATTATTTGTAAACCGGGAAAATCTATTGGCAATTTTATGAATACCGATACTTTCCGTAACAATAGTGATTGTAATTGCAGTATTTGCGATGTTCTGTCTGATAAATACTCCTGTAAGAGTAGATATGTCGTCTATAGCTTCAAATGCAAAATCTGTAATGATAGCTATGTTGGTTCTACTAATAGAACTTTCTCTGCGCGCTATGCGGAACATGAACGCAGTATACGTTATGGAGATATGAAAAGTGCATTATCTCAACATATTCGATCTAAGCACAATAACGTTGCTATGACGATTAAAGATTTCTATGTGGAGATAATAGACCATCAAAATAACCCTGTTAGAACTAGAATTTCTGAAGCTAATTTCATTGATTTTCTGAAACCAACTCTAAACCGTAAACACGAACAACATTGAGCCAGTGAGCGGTCATTCAACTTAATACCGTATTCTGTTCAGATATTTAAAAGCGTGAAAAATAGTTTGTATTTTCGCATATGGTGCAACCCTTGACAAAGGTCAAGACGACCGAAACGTTGGGTGCCTGCTCATTTTCCATTTTCTATTTTACTTCAATATATTTACATTTCGGCATAACAAAGGGAGTGTTCGAATATTTTTGAACAATCAAAATGGCTATGATAATGAAGACCAGCATCATTGAGCTGTAGGCAAGAGTGGATCAAATCAATACTAAAATTTACCCTAAAATGGAGAATGACTGCAGCAAGAAGGATAACAGAATCAAACTGAAAGCGATTGCAAAAAGAACTCTCGAAAACCGCAATATACCAAAATCCGACTTTTTTGCATGAACCGATGGATTTGATTATCATCTGACAGACATTATATTTTTTAGACGTAAAAAATGATAGACATTTATCATTTGACAGACATACAATGAAAACTTCCTGCTGATTTTTACTGCAGTAGTTTCACGGCAAAACTTTGGAGCATTCATGCTGGACAACCAGGGGGGGCACTGCAAACGCGGAAGGTCACTTAGCCAAAAGGTCACACTGGACATCAAATTTGGTCGAACCTGTCTTAAACTGATCGAACGGGGAAACAAAATAATAATACAGTCAGGGGTGTAGTGGAGGGGTGACGCGGTATAACGCCGTTATACTTCCTAAGATTCTGGCCGAATCAGCGTTATACTTCCTAAGGTCATCAAATTAACGTCAAAAGATGGTAAGCTGTATATGGCAAACATTTAATGAACAAATGTTCATACTTGATGTGCATTATTGATGAAGATCTTATTCAACTTCCTATTTTTACATTTTGTCATGAGCATGCATGCTTTCACTATTACTTGGATTCATGTGGAAGTCCTTCAATGATATAGCAATCGCCGAAAGGGGATGAGAGCGGTTGAAAATTCTGAAAGGGCGATTATGTAGCTCTCGAACAGTCCGTTATGGACAATAGTGGCACGAATATGCGTTTTTCAGCTGATACACCAAAAGTCAAAAGACTTGTCACCCTTGCGCATTAGTTAACATTCATGTACGACAAGTCTTTTGGCTTTTAGTGTATATACATGTCAAATTTAGCGTTATACTTCCCAAAATTCAACTGAATTTTTAGCTCTTAGCGTTATACTTCCTAAGAATTTACGACTACACCCCTGAATACAGTTGATACCCGGACACGTCGGACTCGCTGACAATGAAGAAGCAGATGTTCTGGCAAAGACGGCAACAAAACTAGACCAAAGTGAAGAACCAATCAACCTAGAGGTGATCAAAACGGTACTAAAGAGGAAAATGAAAGAGAACAACATCAAAGAAAGAACCGATCATCGTTATGAGAATTGGAAAATTGACACGGAAGCTGAAAATAAGCTATCCAGATATGAACGCACATGGCATGCTCAAGATCCCACCACAAAACGCTAGTCCGTAGCTATCAACATCGAATCGGCAAGACAACCGACTCCAGCTGCCACGATTGCGATGCCGACGAAGAAATCACTAGATTTGCCACTATGAAACTTACTAAATTTTTGTAATGACTATTTCATATTAAACTCTTTACACATTTAACGATCGCAAAGCTAGATAGATTAGACTGTATGCTTCTTATTTGATGAAAAACAACAACAAAAGCAAGTCAAACAAATTTCAGAGAACAAGTGACTGACTTGGTCACATCACAGTTCGATATGATTTATTGATTACTAGTTTGACTTAACAGGAAGCCAAGATGTTCGATCAAACAATCAGCTGAAATTTACAGCTTGCTGAAGTCTTAGTCAGTGTCTGAACTTGAGACCTAAGAGGAGCAATAAAATTGTGATTCAATTTTTGTGCCACAGCACTCATGGGTCCATCCTTTACAGCTTGCACATTGAACCCCACTTAACCCTAACTGCGCATGACCATTTAACACTGCAAATTTATGAATATGGGGCTAAAGGAAGAGCTGTGGATCTTTTGTAGAGAACCCCAGCCATTAATATAAAATTTTGAGATTTGAGAAAAAATGACCACGTTAAAAGTACTAAAATTGTGCTGTGCACATTGTGTGAAAGTCTGATGAACTTATTTGACTTGGATGTGAATGCATTCGCTAGAATCTAGACGGCGAGTTATTTGAAATTCGAATTTTTCAATCAGTTCCGAGGCCCAATCTATTTCAACTTGAACGCAATCATGAATTTGTCGGAATTGTCGTTGCTTGTACGCGACAAGAATTCAGTCATGATCCTTTTACAATTTCATGGACTTAATCTGTTCGACAGATAGACATCGCTGAATTCCACCCTGTTGTGTGAAATTCTAAATATGAATTTTTATTGGATAAGTGCTCATTTTCCATTTTCAGCAGCGACGGGTGTTTTTTTTACTATATACAGAAGATCAATCTTTTTACTGAAGAAGGGATTAACTTTTTTGCTTTATTGTGAGGAATCCCGTGGTAGAAGATGGACATCCAAAATATGCGCTTTATCGAGTATTTTCAACCGCTGCACGCGACCATCATCAGGACATGAATGAGACACTAAACCAATATGTAATTGCTGCCAGTGAACATCAAAAGTCAAAAAATCAGTGGGAGAATGTGGATGCCTAACAAATTAAAACCATCGATATGACTACTGTTAAAATACAAAAGTAGAAGGTAAGAAACGAAAATTTCCAGAAAAGACAAAAGTGAAATTAAAAGAAAATGACATCAAAACTTGCAAGCTTCACTTGAAAAGCGTTTCACCCTGTTGCAAGAACAAAGTCTATGAATCCATAAACGTGCTATTGACTATTTTGCCAACTATTTCGTTTTATTGACCACGATGTTTGACACTAATTACATGAAGAGCCAATCTGTGTAGTTGACCACACTTCACTCTAACGAAATCTTGATGGTACTTTAATCAGCTGCAGCATCACACGGCTAGACAACTTCCTCTGCTGTTCTGAACAGCGCGCAGCTAGTGATTCATTGATTGAAATAACTTGTTTGACATTGTTTCATTTGCCATGTGGAACACGCAGAAAACATTGTTAATTCGTCTTCAAAATAACCATTTTTGTATGGGGCCTTTTATCTGCTACCGGCGGCAGTCATCGTCAGGCGAAAATGATTCATTAAGTGAATTCTCTTTAGAAGGGGTCGACCACCTTAATCACCCCGCGGGTCACATCAAGTTTAACCTTCTCGTGGGCCGCATCCCCAGAAGTCGTTTATCATACAAACGAATTTTCATTGCGTCTTTTGAAAACAATTCATAATACTAATGAAGCGAATACTCTTTCCAATTCTGTCAATGGAAAAATCATGAAATGGTCCATGTGGTCCCATAATATCCCAACCAGACATGCTCTGAGATGCGTCCATGAATAAAGTCACGTCAGACGACACTGTGTTTCTTTCATCCTTTCAACTGCAATGTAATCGTAAGTCTCAAATTCCATGCAAGCGCCTCATGCGAGTAGAGAAATATTGAAAGGTTCGTTTATCATTTTGCGAAATGATCGAAGAAAAATGTTCTATGGCTGAGTTGGCAGATTGCGTGCTCACAGCTCTGCTTGATCAACACATAGTCTGCAGGGATTTAGAAAAATTGATTGAATTTCAATTAATTGCTTGAATAAAATCTCTATTATTGATGCATCAAATTTCTTTATAAATTAATTGATTGGTTCAAGCAAAATGAAAGTAAATGGTTTGCGTATGAAGATGTTTCTGTTTGGTCTGATTGTCCAGAATTTCGTTTCATTTAGACTTACATCATTCAAGTGCATGCCATAGAAATTGATAACAATAAATCCTCTAGAATGGAAGTAAAGATTCATGCAATGCACAATAGGGACACAAAAATTGCACGCATTTTCACATAGATATAACGTCAACGTCGGCATCATTGGGTTAGAATCAGTCACACGTGCAATTATAAGCTTTTCATTGGTGATTCATGTCCCAAATTAGTTCCCCACGATGTGCCGCGACCTTGAGTCAATTTCCATTCTCATAATCTTCAGACAAACAATCTATTTCTATGGTGCAGGCATAGAGTGTATGACTTTTGCGCACGTCCAAGATCGACTAAAATATCACGCAGAGGTCAACACTGAGAACTCTAGTGTCTGGAAATTTTTGATTTACGTTCTCAATAGGGAACGGCTCATGACGCGACCCCTCGGAGTCAAGTCCAGGTCATCAGATGCAGTGTTTGAATGTCTTCTCATCTGCTGTGTAGGACTCTTCATCCAACCATTTAACGAAAACAAGAATTCTAAAGATCAGAATTTTAGATTCTGCAATTATTTTGTCTCTTTTTATTATTTTTGAATTTTGACCAACTGTGCTCAATTTCGATGCTAAAAGTCCCACTTCCCATTGCGGAAAATGGTACTTTACTTTAACAGGGTAACTAATTCTTTTATCGGAAAAACAAGCAAATTTCCGCATATTCTCTAATATAGTCCGCAGGCTATATGATCTTTTTGCAAATTAAATGTGGACTCTTTTTGATGCTGCACAAATAAAATGAAATTTTGAGTTTTTGCTGTTTCCTCACCTTGCTCACCTTGAAAGGCCGTGTCCCAGAGAAAGGGTGGCCTAATTTTCCTGTTCCATCTCGAGCGGTCTATTGCATCCGCGGTTCAGGCTCCAATGAACTCAGTGTCCTCTAGCACTTGGCGCTCCCATATTCTCTTTGGTGGCCCTGTTTCGTGGCCCTGGCACAGGTATTCCCAATGCTAATTGGGTTTAGGATTCTCGAGGTCTCCGTATATTCCTTATTCTGTCTCTGCTTTTTACCCCGAAGATATTTCGAAACATGTGCATCTCTTTTTTTAAAATTCTTTCTAATTCAAAATTTTTTGGGTCATACATCACATTTTGAGGTTTATCCATGAATCTGGAAGGGAATACTAAGATAGAGATAATGTCAAATCGGATGCCATGCATTGTCGCTTTATTTTGCTTCTAGTCCTGTCAGCAGTGGTCACAAATGACTCGTTATTGAGTAGGTATGTTGAAAATAGCATTAGTCATGTGTATTTATATTTGGTAAAAGTAAGCCATATTTACGGCTACTACTACTGAATTCCTCATGAAAGAATATTTTTACAGTCATTCATAGCAGGTTACATATTCCAATGTTTGAACAACCATCATTGATGTCGTTACAACCATATTGTTCACAGTCGTAATTCGACGGGCATTCAAACGACATGATACATTTTTATCATTCGACCAATATTAGGTTTCGAATACAAGCCTTATCAATATCATATTCAATTCATTTCAATTAAGCACATGCTCCAAGTTTAAGTAGGACTATGGGACGTATGGTTACCTTAGATTATGCATCAACTTCGCAGTCACATTTTAGCAGAGGATTGAGGCTTTCGAAATGATTCCGGGCGATTACGGAGGCGTGTAGGTTGTTTTCTGGACTGTCGCCATTGGAAATCATGTTGCAATCTTCTTCATTCAATACTAAATCAGCAGGAAGATGAAGCTGTTAGGATCTGATTATGCTTGACTGACTATAAATCCTGTTTCTGAAAGTAATTGGCTGATGAATCTTCGCAGCCAGAAAATGTGTTGGATGACTGTGAGTATAAACAGAATCAATGAATTAAGAATCGCAGTCACAGAAACAGCAACTGTGAAAATTCTATCATTGCTACAGGACACATTTGCATAATACATTCATATTTACAACTCATTCCACTTTGTTGCAGAATATATAAAGATGTTAAATAACGCTACTGAGAGCCTCGTAAACAAACAAGCTAACTGTAGCTTTGCACGTTACACAAAGAGAGCCGCCGAAAGTTTATTTATATCCGACTCACTGAACAAACTATTATTTATTGGTGAGATGCGAAGATGCATGATGATTATGCGTAGTTATCAATTAATCAAGGATAGGCTGCAAGAAGATGTAACTGTTTGATTGAAACATAGTCGCTTATAAGCGATTTTGTGGCCATTCCGAGAATTTCGATTGTAAATGAAAAATCGCCTCTGGCTATCCGCGGATAAAAAGCTTTGCACTTGCCCCACGTTTCGAATACTTTTAATAGAGCAACTGAAATATTCATGCAATGCTTATACAAATTCTTGAATTTCAAAAATGTTGGAACTGTAATCTAGGAGTGAACTATGTACATGTTACAGGAGAGTTCTTGGAACAATAGAACTGAACAGAAAGGGAATAGAAATCATGCCAAGTAATAGATGTAGAATAAGAGTTAATAAAAAAATTACACAAAAAAACCATTATAAAAAGTTTCTACATTACAAACAAGATATTCACCTTAATTAAATTAGATTCTTGTCAGATAAGATTTCCCTTTCTGTTCAGTTCTATTGTTCCAAGAAATCTCTTGTAACATGTACATAGTTCACTCCTAGATTACAGTTCCAACTTTTTTGAAATTGCATGAATATTTCAGTTGCTCTATTAAAGGTATTCGAAACGTTGGGCAACTCCAAAGCTTATTATTCCACGGAAAGCCAGGGGCGATTTTTCTTTTATAATAGATTGAAACAGTTTTTCAGTCTCATAAAATCTCAACAATGTGAAGTTTTAGAATGGGGTCGCCTCAAAACAGCGAAGTCTCACAATAGCGAATCTAAAAACAGCGAAAATGCATAATCTCTAAGTCCTCGACAAAGTATGTTCGCTTGATTAATAAATAACTTAAATGACCATCTTGTCAATGTCGTTTATTTTCTTAACACCTTACAATAGCAGAATCATTATGAAAAGGAAACCGATAGGTCTTAGGACATTGTTGCCATGTAACTTAAGGTTTGCATTCTTCTATATCCTAGCATCTTTTATATGGAGAAATACATGGAGTCGCCCAGCTTATGCCAGGGCTGTCTCGTAGATAATGGGGTTTTAGAAAATATATTTCATTTACATTGTACAAGTTACATGCATGAGTATATAAGGGAATTTACATACTTTTCAATGGCATTGATGATGGGTATTATTTACTAATCCAATTACCTTTAATAAAAAATACAAGCATTATTTCTGAGGACTTCTTGAGATTATGCAATGCGTTTTCGCTATTTTGACATTTGCTATTATGAGATTCAGCCCTCATAATTTGTTGTTGGAAATGAAGTACACAAATGACATAACCGTCGATTAAGTTTGAACTTTGCGAGCTGGTTTTAGATTAATTTATGTTGGCATAACTTTGTCATATGGAGAACTTTAAATAAATCATGATGCGATAATCGCGGTCTCGTGACTTAGTGTAGATAGTTCGACGTTCTGAATTTCAAGATGTAAAAGATGACGAGATCTCATTTTTCCAAAATATAGACGACGGATTCTAAAACTCAGCATCGCGACACTTGGCTGGTTAGGAAAAAAAATTCCAAAAAATGTTTTCATCACTCCTTCGCTTTATTGTGAATAAAACAACCGGCGCTTCGTGTCACCGACACTGCTGTTCGTTCGGCTTTGCAAAAATATAGCTTCGATTCCCCAGGTTGAATATGTCGCAATAAAACTGAGTTCTTCAAAAAGTATTCAGAAATTTGGGAGCTCGTGTTTTCGGTTGATGTTTGGGCGTAGTGACTTAATCAGGCGAGCTTCGGTCAACTTGCAAACTGCTACTGTCGTTGATATAAAACTTCATAGTTTGAAATTCTGACGTCATCACAGCTATGAGCTTTTAAATTGTTTTCGTATAGTGATTTTTTATTGTTTTTATATATTAAGTCTCGCTTGTGTTCATTGTAGCGCTTCCAGAAAGATCAGTTAATCTGGACCACAGAACTACAGTCCGTTTCATAAAAAGTGGATCATCCTAAAATTTGACTAAATAAAACATAAGTATGATACAGAAAGCATTTTTCATGTTATTTCATGTCCCTAATATATTTAAATGTCCTTATATAATCTGATAAGCTATGATACAATAACGGTTCTTAAGAAGCTAATATTTTGTGGCCCTACCCTTATTGTCAATGACATTACCAATTCGTCTAGGCATTGATTCGATGATATCGTTGATTTTTGACTGATCTAACTTCTCCACTCTCTTTTTAACAGTGACGTAAGTTGTGATACGCCATCTGTAGGTAGCAGTGAACGACGAACGTTACTTTTCTGAATACTCCATACATTTTCTATGGGATTCAGATCAGGAGAACGAGCTGGCCAAGATAATGTCCTAAGCCCTAATTGAGACTTGCATAAGTTGACTCTACTACTCCTGTGACACGTAGCATTATCATCCATAAATAACCAAGTCGATGGATTACCAAGTTGATCCGTCATTTGGCCAATGTTCATTCGTAAAACATTCACATAGCGTTCAGAATTCATGGTTCCTTGCTGTATGTGAAGTTCAGAGCGGCAATTGGTTCAAATGCCAGCCCAAATCAGTCGCACCACCTTGTACCCGGGGACGATGTAAATGTCTCCGAATTTCCTGATCAGATTTTATCCATAATCTCAATCGACCATCACTATCCTTCAGACGGACTGATCAGACAACCCGATCCCATTGATTTCGCCAGTGACAATGACTCATTGCCCATCTGAGACGTCTTTTTGTATGCTGATCTGATAATTCGATCTGAGAGGGCCTCTTACAGCTCTTGAAATTCGACTCAATAAGTCTTCTACGAATAGTGGACTTAGAAATAGACGAGTCTAGTGCAACCATCTCAGTTAACGAGAGACTTGGATCAACTTTAACAAATCTCAAAATTAGGCAGTCTCTACGTTTGGATGTTTTGCGTGGACGGCCAGAGCCCTCTTTACGACAGAGTCGAAAATCATCATTATGCCATCGATGCATATTTGTGTAAGAGACATTTAGTCGCTTGCTTGTAGCTCGCAAAGAAAACCCTAGTTCTAGCAAGGCTGACACTTTGCCTTTTGTGAATGCGATCTCGTTATTGTTCATTTGTGCTTTGTATTGTTTTCAACCGGTAAGAGATAGATTTCTAGCTGAAAGCAATCAGGAGTGCTGCCAACACCACCGCAACGAAGTCAGGAAGCTATGGAAAATGAAGTCCAGTTAATCATATGTAGCAGTTTCATTATTGTTGATGAATAATGGTGCTATACTGGCTCTGATCGACCGATTTTCTTTATTTTTTTTGCTTGATAGCTTTTGGCTTGTAGAACAGCATATTACATAACAAAGGAAACAAATGTAATTTTATAAGAGTGAGGCATGATTTTGTGTAACACTGCTAAATGAAGATCAAATTATCTACTACTTTTTTATCAATAACAGGAATACAACTCAATATTCATGCTTGGAATTTCCAACAATGATATTAGTAAGCACAACTGACGTATCTTTCAAATTTCAGAGAAATTCGTTCAAGTTTGGCGGAGTTAGACAAAGTTGAAGTTAAGGCGATGTTTAAGGGTGATCCATTTTTTATGAAACAATCTGTAGATTGTTCAACCGTATCTCTGATTCAAACAGATGTTCACAAAAACGTTCACAAACTTCTCTGTAGAACTTGACATCTTCTGTGTCTCTTTGCTGTGTGATCCAGTTGATGGCAGTCACTGAAACTTTGCACAATTTGGCGTGTTTAATGATGAACTGGCTGCTCATTGTTCGATTGCTATGGTATTTAGTCAGGAGATTGTGCCATTTCATTAACGTTACATGTTCCAATGCTTCCCTTCTAGTCAAACGGAAGAAGAGACGACCTGTCAAATTCTGTGGGTGTACCTGGTCCATGAGAACCTGTTTAATACTATGTGAGAAGCTCCCACAGAGATTTCACACGGCAACTCTGTCTAGCTACACATGATCTCAAGAACGAGCACCCGCGCATTGCAATTATCTCAACCGATGAAAGCGTGAATAGAAACATTGCTTTTACCTCATCAAGAAAATTTCATTGAGAAGTCACATTGCAATTAAATCGCACTATTCTTGGTTATTCAAGAATCGCGGGATTGATTCCGTCGCACGAATAATCATGCGGAATCGATTAACTGTTTCCGCCACTGAAGCCATTGAAGTTATGAAGCCATTTCATATGATGGGCATGTGCTTTTATCATGCATCTAATCGGCAATGTATGTGAGAATGTGGTTGAATGTGGATAAAGTTGCTCAAAATGTTTGTGTTTGCCGACATTAAGAGGCTCGCAAAATCTAAATGTGTTTAGCTTTATAGATAAGGGTGCATGAACATGAAAGGAAATGACCTGAAGACATTTCATGCCAAAAATTATGACTCTGGGCTTAGTACTTTTCGTTTAATTAGAGAAAACATAGAACATTTCATTTTAACCAAAAACTGCAATCTGCGTCCCATTGGATTTACATGTGTTTTTCTTTGATCCTGTCTGACATGAAGAGGAACTCACTAGAACTCGGCAGACGTGCCGATTCGTGGTAGGCATAGGGTGTACATCATTCTGTGAAAGTCTCACTTTCGGCCTGGTTCCCTGCAGAAACTCGAAGCTTCGTGATATGAAAAATCTTAATTTTACATAGTTTTACAACTTATCAGAAATAGAATGAATCTTCTAATAGAATTAAATCAAACCATCCAAGTGAATAACATTCGTTGTATAGTTGCATTTGTTATTGCCTTTGATAAGCAGTGCAGACAGATGCTGTGATTTCAACAGATTAATTTGATAAGAATGAAAATCGTCACAGTAGCGTTTCTGATAGAAAAGGTCGATTTGAAATATTATTGATAATGCAAAGAAAAAGACAAATCGAAAACAAATAAATGAATTTGAATTGAACTACAGTGTTGACATGTAAAAATAGAATTGACGAAGGCTTCGATGACTTTCTGTCAAACGACAGTCCATTGATGACAGTCTGTCTTCCGGTAGCGCCTTGTAATCAACATTTGTTTCTCTGTCCTGTCAGACTCCACCGAAGTGTAGGTTATCGGATGTATCGGAAATTGTAGATCACTAAATAAACTCTTACGTTGATGATGAGAATGAAAATGAAGACAAATAATTGCTATTTGGTCATTTGTCAACCTTTGTTGCTTCTAAACCTGAGGGGTTTATTTCTAAATTATAATCAAGTCAATTTTAAAAGCAAAATAGAAAATAGCTAAGAACAACTTTTGAATGTTTCAATTCTTCATTTACCTAATTATATTTTTGAAGAATGCAGTATTTTCTAGTTGAAAACATTTTCTTCCTTCGATACTCTTGTAATAAAATAAAATAACATTTACAGATTCGGCAAGCTTGATCATCCGTCGTCAGGTCAGAGACCGAAAGAAAGACACAAGAGAATGAACAGTTTGCAAGACCTGTTGAGTTTTAGTTACTTGTAGAGTCATAGAACGAGGATGATGGGACTGGTCGCTCCAGTGTAGATATCCGGTGCTTATTCAACCGTAGCCTATGGCTTCCACCATGGAGAGAATTATTTTCTTAACATGCAAGACTCCCAGAGGGCCGTGCCCATGCACTATGCTGTGCCTTATTGGTTAACTAGACTGGAACACTTGCAAAAGCAGCGGACATTGACAATAGATGCAGCAGGTTGTGAGAGTTGTTGCTTTTCTTATTGATGTTATGAAAATGGTCTAGCGCTATATCGATGATTCTATAATTGGCCCTCTGCAATTTGATATGAAATTGTTCGATAGAATTTCTAAAATTTTCAATTCTGTCAATGAAAGTATAAATTTCACCCTTAAAATTCCAGAAAGCAACGAAAAACTAAATTTCCTAGATATAATTGTCTGGGTTAGGAATAAAAAGATTGTTCATGAATTGTTCACTAAAGAATTAGCTTCTAGAAACTCTTTACAGAAAGACAGCTGGGTCCCGAACTCGACTAAATAAAACTTCGTCAAACAAAAATTTCACAATTTAGAAGTAAGATGCATTAATTCTCTTCCAGAAGAAAGTAAAAGCATGCTCATGGAGAAGTGTAAAAACAACCTGAAGGATAATGGGTATTCAGAAAAGTATATTCAAACTCAGCTGTACAGTAACGACAATAAAAGCAGAAATAAAAGCAGAAGTATTAGAGATAACACGAACAAATGTATCTTGAGACTACCTTTCATTAGTGACAGCATGATAAGAAAAATAAATTACCACATACGTAAATTCAAATTGGACATCAAGTTTGTCACAACGGGTAACAAAAAACTGCGTAACGTATTGAATATTAAGCCATTCCAAAAACATGAAAACTGTGAACTTTGTACGAAGCTACCTGATAAAAACAGATGTGATACTACCTGTGTAGTATATGAATTTACATGTACTCACTGCAAATCTACGTACCGGTATATCGGTAGGACTTCTCGTCCGTTCTATGCTAGATACAAAGAACATAAATAAAGTATTAACAAAAATAATAACAGCAGCGCCTTATGCGAGCATATAAAGGAATGTCATAGATGTAACAGTATAGATGATTTTAGCATTGCGTTTTTAAAGTGTGTGAGTGATCCGCTGGAGACCAGCTTGGTGGAATGTCGTCTGATCAATAATCGTAAAACTCGGATGAACAGGGGTCACGAGGCAGTCGCAACACGGCTCCATCTACTGTAGTGCTTCACTCTTATCATATTAGGCCTTGATAAAGCGTCAGGACGGGAAACGTCGGCCACATTGTATCTTTATTTACTTCATTATAATTTTCGGCCCAACAACAATCGGGAGAGTTTTGTGCCTACACACTCGTAGTGTATATTTTATGAAAATGGTCACTTTGTGAAGATTTGTTGTCTTGTGCTATAGATAAATGACGCACAATCGACCACTTTTATCGATGAACTGATTGAATAGGTTGCTGAGATTTCAATACCTATCAAATGACTTTATATGTCTATCACACAGAGCAGACACCAAGACAAAATTGCTGAAATGTGAATCTTTTATGTAGATTTTGAATATTATAGCGAACTATGTAATAAAGTCTAGTAGGACGGTAAAAGAGTCGCATGTCATCATCACTAATGAATGCATTGTTCTTTGCAATGTAGACGCTCTCTTTGATTCTTCTTCTGTATCAACTCTTCTCCCGGTCAATAATACAAAACTATTGAATTGTTTGTTATTTTCTGATTGTTTACAAATAATACTTATATAAGGTAAATCTATAACAATCTTACAAAGTAATGCAAAATGTTGACCAACAATAATATCTAATCACAGAAAACGTAGAGTGAGAACAAGAAGCAAAGTGGAGGAGATCCTTAGCATTCTCAGTACTGAGGTTTGCCGAAAATCAGTATGTATGGTGTCAGTGACACTGAAAGCCATATTGGCCGTTGTTCTAATCTAATCATAGCAGCAGGAACATTTTTGAGACAACACTCGATCTTTAAATTTCGATTAAAGTACGATAATAGGATTTTTGAAAATAGTGAATGGTCGTAATATTGAGTAGCACATGTCATTTAATTCCGTCCTACACGAGCAAAGATTCATATTCCTATACTTGACAAAAATCGCAAATTTGTCACATATTCATAGGTCAATGCAAAACTCATAAAAATAGGTAAATATTCCCCCAATATTCCACAACGACATCTTTCACAAAAGGCTTCCGTAGAATTTCTTTCAAGACTGTTTTGGCATATGATGAAAAGTCATGCTACTCAATGCAATTTTCAGTATATTGAGTACGTTAAGTTCATGCGATTAAACAAGAGAAAATGTTCGGTTTGCTTCGCTCATTGGGCCCTATTGAACATTCTCAAGGCCCACAAGGGTAAAAAGCTGAATCACATTCATAACTTGGCAGCCTCCACTGCATCCAATACAATCTAGTATTTGATTGATATCTCAACTTAACGAAGCCGTATTAAAATCCACAGAATTTGACAGGTCGTCTCTTCTTCTGTTTGACTAGAAGGGAAGCATTGGAACATGTAACGTTATTGAAATGGCACAATCTCCTGACATAATACCATAGCAATCGAACAATCAGCAGCCAGTTTAACATTAAACACGTCAAATTGTGCGACGTTTCAGTGACTGTTATCAACCGGATCACACAGCAAAGAAACACAGATGATGTCAAGTTCTACAGAGAAGTTTGTGAATGTTTTTTCGTGCGCCTGCTAACTTTTTTTAAAATGATCGGAGGGAGCAACATTATCGAGAAAACTTTTGCGCAATGATCTGAATTCTTCGAATCTGAAAGAACCGTGGCGATCGGAGCATTTTGAAGGAATTCAGAGCAATCCGCAAGCGACGCACGACTATTTTTCCTATATCTGCAAGGTATTAAAAATTTCCTTTTTGCCCACTTATTAAGTTCCTGCATGTGCCATCTGTTTGAATCAGTTTGCACTTCTAGCAAAGTGATACGATTAAACAATCTGATTCTGTGTTAAAATCAGTCTTATTATCAATGACAGAAAGTTTCACCGGACACGGAAAAGCGCTCAAAAGCTTTGTGAAACGACAACTGCGTAATATTAACGTGCAAGCTGGCCTTCTTATTAAATCAAAATTCACTGGTCGCAAGTTCTCATTGATGGTTAAAAATTAGAAACCCGTAGCAGAAGCCCTCCCATTGCATAGAAATTGATAACGATGAAATCTCTAGAATGGAAGTAAGGCTTCATGCAATACACAATCGTGGCACAAAAATCGCACGCATTTTCACTTAGATGCACTTGTCAACGGTTGTATCATTGGGTTAGAATCAGTCACATGTGGAATTCTAAGCCTTTCATTGGTGGTTGATGCCTCAACTTAGTTCCCCTGCTGTGCCACGACCTTGAGTCTATTTCCATTCTAGTCAACTTCAGATAAACAATCTATTTCTATGTTTCATTGTGAATAGCAGTGATTTGATCTATCAATGTAAAGGAACTCATACGATGTGAGCTATGTAGGATTGAAATCGCACATCTGTTCCAAAGAGATGAAGAACATAGGTACTCTGTTAGCCTATATGTGAGCATTGTCTGCAATCTAACTTTGAAGATCTAGATAAAATGTAAAAATGACATGAGAATGCATTGAAATGATTTATCCAGAAACTTCATCCTAATATGAATGGACAAAAGGATACTGTGAAACCGCGGTTATTTGAGAGTTAGCATTTTTGTATTCTCTACTTTTTCTTTTTGAGGTCTATGTAACATAATTTTTATGATGGCATGTCGCTTCACCTAAGATGGCAATGAAAATTTACGATTTTATCTGGCCAAGCTCCTAACCTACAATTTTGAAACCTTCCGTAATCAATCTATGAGATTATTCAATCTTCAAGTTTCTGGGCCCTTCAGAATGCTCAAAAGATAAATAAAAATAAATAGATGTGAGCGTAGCATAAGGAGAATTTTCCATTTCATTTTCGCTCTCAAACATGACATCTGAAGCTTTTGAAAAAAGGTTTTAATGCATCGAAACCAGAAGCGATTCAAGATGCATCATTGAAGAACATACGAGTGAAAAAAGTTTAAACGATTACGAGTATTATTCAAAAAATGAACCCATTCGTCATGCTTGGAAACGTCATCGTTTCTTTACTGATTTGCCACAACACTGCCCCTATTCTTATCTATATTTCAGTACTTTTGATATCAAATCAATTACAAACGGACATTCTATGATGACTTATTGAATCGCTACTGTGTAATTCGATTTTATTTGCAGCATGGCCGCAGTCGGCAGAACATTAACCCATCAAATTCATTTTATTATTATTATCATATACCAAGTATTCTCTATCTATCCATGAATCTCCAATCCCAGTGGTATCAACCGAAAGTTAGACCTTTGATAATGGTTCCTTGATTGTTGTTAAGTTTTAATGATAAAAAACGCAAAGTGGTCGACAAAAGAAAAAAGTCACAGAGCCAATATTTCTATCAGTGACACAATTTTACCAACTTTTTATCAGATCTGGCTTTGAATACATGACCTTATCCTTGTTGGTTTACTCCGCACGTAAATACCACACAATAAATTTGATTTCGTTCTGCAGATGAATATGTGACTTGTCTACAATGTCGAAATAATTAAAAAGCATCCATCAATACAGAAGTCTGATATTCTCCGATACGCTGCAAGAATCCACGAAAGAAAGACTAAAGATTCCCCAATGTAGATGCATGGAATATAAATCACACAAGAAGCAGTTCCCTATATCTTACAACAAAGCATTATCGCTTATGAGTTTCTTATACTCACTGGTCTACTGATTTATTCCAGGATAAATAGGTTCCAACGTTGTATCAAGTGACTGCTGCCTACCCATAAACTGAAAATGAATGTGAAAGAAACGTGCATGTGATATCATGTGAGCGCAGAAAAAAACTGCGCTATTTTTATCTTGGTTTTAAATTCACACCTGTTATACAAGCATCTGTTATGAAGGGTTTCTCTACATACGACTTTAAATCTGCAATCTATATAGCTAACGCATTCTAAACAGAGAGGAGTGATGCTAACAATTTTCCGACTTAAAGAATTCAAGTAATTTACAAACATGCGCTTCTTTCAATCTTACTTTAGCATAATAAAAAATCTAATATAGTGCCTGAGGATTCTTTCTTTCATAGTTGAAATTCTGCCACCAAACTTTTTTTTTTCATGTGCAGCATAGACTATAGGTTGAATCACTAAGTTTTACCTTAAATGTTCAATCCCATTTCATATAAGCTTGCTTTAGTGATTTGCGGGTAGAGCATTTCTCGAGATTCCGTAACCGCCCATACATTGTAAACCAGTACCTCCTAAAGCAAGCTTAATCACCTCCTAAAGCAAGACACTATTCGTAACTAATAAAAATCCTTAATAAATAAAAAAAAGCATACGCCTTTTAGAAGGCTAGCCTCTCACCTCCTAAAACATTTTTTCAATGCCATATTCTACTTTCCCTTATGACAATTCATACTACTATCTTTATTCAGCAATAGACGGGTTGCGCATTGAGATCTATTGCAGACAAAGCTCTCATTATATTTATTCAATATTTATCGCTTTCTTTACAAACAACCCTCTAAAGAAATATGAACCCTTTGATCCATGTGGTACTGTTATGCAAGAGAACATGACATAAGTGTTGTACAATTCAAATACATAAAGCAAACTTTACTGAAATTCATTTGAAATTTGTAAAATTGACACCCGGCACCAAAATGAATACAATCACAGGTCTATTGATTCAACATAGCCTTCTGAAATTTTAGTGTGTGGCTCTTTAGGATGTAGATTTCTTCCACTTTAGGAGGTGCCAGATTACAGTGTACACAAGAGCAGTCGCGTAGCCAGGATTTCATTTCCGGGGGGGGTAATAAATGTGGCTTAATTAATATAAGCCTAGACTTAATAATGTCGTAAATCAGAAGAAGCCCTAATATTCATTCATATCTGATTTGATTATGATCTGACTTTGTCTTTTATTGATCATTCATGATACACGATTAATATAAAATCATAGAGTATATGCAAGTTTATATATAATATCTTCAGATGTAGCCTTCAGATCTTTTTGTAAACATTATGCCTTCAAGTATGTTCATTACAACTACAATACGTATTTTGCATACCTTGGTAAAAAGTTACAAAATTGCAAAAGTTAAATAAAATGTACATGATATGATACCGGAAAAGAGACTTATTTGTTGTAAAGTCTTTCTTCATTTGAGCCGCAAGCGAGTGTCATGATGATTTGCATAGCGTTGAATCATGTCATCATAATTGAGTTTTCAATCTTTATGAATGGCCATGAGAGCCAGTCCATTCAGTCGATCGGACAACATTACAGAACGCAAATGAGTCTCTACGAGTCTCAGTTGACTGAATGGTCGCTCTGCTGTTGCAGTAGTTACAGGCATCTTGAACAAACGAGATAAGTTTGGAAAAATAGAGGAATCACACTTCTTGAACATCTCTCGCGATCGTTGCGCAACAGGGGACATGCGAAAATTAACCAAGCGTGCTACTGTAGGATTTCAGATTCTCACATTAATAAAGTAATAATTCGACATAGAATGATGTTAATATACCCCCGCATCAAACACAAAGATTGTCCCCCACTCAGATTTCCTCAGATTACTCTGTCTGATATAATAGCTTGCCACGCTGTGTGCGTTGATCAAATGAAGGGGTTCGACAAGATTCCACATGACTTCCTTATTCAGAAGATGATAAATGATAATTTTAGTGAATTTACGATTTCTTTTGTCCACAATTATCTTTCATCAAGACAAATGAGAATACGATGGAAGGATTCTGCAAGCAGATGTACTCAAATGACCAGTGGAGTTCCTCAGGGATGATCGATAGGTCCTCTGATTTTTGTTTATTTTGTCTCAGATCTTTCCTCTGATCAAAAATCAAACTCCACATTATTGGTCAAGTACGCCGACGACATCATCTGTGTTGGAAAGATCTACAAAGATTGCAACGTGTCACCCGTTTAGGAAATGTACGAAAGTATTGTTCTTTGGACTAAAGAAAATAGAATGTCCGTTAAAGAAAACAAATGCCATCAGTTTTTTATTTCATCAAATAGACAGTTCGACAAAGGAAAGTTTCGAATTCTTTGTTGCCATACTCAAGACAGTTCCGACTTCCATCTATCACTTCCGCGCTCCGCAGCAAAAGCTTCATCATATCAATGTCTCAGTTATCCAACAGTGGTTTCCCTTTAATCTAAATGTAACTTTCAGAATGTATCTTGTTAAGAATTGTTTTTTTCATTTCATTTGGAACATTTATCGTTGTGTTGGCCGCTCCACGATTTTCATTATTGGGGCGTTTTCTTCAAAATATACGTCTTTATTATTATTATTCATTTCGGGGTGGGACATGTCCCTCTTGTCCCCCCTTGGCTACGCCACGGGGCATGAGCAGCGCACTCGCACCTGCTGATAACCGTGAGGTAACCCGCACTTATCTGCACCAGCCCGTGCCTGCACATATAATTCATGTACAATTTTTGATAGAAATAATGACCCGCTACACTTTCATCATTTGAAGATGTCATCATTACATCGCTATTTTATCATTTGCTTCATTTATTTAGTGACTTAATATGATTGCTGACTTAATGCTTATTGGTCATTTGCTGGTGAATGCAAAAAATCAAAATACATTGCTAACTGATTTGCTGAGCGCAAAAGGAACATGGGCAAAGTGAGCAACAGACAGCGATAGGACAGTAAAACAACATGGCGGCGAAAGACTTTTGATTTAAATGATCATACGTGTAATATAATGTGGTCTTCATTGTGATTGCGGAGAATTTCCGTCCCTTGCCTCAAGAAGAAAAAACAATCATTAAGATTATTTTCGGCTGTGTTCGACGCTACCCTTGCTCTTCATACATTGCTTCCTCCGACGGTGCGAGTTTCTGTACATTGTGAGATTCAAAAATACCACATTCATATATTGACATATTCATACAGGATGCGGCATAAAAAACGTCACTAAATTTTAAAATAGCATAACTTTCTAATTATCCAACAGAAATTGACAAATGATACATATATGCACATCATTGTACAAGGTGTTTCAAAAGTAGGCTAACAGTAGAAATTGGCCTTGAAAAGCTATGTCTTAATGCTATAGATTAATAAGCTATGTCATAATAATCTTTTTCACGATGCCACAGATAGCTAATATGCCTTGTATTCGTAAGGGGCAAAAATTCAATACTCTTTGACATCGCGTAAATCATATTAAAATATCTCATGATCTCCAGTGTTTTCATGCCTACATATTTCACTACAACCCAATTTGAATCTATACCGATCATGAGAAGTCGAATAACTATCCAACATCTATCAAAAAAAATTATTAGGAAACCATGTAAACAAGATAGTAGTTGTTTCAGTGTTACTGCGGAGAAGGAAGAACAGCTGACATTCGAATGTCCTCCGCGCCCCTCAGCCTGGTGCACGAAGACGCTGTCGTCAACACAAGACAGGGAGGCGAAGAAGGAAGAACAGCTGACATCCAAATGTCCTTCACCTTTGTTAATTCCAGCCTCCTCTTACACCATCGTCAGAAGCTTCTGACGATGGCCTAGAGGAGGCTGAAATTAATAAAGGTATTAACATTAAAACAACTACCATTTTGTTTGCTTGGTTTCCTAACAAAAAAATGAACAAATGAATAACCAAGGCCTATTCCTATTCAAATCAAAAAATTAATCAACTTAAAGTTGCAAAAATTCACGAACGCAAATGCTCAAAATGTCCACCATGGACATCGGCACATTCTTGTAGTCTTTCGGCCACACTGTGGCACACAGTTCTGCATAAGTTCCTGTCATCACTGATCTCTTGACAGGCATCTGTGATGTAGGAGCGGAGTTGAGAAGTGTGTGAGGTTTTCGTCCGTACACTTTCTCCTTTACCCCAAAAGAAAAAGTCCATCGGAGTTAGATCGGGAGAGCGAGGAGGCCAAAGGATGCTACCACATCTCCGATCCACTTTCCTGGAAAAGTGTCATTCAGATAGCTTCTGACACTCACTGCAAAATGCGCTGGTGCACCATCCTGCTGAAAGTACAGCTCATTGAAGTTGTTCAATGACTGCATCTCAGGAATCGCAAAGGATTGGAGCATTTGAAGGTACACCTCAGCCGTCACAGTTCTTTCAAAAAATACTGGCCCAATCACACCGTTGCTTGACATACCGGCCCAGACGGTTAAGCCAGGCTGGTTCAGCTCATTTGTTGATACCATGTGCGGATTTTCAGGGAACAGTAGACACAGTTATGTCTATTTACGTGACCTGATAGTTTGAAACTGGCTTCGTCAGACCAAACTATCTTGTCAAGCAAATCTGGGTTCTCCCGAATGAGCACAGCAAACTGCAAGCGTCGTTCAGCAATCCGGTAGAAGGTGCTGCACAGTCTGGGTCGGTATGGTTTCAACTCATCAACTCAACTCAGTCTCCAAGTAGAGCTTAGAGAAATGTCCAACTCCAATGAGGCTCTTCGGACTTTGAACTTCTTCGGACTTTGAACAAATTTTGGGCACTAGCTCCTCGTTTGATGTTATTGAAACTGATCGAGGCGTCCTGACTTCGGTGCATTCTCTACCGAACCGGTCTTTTCAAATTTATCTCGAATGCGATAAATAGCAAATCTTGATGGAGGATTGCTGTGAAAGGCATCTCTCCATTCCATTCGCACCTTTTCAGCATTCTTGTTTTCCAAAAGGATTTCAAAATCCATTTTCTCTGATCATCTTTTAGATGACCTGACAGAAGCAGCAATTCAAAAAAGCTTCAAGCTTGTTTAATTCACTTCAAGTCAAACTAACAGTGTTTGATTCAAATCAAATTAAACATATCCATGTACGTAATGTCAGATTGCTATATCTTGTCCATGATAGATTTCAAATTCCTTGGAATGCTACTGCATAGACTTCTAAATGATAGTAGCAATTACTTCGAAGTCTATGGCTCATGTTGGACTGATCATGGATATCCATCGACTGATTCAGGTGTAAATCGCCAATAGAACGGTCAACATAGATTTCCTAGGGCAAAATCAACTGTTAGCCTACTTTTGAAACACCTTGTATAGTAATTCCTTGACTTGGTATGCGATTTCCGCGTTCGTCAACCTCTGTGAATATCTTACTTTGAATATCAAATGTGTATACAACCGCACATTATCATTGCCTTCGAAACTTGTCAGTGTATCGTCTCGTAATTCGATCGATTGTTACTGTCGTAAAGCAATTTTTGTGCTGTCTGATTTTCATTCTGATAATAAACGAGTATTACCATTATTCTCACTGTAGTCTTACTATAATCGTCGTAGTCCGTCTCATAGTATGCTCGAAAATATTTTTATTTGTCTCCGAGAGCATAATGTAGATATCCTATCGCTTTCTTTGACCTGTAAAGCAGATTATTGCCCGTGCGGGAAACAATATTTGCTCCAATGCGCGGGAAGGAGCGTAATTTAGTTCCTGTCTCAACCGGCACAGTTGTTGGCAAACAAGATTTCTACAAGCTCTATGATCACTGCGTCATTCTCATGTCTAATGGAAACATTTGCACGTCATAGCATGGTCATAGCATTCATTTGGCAAACAGAGAATTCTAAGCCTTCAAAACTGGAATTGTTGTTGTCAATGAATAATTCGCTGCAGAAAATTCGTCTCTTTGATCGAGAATGTCTGATACAGTGAATCTAGACTATGAAAATATTAGAACAATGCGTGTGAAAAGCAGGGCTAGGAGTGGGCCAGGTAAACTGGCGACGAGACTGAAATCTTCGCTTCTTTTGAGTGTCTTTCCTGCTTAGTTGCTTAAACTGACGCTTCTAAATGCGCTCTCCTATTGAGCTGGTCATCATATTTTTGCGACAGCATGCATGACAATGGATTTTTACAGTGCTGAATTACATTAAAGATAACGAATTTACTTATCGTGATCATCCTTTCTTGGGTGAACTTTTTGACGTTTTCACAGATAATTTCCATTGCTAAAAATGCGATTTTATGTTTAAGACGCGCAGCATGACTTTCATGAACAACTTGTGTACATGACTTAAAAGGCTTATAGGGCGATAATTGCTGTTGCAGTCTAGTCTGCTGCTCTTTTTGTAAATGACAACTATGAGAACCTCTTTGAAAGTTTGAGGCACTTTGACTGTTGAGAGGATAGCATTGGATAACTGTAACAGGGAATTGACTATTGGTATGAATTGCAAGTCAGCAAATAACTTGACAGTTAGGTTGTTTTCTAAGTTACAATGACGATCAACTCTTACATGCATTACACAAAATCACCTGAATAGAATGCCCTGCATTATGATTCCCAATCTCTTTTTGATTATCATGATATCCATCATTTCAAGTGAAGATATCTGAATTACTGCCAACAACTGTGCTGGTTGAGACAACAGCAATGACGATTTTAAAATTTTGTGAATAGATGTGTCAACAACTATGACTCTTCTGCCAATAGCCAATATGTTGATTTAAAGAAGATATTTAAAGACTGCCAACAACTGTGCTGGTTGAGACAACAGCTGTGGCAAAAGATATATTACCGGCCCACACCCGTGACGAATTTTCTCTACCCGCGCTCAAATTATCGTCACATCAAACATCACCTATCGACAATCGGCAACGGTGTGCGGTTCCGCAAGTGTCTTCCTTGTGTTTATTGGGTGTCACAATTTCAAGCGACTTAAAATGGAACGAACATATTGACAAATCCATCAGGAAGTGAACTAAGCGCATCTTCCTTTTGCGCAATCTGAGAAGAAGTGGTTGTCCTGTCTCTGAACTGCTAATTGTGTATAATGCTACGATTCGCTCAGCCCTGCTGCATGCAATATTCCACGCTATTTACAAGATACACTTAGAAGATTTGAGAAACGAATATTCCGAATAATTGGTTCGGCAAACAAATGTGACATTGTTGAAACCGGAGATAATCTATGTGCTTGCTTAATCCGTAAAATAGAAATGCATTAGGATCATCCTCTTTGTGAGTGTTTCAGTCTCGTTCCTACTCGAACTCTTGAGTCGAGGCAACTTCGGCCAATCCCAGCCAAGACTGGAAGGCTGTCCAATACATTCATACGTTTCAGCCGCTATCTTCTTCTTCTCTTTCTGCTAGTTTTCTGCATTAATTCTCACTTTGTCAAAAATTGTATAATTTTGGTAATTTTGTTTTGTTATTACGGCCACCGAATTTCCATTGTGGGGTAACCAATAAAGATATAAATATAAATATTATGTCAACCTTCATTTATCTGATGATTTATCAACGTCTTACAATACTTGTGCATTGCCCTACCGTTGATTTATCGATGATTCAGTCCACGAGAAAATGTATATTTGCTTAAAAGGATAACAAGAAATTGTTTAAAAAGATCAGCGCTGCACCAGCAAAGATGAGGAACATAGGGTTGGAACCGGTTGGGTTTTGGCGTCCGGGGCTGGCTGCTGACGTAATGAAAATGCCTGTTCTCAGTTTCCGGGTGGAAAGTGTAGTACAGCTTGGAACTTCCGGGAGAAAAACAGTTGCAAGTTTTGGAAAATGACTCTTAGTTTTCGTGTTTTTCACTTCCCCTTTTTTGAACTGAAGTTACAATAGTGAGATATCGAAGCTTGTGACTTCTACTAGGAGACTTAAGTTTGCTCATAGAGTAGGGATATATAGGTAGAGTGTCGACTCAAAAAAGTATCGGTATACAGTGAAAATTTTTCTATCAAAAGATTCAGTTTTTGCGGAGATTATATTCCCGTGGTCTAAAAAAATTATTTGAGCACTTTGACAAAAAGTCAAAATTTATATATTACCGAGATGACTCTCCTAAATAAGTAGTATGAAACAAGTTGGATATCAAAAGGAATGAATATTTGCTAATAAGCATCCTAACTAAGCGGAAATTAAGCTGATATTATCAAGGGAATTCATGATCCGTTTTATAATGAAAGTCTTCATGAAAAAGTCGACATTTTGTTGTACTTTCTTGGCTGAAATCTCATATTTCTAATTCATGAAAGCAATAGCAGGTCATCAAGTTGTCAATTTAAGAAATATTGCCTCTCCAAGGTTGTCATGACACGGACAATCTGTACAATAATATCATTTCCTTCTGCAATGCTATTATCAGTCAATTCCGTTGCAATTTCTTCAAAACTGCATAAATGTGCATATGTCACATTTGGAAACAATTCCAATTGTATCTCCTTTGAGTTCATTTAATAAAATCGAAAGTGTATATACATTGGGGATTTAATAAATGCGGAGTTACCACTCTACCTAACAAATTTACTCTATGAGTTTGCTCTTGTCTCTCTTTTCTTCTATTCATCAAGTAATGGCGGTTTTCTGATATATATTTTCCAGTCAGCAATATTGATTAGGGTGGAATATCATAACACAGGCTTAACCAAAGCTGGCATAATGAGAGACTGGCATCAAATCCGACTGGTTGAGAATGACATCGCATCAACTTAGAAAATTGGACATCATTCGATTAGTATACATGAAATGCACTGCAGATAGCAAGAGTCCCCGATCACTATGCCAGTGCCGATTTTGTACATATGTCTCCCATATGGGATCTTCAATCGAGTAATTAGACAATTATTCGTGCTTTGACAATATACGTATTTTCAGTTGTTCATATATGGAGAGCACAAATAAGAGATGTCATTAATTACCGTATTCCTTTGAATATGAGACGAATGTACAAAAATAGACTGCTATAGACATATTACATACAGGCTATTTTGTAATGTGGTAGCTACATCCACCTGAGCGAAATTATTACGCCTACTCATCTTAGTAAAATAAGTCAGTCTACTAGTAAATACCGGCTATCATGACCAATATTGTATAATATATAGGGCTTCTTGTTGTTGTACATGCAGTACATGCATGTTGTACATACGTACTGTACATGCAGGCCTACTTAAGGTTACTTCATCTACCATTTAAGGAGGCATCTAAGGAGGCATCCGGGAGGCAGCTTCCTTTGCATTTGGAGTCATGTACCGGTCGTTAACTTTTGCTGTAAATACTACTTGATTATCGGTATTTTCGTTTCGGTAAATTCAGATCTAGTCTACATGTGTAGTGGCCATAAAACTCCTTTCATTTCCAAAATATCTGAATTATGATAAAGCGTATATATGTAAGAAAAATTACTGGCGAAATTTGCCCATGACATAGGCCTAAGTGAGGAATGCAAAGGTTACCTAAGAGAATAGTATCAAAAAACTAAGACATCTTTTTCTAATGAAGGAATGAAAACTTGAACATTTGATAAATAAGAGACGCCCTTGAATAAGAGACGCATCAATCAGGGATCTGAAAAAAATAAGAGACGCGTCTCTTATTCAAAGAAATACGGTAATTACCAATCCAGTGAGTTATAACAGTATAATCCCACTTGTCTTGTATTTCACAGAACCATTTTTCATCAGTTTCATAAACTATCTTCGTATTTCCGCAATATGATTGCAGTTCCGGGAATTGAATGTTGAGCTTAAAATAATAGAGGCTTTTGTAATGAATTACTAAATAATGAAAATGGTTCAAGTGGATTGTTACGCAAACTTTATGGGGGCTACATCCTTTCATCAGTGAATTCTATTGCTTGAATCAGCGCATCTCATTTCAGCATGTAGATGCTCATTATAAAGAATTTGTCAGCTGCTACTTTGCAGGCATATGGCGCATACATGTACATGTACGTGTTTTCACAGAATGCAGCACATTAATCCGTTCATGAAACTCCGATAACTGATTCATTGGAGAAATTCTAATCTTTCAACATGAAAGATATGTATACATGCACTACTGCTATTTCCAAAAGTAAACCTAAAGGAAGTAATAAATACTTTACAGAATTGTTTAAAAACTGTTTTGTTATTTTCATTCATTTTCAAACATCGTTCTCTTATGTCAGAATTAACCTGATGAGTCCCAGTCCTGCGGTCTCGCACCTCTGCAACCGAAAATGACGACCAGTGCTCGTCAGTTGTATCACAGTTCCATCCACCCTGATTTCGCTGCAACAACGGCATTATGACGAGCAGTGCTCATTGCCAGCTAGAGGCGTGTAGCGATACGGAAAACTTGACATTTAAGTGAATTCGAGAACTGCTCGTCATCGGGGCTTGGCAGGACAATGTACTATTTCAACAAAACTTACATAATTCTCTTAAGAGCATGCCTATTGAAGCTCTCTTTAATATATTTTGATTTATTTGATTCATATCAGGCCGGTGAATCAAAAATCCGGGCGTCTACTTTTATTCGCCGTTATCAGTAAAACCTGAAACTGTAGCGCATGATACATCACGATACATCGGTACTCTGGACAAACAGTATAGCGTTGGAACCGGTCACCGGTCAACCGGTGCCTGTCAGACTTCTTTACAGGTTTAACCGATTTTATTTTTGTGCTTAATATTTGCTTTGACACAAAAAATGAATACACATGCTCTGTGTGAACATTGAATATACGCAACTCATAATCGCACACTATACATGCATGCGTGTAGGCTGCATCCTGTATATAATGTGAATATGTATTTCTAGCAATGCGATAAAAGATACAACTGAGATACGTAGCCTATAACAACTACATCAACTGGAGAGATGGACTGAGATACAGCGGAGAGTAGTCATTGTTTCATCTATGCAAGAGAAGTTTTGTTTCATCTTGAGGACGTAGTTCAGTTCAAAGAGGACCTTCAGCAATACTGGTAAAATCCTCTCTGACAAGCGGTCTTTATTAGATCCGACTTCAATGAAAGCCTGCATCAAGAATTGTGCAGCAAGCGCTGGACCTATACATATATGAATTGAAATAATAATATGGAATGATAGTGTGCTTTAGAAAACGTCACAAATTCTGTGAATTGTAGAGTTGACATCCATCGAAAAATTTTGAACTTAATTATGGTGCCGTATATATACTCGCATGCGGAGTCGGAGTTGCGGAGTTCGGACTCTGACTTACAACTAGACCGTAAATATAAAACAAGTTGTTTATCCTCGTTCATTGCTGTCACTGTCTTGACATCAAATTCACCGTCAAACAAAAGTACAGAGACAACAGTGCAAAGCTGATAATAATCGAGGGAATGAACCGTGATAGTGAAAAAAGAATTGCTTTTTCAATCAGTGATTTACCAGACAGGTCACCCTCGCCTCGATCACATCAGAGACAAAAGTAAAATACTTTTTTGTTTGAAAGCATCTTACCGTCACGTCAATCGTATTGTATGTGATGGCTCCTCCAAAGCGTGCATTAAAATCATAAGTAGTGCAGTCTTATTGTTTGGAGAAGGATGGGGGATTTTCTTACCTGGCAGAGACTGCAGAAAAGCGATTTAAAGCAAATCTGAGCAAGATTGAAGAAGTCTTTATCAATTGCCAAACATTAATTAAAAATTGTCTAAAGTTGATTAACTTTCATAGAAATGATTGATAAATGTATACAGCAATGATTGCTAAACATAGGTTCAGTATAATGATCTATGGTGTGTCATGCATGCTACCAATTTTTTTAATTCGGAGTCCTAACAAAATGATAGGACTCCGCAGCCCTTGTGTAGCCTATAACCTACTGTGCGAATACACCGCAACAGCTCGAATTTATTATATCAATATATATGATTTATATCAATAGCAATAATTATTCAATATACGATTCCATCCAATATACAATTCACAGAGTGCTGGGGACTGAATGACAAATTCCACAAATTTCCGCTGCTTATGTTTCCACTTGATTGGAAGCCTTTTTCTTTGTATGGACGTAGTCCATAGAAAGCTTCACTGATTATCAAAAAATATATAAAGCGCATTTATAATAATTTGATATAATAAATTGATTAATTTAACATAATAATTAATATAATAAATCATATAATAATTTAAATGATGAGGGCAAATTTTGGCTTTATAAGTGCATTGTTTCTCATTGAGGATTTAAAAAAACGAGATTTCCAAACCGACACTGGCACGGGAACGGCCAAGAAATCTGTTCCAGTTCCAGCATTGAAACATGACAGTGTGGATTCAACCGGGAGCTCCCAAAGTGTGATGATATTACCTTTTATTTATCAAAGACATTAAATTTGAAAAATATTTGAAAAAAATGTTGAGAATTTTTGAGAATTCCTGCAGAATTCGTGCTGGCGGACGGACTAATGTCTGCATATAGGTTTATAGAATAATAGGCTACCCATAAATAAATCACTCTACGCAATCTAGCGCCTAGAAAAGTATCTAGAAGTGAGAAATCTTGCCTTCCACTAATCAAATCGAAACTGATGGGTAACTTCTTTATTACAATCGTGAGTATAAAGGCAAACTTTTCTTAGTGAAATCAGTGACGGAATAATTTTTCCATAGCAACTACTTTTGAATTTTTACCTATGATCGGCAATGGTATCATTTTATTCTTAAAATGATATGAAATGATATCATTTTAAGAATTTGATAAAGTGATGTAAAATTTTATGTCCTATAATGAAAATTTACCATTTTTTCGTGAAATATGGAGATTACTAATCTATGATAGGTAATAATGTCATTTTACGAATTTGATAAAGTGATGTAAAATCTTGTGTCTTTTAATGAAAATATACTATTTTTCGTGAAATATGGGTGCAGGCCTACACCGCAAATAGATTTAGTCATACGAATTTTCGATTTACAATGCTGTCATGATACTTTCACTGCTCTTAGCAATGAAGTTAAAATTAGATTGCATGCAGCATCGATATATTCCAATTAATTGAAGGCCGAAGAAAGCAGTTTAGTCATACAAGGCTTCTTGTATATCGAAAGTTCGGTAGGGCCTATGGCCTATATATTAGACATCGCAAGTTTTGATTTAAGCTTTAGACACTCGAATTACAAATACGCCTACAATATGCAGTTGGCTAGGCCAACAGTATCTAAAGTACAAAAAATGAATAAAATGAATTCTTTGACAATCTGTGTGACAGACAGACTTACAGTCAAGCCTGTTGCTTTTCGTTACATGAATCAACCAGTGCGGAAGGACATGGGTAGAGCAAACGAAAGAGACTAAATTTGCTTCAATACAAAATGCGAAGAATCTATGATTAGAAAATACAATGGAGCAAACATTTTTGATGATATCATTTTATATCATTTTTCAAAAAAATGATACCATTTTATCATTGCTGATCTTTGATTTTTACCGTCTATGCTGCACACGCTTACCCTGATTTTTCCTTTGTTTTGAATTGATCTACGCTTATGATGAAACGCTGTGTAATTTCTTTGGCCTTACAATTCACATTACTAAGGCCTTTTTTCTTCAATGAAGGTCTCTAGTATTATTGTCATTCTTGTGTACAGTTTGCAATACGTCATCAACTTTGCTTGTCATCAAGAAACAAATACGATTCCCTGAAAACCAACTCAAATGTTGAGAAGTTTCCAGACTTCAACCTTTGAGTAACTTATTGCGCTTAATAGATAAAAGACAAGAATAATCCTACTGACTTAGTGTCACGTTTCATGATAATGACAAACCTCAGGCTGGGTTGTGTATCCTCGTTGTTAATCTATTTGATCACGCCCGAGAAAGAATCCGTCTATGGAAGGAATATCTTTGCAGCCTAGCTTTGAGATTAGCTTCTTTATGTGATGATTTTGTGATAATATGTCAAAAAATGCATGAAATGACCGAGCCACAGAATTAGACTGTTCGTTCCTCCTAGTCGTGCCCAGTAAACATGTGACGTCAGCGGGATGTCATGACGACGTCATTCCAGGATGGCCCATGTACGTCTTCTTTGACAGTAAAAAGGACGTCACAGCGGAAGCATCACAGGACGTCAGTATGACATCCCGCCGGGACATCCCACGTACGTCACAGCGGAACTCTCACAGGACGTCAGTCTGATATCCCGCCGGGACATCCAACGTACGTCTTCAAAGTGCTCCTACGAGACGTCCTAATGAGTCACTTTGACATCGTGATAGACATCCCATTACCATACTTAAAACTAGTTTCAATCATTTACCCAATTATGAAGATAATGAAAACATTGGAATCATCTGTGGATAATTATATTTTCGCAAATTATCTAAGTATTTCTGTTTGCATACACGTTCCACTTGAGACAAAAGCAGACGCTGATAAATCACGGATCCTTCTTCGATATTCCATTGACCTTTTGTAAGCACGACGTACCTGAAGTAAGAAACAGCAAAATTTTAATTAGATCACAAAAATTACATACACGTAGGCATACATATACAACGCTCAAAAGAGAAATCACTATATTTGAATATCAATATCTAATATGATGAAATTATGCTCATCAAAGGTATCGAAATGCATGCCTATTGAATTTGAGTCACCGTAGAGAAGATGCTTCGACATGTAGGCATATAGGGCCTACATTGAATATGAACAATATATAATTCTGTATAGTTCGTAAAATATAAAATTTCTTTCATTGACATGAGGCACAACTAATCCAAAATAAAAGTTTCTTCATGCTTGTTACCTAAAATCTAGAGGCTATCGAAGCTAAATTATAAATTGAAGACATAATTAGAAACTAAAATTAGACTAAAATTAAAAAAAACATCATACATTTTAAAATTCACATTGTCATTATATTTTGAATGCCTGCAATGCTCTGCATCTGGACAGGGACACAGTTTTTGATATATTATTGATTTTTGACCATCTTCGGATATTTATCGCTTGTAAAATTAGATCATGAATTTTAACATGATTTTGCATTAATACCGTACAACCCAATAAAATTTGACATTCCTGTGATGAGAGAATTCCTTGTTTAGATAGTATTTCCTCTGTTTTTTAAGCAAATGCGGGCCAAGCGACCATCATCTTTCGGCTATAATTTATTTACACATAATTAATGGCACAATCATGATAAAATCAATCATCATAATTATCAATAAATAAAAAAAGCCACTATTTTGATAAAATTAAAAACTAATTCTTGCACAATGTCTTTCGCCCACTCTTATTCAAGTGCAAACGTGGACTGAATATAAAATGCAAAATCTAAAATCATATAAGCTTACTTCTGCAGTAATATATCTATTAACAAATCTTTTGTTCATAGATTCATTGCTGTAGAAGTATGATTTCAGATTTTGTGTTTTATATTCAATCCTGCATGTTTGCACTTGAATAAGAATAGACGATATGCATTGTGCAAGAATTAGTTTTTAATTTTATCAAAATGAATTTAGTGGCTTTATTTATAAACTGAGTAAAGGGTAATCATTTTTTAGACATCATAATTATCATCAAATAATAAACGTTTTGTTCTATTTACAACATAATACGAAACATAATGTTTTATTATAATTAAATCGAATATAGGCCTATTTTATGTAGTCCAGAATGTGTTGCTAACCTTACAAATATGCAAATTATAATATTGTCATGTTTGCAACCATTTCATAAAAATCCAGGCTAGCAAAAAATACATTGCATCCGATACATTCATGAGCAAAAGCAAATTATTTATTCATTCATTTTCGCAATAATTGATAACATTCAACAAAATAAGCTTATTTGAATATTATTCAACAAAACGTATGTATGTGCATGCATTACGATATTGCAAACTGATATGTGTGACGTACAATCGTCCAATTATTCAAATATACAGTAGAATCATAATCATTATCTAGATTTGCTTAATAAGCTTAGATACCTGTACCTTACATTATTACATTGTTACAGTAGTACATTTAAATTATTCACTTACGTAAAAAAATCAATGCACAATCATCACATTTTGATCGTCAAAATGGTTGCCTATGCATTGTCATTCATAATCCTATGGTACAAACTTCAGTATGTTGCAGAAAACTTTAAGTATTATATTGATGATCACACAACAGTTCAATAACAGGAAGATGAAAATGTTCGAATAGCAGCGTTCCTTTTTAAGCATGGCAAAATGTATGTAAAGCATAGTTGACCATGCGGCGAGAGAGATTCGTCATTATCGTTTGTCCAAAATGGTAATGTCCAAAATGTCCAATTACATCGACCGAGAGAAGGCGCTGGACGCCGAAGGCCCTGTCAAAGCCATTTTAACTTATTACTTTCTTACTCTGACCATAAAAAGTATCTCGAGAGAACTGCTATTTTTGCTACCATTTTGGACAAACGATAATGTATGTAAAGCCTCTAATTATGGTAAATTATCTTCGGCGGGAGGAATTAATCTGATTCCAATTCGAGAGCCACGAAATTTGAAACAAATTAATTGATATCAGATGATGCCATGTTTTATGGACAATTAAAGTAATTTTTCTTATATTTTTGCGATTTCATGAATTAGCTTCAACATTTATAATAATTTCGTGAAAATAAGCTTATAACTATCCAGTGCGTATAGTTAATTCACTTAAACTTAATAAGAAATGAAAAGAGTAGACATCTCACCTGTAAACTCCGGCAATTAATGATATCAATCATCGAAAAACATTTTGTTGTACTGCATTAGACTACTTGTCAGAGATCACGAGATGACATTCGAAGCCCTGGTTTTCAGCGACTAATGTAGGAGATAAAGTCAAGTCACTAAATATGAGGTGAACCAAATCACAAGATGATTTGTAAGATGATAAAGGCAAAAGCTTAGTCGACAACTGCTGGTCTGCAACTTGAAAATAGAAATAAATGATCTGTGAATTGATAGTAGAGGTCGAATATGGGTGGTGGATTTAAGTTCCTCCAAATGTCCAAAGGAAAGGTGCTCGAGGCGTCGTTTAAGAAAGTTTGGTCTAAGTCGTAGACTTATCACTAAAACCGTATCGCAAAACATGAATCACGTTCGATGCGCAGTGCGCGTAACATGAATGAAATGAAGGACTGCTTGCACGTTTCCTCTCGCTGTCATGTGATTATCGATAGTGACGCGTTGATTGAAGGTCATTCGTCCAGGCGGCAGTAGGGAAATAATCTGTGCACAGTTCTCCTCTATTCAGAAATGAAATACGAGGGCTGCACTTAATGACGTGACCGCCAACGCTGGGATTCTTGTAAATCATCGAAAGACAGACTCATTCCATGCAACGAGTACGGGCACGAATGAATCCGAAAAAAAGATCCGTTGAATTATGGTATTGAACTATTGCAATTACAAGTATTCTATTCCAACTGCAATCGCAAAATTGGGATTCATCAAATGCCCTGCGATAAACATGAATCCTATTTTGAAAGAAGCAAAAATAAGCAATTTTCTGCGACCGTGTTGTAATTTTATTCCCAATATTTCGGCTTAGCCTTTATCAAGGGATGCAGAAAAGGAAATTATACAGAATTTATAATTTATAATAACAGATACATCGATTTTAGATAAAAACAAAGCAGAAAACAGATTGATGGGAGAATAAGAAATAGAAGAAAAAGAAGAGTTGATAAGGAAACAGAAGAATAAAAGGAAGAGAAATGAAGAGACAGAGTAGAAGACGAATAATGAAAAATCAAGAGAAAGGAGAGGAGGAAAAAGAGAAGTGAGAAGAGATATGGAAGAAGAAGAGAAATGATGAATTGGAACAAGAGAAGAAAATGAAGAGAAGTGGGGAGAAATAGAAGAGGAGGAAGAAAAGAATTGAGTTGAGAGATGAATAGAAATAGGGAGGAAGAGAAGAGGAAAGAAGAAGAAAAATTAGGCTATGACAGAGAGTCATTATCAGAAGAAAAAGTATCAAGAAAAGCGAGGAGAGAGATAAAGTGAGTCAGAGAGCGAGAGTTCGAGAATGGAAATTAAAAAAGATAGTCCCAAAACTTAGTGCAATTAAGTGGAAATCATTCATGATAGCGTAAACGTCATAATTTCATGACTCATCGTGGTTGTGGCTCATTGATCATGTTTGTGGTCACACTTTGGATGTCACAGTGACGTCATATACAGGCAGTCATTCTGACATCTTTGATGGGAGGTCACTGTGACATCCCGTTCTGGTCATAGACGCATGATGACATCAATGGGACGTCGCAATGACGTCACAATGTTTACTGGGGTGGTTTCCTAGAAAGGCAAAGTGATATCTCGTATGCGATAATGAAATAGCACACACACCACACACGATATATGGTCAAATAATAAGTCTTCACTGAATAAGCAGTGAGCCTCAGACAGCAGCCAGTGGCGTGCATGTTATACACACCGAGTTCTTCGTTCGGTCACACTTCGCTGTCACAGTACCATTGATTGATAAATCCTACAAAGAGATGGAGTGAACTAAATTTCTCACGCATGTCAACTTCTAAACAAAGAATCTGACGGACCAAAATAAAGGAGAAAACTTGTGCGCAATGATCTGAATTATTCGAATCTGCAGGAATCGTGGCTATCGAAGCACTTTGCTGGAATTCACAGCAATCCGCAAGCAACGCACGACTGTTTTTCTTATCTCTATAAGGTATTAGGAATTCCTTTTTGCCCACTTACTAAGTCCCAGCATGTGCCATCTTTTTGAATTAGTCTTCATTTCTAGTAAAATGAACGAGCTAAACAGTCTAATTCGGTGTCGATTCCGCTCGATTAATCATGCGACAGAAAGTGACTTCTCCATGAATTCGCTTCACGAGGAAGAAATGAGTCTATTTTCCTATTCACTCTTTCAACATTCGAGATAATGCACTAATTAGTTTCACACCTGCATGTACGGAGGCATATCTGTGAGTGCTCGTGCCTGAGATCATCCTGCGGAAATTCCATAATTGAGTTTTGGGGACAAGTAAGTACCAAAATAGCTCATTAAGACTTTCTCTGTACCTAGAATGAATTTTAGAATCTAACTAACACTACAAATCATGACTTAATTTTACAGAAAATACATTGCTACCGAATAGAGCAGTCACAGATACATTTTCAGAATTTAGGGCTATAGGAAGTGGACTTGCATGAAATTTTCAATGAAATTTTGATTAGTCAGACTTCTTGTTAGAGAATGTCACTTTTAGATATCAAAAGTAGTTCATATTGGTTTGTAAAAACTATTCTACACTTTGCAAGGGCATCATTGTAAATATGAAATACAGCGTTGGTTCACTTTAAGCTTTTATTATTGTTTTGGCGTTTAAATGTCCCACTGTGCGATAAGAAGGTAAGGGACGAAAAAGCACCAAACTGTGAATGGTCTATGATTATTGTTATATCACTTACATTGAAGAAGGAAAGATTGAAAATATGTTTTAAAGCATCACTTTACCATGTTCACATTCTATAAGCTTACATTTCATTTTATGGAGGTATGGGATGAAAAAGTATCAAACTGTGAATATAAATCTCATCGATCCAATATCGTGCTTTTCTATTGACACACTCTAGCTTGAAATTATCATTGCCGACGCAAGCACCAAGATCTTTATTTCCTTCTCCGGTTATAAGTGGTATTTCGCTTTTTCAAAAACTTCAGTAGCCTTCCACAAGTGAGCTTCTTAGACAATTAACACACTTTTAGAGGGACTAGGAAAATACCTGACGAACTCAAGGACCCAAAATGTTCCACCAATCTTTTAGTCGAAACAAATGCCAACAATTGTCAAATCACATATTCAGCTTTTTTTGACATTATCCACCTGATTGCCACAATGCGAGTTGAGTGACGGCATAACAGATAGAGCATGCATGGACATAACTATGTACATATCTCCGGCAGCCAGAACGAGTTTCTGCAGGCAACGAGGCCGAATATGAGACTTGCTGATGCACACCCTATGCTTATTACGAATTTGCACGTCTGTCGAGTTCCAAATGGTTCTTCTACTTGTAAGAAAAGATGAAAAACACATATGTTAATCAAATGGGGGGGCCATTCGAAGTTTTTGGTTAAAATGAAATTTGCTATGTTTTCTCTCATTAAGCAAAAAGTACTAGTAAGCCCAGTGTCAAAATTTGTTCTTCAGGTCATTTCCTATCATATTCATGCACCCCTCTCTATGAAGCTGAACGCATTGAGATTTGGCAAGTCTCCTTATGTCGGCAAACAAAAGCATTTTGAGCAATTTAATCCACATTTAACCACATTTCCCCATACATTTCTGATCAAAGGCTATAATTAACAAAACAATAATAACAGCAAATAGCACCACAGTTAAGCTTGGTATACATTAGCTGAAGTTCGCAGTTCGTTGTTCAAAAAGTTAAGTTGTAGTTCGCAGTTAGCAGTTGTCGCCTGTCGTTATCGATTTATGCAGTTGTATATAGCCATGTACATTGCGAACGACATCGTACGTTGAATCAAAGAAAGAATGCCTGCTTTGAACAGAAGACGATGTCTACTTCTTCTCTTGTATATTGCGACATTGAGAAGAAGTGCAAGGAGATGGTGGGTTCGTCCAATTTTCAAATTAAGAAAGAAATGTGGCGAAATGCGTTTATTGAATCAAATGGCAGTCAATGACCCACAATATTTCTACAAATATACTAGAATGTCGCCGACCAGGTTCAATGAATTGTTGAACAACCTGAAATCAAGAATTGCCCACTCAGGACCGAGAGAGCGATTTCTGCCAAAGAACGATTGGCAATTACTCTGAGGTGAGCTCACCTGCTTTTAAATGATTTTTGCTTGTAAATCTCTGTCAGAAATCTTTCTTTCCTTTTGTAGAGTGCTATCTACTGGAGATTCTTTCCAAAGTGTTGGATTCAGTTATCGAGTTGGTTTTAAAACAGTTGGTAATATTGTGCGGGAAGTGTGTGATGCCATATGGGAGGAGTTGTCACCAAACTATCTCCGAGTACCAAATAAAAGTGAATGGAAACAAATCCGAAAGGGTTTTTGGAATATCTGGAATGTACCAAACTGTGTTGGCTCTATTGATGGAAAGCATTGCACAATTCAAGCTCCAAGCAATTCAGGCACAGATTATTTCAATTACAAAAAGTTCTTCAGCATCATTCTGATAGCAGTTGTTGATGCAAATTACTGCTTTACTATTATTGATGTTGGAACTTTCAGCACCAATCGTGGTAGTGACGTTTGAGCCCGTTTTCCTGTGCTTCACAGTTGGTACCAGAAAGCATAATGACGACAACCATGGCCATTTGTCATCTTTTAGGGCTGAACTCCCGCTTCGCTCGCGCTGCTTTCTTTCCCTTTGCTTCCTTGAATATGTGTCACTGAGATTTTTCCACCTTCTCTGTACTTCTTCGGCAGTCAGACCACAAGATTCACTTATTGCTCGCCACGAATTGTCTTTCATGATTTCGTCCTTGTAGTCTTTTAATGCAGTGTTATATAAGTGCGGGTGCTTCTCCACTTCAAATATTAGCCGTTCAGTCTGATCTGTATCCATTGCCTCACAAGCGGTGAACAAAGCCGAACTGCGTCGTTCAATGTTGTATATTTCAAATGAAGTCAGCGACATGCAGTTGATGAGCTGAACGACACTTGACGTCATCATTTAGGAAAAATCAATGTACACGCATCAACGAGGAACTGCCAACGACATGACTACACGTTGCAGTTCGGAGATGTCGTTGCACTGAACTGCGAACGACTAACGAGGAACTGCGAACTGCAGCTAATGTAACTGCAGCCTCACTGCTTTCACAAGATCACTGCAAAGTGAATGGCGGTATATTCAACATGTTCTACCGGATTGCTCAGCATTCTTTGAGCATCACGAAGAAATGGTATATTCTCATTTTCTTCCTAAAATTGTTGATTGAATAATAACGCCAATTGAAAGAAATCTTTTTTCTTTGAGTTAGTCAAGTTGGATTGCAAGTGAGAAATCCACAAAATGAGAAGCTAAGGTGAATTTTGAACGCTCAGGAAAATCAGTTGAATTTCTGACTAATTGCAAAGAAATATTAAGAAATATTGTGCGAAATTTTTAGCTACGAGCAGAGAAACTTAAAAGAATCATCAGCAATTCCAACGCGTCAGCATGGCTAAGTGTTCGACCTTTATCTGTCCATCACTTTGATTTGGCAACAGATCAATTCCGAGATGGCTTAACCCTACGATATGATGAACCTCTCACTGACATTCCATCAGTTTGCGATCATTGTGAAGATTTATTTGATTTGAACCATGGCCTTAACGGCAAACGTGGCGATCTCATCATGCTAGGACACGATTCTCATAAGATGATGAAAATCATCCCAGCAGTCATTTATAATATAATTTAATGTTTACTAATTTAAATTATTGAATGAAGTAGTCCTGATGAGGACTGATGGCGCTCTCCAATCCGCAAGTGCACAGATGCAATGCTAGTGTAACCATTGGATTAATCAGTTCTTAAAAGAACTCAATGGAGCTTTCTCGTGGCAGCGAAATAAAATTGAACAGTGGAAAGTAGAAGTGGTTAATTGTCAACATAAATTTAGGAAATAAAAAATGGATATTACAAAGCAACAAGAAACCGATCGATAAAAAATGGAAAAGTGGAGGTTGATCCTAGAGCTACACTAATACTACTACACCGATTACAAGTGAACTTGTGCTACACACTATAACTAAGACTACACATGGTGGGTAATGGAAAGTGGATAATGGAGGTAAACAATAGAACTACAATGACACTCTACTACACCGAAAACAATCGAACTATATACACACTATACAAAAGACTACACATGGAAAATACTATTTCTTCACTTGAATTTGTCATCTCCAGTTTCTCAATCCGCCCATAATATTTCATGGAATCCAACATTTCTTCATTTGTTCTTCATTTGTCTTCATCCACAATGATATAATTTGAAACACAATACCTCGACTACTACTTCAGCCACCGATTAAGGGACATAAAACATAATACCGCAGTCCGTCAGTCATCAGCGGGTACTCGTCTAGCTGTGCTTCGACCCCTAACCTGTGAAATAAGATGTGACTGGAGATTTCACAGCCATGGCATGGGGGGACAGGAATATCATCAAAGAACCTGTTTCGCGAACCCATCATGAATGATGACGAAAGTGGTCTACATCAGCGAGAGACTCTCCAAGAGCGAAACAGAATTCTGCGACTTGAGCTGAAAACCGTCGTCAAAATAATGGTAAAGATGTGGTCATTTAAAGGGGAAATAGTTCAACGGTGAGATGTTCAAAATTTTCATTAAAGGGTTTGATAAAAATGCTGATAATATTTCAATCTTTCTTTTCAACTCGCGATGTCTTTTACCCAAATTTCAGGAATTGTGCTCTACGATTAGCTGCTTCAATCCAAGTCTTGTGATGGCAACTAAATCATAGGTAGCTGATTTGAGGAGTGATCAACTTTTTAGTATCCAATTTTCCGTTTCCATGGAGAAGCTGGAGAAGAGCATCACCTTGCAAGTCTGTGAATTTCATTCAAGGCCTTTCTTTCTAACATAGAAATAAAATATAGATCTATTTTATCGACTCATTTTAATGAATAAGCACTGCCACACTAAGATTCATTTTTACTGAGCAAGTAGGCATTTCAGTTGTTACTTTTCAATGAAAGTCGATTATAATGATGAACATGTAACACGTTGAGAGGGATGAAATTGCATAGACTGTTATGAAATGCGAACGTAATTGTCAAAACTCAGAAGTTGAAAAAAGTTCAACTACAGGCGATCCAATTGGATGTGACAGTCATGACCACGAAGATCTATGAAACTATGATAAGGAATTCTTTGTAAGTGGTATGTTTCAGTCTTCATGGACGAATTAGGAGTAAATTGTAGCACTTTGAGACCTGCTGGCAATATCACTTATTCCCCTGCTCAGGAAACAGAAAATGCTATTGTTGACAGACATAGTGATTTGTTCGATAATGACTATGATATTTCTTTGGAAGATAAATGTACATGTAAACGCATACCAAGAATTTTCTGGATTCCTAAGCTCCATTCATTCAAGTTTATATCTATTGCCGGAGCAAGTCACTGTACGACCAAGAATCTTTCTGTAATACTGAATAAAGGTCTACTAACTGTTGCTAGAAGAATTGTTGTGATGTTATTCAGAAAAATAGTGGTCTCCAGTATTTTTGGAGTAAAAAGTCTCATTTAGAATTTTTAGAAATTGCTAATTCAAGTAATGAGGTTTTTCGTTTCAAGTTTACGATTTTTCAACGCTGTATACTAATATTGAACAAAATGATATTGTTTGTCACCTGCTCCAACTGTTTGATTTGGTTTTCGATTCTGCTTCGCGGAAGTATTTGTGTGTCGGATGGAATCGCAGTTTTTTTCTCTAGGAGCATCTATAATGACTATCATTGTTTTGATCTTGCACAATTTAAAGCCGCTGATCGTTTCATAATATTATAAGTTTATGTAGTTTTTGGTAGGCCTATTTTTAAGCAGATTCGAGGAGTTCCAATGGGTGGCAATTGTAGCCCTTTGTTGGCAGATATTTTTCTTCTCCATTGTGAATTTGTGTTTATGAAAAAGTTGGCATCAAGCAAGAAATTTGGCCTTGCGAAGTTATTGTCACTCAATGTGAGATGCACTAAATTCCAAAAGACTTGCCGCACTTCGATAGCTTGAGAAAGACACAATAAAAACTTTGATCTTTTACAATAAATATGAACAGCATATATTCCCACATTAAATGACAAGGATGCCAGGGCACCCTAATACCGGGTGTGACTTCCCTTGGCAGTGATCACAGCTCGAACTCTTCTCTGCATACTGTCAATCAAGCTGTTGATGACAAGGATGCCAGGGCACACTAATACCGGGTGTGACTTCCCTTGGCAATGATCACAGCTCGAACTCTTCTCTGCATACTGTCAATCAAACTGTTGATGATGGATTCAGGAATTGCGTTCCACTCCTCCACAATCGCTTCTTCTAGGCTCTTCAAGGAGTCAATGTGTCCTCTTTTACTGATCCGACGCTTCATGAGATCCCACAGGTGCTCTATAGGATTAAGATCAGGAGATCTTGAAGGCCAGTCAAGTCTTCTGATGCTGTGGCTGGAACACAAACGTTCAACTTGTACAGACCGATGCGCAGGAGCATTATCATCCTGAAAGAGGTGATTGCTTGGTGTTTCCTCGTCATCGAAAAATCGCTTGAGAAGATCGGTATAAGTCTTTCCGTTTCCAAAGCTCTTTAAGATAGTCAACTTGCTTCTTCCACCAAATCAGATGGCTCCCCAAACGTGGATAGACCCTCCCATCGCTTGAACTGAAGCCTTGCAGTTTCTCTCCGCCATCCTTTGACCCATTTCTCTCCATACTCGCACACGCCTGTCGTTGTTCATGCGTCTAAAGCGAGATTCGTCAGAGAAGATGACATTTCTCCATGCTTGTCTCCAAGCACATTTTTTCATCGCCCACCTTTCTCGAGACTTCTTTGGATTGATGGAAAGCAAAGGGGCACAAAAAGATGCACGCTTCCTCAATCCAACAATTCGCAGTCTTCTGTAGACAGTCTGTAGGCTCACTCGCTCTTTCCACATGTTTCTGAGCTCCTTTGCCGAAGAAAAGTTGTGCTTTCTAGCCAAGCGTGTTAGAAGGCGATCTGAGCGGTGGGTGGTTTTTCTTCGTCGACCAGTTGTTCGCTTATCACAAAATTCTTGCTCTTGATGTTTCTTTTTCCATCGTTGAATTGTTCTTCTATCAACCTTGAGCATCTTGGCAATTTCTGTTACTTTGAGCATTTTCATTGATAATCCTACAGCAAGGCCCCGAAGATACGCATTGTTTTCTTTCTGGAGTTTACTGGAATGCAGTGCAACTTTCATCTTCATAGCGTTGTAACTTTTAAGTAACACAGAACATCAGAACACAATAGCTGATATAAAAGAACTTTTCATCTCACTTGTCTACGACAGAGATAATGCATGCAGTTGATATCATGGTTGCTTGTCTATAGAGGAAGCAGATGCGCAGATATCTATATTGCCATCCAATGCTTGCCATTATCTATTGACTTTCTACTGCTATGATTAATGCATGTCTCGAATGACCATGCTAGCTAATAGCCTAGTGCGACAAGTCTTCTGGAATTTAGTGTATATAGATGACTTAAATGCATCTTTAGTTATCAACATTTTGACAGTTTGTTAGTGCAAATCTACCCGGATGATTTGATACCGGAAAGAAACGGGAATATCAACAAATATGTAGCTTATTTAGATTTTAATATCATTTTTTTACCGAAACGATAGCAGCAAAACTCCCCGAGTAGTTTTAGGTCGAAGTAATATTCCAAAAGTAAAATGCTTAAACAGACTGATCTTCGGCGTCCAGCGCCTTCGTTGGTCGATCTTACAATAGCGTTACGGGCCAAGCAAGCTGTGTGAAGATATATGAAGAGTGAGTGATATTAAGAATTGTGATGTCTGTATGAATGCATGTCTAATTGTGAAGTCAGATTGTAGTGTGGCAGTTCATATTTCCGGTTTATTGTAGGTTTCAAGTGTGTGATTGCTTTGGCTTCTGTTATTGTTGTGTCTCATGTGTTGAACAGTTTGCTAATGAGACCGACCTGAAAATTTCCGATGCTGCCCTCTCCATTGTGTTTATCTTGCAGATGTTGGTATAAGGCACTGGTGATGCTTTTATTTTCTATAGCTCTTTTGTGTTCTTGATGTCTCGTTTTTAGCATCCTCGCTGTTTTGCCGATGTAAAATTCTCCGTAATTTACACATATGTACTGATACACTACAAAGCGGTCTCTACAAGTATATTTACTGTTTACTAAGTCCTTACAAATACTACAGTCGCAAGATTTATTATTATTCCTATTTTTTAGAAAAGACGCTGAATTACAGCCATACTCATTTGTCAAACTTATTGGTAAGCTATACTTCTTAATTAATTTATTAACCTTACGGTTGCAGCGATCAGTAACATACGGTAGCTTGAAATTTACATTCCCATCTTGACGTGTTTTACTTTGCTTCCTTAAAATACTTATATTCGTATCTTTTTTGTCGTAGCCATTATTGTCTAAGATATTTTCAAATTTGGAAAGGTTCTCTTTTCTGAGTTCGGGGTCATTGGACCGTTTGCTTATAGTAGTATTAATGCTATTCCTAACATAGTTAGACTTTACATGCGCAGGTAAGAACGAGCCTTTTCTAAGAACAATGCCCGAATGGCATTCCTTTTGATACCAGGAGTACTCTAAATTTATCCCCCCCCCTTATGCGAATTTGAATATCCAAAAAAGGTAACTTCTTGTCTTTGTAAACTTTTAAGAATACGTGTTTCCAGCCCAGTGAACGTTTAATGAGTCCCTTTCAGGACTACCGTGGATTTATTAATTTTATTAATTTTTAAATAATTTTTATATTTTATTATATGTGATATACGCACGTTGGCGGACTTCACTTACAATTGTCACAATATTCATAGACATCGTTCTTTTGACGATATAGTGCAATGACTTCTTGAATAATGGGCCTACATGCACATATTTGCGTTTCACGCGACCTTATAAACGCAACACGTAACACGTAGGTGATGCGATATGGCCTTAACTGCAAGCATGTTTCAGACATAGAAATTAACAATACCATAGTCCTAGAATGGAAATTGCATGAAAATTATGGCACACTCCGGGGGAACTTAGTTGGGGCAAAGAGCAAATTTTGTGAACTGGCTTTCTTGTTTTCGGGTTGGTATTTTTAATTATCAAGTCAATTTGTGATCTGGATTGTTGCCCCTAGTCCAACGATCATGTACACAAAAGCAATAGTGAATTTACAAAATAGTGCAGCGACAGGATGACAAAGAAGGAAATCCTTTAAGACGTTCTGTGCGTTCATCATTTTGAAATATCGCTCCTATAATCAATCAAGAGTATAATCAGACTCTTATGCAACTTGTAATGTCGATTTAAAGAGCTTGCATTGCTCCAGCTTGAAATCAGAGGCCAAGAAATCTTAGAGTGTTCATTGTACTTTAAAGGGCTTCCCTGCTCATTATATTCGAACAATTTTCAAAATCTTTGCATGCTTTCAAATATTAGCTCCCAAATATATGATCATACTATATCACACATGACTATGATACGATGTTTTAGATCTAAGCCATAGAAGTAGATAATAGTACACTAGAATTGAAGTTTTATATCTTGCCTATGTGCAATGATGGCACATGGAAAAATCTATGGTTTGTAGATAAGCTTCGATCTAAACCATTGTATCATAGTCAAACCATTTGCCAAGTTGGGTGTGGAAGTTGTTGACAGCGAATTACAGGATTTTTCTTGGAGAGAATTTTAGGTGAGATGGTAGTATTGTCTCATATGAAATGGCCTGTATTCCATAATATGCTGCGTCTATTTGTAGCAGTCATTGACAGCTATTATCGAATTTTTCAATACTGGAATACGGATTAAAAATTGACTCACAGAGACATAGTTGAAAGTGGTCGGTGTGCTGCATGTAAGAACATCTGAAGAATTCACACATGAAAATTGTGATCATTGGATAATTTCTCCCTCAAGCGATCAAGAAACCTAGAGCTTTTCTGAAATAAACACATTGAAAGCTTCTTTAACGGCAATCATTTCTCAGATAAATGAAATATCACTGGAACTTTTCATTTACTCATTGAATGACAGATATGATATAGTGTGATGATGTTTTGGAAGCTGCATCCAAAAGCATGCCAAGATTTTGAAAATTGTTCAAATATAATGAACAGGGGAACCCTTTGAAGTAAAATGAATACTCTAAGATTTATTGGCCTCTGATTTCAAGCTGGAGCAATGCATGTCCTGCAAATCGACATAGCAGGTTGTATATGTGTCTGATCATGCTCTTGATAGATAATAGGAGCGATATTTCAAAATGATGAACGTACAGAATGTTTCAAAGGATTTCCTTCTTTGTCATCCTGTCGCTGCAGTATTTTGTAAATTGAATATTGCTTTTGTGTACATTATCTTTGGATAAGGGGCAACAATGCAGATCACAAATTTGCTGGATGAAAGTAAATGCCAACCAGAAAACAAGAAAACCAGCTCGTGTAATTTGCTTTTTGCCCCAACTAAGTTCCCCCGGCGTGTGCCATAATTTCCATGCAATTTCCATTCTAGGACTTTCTATGGTATTGTTAATTTCTATGATCTAAGCTGATATATGTACAAACCATAGATTTTTCCATGTGCCATCAGTGCACATAGGGCAAGATATCAAACTTCCATTCTAGTATACTATTATCCATTTCCATGGTAGAAAGTGATTTCAAATTTTGCTCACCTATCTGTCCAGAGAAATTTAGAAGTCTTTGGTTATATGATTCTGTGATATGGTTCTATGGTAATATCATTACGGTCAGGATCCCAAAATACATAGAGGGCAGCATGCAATAAACAGAATTTATACATCTTTGAATTTATACCCGACGACAGGTAGCTATAATTCCCATAATATATCTTCATTGATATAGCAACATCTCACAACTGCTACGATGAAGCCTGCGCGAACACATTTGATGCATTTTCTATGTCGAATAAAATGTCGAAAACCTCTGAAATGTGTTCTTCCAATTGTTATAATCATCGTTTTAACACAAACTCGTGTCATTCCTTTCTATCGTGGGAAGATTCCTCCTACATGTGGTGTTCTAACTGCAAAACTTGAAATGCCCAAAATTATCCATCAAAGTTGGAAAACTATACTTCTACCGGACGACTTTCGACGCTACAGACAATCATGGAAAGAGTGTTATGCCTCTTGGAGGCACATGCTATGGACCGACGACGCCAATCGACGTCTTGTGAAGAAGCATTTCCCTTGGTTTCTCCCTCGCTACGACTCTCTACCACATTCCATCTGCCGAGCTGATGTTGCGCGATACATGTATATGTACATCTACGGCGGAATTTACGCCGATCTGGATACAGAGTGTCTTAGACCATTTTCACATCTTTTGAATCAGTCAGTGGTATTTGGTGCAATGAAAGGTGAAGCTTATCTAAAGGAGGGACACGTTCAGAACTCTTTTATGTATTCCATTCCAAAACATCCTTTCTGGCTTTATATGCTTGAATATATTCTAGATGATGAAAGGGACAAGAAACGACCAGAGTACATCACTGGCCCCAACGCATTAATGAAAGTATTGGAATTTTATCGAACCCACTGTCATGGTGAATTAAAGATTTATCCTCCGAAATACTTCAATCCGTTCAGCTGGCTGAATAATACGTCCAAAGATTGTAAAAGTAGCAGAAGAATGTCAGAAACTGAATATGCAGCTTGTAGACAAAATTATTCTGATTCCTATGTAATCCAGTTTCATGCTCATACATGGGAAAAGAGCATCAACTATGAATAGATCGACCATATCTTCAGATCAACCACGGATCAAGGATTGATTTATAGTGATAAAGTCTATGTAGCTAAATGAAGTGATGTTCTTGTTAATTGATAGTGATTCTTTTAAAACTTAATAATAAGTAGGAAATCCAGTCCAAAAACAATCTTTTCAATACAAACAAAATCTTTTCAATACATTTAAAAAACAACCCATCAATACAAAATCAATCCTATAGTTATGTAATATAATTAATTAATGCTCGTGCTGACAATATGCTTGGGTGTGAGCATCATTAAAGACTTACGTAATGTGATTAAGGATTATGCCAAATATCACACTCTTTTGAACTATAATATTAAAAATCTTTGGATTGCACACTCGAATGAATCAGTTTAATAAGTAAGCTTATCACTTTTTATTTTTTGACGCATAGGCCCCACATCATGGCTTCATCAATAAATATTTTAGTACATTTCATCGGAAACGCTTGATAATTATCTTTCTAATAGTAATATAGGTCGAATATGTGGCAGAAGTCAACTATATCGCAAGCATATACCTCGAATGAATTAATTGACGTCTTATTACAACCTTTTCTGATCGTGTCATTTTCAAGAGCAACTGGCAAACAAGTATTTCCAAAACGAGAGGATTCGAGAAAAATAAATCCCTGCTTCTTAACAGGTGAAATAATCTTTTGTGACAAAGTTGCAGGCCAATTCGAATGGCTTCTATACAGGGTCTTTTACACAATTAGTTTTTATGTCGAACGGACATTTTGATACTTTAGAGTCCAACAAAAAACCGATGGATGCACGAGTAACAATATTTTTTTGTGTTTCATGTGTATATTGTCGAGACAATATAATTCAACGCAGCAAAGTTCGTCAAAGTAGCAAAATTATAAAAGAACAAGCTAACGACCAGTTGATTTTTGAAAGGTGCAAAATATGATTTAAAAGAAAACGTCTAAAAATTCAAAAATACTTACTAGAAGGACAAACAACGGGTCTCCTCTCCTGATGTGGAATGAATCGGCGAGTTAGTCGTTCTGTTCAAAATTACGTTTATCACTTATATATTGAAAATATTCTTTTTAAAGTCTGCCCATTCAGATGATAAGAGGACAGATCTGCTTCCAATCAAAATACCAGATCTAGATAACACAGGGGGATTACGCTGTCTAAAATCTACCAGGTGTGTAAGAGAATTAATGTTAGTTCCTTAAGCTAAAACGTGAAATAAAATTCTACAAAATATGCATACAAATTATTTGACTATTTTTAATGAGGTCATCAACAGGAACTTGGTCAGGACGATCGCGTTTCGACCGCTTTCAAATTATTACGAGAATATTTCATTTCCGGATGAAAAAGCCGGTTAATGCTTTTATGTCAGACGGACAGGATAGAAATTACAGTTTTAAAATATTGTATTTGATTGCAGTTTCTATCTTAAGTATTGCATTTCAGGAAAAAAGCTGAATTGTCTGTAAAAAAAACTTGATGATATCATGTATCACATCGGACTCATTTGATGTCTTTGGCCTCAGCCACACTGCGAGCTTTTCAAAGCGTTTGCTGCAAATATAAAGTCATTATTGCAGCAGTTGTAGACTGCCACCCTGCGAGCAAAGCAAACCAGAGCGATTGATAGCTTACGGAGATGCGTTTGCTCGAGACGCTCGTGTTTGCTTTGCTTTCAGTGTGGCTGAGGCCTTAAAGTCATGATGTTCAGGTGTTCGAACACATCGAAGATAAATACGTCGGACGGACATATTGCAATGAAAAAATGAAGTTTCAATGTAGTTTCAAATCAGAATTTTTATCAGCTTCAAACATTCAGAAGATTCATTTGTCCATCAAGAACCATGCTATTTTTCTCCTGAATGTCATTTGTGGTTGTAAAATTTGCAATTATTGAATCATGCCCGTTCGACATAATGATTGTGAAATATCGTTTAAATTGATAAATTTCTAATTCTACAGCAACAATCTCATTTTATCTAATTAGCAAGCATCCGGCATAAACATAAACAGACATTGCGGATGTTTGTATGGTATACAATAGCACGTAAGCATATAGTGCATTTATTAAGACTATAAGAGTATTTATTATATATCGAAATATGTTTCTCTTTTCAAGTATATTATACAGCAGATGTAGACTAAAATGAAGATTTTAAAATTTCAATTTCAGATAATGTAAGATTTACTATTTTATGCAATATGGAACAACATTCATGTGGCTGATAATGTCCGTCCGACATAATAACTTGGATGCATCTAAACACGTATAGAACGTGATATTTTCAGCACATTTGAAATTGGAAAATATAGAATTCCGAAAAATACATAGGCCTACATTTATATTTCATTACACGTATCTTGTCGAAAGATTTCATGAACTGGAAAAGCACACTTCATGGTACCAACTGTCTACAATGAGCTCACAGCAACAGTGCTGCCAATTTCGCTGATGAGGCACGTACATGTAAGTCATGAGATTCTGCAGGAGAATCGAAATGTCCGTATGGTTCTACAGTGGAGACATGGCCACCGTGGATACTTGACCACAGTCAATTAGTTTGAGAGAGTAATCGTGTAGCGCTCCATTGTCACTCTACCGTGACTTTTCAGCAGAGCTGGCCTGATGTTGACGCCAAATAGTAGCCTTGTCTGCACTGCGTTGAGATAATTTATGCTACAATTTTAGATATTTCCCATCAACTGTGAGCAACTCTAAAGCCACATGAAAACTAACTCAGCCGCTAGTCAGATGTGTCATCAGTCTTGTCTAAATCTATTATTTTAGATAAAATAATATAAATAAAAATACGTAAAATAGTGAACTTTAAGGTTGAGTTGGCTAAGTATTCCTACCCTGAAGGCACCTTCTCCTATAACCCGTTTAACCAAGTGTGAGCAGCGACTCGTGACTTAACACTACACAACTTCTGAGACAATAGCATAATTGTTTTTAGAAGCTCGACGGTGCAATTGCTACTGCATGTAATTACAGTAAATATACTAAAGTGAGTATGCCCGAAGTAGGTTGACATGTTCATCAAGGAGTTGAGGCGAAGATCTAACTGAAAAAAATATGAACACGTTGACGATGACTGGTCTGGCAGTAGACCAATCAATCGGAATGATTATATGCATAAATAAATATATGAACCTTCTTTATATTTCACAGTGCTATAATCTCTATGATTATTGCTTCCATAATATAGTTTATGCTTTCCAAAGTGTGCATAAATTTCAAAGAGTGCAATAAACAGTCTTTATTGCACTCCTTCATTGAAATACATTAGCACATAGAAAGTTTTTCATCTTCTACAACGAAAATCATGCATAGAATTTGCATAGAAATGCATGTACAATGGACAGAGAAGCTTGCTATCTGATTTCAAAATTGCTTTGGTTTGATTTTCAAATCATGTTAAGGATCATGATCATAGATTCTGGTAGTTCTGTGAAATATGAAGTTACTTACAGAACTCGTGCAAAGATATCCAGCTTAATTGCATTTTTGAGATCAACAAACTATGCCCTCGCCCTTCGGGCTCGCGCATAGAAATGTTGATCTCAAAAAATGCAATAAAGCTGGATACTTTGCACTTGTTGTGTAAATAACTATTATACTCGGAAGCAAATCAGACACGGAGCCTTTCTTCCATATGCCCAAGTTGTCATTTGTCTACTCTCATTCTTCTTACAGAATAGCATATTTGTTTCATCTTCCCTTTGTGCGAGTATCTTTCTCAGAAACTTCATGAAGATCTTCTTGTGTTGTGCATTCAACTCAATGAGCAATGGATGATGCAGTAAAAACTGAAATTAGAAATTAAAGGGAAATTAAAAAGACATTTCGATATCTTTTTGAATTATTATCGCAGTATCGACACATATTTGATAGTTTGGAAACAAGCAGAAAGACTTCGCCATGATGATTATCGTTTAAGTGAAGACGTGGAAGTAGGCTTGCTTTTCAGTAGTAAGTAAAACTCCACTTCTGGATAGCGCAAGATGGCCGCCGTCGCTGACGTCCCCCCCCTCTGGAACGGCAGAGTGTCGTGGTCGGCCGCCGTGGTGCTTTGAGTCTGACGTCCCCCCCCCTCTGGAACGACAGAGTGTCGTGGTGTGCCGGCCAAGTGAGTCCGCAAGGTTCGCTGACGTCCCCCCCCCTCTGGAACGACAGAGTGTCGTGGTGGTCTTGGGCGACCGCCAGGTTTTGTCTTGAGGCTATAGTGTGTGATGTTTTTCGTGCAATCTGATGAATGTTGGGTTGAAAATGGGCTGTTTCGAGTGGAAGCAGTGCTCGGATGTGAAAACGGAGGCCAGATTCGGAATCAGCGTGAAATTCTGCATCCGTATGGTGAGTTTCAAGTCAATCGGAGAGAAAAATTTTCATTGACCTCCCCCCCCACTCGGGAGAGCTCGCTTCGATTTTGGCTTCCAGTGGACGGATTTTGTCGTGCCATAGCTCGTTTGAAAGCTAAGAGTGAGACAAATTCACTGAAAGAAACGGCTTGTTCATATCTGTCTTCGTTTAGATGTGAGACGCCATTTAAGATTTTAGGTCGGAGCTCACCTGAAAAAATCCTAAGTGTCAGAGTGGCTTTGTATGGGTAAAATTTTGAAAATTTTCCAAAGTGTCGCATTTCGACCTGGGACCTTCACCAAAACATTTTTCATCAAATTTCACTGACCTCCCCCCCTCGGGAGAGCTAGCTTCGATCTTGGCTTCCAGTGGACGGATTTTGTCGTGCCATAGCTCGTTTGAAAGCTAAGAGTGAGACAAATTCACTGAAAGAAACGGCTTGTTCATATCTGTCTTCGTTTAGATGTGAGACGCCATTTAAGATTTTAGGTCGGAGCTCACCTGAAAAAATCCTAAGTGTCAGAGTGGCTTTGTATGGGTAAAATTTTGAAAATTTTCCAAAGTGTCGCATTTCGACCTGGGACCTTCACCAAAACATTTTTCATCAAATTTCACTGACCTCCCCCCCCTCGGGAGAGCTAGCTTCGATCTTGGCTTCTAGTAGACGGATTTTGTCGTGCCATAGCTCGTTTGAAAGCTAAGAGTGAGACAAATTCAGTGAAAGAAACGGCTTGTTCATATCTGTCTTCGTTTAGATGTGAGACGCCATTGAAGATTTTGGGAGATTGACGGAAAACGACAGAGTTAGAATTTCCCAAGAAACAGCTCCAGCGGGCGAATGAAGGCTCGGATTGGTAAACGGAGACCAGATTTGGAATCAGCTTGATGTTATTGTCCAATGAGGATCATCATCCAATGAGAATCAAGCATTTCTATATAAATAGGGAGCCTTCCACAGTGAGAATCATTCCATCGTTGAATCACACGAGTGACGGACGCACATTTCCTCTCTCTAGTTCCCTATTCTATTATCCAACTAAAATGGTAAGTCGCTACTTTCCTCCCTCTCCTCCCTTGAACGTAAACTTAATACAATCTTTTCCATTTTCAGGCATCTACTCCATCTGCTGCACTAGTAGGACAAAATGGCGGTCAAACGTTACAAGGTTCGCTACGATCAGATCATCTACAACTGAGGCCAGTGGAAGAAACAACCAAGGTACATAATCCTACACCGCTACAGCGTAAATTTAAACAAGTCTTGCGTTATGAAGATCATGGCGTAGTACTCCAAACGGGAATGCTCCCTTCCACGGATGTCAAGATAATGCACAATCAGTATGGGGACTACATACTGATCCCCGTGAGTCCGTACATTCGCCACCAACTTGATATTATTGAGGAGTACGTGACATTAAATATGGACATTCCTACTCCTCTTGCTCAAGAGTGGAAGGCGAGAGATGACAAGGATACTCCCTATAGAAAGATTTGGGATGGTAATCAAATTTGCCTACCGGTATCACATTGGTGCACTTACTATAAGAAGGAGGGAGATCATTCAACACCCATCACATGCGACGAGCTCGGAGAAGATACTTGGGATATCCTTTTCAAAGTGAATGGGCTATATTATGGTCGGCATAAGGATAATAAAATAGCCTCTCTCTCCATGCATACGGAATCCATCCTATATATTCCAAAACCACCCAACGTGGACGACATAATTGATCAAATCCTTAACAGCAGTGGTACGAAGCGCAAGTCGGAGAAGAATGCTGCTTCAAAACGCAAATCAAAGAAGGAGAATTACTAGTCCTTTCCTAACTCTACCCTATGACAATTCGCTTATGTGCTTTGAGTGTCGTAGACGTGGTCTTATTAGATACATTTTACTTCTTCGTTGCCATCATATCATTTGTGTATTTTGTCGTGAAAAGCATCGATGTAATTCCTCATTTTGTAATATGTTATAGAACGTTTCCTTAGATGTGTAAATTTCCGTTTTAGGCTTCTATCATCATTTTTATGGATTGTGAGGGTGAACCTGTACAGGAGCTCAGTGCTATTGCTATGAACAATTGGACATATCAGATTGTCAGTGTCTATCATCAACATGCCAACAGCAATCCCAATGTTGATCAATGGGCGAGAAAACACATTCATGGACTTAATCTGAAATATTTGCAAGACTATGGCTTTTCTTGTGAGAGTGCTCTTCTTATTGACTTTAAACGATGGTTAGCTGCTTTCAATGTTATACGCATCTTTTGTAATAATCCTGGTAAGGAGAGGAAAGTATTTCCCAATCTAATCATTGATGATATTTTGCTCCCACCTTGGGATAGTAGAGTGAATCAACATTATCATGAAGTCGCGAAACGTTTTAAAGATTTGTCTGTTCCTATTTTGTCTCATCGTTGTAGTAGCTACGTTCATAACCAATGCTTCTTTCCTCCTTACCTCAGCACTGCCAAAGTCCTGTATGGTTATCATTGCTCGCTGTATGATAGTTACCAGCTGTATCTATTTTATCTCTTTCAAACCATTGATTTATAATGCATGCTTGTTACTATTATTCAATAAATGTTACTATGAGAAGAGTTGTTGTTTTCATGCAATGGATGGGTTAGATAAAGGGCGATCATGTCTTTCTCAAACGACTGCGGAACATTACATTTTCATAGGCAAAGTTTAAAAGGAGCTGTTCAAGATTATGTGATAAATTTTCATAAAGATGAGACCGACATCGAAGCAGTGGTCGATGATGCTAGCACTCTATTTCTAGAGTTAATGAATACATTCTCTGATAGCATTGTCATGGCGCGATTAGTTGCGAAAATTAAGTTTAGTCATTTTGGAAAGGAAGAGGTGGAAAGTCGCTCTTTCCATTTTGCTTCTTATTCAATGGAAGTGGTAGATCACCCCGAAGAATTTTTTAAAAGACATATGATAAAAATTGCTGAACGTCTTAACGCATTTAACCATCATGGTAGCAGTCTCGTGATTGAAGCGATTTCAGATATTCACATTCAACTTTCCATAAAGAAAAATTGAAAATGCAGTGGTACTTGATTGTAGCACAACTGGTTTTCGAGCTATGTCTGCTCACTCTCGAAGTATATTCCTTCTGTACATGCGTCTATTATTTAGAAAAGGCTAGCAAATTCATATCTTCAAAAAGACTTGCTATAGACATCAGTAACGGTGAAACTATGTGTTGTGATGTATGTAAGCGAAAGGATGGAAATGAAAGGCGCATCTTCAAGAGATGTAAGCACGCTTTTTGTCAACGCTGTTTCATACGTAATTGCATTCAACTTTGCAAATGTAACCACTGTGATATTGCTCATTTCGAGTGTCACTTATGTCGCAATAGTTAGTACCTATGCAAATGTGGTAAAGATAGGTTTTAGCAAAGACTAACACGGAAAATGGCGAAACGTAAAATGGCGAAACGTAAAAGTCAAAAGTCTTCAAAGTTTTCTTCAGCCATTCAAGCTCTCCGACGAATGAAAGCAAATCAGCGATACAATGCTATACGACATGCCAACGATCAATTCATTCGTGAAATTATTTCTCATGTCAAAGTTAAGGACGAAGAAATTAGCGCCAAAACAACGAAAGTTACTTAAGCGATATGCCACAAAATTGCGTTTCATCTCCAATCCTAAAGTCACCCTTCAAAGAAAGAGGAAAACTCTAACACAAAAGGGCGGTTTCCTTTCAGCAATACTTCCAATGATAGCTCCTGCCGTGGGCAACCTATTGGGTAATATCTTTGGCTCTAAGCGCTAATTATGCAAATGTTGAATCTCAAAGTAATAAAATGGATTTCAGACTTCAATGTGATAAAGTTCTGACTGTATCAGGTCCATCTCATGCAGGTAAAACTGTTTTCACGCTGAATTTATTGGATAAAAGAAGGGAGTTGTTTAAGGAACCTATCAATCGAGTGATTTGGTGTTATGGTATTTATCAACCGTCGCTGTTTCAGGAATTGCAAAGTCGCAACTTTATTCGACATGAAGGAATTATTGCAGTGGATAAACTTCAGTCTAATGATGTTGTTCTATTGGATGATCTATTAAAAGAAAGTAAGAATTCAAAAGATGTTACAGATATGTTCACTCGTGCAGCACATCATAAAAGGTGTTTTATCATCTATATCACACAAAATTTGTTTCCTGATGGAAAAGAAGCTCGTACACGAAACCTGAATACACACTATTATGCTATTTTCAAGAATCCGCGAGATAAAAGTCAATTTGAAATTTTAGCGCGACAAGTTGCACCCAGAGGATCAAAAGCCTTAATTGAAATTTTTCAAGCAGCTACTGAAAAACCATACGGTTACTTATTCATTGACTTTACGCAAGAGTGTCCGGAAGAATTTAGATTTCGAAGTGATATTTTGAAAACTCCCATGATTATCTACAAACTATGAGTTCTTATTCTCGCATGATTGTTATTCCTCAGGATGAATATGTACAATTGACTGCCATACAGCAAGTAAAGCAACCTCTTGCAAATCAAATGTATAGGAAAGAAATAGATTATCAGCAAAATGTTCACATCAAAGATCCACATCGTGCTGTACTATTACAATCGGAAACTGTTGAGCAATTGAAAAACTTGAAGAATAAGATGCGTGACTCTGTATCGACTGCTACACCTTTAGCATCTCGCGCACATGCCATATATCTTTTCAACAGTATTGAACCCCATCTCAATGTAAATGATAGAGGAGAAATCATTACAGATGAAAATAAAGTGATTGATGCTTCACGTTATGAAGACTTGATTCAGTATGCGACACGTAGAAAGCGCCGTCAGGGCTATGTTCCACCTGGTTGGTCATACTTTCTTAAACTATTGAAAAAGCATAATGTACCAAAATTTGCTTTGAATAATGAGACATTGAAAGAACTTGATTCAACAGTGGCTACTGCTCCAATGCTTCAGACGATGAAAATGCCAACAAATTGGTTTAAGACGTCACCTGCTACATCCCCTCCCACACTCACTAAGCAAACAAGAGGAAGAACTCGACGTAGATCTACATCACCACTAAAACTAGTAAAAGGAAAACGTAAAACAGCTCCTCCCAGGAAATAGATGTTCTCAGACTATTAATATGAAGCAGATGTGTTGCTTGCCATGTAATGAGCCACCAGAGGTGAATGTCGTTGTCACTTGCACTTGCTGCGCCAGCTCTCACAATGAAACCCCTAAGCAATGTGAACACGATCGCAAAACCGCTAAAGCTAAATGCTGCAGTTGTTGTAAATGTAGAAAGGCAAGAAAACAAAAAGATGAGAAGGAGAAAAAAGAGTCAGTCGTCATCGACTGAACGTTTGAAGTCAATCTATTATGATGTAAAACATCCGGCAGGATTTGCATCTATCAAGAAATTATCAAAAGCGAGTGGTCTTCCACAATCACAAGTGAAACGATGGTTAAAGGGTCAGGCTACCTATACACTCCACAAACAAGCGAAAAAGAAGTACCGCACCCGCCATTATATTGTTCATGACATCGATGAACAGTGGCAAGCAGATTTGTGTGATGTTGCCTCCATTTCAAAACATAACTCGGGCAATAATTTTATTTTAACCGTCATTGATATTTTCTCGCGTTATGCGTGGGCTCAACCTTTAAAAACTAAAGAAGGGAAAGGAGTAGCAAAAGCATTCCAAACAATTTTTCGAGAAGGTCGCATTCCAAAAAGAATTCAGAGTGATCAAGGAAAAGAGTTTGAAAATCAGCATGTGACAAGATTATTTGAGAGGCATGACATTGAGTTGTTTAGTGTAAAGAGTGCTTCTAAAGCTGCGCTCGTTGAACGGTTTAATCGCACATTAAAAAATCGCTTGTGGCGACATTTTACTGCCAACTTGCCACAAAATTGGACAAAGGTTCTACAAGATACACTCCATGCCTACAATCACTCTATCCATCGTTCTATTAGACTCAGACCAGTAGATATAAATGCTGACAATGTAGATAAAGTGCGCGAATCATTCCAACGTAAACGCACTCATGTGAAAAGTGATGTGAAAATTGGTGATAAAGTTCGTATCTCAAAAGTAAAAAGTGTTTTTGCTAAAGGGTACCTTCCGAATTGGACAGAGGAGGTATTTACAGTATCAAGGATTAATCAAAAAGACTCTCCGACGACCTACAAGTTGAAAGATTACGATAATGAAGAAATTGAGGGTAGCTTTTACCGCGATGAGATTGAGGTAGTCACTGAAAGTGAAACATATTTGTTAGAGAAAATCATTCGATGTAAAAAACGGCAAGGTGAAGAATGGTGTCTTGTTAAATGGACTGGTTATCCTTCAAGTATGAACTCTTGGATGCGTCGTGCCGACATCTTTCATCTCAGTGATCGACAGTGATTCATGCAAAGTTGTAACTAACAATGTTTAGGGTTTGAGCCATGAATCCAACTGCCTCATTTTATTCACGACCCTCCTATGTAAGTGGTGGAGGACAAATTTACATCGGCGCTCGCCGCCAACGTGGAGGTAGCATACTTGATGCACTGAAATCTGTTGTAGCACCTCTCATATCCAATGTCGGTAGATCTTTAAAACGAAATGTTTTAAGTAATGCCGTTGGCTTTGCTGGTGATGTTGCTAGTGATCTTTCCAGAGGTAGAAGTTTTAAGAGCAGTTTGTTGAATCGTGGGAAGGAACGCGGTTTAAAAACATTGAAGCAGACCTTTGCTGGTGTTACTCAAGGAAAGAAATCACCTAAACGAATGAAAAAAGGAAGGAGGAAACATCGCGGAGCTGGTAAGGTGCGATCTTCAGTCAAAAGGCATTCACGCAAACGTCGCAGAGGCTCTAATCATTCATCAGGCGCTAAACGACGACGCTGCCATAACTTCCAATCATGGAGTGTAAAACTTCCGGTTTTTGTTTGTTTGATCAACAAGCCATACAAACAGATATTCTTAGTTCAAGTATTGTAGATTATCATCCTCGAACAGCTGAGAATGCTGGCCCCATTGAGTTTGTTATTCCTGGTGGTAGTGATGACTACATAGATTTGAGTTATGCGATGGTTGATTTGAGGTTTAGAATTCAGCAAGCAGATGGAACTGCTATTGACGATACACATAAAGTTGGACTGAACAATTTACCATTGACTACATTACTTCGCGATGTTTCTCTAACGATTGGAGAGCAGCAGGGGGAAGGTGGTCAAAGCGATTATCCCTATAAATCATATTTCAATCATGTATCACAGTTTCATCCAGCAGCACAAAAAAGTCATATGGAAGCCATGGGATGGTACAGAGATGAAGCAGGAAAATTTGATGTTGAAACAAACAGTGGCTTTGTAAAGCGATCTGCTATGATTAAAGATAGTAGAGTATGTCAGCTATATGGTCCGCTGAATTTAGACTTCTTTAGACAGTCAAAGTTTTTACTCTGTAATACCAGCATGCGACTCAAGCTGACATTGAATAAGCCTGAATTTGCGCTGAATGCATTTGGTAAAGTTGACAATTTTAGAATTCATGTGGAAGATATTGCACTTTACATTCGTCGAGTAGTACCGAATCCAAGTGTCATTAGAGGACATGCTGAAGATCTTAACCGCCAAAATGCCATTTACCCCGTTCAGCATACAAAGCTTCTCACCTTTACAATTCCTAAAGATCAAAAGAGTTTCATGAAAGATGGCCTCTTTCCATCGGAAGCACCGAAGCTCCTCATGGTGGCAATGGTTGAAAATGATGCATTTAATGGTAATATAAAGAAGAATCCTTTCAATTTAAACACAATCAGTTAAGTGAAATTGCTTTACGTGTAAATGGTGTGAGTCATCCTGGTCCACCCTACAAACCAGATTTTGCTGCGGATCAATTTATGCGCAGTTATGTTGATTTTATGGATGTCTTTGGCTTTTACAATACGGATGACACCAACAGACTCACTATGAAAGAGTTTAAGAGTGGATATAATATTTATGCATTTGATTTGACTGCTGACAGCGATATTAGTGCCCCTATCGTCAAGCGAACGTGCCTCATAATATTCGTTTGGATTTGACGTTCAAAAGAACACTACCTGAGACGATCAATGTATTAATTTATGCAGTCTTCGATTCAAATATTGAAATTACAAAGTATCGTGACGTGATTCTTCAGTATAATCGTTAATGAGTTGGTTGACTGCTGACGATATTAAGACTAAAGTGCAGCGTAATGCAGACGAAGCGACGTTGAAAGCTTTCGATAATGTCTATTCACTCGATACCTTACCACCTGCAGTAAATCACTATCCCATCTTCATTGTGCTAAACACTCATTCGCAGAATTTAGGCGGTGAGCATTGGAAAGCGATCTTTATTGGAGAAGACCGACGTGGTGAACTATTTGACTCTCTTGCTCAACCTCCAAATATACCAACACAGCAGTGGTTGAGAAAACATACGCGTCAATATCAGCGAAATGAACGCATACTACAACATCCACTTTCATCAACGTGTGGTGCTTTTGTACTGTACTTCATCTTAAAACGTTTACATGTATCTCGATTTGTATCTGTTATTCAAAACTTTTCATGTAATCCATCCTCTAATGAAAAAATGATTTGTAAGTTCTATCATGATTTGAAATAAAAACATCATGTTGGAAAAATTGTTTTTTATTTTATAATCCGCTGGGTGCGTACATACTCGATGAGATAGTCTAGGATCACATTTGCTTGTACATGAGATTTTAGTCCAGTAATGATCACTTTACTATTATGAAAGATTGCCACATGCACGGGTAACCAACAACTAATGAGAGCTGCAGGAAAAAGTTCGGGTTCATAACACAAATTGTAACTGCTGGTACGAATCTTCAAAAATGATAGATTGTCACTCAATTGAGTAGAGATCACCATATTGTCCACAGTCAGATTCGACATCACACACCTCTCCCTCTTCCATATCCGACGTAGTAGTCTTTGTAGCTCTAAGCGCATTGACTGCGCCGATGAATGAGAAGGGGCGCCGAGAATCTGTACAGTCCCATTTAGGAAGAGTTGAAGATTCCGTGAATTGTTCATCTTCACCACTAACATTTGAGGTCGGCCCGGGTAATACTTGCTGTTGGGAAGGTGTTGGTGTAATGTTGCGAGATCGATTTTGGTGTAGAGTCTGAAGCGACGAAGAATGTTGACGATGGTGTAGCGATGGCGCTTCATGATGAAAAAATGAGTAAATTGAGCGATGTACCTTCCTTTTATACTTTTCCCAACTACCTTGATGAAATGTGAAGTTAGTATGAAGTTGGGAATGATAGAGTTGAATTCGCCGTTTGTTGACGCGCAGCCAGATGCGATTTCCAATACGTGAATGTCTTTTCATATAGAAGTATTTCAAATCCTTCATGATATGATGTAGAGATTGAAAATGACGATAAGATAAAGCAAACTCTCTTCTCACATTTCCAGTTGAATCTTTGAAATAGACGTTTCGATCATGATCCGTTTCAATACGTTGTAGGGAATCTAATTTCCAACTCATGGTGCGTGGTAGTCATGTCTGATTAAGATTTGCATAGTAGGGCGATGAACTCACGACGAATAAATGTCATGATGGATCGATGTATGTATCTTCTATACTTCTCCCAATTGTATTTACGAAATGAGAAACAGTTTGCGGAATGAGAATGGCAGATTTGAATTTCATTGTTGCGACGTTGAAGCCAAACTTGATCACCCAAGGAGATGAATCTTAATGTTTCAAAATATTCCAAATCCCTCATGATATCATTGAGGTTGACAAATTGTCGCCATGTTAATGTAATACCTGTTGATGTATGACCATGAGAATTTTTGAAATGTACGTTTCCATCACGATCAACTCTGATATATTGTAGAGAGTCCAAGATCCAAGTCTTCATGATGTTATGAAAAGTCGCAGATCAGCAATATAAAAATGTCGTTTTATCATATTTTGCTTAGCAATGCGGCTACAAAGAGATTTGCTAGTAATCGAGCCGCACTCTTTTCTATTCCCATTGATCATGCACAACAGCTAAATGGAAATTGGGAAGTGGGTGTCACTCAACTTGTTTATAGCAACTGTGTCTATACTTTTGATCATGAGGTGATGACTATTAATATGAGACGCACAGCTGCTTACCAATGTGAAAAGGGCTGCCGAGTATACATTCCACAGTGGCCAAAGAAAGATCTCTTATCATGTAAAAAGTTTATATATGATTTCTTGAATAAAGCGAGTGAACATATTGTCCAATTTACTCCGCACAATGATGATTATAATTATGTACATCATGTAGTTGAGAAAGATTGGATTGTTGGTTTAAGTCCAAGTTTAAGAAATCATTTAGGTTACCTCGCTAGCGCCTTAACAAGCTATGATAATTTTAATGTTAATTACCACATAAGTGGTCATAAACAGTTAATATATCGAGAGGAAGCTTATTATGTAGATCTTATTCCAAGAAATGAGAAGATGTTGGTGAAGAAGATTGTGATTAAGCCAAGAAAGACAAACATGACTCCTGAAACATTATTGAAGAAATTTAATTATCTCCTTCGAGTTGATGGCAAGCAAGTGGCAACATTGACTTATATTAAATCATCTAATCATATTGCAATAAGTAAATTAAATGATGATGATCTAGTATTAGTTTGTTCAAAAGATTTTCATCAGTTCTTACGACATCATTCTGCAGCTGTTCATGGAAAATTTGATATGCAACATTTACCATGTGAAAGGTCAAATCAATTTGATACAGAATGGACCGTATCTTTATACAGAAAGTGTGTAGAGCCTTTCGGTGGTATCTTACATGAAACAAGAGTGTTGATGCCTCGCATTATTACTTCGGTTAAATTGGTTGTAGATTATTTAAATGAAGTGATTAATGAGCAACATATTTTATTTTCTGAAAAAGAAGGTGTTTTGTCTCTCACTATAAGTGGAAAAGGTATTGAACTAATTATGGATAAAACTCTAATGAACATTTTGGGTTTTGATCAAAATATATTTAAAAGTGGTACTGTAACCAAAGCTAGCGCAGACATGTCGCTATCGCGTCGTATTAACTATTTTCAGATATATTCCAATATTGGTGAAGATGTACGTGTGGGAGATGTTGAAGCTCCATTGCTAGCAATGATACCATACCAGCCAAAAAGCTGCAGTGTTTTATCTGAGCATACTTTCAAGAAAGTGCATTATACAAAGCTGAAATCAAACTACATCCCACAAATTGATATTGCAATTTATGACGATGCTGGCGCGTTGATTCCTTTTCATAAAGATGCTGTGACAAGTATCACACTCCATTTCCGAATGAAGAGTTAATGCAAACGTATGCTAATATATTTTTCCAATGTGAATAATATGGAAAGTGAAAATAAGGACTCGTTTCTAATCTACTTGCCCAGTAATGCTTCTATGAATAAATTTCCCAAAAATAAACCATCAGACTATCGAGTAGAATTAAATCGCCCACTACATTTAGAAGGTGAATGGGAGGTTGGCGTTTCTAGTATTTGCTATGATAGCAATATTCAGAATGTGAATGATTTGGAAGAAATGATATTGACTCCTCGCACCCATGATGGAATAACGATGAATAATGCATTCCAGTTCCCATACAATTTAACATCAGATGGAAAGTGGAACTATGAATGGATTCAGATAAAATCAGATTCTTCTGAACCATTTGGGAATGAGAAAATCATTAAGGCATTCAATAGTGGTAATAATCCATCATGAAGAATAAGGATCAGAAAGTTTATGAGTTTACTATCTATCATTGGAGTGGGAGACAGTTCCTTCGCTTTCATTCTTTTACTAAAGGTCTTACACTGAGGTTGGATAATGAATTCTATCCACATCTTGGTTTTGGTCATGGACTACATCTAACGTCAATGTTACTGCAAATGTTAAAAAAGTTTATTCAAATCGAATCAACAAATTTCATTATAGATTTAAAATATTTGATGAAGATGTTGTAGAATGCGAAGAACGCATCATTTTGAAAAAGCGTGGTGTTCAACCTTTATCACTTATTGAGTTAGTAAAACGATGGGATGAGACTGTGGGTAAGAAGTATGGAGAGAAAATTATGGCGGACAAAAATAAGTTGGTTATTCAGAAATATAATGACAAACTTACAGTTTATTTCTCTCCAACCTTGCGTCATTTTGTAAGACATCATACACCCATTATTGGAAGCGGTGTGGTGTATGCTTCTCATGAATATCACACTAAAGCTGATTCAGTTAATGATGAATGGTGGGTGGACATCTATGGCGATCGCATCAACAAAATTTACCAGTCTTATGAAGAATCTAAAGTTGCTGTCAATATAATGCCGCGTCTATATCATACAGTTGAAAGCTTCATTCATGTAGTAAATCCTTATATACAACAGAAGTTGAAGCATGTGATGAAAAGTAAATATGATGTAAAGACACACCACATCTCGTTTTCAATTGAAAATCAACGCGTTGTTCTGAAACTGGGCGATGACATTCAATGTCAATTGAGTAAAAATTTGAAAAAACTCTTTGGTTTTTCAATGCTACAAACTGTGTTCACTGCTGCGCATACGATTGGTATAGAAACACCAATGACACTTGATAAACATGAACAGCACCTTTACATTCAAAGTGATTTGATTCTACCTATTTCTGTTGGTGAGAAAAAAGAATACATTTTACGCGATTTCATTCATGATAAAGACGCTTCATATGGAATAGTCGAGAAGATGTTTGAATCTATTTTCTATCATCCCGTCGTCAAACAAACTATGCCCTCTATTGATATCAAAATTACCAATGGTTTACAAGAGTGCATCCATGTGAAAGATACTAAATCCCTCGTAACTTTAGTGTTTCGGAAAACAAAGTGAAGTCATTGTGATATGTTTATTGAAATAAAAATATGTATATGAAAAAGTCTTTTCACAGATATAGGGGGAATGGGCTGACTGTAGGCATATATTCACAAGGAAGAAACGATCTCATGCGATACATAAAACAACCATGTATATCTACAAAAAGCAACATCAAAATACTGAGTTAAAGTTGATTATGTCAATACATCTCCTGAATGTGGTAGCGTGAGTTTTATTCTTTTGGGTGGAGGTATGTTTGTGTCAGGATGTCCATGTGGAAGAGATGTGTTATGTCCTATCCAACACCTCTTATCTTCCCATGCTGAAAGTGCTCGTTTCTTGAACGTGTACGTTTTCACAGTATGAACTTGAGATTTTAAGATTGTCATATTGACAAACGTTACAGTTTTATTTTTATAGGCCTTCTTATAAGACCGATGTTTCATTTTGTGAACAATGGATTTTGATATACCTTTAGCACGCTTAATACTATCTGCACATTCTTTTAATTTCATGGAATACATTTTAGGACGGAGGAGAATCATTTCATCTATTTCCTTTCCTGCTGTTTCATCCTTAAAACAACCAAGTTTGGCTTTATTCTGTATGGAATAGAGTGGATGAGTGGGATTGTAGTTAGATGTGTCGAAATATTTTTCTAATGACTTGCTACTTCATTAAAATTTAAATCTTTTTGAGTGGTAATTCCTAAAAAGAAACTATCTGTATCACCACCCAGCAAGCGAACCTCTTTTACGAGAGGGCATGGTTTTAATATTTTGTAGAAGAGTTGATACATTTCAAGCTTGGAATAATCTAAAACGGCTTGCCCAATATAGATGGGTTTGCACAACTCAACTTCTGATTTTATCATTTTAACACCTACAAGATCCTCATCGATGATGTCTCTATCAATGAAAAGAGGTGATGAGGTCAATTTGTGATATTTTTGTTCATCAACGACTAGTTTGTATTTCATACGTTTTCTAACATCCTCCATGGTCTTTCCGAAAAGACTGTTATTCTTATATTTATAAAAATCCTTTTCAAAATTATTTTGGGCGAGTGCACGTTTTTGACTGTTACTATCTATGTAGGGTTTGAGGAAGGCTTTCTGTCTAAATTTGATAATGCGGTGAACTGACTTTAGAAGCATGCCCATTTCTAAATAGAATTTTAGTATGCAGAAGTGTACGAGATAATTTTTCTTATCATATTGGGTGAGTAAAAGTTTGCGGCATGGTTTGTACCTTGGCTGTCCACACTCTGTTAAGTTATCATGAAATTGTGACATGAATGGTGAAAACATATCTTCAGTCACTTCACCAGATTCAGGTGCGAGTGGGAAATCAGCAGTTTTATTTTTAATGCTATTTGGATAAATCAAATCCACTTCAAAATAATATCCCCAATCACCTTCATCTGGAATCTTCAGTATGTTTGAAGGGTTGGAGTAATACTCAAGCTCATCTTGATTTAACCAACTAAACTCGGAATGAGGTAGTGGTTTAGACAGTGAACTGCCATATAAATTATTTTGGTCATAGTACTTTAGGTGGATATGATCATCACCTACTGTTTCAGATTTTATATGATGTTTATTTACAAATGTGAGACCACCGCGTATTCCGCGCTCAAATATGCTATACATCTCGGGGTCTTGTAAGAGATGAATGGTCTCACCAGTCATTTTAAAGGCTGATTTAAAGGACATGGCTGGCAGACTGACAAAGTGGACGGGATCTAACTTATCTTCTTCTAATGCCACTCGTCGAATCTCCTGAAAGACATCAGCCAGCAAAATGACATCTAATTCTAAGTAAGCGATCATATAATCGCCAAACGTTTTACATTCAAATTTTAACCATGCCTCTTGAGCATGTTCATAATCTTCTACTGGACAATCTTCACCCGTCAAATCGTTTTGGAATTTGTCAATGGGAGGAAGGGTTGTTTCATTTAGTTTAGACATTGAGCTAAAATACGCATAAGGAAAGACTCCTTTGCGAGTGATTATTTCATCCGTTAAGTTTGGATAGTGTTTCTTCAAAGTTTGACTACGGGGAAGAAACTTGAGATTACGAACGAGAGAAGCTAGTGACGCTGACATGAATTGGAATGAATCTAAAAATTTTATTTCGAAGAAGACTGTCTTATTTTCTTTAGTTTTATCTACTAGTACTTTTGCTGTCATTGCCATGAATTTTTCTCTCGTTTGTGCTATTACATTAAACTGCCACGATTTCATCTGGCTCAACCCTCCTTTTATGAGCATATGACTGTCATAGCCCTTAAAGTTATGAAAAATGACGGGTAGTACACGACGTCTCAACCTAAGTGAAAAGTTACATTTGGAGCAGAGTGCGTTTCTAAATTTACCAGTGATGTGATCATGATCACGCACTTTCTTAATTTTATCGTCATCAAACGTTTTATGACATTTAGGACAGGATGTGCAACTTTCAAATTTTTGTTTGTCTTCATCTGACATATGTAGTGACTTACGCTGCAATTGGGAATCATACGATTGTTGAAATTTAGCAGCTTTATCGAGAAATTCTAGAAATTTTGAAATGCAATCTTCACCTTGCCAAGTATGCATTTTGTTTTGTCTATTCCTAAAGTGGTCATGCCATGCTTCATAGCAGGATATGGCTGCTGGCTTGTGGATGATATCATCAATGTAGCATTCTATGTCTGCGTCAATGACACGCAGGGGACTTAATTCGTCACCATTATCCCTATGTGAAAATATTTTATCTTTGGGCATGCTTTCCATTTGTAATTTACCTCGCTTGCACCATTCATAGTGAGTTTCAAATTTATCTTTACTCCAAAAGGAGCGGATGCAGCGGTCGCATACAAAATGTTCACCTCTTTTAGAGTGCCCCAAGTGAGTGTACAAGCGAGAGATTTTGGGAATACCACAGTAGTGCCATTCCTCGCTATCATCTTGTTTTACTAATAAGAGGTTGACTACACGTTCATAACAAGTTGAACGTGAATTATAGCGGGCACCCTTCAACCCCTTCTCCCACACGTGAACGACAATTTTAATCTTATTATGTTTTTCGAACGTTTCTACATCTTTGATTTTCATGTTGTTACTATCACAACCTTCAAAGTCTAGTTCATCCTCCCACTGTCTATAGCTATAGGTATGATTTCGATTCGCGTTGATATCATTATAGTGAAGGATGGATAGGACTGCATATTTGAAACACTGTGATTTACAATCGACATTGATGACAGCTTTCTTATTATACAACGTTTTTGTAGTTTAAATGTACCTCGAGCTGCATGACTTTCTAATAGTGAAATTTTGAATATGGCTGAGTCCACACCATCAAAAATGAGAGCGCTGTCGCGTTGATTGAATTTATCTACATTTGATTTTAAACATTGAATGTGAAAATTTAGCCAAGACTCGCAGTCTACAACTTCGGTTGCGGAAGAGGAAGGAACATGAAACTGTATTCTCTCCGTCACTTGACCCGTTTGAAAATCTATCTTAATATATTTTAGTTTAAGGTAGATGAGCGCCTTCATTCTAAAATTGTCTAAATTGTTGAAGAGCGCTTCGATAATGTTAGAATTTTGAAGGAGCCACTCAGGAAAATCTACTATTTGAGTATTGGACTCCATGCAGTAGTCGCGTACTAAATTATTATGTGAAACATTAATGAGGGAGATGGTAGAGGTACCGTTGGTGTAGTGATCATTTGCATGCGTGTGTTGAAGTCTGTGCGAAGATCGCTGAAAGTGACTATCAAAAGAAAGAGGGCACAAATCGCAAAGAAAGGAGATGTCATCGTCAGAATCAACTTCACCTCCGGAGATTGACACCGCTTTGCGTTGACACACACGTTGTTTGATGTGTCGAAGGAGACTGTGCTTCCTTGTAAACATATGTCCGCAGTCGGCACATTCCCACTCGTTGCCTTGTCGCGAGAGTCCTGAGCTGGAACTCACATCACCTGAAAGAGAAATCATTCTATCATCTCTGTTCAAGTCTCAGTGTATTGTTACAACCTACTTTGACTCAACGACTCTAGACTTTCCTCGAGAAGGGAGGGCGTTGGTGATGAAGTTGATGCCTGAAATTGAGGAAGATGCTATTAGCCACACGTTTGAGGGAGATGAGCGAAGAAATTTTCAACTTACCATTTCAACGAAATCGAGTTTAAGGTTGATACTTCAACAAGATAGAGACTTCACGAGAGAGCAGTTTACTTGTACGCCTCAAATATAGAATTCGTCAGAGAACACTTCACTTATATGTCACAAAGACAGAGTGAAATGACACGAATGTCACTTTACATATATACTTTCGTATTCATCATTCATTGGCTGTTCATTCTGATTGGTTGCTTGTTGATACTTAAGAATTAGAAAACATTTCAAAGTTATTATTCACAGTCAACATGACAAGCCCTCCGACAACACCAAACACAAAATTCTCTTCTCCATCCTCAACACCAAACGCTCCAACGAAGGTTGAGAAGGTGTCATTACCAGCGGACAACGAAGAGAGTGTATGTGAGAAGGAGTGTCCCGACTTAACAGGCGTGAGGTGGAAGTATCTCCACTACGATACTGACGATGTGATGGAGATCACCAGCACCAAGTTCCTCCACCAATTATGGGAGTGGTACACCCCTAACTCCCAGCCACGAACTATGGCGGAGTGGAAGTATATTGACAAAGTGAGGCTCGCAGTGGAAGAACGATTAAAGCAAGTGAACTGTTTTTGTTATCTATGTGAAGCCAGACTCTGGGACGATATTGACGATGAAGACCTTTTGAAATACATGCCATAATAAATTTTTATTTCGTATTATCTTTGCTTTCATACTGACTTACTTGAACGGGGCTTAAGTGGATGATTTAACCATGTATACTTTTTCATTTGGAAATAGTAGCACGCTTAGTCTAACTTGTAAATCTTAAAACATTTCATATGGACGATGATGATAGATGAAATAGTGTCAAATAAAATTAAGATGGCTTACACTTCTGATACAGGGATAGCAATCGACTGCGATCCATGTGTAAAGAGCTTGTTAGACTACGGATGGGCTTAAGTGGATGATTTAACCATGTATACTTTTTCATTTGGAAATAGTAGCACGCTTAGTCTAACTTGTAAATCTTAAAACATTTCATATGGGCGATGATGATAGATGAAATAGTGTCAAATAAAATTAAGATAGCTTACACTTCTGATACAGGGATAGCAATCGACTGCGATCCATGTGTAAAGAGCTTGTTAGACTACGGAAGAGAGAAGTGTGTTATGTTGCGTGTGGCGCGTGAGTGTCCTCCCATTTCATTCCACTCATCAATTCGTCTCATTGATAGAGACAGGTAGAACTCATGGTTCTCATAACGTATGCAATGGAAAGTTTTAGGCAACCTTCGACAGTTGGCTAAATGTTGCCCTGACGCGAATGCATACTACGTTGAGACAGAGGCAATCACTTGCAAACATGACGCAGAGAGGTTAAACAAGATTGACCATTGCCGAATGTCCCTTGCGGTATACATAGCTACGGGTTTCACCGCCGCCCTTTACAGGAACGCCCGTCGAAAGGAAGTATTACACCGAACTTCATTTGCAACGTTCAAGTTGACTGTTAGCAGATTCAACTTAATGATAGTATTCGCCAGTCCGAAGACTGCCCAGGGCAAACCGCGTGGAGGTTCTATCATGTCTTGCCCCATGGTGGCCCTTAAGAGAGCCGATGGTTCGTTCTCGGGGTGTGAATTTAAGTTGACTATTGGCTGGAATAGTCAATGGGTATGACGGTTAGGTTGTCATAGACCCTATACCGCCGAGGTCGTGCTGGTGCATCTGGCACCTTTCGGATGCGAGTGGTATTCGGAGTCCACACCCCATCCGTCCAAGCGATCTTCTCGATCTTCCCCTTCTTATCATCCTCTTCATCCCACTCGTCGAGGTTGACGAACTCGGGAATGGCGTTGTCTTCATCGATGAAGACGGGAATGCTGTTGGCAGATGTCGCTTCCATCGTGACTTGAAATTGAATGAGAAGCGCTACAATCTTCTGGCTTATATAGGGTTTTCAACAATGAATTGCTCAACAGCGAATCAGAATGCTTCAGGGATAGCAATCGACTGCATAACGTTCAAGTTGACTGATAGCAGATTCAACTTAATGATAGTATTCGCCAGTCCGAAGACTGCCCAGGGCAAACCGCGAGGAGTTTCAATCAAATCTTGCCACATGGTGGCCCTTAAGAGAGCCGGTGGTTCGTTCTCGGGAGTAACGTCATCTTACACCCTACCAATTCTGCTGAGAGAGTCTTTGACTCTCTCTTTGGTAGCACTGTCGACTCCCACACTAACTGGTACATGGCTAAAAAGTGGAATGTAGCGCCCTTCCGTTGGATTGACGGCAGTTGCTGTCATCGGATTGCCAATCCGAGCAAGATTATTGTGGACTCTGTCTTGCTCCTCTAGCCTGACAAACTCCTCAAATAAATTTCGCGGCCTTAACTGCGGTCCGCGAGGAGAGCTGACTTGACTGTTCGGCGTCTGCATGATTGAAATGAAATGAAATGAGAGGCAGTGGTTTATATACCCCTCTAACGCGACGCAACGTTCAAGTTGACTGATAGCAGATTCAACTTAATGATAGTATTCGCCAGTCCGAAGACTGCCCAGGGCAAACCGCGTGGAGGTTCTATCATGTCTTGCCCCTAGGTGGCCCTTAAGAGAGCCGATGGTTCGTTCTCGGGAGTGTCGTGATGGGGTGGTGAAGGCGGGCAAAGATCTGCAATGAAAATGATATGTATTAGAATAGGATATACTATCTTATTTACTTTTCACTTACCAAGTTAGCCATCCTTTGGCAGTCTCGCGCGCTTCCGAATCGAGAATTTGTTTAGATGGCCGCGCATTCTTAGGCTGGCAAGGAGACATTTTTTCGTCGGATGGCCGTTATAACATATTATAGATTCGTCGAGACTTTGATTTACGAGTACTTCGCCGTCCAAATGATTATCCCGAATAGGGATGTGAAATTCAAACAAACGATCCTCATTCACACGATTCCACTCATCCCTCATGCGCTCCAACTTCTCATACGCCTGCCTCTCATCATCCCGCCGAGCCACAGTCCTCTCCAACTCAACATTCCTCGCTCTCAACACACTCATCTCCTTCATCATCTCCTCAAACTTCGCTTCTGCATCTCTCATTCTTCTCTCCGCAGCACTCGCCCTCTTCTCACACTCATCATTCTTCTCTTCCAACTCTCGCGTCTTATTCTTCAAATCAGTCACACTACGCCTCATTCTAATATTCTCATCCGCTACCTCCTTCGACTTCAGTTCCTTCTTTTTCAACTCATCCAACTCCTTCACAACTTCATCCTTCACCTTCTTCAAACTCTCATACTTATTCACCAACAAATCATGCGCCATCTGCTGCGAAACATGCTTCTTCTCTTCATCCTTCAACCACCTCGCCGACTGCATACGAATCCCACCACTCTTCACTTTTGGGGAAGATGAGCTCTTCGGGGGGTCGGTGATGACAATGTTTGACACCTCCGACGACGAAGAGCTCAACTTCCTCACACGCTTCCTCACACGCTCCCTATCTAAATCCACATCATCCTCATCATCACTCTCAAGCACTCTCTTTCGCCCAATCTCAGCCTCCAACGACGCAACCGCTCTCGCCAACTCATCATTCTCAACAACATTCTCAACAACATTCTCAACCTTACCCTCTCGCTCTATCGCCAACAATCGCTCCCTCTCTTCCACAATCAACTGCGTGAATCTCAAGTCACTCACCAAACCTCCACTACAGTCAGCATGCACTCTGTAGAAACGCGCCTCATCCTCATCACCCTTCAGCACTCTACACTTCACACACGCAACCCTATTCAGGATAATCATGTGGTCGGTGCCCGCCTTCTTTACATGCGCCTTGGCGTCCGCACTGCGATTTATTCGACCGCACACACACATTTTGATATGATATTTTCTATTCTTGTCATTAGCCATGCCTGATTTTATTGTTAGCTGTAAGATAATGAAATTTGTATAAGTTTGGAATCATGTAGTACAGTCATATTCCTAAAGCATTACACTTAGTCAGGAATGATAGATTTGAGTATAGTGAGTGGCACTCGATCCCGTCGACAGCCCGAAGGCCTTGTACTGATCACTAGGGAAGTGAGAGATCTTCCCCGATACCCGCTCTTTACAGCTGAAGACATCATTGTCACTGCCCCGAAGTGGTAACAGGAACGCCGAGTCAAAGGTAATGATCAGTAGCTGGGATCTAACCCCTCAAAGCTGCCTTAGACTTAGTTAAATTTCAAATCTGATAGCAGATTTGAACTCAACATACTTGAAAACCTTAGTCTACATGTTAAAACTTTGAAGAAACTGAAAATTAAGAATTTTTTAAAAATTCCGCAATTTACTACTCACACTACTTTTAAAAAATTTTATCAGTAGTAAAGACACTATCAAACTCTATCATACAAACTTTGAAGTAAGAAGATAGCTTGCCTACTTCAAAAGATAGAGTCCTTTGAAACACCCGATATCGGGAGCTCAGAGCGACGACCGTCGCTTACCTCGTCTTTCGATGAAGTGATCAGACTTACGTTGTCGGGGGTTTATATATGCTCGGAAGAAAACGTAAAATGGCTCTATCTCCGAAAGTATTCATCGTAGCGACATGCGGTTTGTTGCAAACGATTCGTCTCATCATTCTCTATCATATGACACCTGAACCATTCTCATATGACCACGGGAAGTTGGTCCGTCAGCACATGTCCATGTAACATGCCACAAGTGAAAAAATTCCTAAGTGTGAGAGCTCCAGTGTGGTGAAAATTTTGAAAAATTTGAAACTTCCGAATTTCGACCTGGGACCTTTACCAAAACATTTTTCATCAAATTTCACGGACCCCCCTCCCCCCCTCGTTCGGAGAAATTTGATGAAAAATGTTTTGGTGAAGGTCCCAGGTCGAAATGCGACACTTTGGAAAATTTTCAAAATTTTACCCATACAAAGTCACTCTGACACTTAGGATTTTTTCAGGTGAGCTCCGACCTAAAATCTTGTAACAGCTCTAACTTTTGAACGAAGACAGATATGAACAAGCCGATTTTTTCAGTGAATTTGTCTCACTCTTAGCTTTCAAACGAGCTATGGCACGACAAAATCCGTCCACTAGAAGCCAAGATCGAAGCTAGCTCTCCCGAGGGGGGGGAGGTCAGTGAAATTTGATGAAAAATGTTTTGGTGAAGGTCCCAGGTCGAAATGCGACACTTTGGAAAATTTTCAAAATTTTACCCATACAAAGCCACTCTGACACTTAGGATTTTTTCAGGTGAGCTCCGACCTAAAATCTTGTAACAGCTCTAACTTTTGAACGAAGACAGATATGAACAAGCCGATTCTTTCAGTGAATTTGTCTCACTCTTAGCTTTCAAACGAGCTATGGCACGACAAAATCCGTCCACTGGAAGCCAAGATCGAAGCGAGCTCTCCCGAGGGGGGGGGGAGGTCAATGAAAATTTTTCTCTCCGATTGACTTGAAACTCACCATACCGATGCAGAATTTCACGCTGATTCCGAATCTGGCCTCCGTTTTCACATCCGAGCACTGCTTCCACTCGAAACAGCCCATTTTCAACCCAACATTCATCAGATTGCACGAAAAACATCGCACACTATAGCCTCAAGACAAAACCTGGCGGTCGCCCAAGTCCACCACGACACTCTGTCGTTCCAGAGGGGGGGACGTCACACTCAAAGCACCACGGCGGCCGACCACGACACTCTGCCGTTCCAGAGGGGGGGGACGTCAGCGAACCTTGCGGACTCACTTGGCCAGCACACCACGACACTCTGTCGATCCAGAGGGGGGGGGGACGTCAGACTCAAAGGACCACGGCGGCCGACCACGACACTCTGCCGTTCCAGAGGGGGGGACGTCAGCGACGGCGGCCATCTTGCGCTATCCAGAAGTGGAGTTTTACTTACTATATATCCTTACTATATATCCTTATATACAACAGAAGTTGAAGCATGTGATGAAAAGTAAATATGATGTAAAGACACACCACATCTCGTTTTCAATTGAAAATCAACGCGTTGTTCTGAAACTGGGCGATGACATTCAATGTCAATTGAGTAAAAATTTGAAAAAACTCTTTGGTTTTTCAATGCTACAAACTGTGTTCACTGCTGCGCATACGATTGGTATAGAAACACCAATGACACTTGATAAACATGAACAGCACCTTTACATTCAAAGTGATTTGATTCTACCTATTTCTGTTGGTGAGAAAAAAGAATACATTTTACGCGATTTCATTCATGATAAAGACGCTTCATATGGAATAGTCGAGAAGATGTTTGAATCTATTTTCTATCATCCCGTCGTCAAACAAACTATACCCTCTATTGCTATCAAAATTACCAATGGTTTACAAGAGTGCATCCATGTGAAAGATACTAAATCCCTCGTAACTTTAGTGTTTCGGAAAACAAAGTGAAGTCATTGTGATATGTTTATTGAAATAAAAATATGTATATGAAAAAGTCTTTTCACAGATATAGGGGGAATGGGCTGACTGTAGGCATATATTCACAAGGAAGAAACGATCTCATGCGATACATAAAACAACCATGTATATCTACAAAAAGCAACATCAAAATACTGAGTTAAAGTTGATTATGTCAATACATCTCCTGAATGTGGTAGCGTGAGTTTTATTCTTTTGGGTGGAGGTATGTTTGTGTCAGGATGTCCATGTGGAAGAGATGTGTTATGTCCTATCCAACACCTCTTATCTTCCCATGCTGAAAGTGCTCGTTTCTTGAACGTGTACGTTTTCACAGTATGAACTTGAGATTTTAAGATTGTCATATTGACAAACGTTACAGTTTTATTTTTATAGGCCTTCTTATAAGACCGATGTTTCATTTGTGAACAATGGATTTTGATATACCTTTAGCACGCTTAATACTATCTGCACATTCTTTTAATTTCATGGAATACATTTTAGGACGGAGGAGAATCATTTCATCTATTTCCTTTCCTGCTGTTTCATCCTTAAAACAACCAAGTTTGGCTTTATTCTGTATGGAATAGAGTGGATGAGTGGGATTGTAGTTAGATGTGTCGAAATATTTTTCTAATGACTTGCCCACTTCATTAAAATTTAAATCTTTTTGAGTGGTAATTCCTAAAAAGAAACTATCTGTATCACCACCCATCAAGCGAACCTCTTTTACGAGAGGGCATGGTTTTAATATTTTGTAGAAGAGTTGATACATTTCAAGCTTGGAATAATCTAAAACGGCTTGCCCAATATAGATGGGTTTGCACAACTCAACTTCTGATTTTATCATTTTAACACCTACAAGATCCTCATCGATGATGTCTCTATCAATGAAAAGAGGTGATGAGGTCAATTTGTGATATTTTTGTTCATCAACGACTAGTTTGTAGTTCATACGTTTTCTAACATCCTCCATGGTCTTTCCGAAAAGACTGTTATTCTTATATTTATAAAAATCCTTTTCAAAATTATTTTGGGCGAGTGCACGTTTTTGACTGTTACTATCTATGTAGGGTTTGAGGAAGGCTTTCTGTCTAAATTTGATAATGCGGTGAACTGACTTTAGAAGCATGCCCATTTCTAAATAGAATTTTAGTATGCAGAAGTGTACGAGATAATTTTTCTTATCATATTGGGTGAGTAAAAGTTTGCGGCATGGTTTGTACCTTCGCTGTCCACACTCTGTTAAGTTATTATGAAATTGTGACATGAATGGTGAAAACATATCTTCAGTCACTTCACCAGATTCAGGTGCGAGTGGGAAATCAGCAGTTTTATTTTTAATGCTATTTGGATAAATCAAATCCACTTCAAAATAATATCCCCAATCACCTTCATCTGGAATCTTCAGTATGTTTGAAGGGTTGGAGTAATACTCAAGCTCATCTTGATTTAACCAACTAAACTCGGAATGAGGTAGTGGTTTAGACAGTGAACTGCCATATAAATTATTTTGGTCATAGTACTTTAGGTGGATATGATCATCACCTACTGTTTCAGATTTTATATGATGTTTATTTACAAATGTGAGACCACCGCGTATTCCGCGCTCAAATATGCTATACATCTCGGGGTCTTGTAAGAGATGAATGGTCTCACCAGTCATTTTAAAGGCTGATTTAAAGGACATGGCTGGCAGACTGACAAAGTGGACGGGATCTAACTTATCTTCTTCTAATGCCACTCGTCGAATCTCCTGAAAGACATCAGCCAGCAAAATGACATCTAATTCTAAGTAAGCGATCATATAATCGCCAAACGTTTTACATTCAAATTTTAACCATGCCTCTTGAGCATGTTCATAATCTTCTACTGGACAATCTTCACCCGTCAAATCGTTTTGGAATTTGTCAATGGAAGGAAGGGTTGTTTCATTTAGTTTAGACATTGAGCTAAAATACGCATAAGGAAAGACTCCTTTGCGAGTGATTATTTCATCCGTTAAGTTTGGATAGTGTTTCTTCAAAGTTTGACTACGGGGAAGAAACTTGAGATTACGAACGAGAGAAGCTAGTGACGCTGACTGACATGAATTGGAATGAATCTAAAAATTTTATTTCGAAGAAGACTGTCTTATTTTCTTTAGTTTTATCTACTGGTACTTTTGCTGTCATTGCCATGAATTTTTCTCTCGTTTGTGCTATTACATTAAACTGCCACGATTTCATCTGGCTCAACCCTCCTTTTATGAGCATATGACTGTCATAGCCCTTAAAGTTATGAAAAATGACGGGTAGTACACGACGTCTCAACCTAAGTGAAAAGTTACATTTGGAGCAGAGTGCGTTTCTAAATTTACCAGTGATGTGATCATGATCACGCACTTTCTTAATTTTATCGTCATCAAACGTTTTATGACATTTAGGACAGGATGTGCAACTTTCAAATTTTTGTTTGTCTTCATCTGACATATGTAGTGACTTACGCTGCAATTGGGAATCATACGATTGTTGAAATTTAGCAGCTTTATCGAGAAATTCTAGAAATTTTGAAATGCAATCTTCACCTTGCCAAGTATGCATTTTGTTTTGTCTATTCCTAAAGTGGTCATGCCATGCTTCATAGCAGGATATGGCTGCTGGCTTGTGGATGATATCATCAATGTAGCATTCTATGTCTGCGTCAATGACACGCAGGGGACTTAATTCGTCACCATTATCCCTATGTGAAAATATTTTATCTTTGGGCATGCTTTTCATTTGTAATTTACCTCGCTTGCACCATTCATAGTGAGTTTCAAATTTATCTTTACTCCAAAAGGAGCGGATGCAGCGGTCGCATACAAAATGTTCACCTCTTTTAGAGTGCCCCAAGTGAGTGTACAAGCGAGAGATTTTGGGAATACCACAGTAGTGCCATTCCTCGCTATCATCTTGTTTTACTAATAAGAGGTTGACTACACGTTCATAACAAGTTGAACGTGAATTATAGCGGGCACCCTTCAACCCCTTCTCCCACACGTGAACGACAATTTTAATCTTATTATGTTTTTCGAACGTTTCTACATCTTTGATTTTCATGTTGTTACTATCACAACCTTCAAAGTCTAGTTCATCCTCCCACTGTCTATAGCTATAGGTATGATTTCGATTCGCGTTGATATCATTATAGTGAAGGATGGATAGGACTGCATATTTGAAACACTGTGATTTACAATCGACATTGATGACAGCTTTCTTATTATACAACGTTTTTGTAGTTTAAATGTTCCTCGAGCTGCATGACTTTCTAATAGTGAAATTTTGAATATGGCTGAGTCCACACCATCAAAAATGAGAGCGCTGTCGCGTTGATTGAATTTATCTACATTTGATTTTAAACATTGAATGTGAAAATTTAGCCAAGACTCGCAGTCTACAACTTCGGTTGCGGAAGAGGAAGGAACATGAAACTGTATTCTCTCCGTCACTTGACCCGTTTGAAAATCTATCTTAATATATTTTAGTTTAAGGTAGATGAGCGCCTTCATTCTAAAATTGTCTAAATTGTTGAAGAGCGCTTCGATAATGTTAGAATTTTGAAGGAGCCACTCAGGAAAATCTACTATTTGAGTATTGGACTCCATGCAGTAGTCGCGTACTAAATTATTATGTGAAACATTAATGAGGGAGATGGTAGAGGTACCGTTGGTGTAGTGATCATTTGCATGCGTGTGTTGAAGTCTGTGCGAAGATCGCTGAAAGTGACTATCAAAAGAAAGAGGGCACAAATCGCAAAGAAAGGAGATGTCATCGTCAGAATCAACTTCACCTCCGGAGATTGACGCCGCTTTGCGTTGACACACACGTTGTTTGATGTGTCGAAGGAGACTGTGCTTCCTTGTAAACATATGTCCGCAGTCGGCACATTCCCACTCGTTGCCTTGTCGCGAGAGTCCTGAGCTGGAACTCACATCACCTGAAAGAGAAATCATTCTATCATCTCTGTTCAAGTCTCAGTGTATTGTTACAACCTACTTTGACTCAACGACTCTAGACTTTCCTCGAGAAGGGAGGGCGTTGGTGATGAAGTTGATGCCTGAAATTGAGGAAGATGCTATTAGCCACACGTTTGAGGGAGATGAGCGAAGAAATTTTCAACTTACCATTTCAACGAAATCGAGTTTAAGGTTGATACTTCAACAAGATAGAGACTTCACGAGAGAGAAGTTTACTTGTACGCCTCAAATATAGAATTCGTCAGAGAACACTTCACTTATATGTCACAAAGACAGAGTGAAATGACACGAATGTCACTTTACATATATACTTTCGTATTCATCATTCATTGGCTGTTCATTCTGATTGGTTGCTTGTTGATACTTAAGAATTAGAAAACATTTCAAAGTTATTATTCACAGTCAACATGACAAGCCCTCCGACAACACCAAACACAAAATTCTCTTCTCCATCCTCAACACCAAACGCTCCAACGAAGGTTGAGAAGGTGTCATTACCAGCGGACAACGAAGAGAGTGTATGTGAGAAGGAGTGTCCCGACTTAACAGGCGTGAGGTGGAAGTATCTCCACTACGATACTGACGATGTGATGGAGATCACCAGCACCAAGTTCCTCCACCAATTATGGGAGTGGTACACCCCTAACTCCCAGCCACGAACTATGGCGGAGTGGAAGTATATTGACAAAGTGAGGCTCGCAGTGGAAGAACGATTAAAGCAAGTGAACTGTTTTTGTTATCTATGTGAAGCCAGACTCTGGGACGATATTGACGATGAAGACCTTTTGAAATACATGCCATAATAAATTTTTATTTCGTATTATCTTTGCTTTCATACTGACTTACTTGAACGGGGCTTCAGTGGATGATTTAACCATGTATACATTTTCATTTGGAAATAGTAGCACGCTTAGTCTAACTTGTAAATCTTAAAGCATTTCATATGGGCGATGATGATAGATGAAATAGTGTCAAATAAAATTAAGATGGCTTACACTTCTGATACAGGGATAGCAATCGACTGCGATCCATGTGTAAAGAGCTTGTTAGACTACGGATGGGCTTAAGTGGATGATTTAACCATGTATACTTTTTCATTTGGAAATAGTAGCACGCTTAGTCTAACTTGTAAATCTTAAAACATTTCATATGGGCGATGATGATAGATGAAATAGTGTCAAATAAAATTAAGATAGCTTACACTTCTGATACAGGGATAGCAATCGACTGCGATCCATGTGTAAAGAGCTTGTTAGACTACGGAAGAGAGAAGTGTGTTATGTTGCGTGTGGCGCCTGAGTGTCCTCCCATTTCATTCCACTCATCAATTCGTCTCATTGATAGAGACAGGTAGAACTCATGGTTCTCATAACGTATGCAATGGAAAGTTTTAGGCAACCTTCGACAGTTGGCTAAATGTTGCCCTGACGCGAATGCATACTACGTTGAGACAGAGGCAATCACTTGCAAACATGACGCAGAGAGGTTAAACAAGATTGACCATTGCCGAATGTCCCTTGCGGTATACATAGCTACGGGTTTCACCGCCGCCCTTTACAGGAACGCCCGTCGAAAGGAAGTATTACACCGAACTTCATTTGCAACGTTCAAGTTGACTGTTAGCAGATTCAACTTAATGATAGTATTCGCCAGTCCGAAGACTGCCCAGGGCAAACCGCGTGGAGGTTCTATCATGTCTTGCCCCATGGTGGCCCTTAAGAGAGCCGATGGTTCGTTCTCGGGGTGTGAATTTAAGTTGACTATTGGCTGGAATAGTCAATGGGTATGACGGTTAGGTTGTCATAGACCCTATACCGCCGAGGTCGTGCTGGTGCATCTGGCACCTTTCGGATGCGAGTGGTATTCGGAGTCCACACCCCATCCGCCCAAACGATCTTCTCGATCTTCCCCTTCTTATCATCCTCTTCATCCCACTCGTCGAGGTTGACGAACTCGGGAATGGCGTTGTCTTCATCGATGAAGACGGGAATGCTGTTGGCAGATGTCGCTTCCATCGTGACTTGAAATTGAATGAGAAGCGCTACAATCTTCTGGCTTATATAGGGTTTTCAACAATGAATTGCTCAACAGCGAATCAGAATGCTTCAGGGATAGCAATCGACTGCATAACGTTCAAGTTGACTGATAGCAGATTCAACTTAATGATAGTATTCGCCAGTCCGAAGACTGCCCAGGGCAAACCGCGAGGAGTTTCAATCAAATCTTGCCCCATGGTGGCCCTTAAGAGAGCCGGTGGTTCGTTCTCGGGAGTAACGTCATCTTACACCCTACCAATTCTGCTGAGAGAGTCTTTGACTCTCTCTTTGGTAGCACTGTCGACTTCCACACTAACTGGTACATGGCTAAAAAGTGGAATGTAGCGCCATTCCGTTGGATTGACAGCAGTTGCTGTCATCGGATTGCCAATCCGAGCAAGATTATTGTGGACTCTGTCTTGCTCCTCTAGCCTGACAAACTCCTCAAATAAATTTCGCGGCCTTAACTGCGGTCCGCGAGGAGAGCTGACTTGACTGTTCGGCGTCTGCATGATTGAAATGAAATGAAATGAGAGGCAGTGGTTTATATACCCCTCTAACGCGACGCAACGTTCAAGTTGACTGATAGCAGATTCAACTTAATGATAGTATTCGCCAGTCCGAAGACTGCCCAGGGCAAACCGCGTGGAGGTTCTATCATGTCTTGCCCCTAGGTGGCCCTTAAGAGAGCCGATGGTTCGTTCTCGGGAGTGTCGTGATGGGGTGGTGAAGGCGGGCAAAGATCTGCAATGAAAATGATATGTATTAGAATAGGATATACTATCTTATTTACTTTTCACTTACCAAGTTAGCCATCCTTTGGCAGTCTCGCGCGCTTCCGAATCGAGAATTTGTTTAGATGGCCGCGCATTCTTAGGCTGGCATGGAGACATTTTTTCGTCGGATGGCCGTTATAACATATTATAGATTCGTCGAGACTTTGATTTACGAGTACTTCGCCGTCCAAATGATTATCCCGAATAGGGATGTGAAATTCAAACAAACGATCCTCATTCACACGATTCCACTCATCCCTCATGCGCTCCAACTTCTCATACGCCTGCCTCTCATCATCCCGCCGAGCCACAGTCCTCTCCAACTCAACATTCCTCGCTCTCAACACACTCATCTCCTTCATCATCTCCTCAAACTTCGCTTCTGCATCTCTCATTCTTCTCTCCGCAGCACTCGCCCTCTTCTCACACTCATCATTCTTCTCTTCCAACTCTCGCGTCTTATTCTTCAAATCAGTCACACTACGCCTCATTCTAATATTCTCATCCGCTACCTCCTTCGACTTCAGTTCCTTCTTTTTCAACTCATCCAACTCCTTCACAACTTCATCCTTCACCTTCTTCAAACTCTCATACTTATTCACCAACAAATCATGCGCCATCTGCTGCGAAACATGCTTCTTCTCTTCATCCTTCAACCACCTCGCCGACTGCATACGAATCCCACCACTCTTCACTTTTGGGGAAGATGAGCTCTTCGGGGGGTCGGTGATGACAATGTTTGACACCTCCGACGACGAAGAGCTCAACTTCCTCACACGCTTCCTCACACGCTCCCTATCTAAGTCCACATCATCCTCATCATCACTCTCAAGCACTCTCTTTCGCCCAATCTCAGCCTCCAACGACGCAACCGCTCTCGCCAACTCATCATTCTCAACAACATTCTCAACAACATTCTCAACCTTACCCTCTCGCTCTATCGCCAACAATCGCTCCCTCTCTTCCACAATCAACTGCGTGAATCTCAAGTCACTCACCAAACCTCCACTACAGTCAGCATGCACTCTGTAGAAACGCGCCTCATCCTCATCACCCTTCAGCACTCTACACTTCACACACGCAACCCTATTCAGGATAATCATGTGGTCGGTGCCCGCCTTCTTTACATGCGCCTTGGCGTCCGCACTGCGATTTATTCGACCGCACACACACATTTTGATATGATATTTTCTATTCTTGTCATTAGCCATGCCTGATTTTATTGTTAGCTGTAAGATAATGAAATTTGTATAAGTTTGGAATCATGTAGTACAGTCATATTCCTAAAGCATTACACTTAGTCAGGAATGATAGATTTGAGTATAGTGAGTGGCACTCGATCCCGTCGACAGCCCGAAGGCCTTGTACTGATCACTAGGGAAGTGAGAGATCTTCCCCGATACCCGCTCTTTACAGCTGAAGACATCATTGTCACTGCCCCGAAGTGGTAACAGGAACGCCGAGTCAAAGGTAATGATCAGTAGCTGGGATCTAACCCCTCAAAGCTGCCTTAGACTTAGTTAAATTTCAAATCTGATAGCAGATTTGAACTCAACATACTTGAAAACCTTAGTCTACATGTTAAAACTTTGAAGAAACTGAAAATTAAGAATTTTTTAAAAATTCCGCAATTTACTACTCATACTACTTTTAAAAAAATTTATCAGTAGTAAAGACACTATCAAACTCTATCATACAAACTTTGAAGTAAGAAGATAGCTTGCCTACTTCAAAAGATAGAGTCCTTTGAAACACCCGATATCGGGAGCTCAGAGCGACGACCGTCGCTTACCTCGTCTTTCGATGAAGTGATCAGACTTACGTTGTCGGGGGTTTATATATGCTCGGAAGAAAACGTAAAATGGCTCTATCTCCGAAAGTATTCATCGTAGCGACATGCGGTTTGTTGCAAACGATTCGTCTCATCATTCTCTATCATATGACACCTGAACCATTCTCATATGACCACGGGAAGTTGGTCCGTCAGCACATGTCCATGTAACATGCCACAAGTGAAAAAATTCCTAAGTGTGAGAGCTCCAGTGTGGTGAAAATTTTGAAAAATTTGAAACTTCCGAATTTCGACCTGGGACCTTTACCAAAACATTTTTCATCAAATTTCACGGACCCCCCTCCCCCCCTCGTTCGGAGAAATTTGATGAAAAATGTTTTGGTGAAGGTCCCAGGTCGAAATGCGACACTTTGGAAAATTTTCAAAATTTTACCCATACAAAGTCACTCTGACACTTAGGATTTTTTCAGGTGAGCTCCGACCTAAAATCTTAAATGGCGTCTCACATCTAAACGAAGACAGATATGAACAAGCCGATTTTTTCAGTGAATTTGTCTCACTCTTAGCTTTCAAACGAGCTATGGCACGACAAAATCCGTCCACTAGAAGCCAAGATCGAAGCTAGCTCTCCCGAGGGGGGGGGAGGTCAGTGAAATTTGATGAAAAATGTTTTGGTGAAGGTCCCAGGTCGAAATGCGACACTTTGGAAAATTTTCAAAATTTTACCCATACAAAGCCACTCTGACACTTAGGATTTTTTCAGGTGAGCTCCGACCTAAAATCTTAAATGGCGTCTCACATCTAAACGAAGACAGATATGAACAAGCCGATTCTTTCAGTGAATTTGTCTCACTCTTAGCTTTCAAACGAGCTATGGCACGACAAAATCCGTCTACTAGAAGCCAAGATCGAAGCGAGCTCTCCCGAGGGGGGGGAGGTCAGTGAAATTTGATGAAAAATGTTTTGGTGAAGGTCCCAGGTCGAAATGCGACACTTTGGAAAATTTTCAAAATTTTACCCATACAAAGCCACTCTGACACTTAGGATTTTTTCAGGTGAGCTCCGACCTAAAATCTTAAATGGCGTCTCACATCTAAACGAAGACAGATATGAACAAGCCGATTCTTTCAGTGAATTTGTCTCACTCTTAGCTTTCAAACGAGCTATGGCACGACAAAATCCGTCCACTGGAAGCCAAGATCGAAGCGAGCTCTCCCGAGGGGAAGGAGGTCAGTGAAAATTTTTCTCTCCGATTGACTTGAAACTCACCATACCGATGCAGAATTTCACGCTGATTCCGAATCTGGCCTCCGTTTTCACATCCGAGCACTGCTTCCACTCGAAACAGCCCATTTTCAACCCAACATTCATCAGATTGCACGAAAAACATCACACACTACCCAAGTAAAAAATGACGTTTTTTCAACGGTTGAAATCATCGTTGAAAACTAACCAAAAATCAACTTGGTGTGACAAACGTTGAAAAAACGTTGAATAAACGTTGCTGATGAACGTACGGTTGAAATCATCGTTGAAAAATAACCAAAAGTCAACTTGGTGTCAAAAGCTTTGAAAAAACGTCGAATAAACGTTGATTAAACATTTTAATTGTTACTGCGGATATAAGCCCTAGATGACCGTTTTTGGATAAAATATGGATAATGCATGCACCAAGGATAAACCCTATCAAGACGTATCGTTAGGCTACATATTAAGTAAAATGGTCTTTCTTTGGAATAAGAATGCCTATACGCTACTAATAATATTTAACACTGTGAAGAGTGGGAAATGTATATATAATTTGCTCTAAATAATAATTTGGAATTGTACATGGTTAAAACATCGATCATCCATGTACGTGGGTAAAATATAACTAAAAGAGCGTTTCATTGTCCATTTGAAGAGTTGTCCATTTGAATTAGATACCGACTTTAACTAATAATATCGATGCTGTAAGAAGTGACATAAATGCATTTAAATAACTCAAAGAATCGCTCATGGATACAGCATTGACATATGAAACATGCGTACTATTATTTCGAGTATTTTATATACATGTGCTCTTTTTATTTGATTAAATTTTGTAGACCTACAGAAAAAAATGATGAAGTCACCCGAATATCTACTTTATGCCTGTATAAAATAGATATTCGGGTGACTTCATCATCTCCCTCTCTCTGTCCCCTTTTCTTCTTCCTCCTCTCATTTTTCATCATCGTTCACACTCACTACATGTATACTGTATAGTTACTATAGCAACAACATCAATCAACACTGACGAACGAATCAGGTCAACTATTACACATGACATATATTCTCAAAGGGAGCCTAAGCAATTCTACTGGCACACATTTTACCTTCTCAAATCGAAATATCTGTCAATTGAAATCTATAAGCTTCACGTATACCGTACCCATCAGCATGTCGATTTTGATCGGTTTGCTCGTGTGTTCGTCAAATTGCTTGGCTAATAATTTGCAAAAATTTTGATATTAAATCAGTGTGTAACTGGACTAAACAACTGCATAAGCATCCAGCTCCATCTGCGTAATCGTATTTCGCTTCTATAACTTTCCGTCACTTAAGGAAATTCGATCGCCACGCGCACGCAGCTGAGAGAGTTCAGTCACATTGTTGGCAGCCTGTGATGGCCGTGGCCGCATCTGCGTGCAGACTGAGAAGTAGTATTCGATAATATTCTCCCGCTGCGAATTGTTGATGCCTGTGACTCATAGTCCCTGCTTATAATTATTGTCCGCCCAGACGTGAAACAGAAAGCTGCGCAAGTCAGGCGCAGTAGCTTGTGCACTCTTCGCGCTCGTGGTTTATCGGACCCGTGTTTACGTGTGCTGCTTGCTATTACAAAAGTCAGCGCATCAAGAGGATATTTCTACTTACACACCGTTGCTGAATACATGGAGCACAATCTACTTACGACTACCTCAATGACCTGCAATGTGTGCAGTTATATGGATTTACCATCAATTCTCTTTCAATTATCAACAAATCGAAAATGAAAAGCACTCGTATGTAGTCAGTGAGTTCTTCTACTCAATGAAGCCATCAAGTTCCTTTGATTCATGTATCAGAATTATTGAATTAAAAAAGCATCTATTGGATCAGACTACAGAAAAAGGGTAAGTTTCTAAATGTTTTCAGATTTAGCTTGTCAATTTTGTTTCAGCATAACTGCAAGTCTAGGTACATGTATTTGGAAATCCCAAAAACAAAATCGACGGAGAGATTTGGGCATGGATTTGGGTTCATTGATCATGAACGTATAGACCTTTCTATTAGTGATTACTGTTATATCTGCTCTTACTTTTACAAATACTAAAATGTTATAAGCGTCATACTTAATATAATTTACTGGTAACAACAAAATATCTCAATTACTCTTAGCTGTGTAGCAGACTTATCACAAGGAGTCCTACCAATACTTTGAATTCATTTGTGTGATGAAAAAAAAATGATGTCACATGCTCAAGGCTTATTTACTTCGAATTCAATATGTGAAATTGAGTTGTGCATGTTTATCAGTTTTCAAGTCGACGTTTCTCGTTGAAAAATCGATAAAAAGTTGATTGTGTCGTGAAAAGAATTATAATTAAATGGAATTATGTTGAAATGATATTATATTATTTTTAAATCCGTAATTTCTGATTGCTTGTATTTAAAATAGCACAAACATCTGGACATGTTGAGACAGAATAGTTGCATGCTAAAAATTTGAGAAACTATGAGCATGAAAGAATTTGATTAGCACAATAAAACCCTTTGTAATTTAGCACTTCAATATTTAGATGTGTATCAGGCTATAGGCTTATACTATAGCATTAATATTTGGATGACAAATAATCGAAAGAGTTTTTGAAACAGTTAAACATGCGACAAGACCTAAAAATTCTATTTCATGACCGCAAAAAGTTTAGGTGGATAATGTTTTTATCAATTTCGACAATTATTATTGCTATTCGATTTCTGCTTAAGTTGTATAATTTTTCTATTGTTTCTTAAAGATGCATCCATCAAGGAAACATGTTTAAATAGGTCATTATTTCCATTTTAATTTCCATTGAATTGAAAACCTGTAGCTATCGCCTGTGGTAATTACTTATTTCAGAATTGCCACATTTAAAAAAATACCATCAATTTGATATTTCGAGTCGTTTAAGAAAATTAATCAAGCACACAAAAGGTATAAATGCTACACCACGAACTACACGTTGTATACGGCTACATGCACACCGTATAATTATGCGCACAAGACTAGTTTTGTGTTAAAGCCCTACAATGGGTTTAGTTGTGCAATTTAATCAATAATTCTTCATGCTTTACGACAAGTATAAAACAATCAAAATGCAAACTCATTGCTACTCTTTCATCTGAATTTGTGTTGACTTACTACACATTATGCTTCGCACTTTTCAATATAAACGTAGGCCGAGGTATTATGGTCACATGTTTGCTGTATGCCCATATGTCACCATGAATTACTTGAAGAGATGTCATATAAATAGTAGAGACAAGAGGATATTATGTGTGTATGTGCTTGTAGATTGTGTTTTTAAACAAACTGTTTGGATATCAAAATGAATTTACATGTATCAATTTTATAATAAAAATTCAAGCGCTCCTGAATATTTTCATCGCATGAATTGTTGAAAAAGCGGTCGGCAATAGGCTACATACTCCGTTTTTATTTGCAGATCACATTTTTCTAAAAAAAGTTACTTGAATATCAGAATGAAATTGATAAATACTACGAGTATTGATTAGAAAATTGTTAATAAATTGATAATAATCACAATTTGTCCACTCCTGAATTTCTTCATTTGCTATCAAAATTCCAGTGAATATCGCATGCCACATTGTCGAAGATTAAATGATCCAAAAGCAATTTTCTTAATTATCTTTACTATAACGCCTAATATTACTATAAATGATTTCTCTTTTAAACTTTGAGTAGGCCTACCCATGGAATGTAAATTGAGGTAGTTAAGTTTGATAATTCTGCTCTGCACATCAGCACAGAAGTTGTCTTCATTTTACAGGTGTTGATTGCTGAGGCTGTGCAAACTCGTCTTATCTGTGCATCGATGACTCAAGACCTGACCTACGTTCGGCTGTTTTTCTGTCTTGTTATTTGAGCTAATTAGCCCCGAAAGCTACTGGAATTTTATTTACCCATAAGTCTCTCATACTCGCAAAGTCCAAGTGATCATCAGATTCGGACAACCGCCTTGTGATCCAACCAAAGATGCTTTTGAGTTACCTCGCATCATCGCCTCAAATTTCATTTGAGTAGCGAATGGTTCTCTGTTGAATTGTAACAGAGAAAGTGGTATCACCTCTATTCTTTAAAATGCGACTGATAACGGCGCGACGGTGTTCGACTCGAAATGACAGTGTTCCAGATGACGTGAAATACGCATTCGGGCTGTGGGCATGTTTTCTGTTTGGAAGGATTTTCAAATGAAGGATGATCAAATCCGAATAGAGAAATTTCCCATATATGTTGATAAAAGTGATTTTCATCAAGACTATTTGTATCTGATCATTCGATGTGTGCTACTATATAAACGTCATCTTGTATGGTGGTAAAGCCTTCTTCATTTGCTAAATTCTTAAGCGGATGAAAAATTGTGTTTTTGAAAGATGTCCATCCCTTCTGCTGTTTATTTGGGAGAGAAGGGCTCAGTTTTTGTAATCTCGATGTTATCCTACAAAGTAAAATTTTAGTAGGAATATTTTACCAAATGTGTAGGCCTAACTACTGTTTTACTGCGAGGTTACTATTGTACGGAAAGACGATCATGTTTGAAATTTGAATAAAGAACACTTACTTCAGTTTAAAGCGCTATATTCTGTAGGCCCTATAGCTTAAAAAGAAGCGCATCTTGTCATAATGTATTTGCTTTAATCAGAAGAAAACTCCATAAGCTGAATGATTGTTCAATCGTTTTTTATTCAAATTTCAAATATCTTTTAACTATATTACTCAATAAACTATGATGGCACCCTTGTGGTCGAAAAAGCTCCATCAAGAAAAATCTAAAGAATATTTCAGAGTAGCATCTTCCGAATAATCGTTTGCGCTGCCATTTTATATAGGTTTGTTATCAGGGATCGCAATTTTCCGTTTTTTACAAAATTAAACTAATGTAGGCTAAATATTTCAAATTTACGCATTCAAACCCCGGTTTTTCCCGATTTTCCATTTTATGTAGCTCACCTTGTTTCATTTTCGTTTTAAGTCACATAATCGTCATATAAGCAATGATCGGCAAAATTTAGAGCATGTAAGCTCAAATGTGAACATCAATATGAACCTCAAATATGAAACATTTTCTTCTACAGCTATTCTACCAATTCCCGGTCAAAACACTGCAAGATTAATTCAAAATTCTGCTGCAAATTACTTAATTGCATTTTTATATTCAATCACCATAATAGGTACGGATATAGGATGATTTTATGTGTTTAATGCATGACTCCATATTGCATGAAGCCCGATATTCTCAGCGGATGTTCCAAGTGACCCAGCAGTTTGTGATTCCAGTTTTATGTCATTTTGCTCATGTCAAATTACGTCATTGAAATGTAAATAAATATGCCTATCAACAATTGTGATATTTTCCTTACTTATATCGTTGAACGGGTAATGAGGATGTAAGGTTGAAAATCAGTTTAAAGAAGGTTTTATATTAACAGAAAGTAGTTGATAAAACGTTGATCACCCCACTTTCTTCAACGTTTTTAAGTAACGTTGAATCAACGTTATATCAGCGGCCAAAGCGTCACGATATCAACCATCCATCAACGTTGAATCAACCGTTTATCAACCAAAATCCCGTTGAACATCAACGTTTTTTCACCGTTGATTCAACGTCATCTTTTTAATTGGGTATAGCCTCAAGACAAAACCTGGCGGTCGCCCAAGTCCACCACGACACTCTGTCGTTCCAGAGGGGGGGGACGTCAGCGACGGCGGCCATCTTGCGCTATCCAGAAGTGGAGTTTTACTTACTACTCTTTTCCATTCATTCGTTGTTCTTTTCATCTAGTTTCTTGGCTTTTGAGTTCCTCTGATTTGCATGAACATTATGCTCTCATCCTCAATTGCAATCATTGTAATGTTGCTTCTGTTAATATAGATGTGTATTGGCTTCAAAATGAGATATTATTTGTTAATTTCTGTTGAATAATTAGAATGTTATGCTACTTTGAAATTTAGTCACGTTTTTTATGCCGCACCCTGCAATCCCGAGATTGAGAAGAATCGTAAATATCCTATTACAAAGCATTGATATAGGCCTATGTTAATAGCATGGGATATCCGTAGGGACTGTAATCCCGGGATTCCGGGATAAAACTAATTTTTTCTCCCTTTCCAGAAAAGTTGAATCCGGTCGGAAAAGAAAAACAAGTTTTCAAACAGATCGGATGGTAACTTTGTGGGCACTTGGTAAGAAACGGTCCTTCTCCGCACACGCGGCGGGAAGCCCTTTAAGAAATGAAAAAAAGTGCAGCCAAAAGTAATGGTATATTTCAATACTGCTTACCTAGCTGTGTTTGAAAATCTGTGTCCTTAAAATTTTCTATGCCCTTCTAGCCAGAGAATCATAGATATCGACTTTTCATGATTGGTAGGCCTATTCTCAGTGACTATACAAATTAGTATTTGAACGAACAGTGTGTGAGTAGTATGAAAATGTGCAGACATAAATAATAATACATTTCAAACATTCTGGATTAATGGTTTTTAATTATGTTCGTCTCTTTAGCCATAGATATCTATGATTTCACTATGAGCCTTATCTTCCATAACGTTTCATTTGAACGTTTTTTTCATGACCTGAAAACTATCATGAAAAGTCGATATCTATGATTCTGTGGCAAGAAGAGCATAGAAGATTTTAAGGACACAGATTTTCAAACACAGCTAAGTAAGCAGTATTGAAATATACCATTACTTTTGGCTGCACTTTAAAAACTTTTAAAGGGCTTCCCGCCGCGTGTGTCCATCTTCAGCCAAGTTGAGGAGATCACTTCGACAGCCGACGGTTTGTGCCATGACAGTGAGACGTCGCCTGAAATAAGAACACTTCAAAAGCCGCAAGAGACCAACCATCAGACTGAAGTCGACGATGCAACATTGTAAATGGAATCGAATCGTTTGGAGCGATGAAGCTTCTGTCTGCCTCAGTGGTCGCGGTGGCCGCTTGAGAGTTTGGATAATTCAGGTGACACAATTCCTGATCATTTGACATTGCCTGAATCAAGCAAGGACGTCGAAGATTGTTGATTTGGACTGCGATATGGATGAACGGCCGATCTGAACTCATCCAAAGCGATTACATGAATTCCGATAGATCTGTGAATGTTTTGCACAGGCACACCCTTCCATTGTCCTCCCGATTGGCTGATCCTTCCTCAGTCTGGATTTACATGGACGACAACGAGTTGTGTGACTAATTCATTCAAAGCTCAACCCGGCATGCGAGCTTCTGAAATGGCCCGCTTGCTCAATCCAATTGAAGATGTGTGGAGTCTACTGAAGGCGATCAATTCTTCCTAGAGATGGTCTTTCTAGACTTGAAGCTTTGCTAAGGCAAAAGTGGGAGAGTTTAGATCAAGGAGTAATCATGCGCCTGATCAAAAGCAAGTCTTCTCGCATTCGACAAGTAATTGAACTTTCTGGTGAGACTACAACATATTAGTGACCACCAGCGAAGAGCTAACTGGCTATACAAAGCCACTGAACAACACAGAAAATGTTATTTTCATTTGAGATTTAAGCTTGTAATTTTCATTTATCTGCCAAATTTGCGTCTGTAATTGACAAAATTTCATTAAATGAGACGAATATTAGGTGGTCCACTTTTTATGATCATCCTAGTCGGCCTTCATTCCCTGACAATTGTCCTTTAGGGCATCTTATACGGCGACAGCAAATTTTTGAGTAACTTCCGAATAATTCACTCTGACCGAAATTTGGTATACTCATCAAAAGAATCGACAGAAATCTGCAATGTCTACAGACATTCATGCATTAGAATCTGAAGTTTTGAATCTAAATGAAATGATGTGAAATTGTAAAGTAAAAGGATTTGTCAATACAAATGTCAATATATCGATAGGAATCGAAGGAATTGGGAAAACATCAATTCAGTTCATTCTTCACTTAATGAACGGCGAATTCCTTATTCAGTTCGATGGTAGTAGCTGGAACATCCCGTTCACTTGTGAACTGCTGAAAACCCCGTTCACTCAGCTCATAAAAACTTGGAATGTACGGCTCAAATTCATGAGATCAACCACCTACTACACTAGAGGCCTGCACAGAAATGCCATCAAATGCTATGAAAATCCAATCAACTATGATGGTATGGAATATGGATAGTGCATCTGGTTGTGTCGTTGATGCTGCTTACAATTCTATTTTGTGGATCTGTTAAATGATCGTCTCGTGGATATTTTGCAGACTGAATAGGCTACTTATTATGCTTGTAAGTAACGAAGCCAATGCACTCCTTCACATCAATTATATTTTCCTAAAATAAGAAAAGTAGTTAGACTTTTGTGCTATAAAGCAGATCATCTAAAAAGAAAATCTCAAGCTGATTGTATCATTTTTCACCTACGCTATCAATATCATTACCAGCTATCGAAGCCATCTCACAAGTTTATCATTTTATATACGGTACCGGTAGCTCGTAACTATATTTAAGGATCTCCTCATTCGATAACATACATTTGTTAGTCAGCGTCTAGCAAATCGTTTGGCAATTCGTCTCTACAAAGTTGCAATGAACTATAGTAGCGGTTAGCAACATTATGATATTCTGGATGTCATAAATATAAGATGGATCTTACCAAATCAAATGAACTTTCAGTTGTTGCATATTTATGACGTTCAGTGTATTAGCAAAGTGATGCTAACCGATTTATCTAGAGATTCTTTTGCTGCTCAGTTTGCAACCGTGATTCGACTTTGTAATTTTTCTAGAGTTCTAAGCATTCATATTGTCCTATTTTCAAGCTGAATCCATCATCCTAGATCTCTCTCTCAAATCAATGATGGTCATATTTTTTGCTATTTAATCTCGAAAATTTTAATTGTTCTCTGAATCGACTTACTAAGTCCGTCAGTCGCAAGCCGAATAGTGTCGCTGTCGCAATAGATTTGCACGTTTGTTAAGAAGATTGTGCAGATGCGAAATAATTACAAATAGCAAACTTCTGTCATATTGTCTTAACAACAGTAAGTCATTACAATCGCTTTCTGTTTGATGCCACTGAAACTTATAAATCGGTCTTCACATAAACACTAAACAGTTTATTTCGTCTTTATTTCATTGATCAGTTATCTCCATTGTGATTTACAGTATTCAAAGTATGAAGCTTATAGTTATCATGACCCTATGAGACAAATAACATACACCATTAATAATTTGTTGTTACAGTAGGTCATTTTTCCTATTGCATTTATCAATTCATTTCAACTTATTTGTATGCTGCCTCGTCATGTCTAATCATTATTTGTAAATATTTTTCTAATATGAAATAAGTTAAAATCAGCTGTACTATTTGCTTGTGTTTGATACGTACACCCTGCAAAATAGTGACGTTTTGTTCGGAATTTCTTCGGGATTGATGGTAGAGTGAATTTTTCACTGTAGCAAAATTTTGCTGATTGAATGAGAACGCATTGACTGGTACTAAACGATGTAAAGAAACACAAATTAAAACCAGTCGAGACGTCTATATTCCACCAGCAAAATTTCGTGCGTAGCCGGCAGCTGCGATTGTCTACTGAGTGGTGAGTATCATGACTCATGTGTCCCGACATTTGGCCATTGTCCTAATCCATGTCTTCTTTTGTAGTATGTGCTATTCTGTACATATTTGGTTTTTACTCCTATATTTCTGAAAATTCTAAAATAGCTTTTAAAAGTATATAGAAAGTGGTAAAATATTCATTTTTTCTCGCAAAATTGGAGCTAGTTTAGGCTTGATGTTTAATCCTCATAATAAATTCGCTATCGTTATCGTTTATTTATTTGAAATCATTGAAAATGATAGACTACAGGAAATATACAACAAAATCACAGGTTATAACTGAATGATGACATAATGGATGTAGTGCGAGTGATAACAGATGTCGATCGTCTTGGCGAAGTAACGGATTAGATTTAACTTCTAAAACTAACTATAGCGGTTGGACCTTTTCCACAGCATATGCGTTTCCCTCTTTAATTATTTTGAAATATTAATTTAAAAATTTCTTTTATAAAAATTGTTTTAAATCAGACCCCTCCAACCCGTCCACAGCTTCTTCTTCCGCTGAAATTCGGCCCTTTCATTCAATCATTCGCTTTTGTTTCCATTGAAATTTGACCCCTCCAACCCGTCGACACTTTCTCCTCCCCTGAAATTGAAAATCTATAGAAACAAAAACCTTTGATATCCATTTGACCATATTATAGCATCGGAGAAAGAATTTTGGTAAAACAAAAAAACAAATTTATTGAGAATTAATTATTTAATATAAAATCTCATTGAGCTTTGATGAGAAGTTGTTCTCAGCATCATTGGCTTATTTATGTTATTCCTTTTCCTCTTTTTTTATTTCGTTTTCCTAATTAACCGTCACACTTGATAGGATGGGAAAATTTAAAAAGAGATGAATCAACCATTCTTCATGTCCTTGGATGTAAAAGTGGGAATTGAAGTCGTTTGATTCTATTTTTCAAAACACTTTCAGCATGGGATAGTTGCTAGTTTTCTTTCCATTTCGTCGAGAACAACGCAATTCGGAAGCGTACATGTATAGTTACTTGTTACTATTCCTTGAGTTATGGCACCAGCATCAAAGACGTAGACAGTCATTAATATCCGCTAATACTGAATTTGAAAATCCAGTGCTGAAGAATTAACATGCGCGATGCGTATTTAAATGACTGTAATGCTTGTGGTTTCATTTTCAACTCATCTGAAAAAGTTTCGCCGCATATGCTCATGTTATAGTAAAATGTTTCTCGGCCCTATATCATGACATTTGAAAAAGTGAGATCCTGCATGGATTTCGAATGCATATTGACAAATATTGCATTTAGGAGCCTAATTGTCTTCCCAAATAGTTAATCATGTGATATCTTTCGAAACAACTCGATTATCGATTAATCAATTTTATGACTAAACTGTAATTAGGTAAAATACGTGTCATTCTTGAGAGAGTCATTTTGGAGTATACAAAACCGTTATTTCTGAAGGAGTTTGGTCCCAATCAATTCGGCTTCCGTACAGGATCTTCGACCACATGTGCCCTTATTACTTTGCATGATCATTTCACAAAGTGCCTAGACAGTCCAGAAACATCCGGTGTTCAAATTGTGACATATGATTATTCGAAGGCATTCGACCGGCTAAGACACGATATTATAATCAATCGCCTCATTGAGTGCAATCTGCCAAGTAAATTAATTTTATGGGTATGTAATTATTTGGAAAGTCGATGTCAGTATGTCAGAGTGGTCACAGTGCACAGTTCAATAGCTGAAGTCACTTCAGGAGTGCCACAGGGCTCAATCATTGGCCCATTTCTTTTCTCGGTTGTTTTGGGAGATCTTGTCATTAGTCATGAGGGGTCTCGAATTATCAAATATGCGGATGATATTGCGCTATGCATGCCAATTTACAAAGACTGTCAAAATCAGCATATTTACAAAAATCACGAAGCCATCATACAATGGTCGGATATTCACAGTCTCCCCATCAATACAAGGAAGTGCAAAAGTCTAACTATGTCAAAGCGGAAGAATGCTCCCATTGTAAATTTACCGAACATCGAAAACGTTGATAAAATAAGCATTCTTGGTGTTGTGTTCAACAGAAAAGGCACTTGGTCTGACCACATTGACAGAGTGACATCGAATGCATCTAGAAGACTCTTTCTACTAAGATTGATACGGCCATATTTGAGCTATTGGTCTTTAAGAAGAATGTATTTCTGCATCATGAGATCGCTGATCGAATATTCCTTTCCTTTGTTGGTTGGAATGACCAAAAACGATATGTCCCGGCTGATGATGCTCCAAAATCGCTTTCATCGTCTTCTTTGTGGCCGTGGCTGCAGGCATGAATGCCTGCCATCCCTGGACGAGAGACTTATTTCCCAAGCCACCAAACTCTATCGACATGCGATGAATGAGGACCACATATTGAACACTTTACTCTGTCCTATCGCTAGAAGTGGTCGTGTCATCTTGCCACATGTCAATTCTGCACGCAGACTAAATTCATTTACCATCAAAACAGCCATGTACATGAATGAGTCTTTTACACGTATTTGAACATCAAATCACGTCAAGTTATTTTGTCATTCCTTGAAGATATATGAACCTTTATTTATTGTAACTACTCTTTGAAAGTGTCGATTACCATTATTTAAAAATATACACACACACATACACAAATTATTCTTCGACTAGATTGAATAATATTGATAATAAAAAGCTGTATTCCGATATGACAAACGCATGACGGATTACATGAAGGAAAACAAATGTAGAAGAAATGTTGAAGGAAAACAATTATGTAAGTTACTTAGTAAGTCAGTCAGATAAAAGGAGTGGTAGACTGAAGGCGGAAATGTCAAATAGTAAAGTCAGCGTGAAGTATTCGGTTGAAAAAGTTCCTTACTATGTTGTTGTTGTTGTTCACTGTTCTTTGTAATGAAAGCGGTCTTCCTCTTAGATTCCGGTCGTGGATTATCTTAAGAGGAAGGAACGTGTATTAGTGGATGCGTTTCGTTGGTAGTGACTTTCTTGAACAAGCGGTTTTCCATTTTTGCAATTGTGTCTTGAATGTTGATCGCCTTGCAGTACTTGAATTTGAGGCTTCCATTTGCGTAACTCGCAAGGCGTCTCTAGTCATTTTGGTTTGCGAAGCCCCACCAACTTTGTATCGCGTAAAGGATGATGAAGATAATTGATCGCAATTCTCTTTTCGATAGATCTTTATAATAATGCCATAATTCAATTTCAACTAAAGTCATCTATACTTAGGCTACATAGGCTGCATCAACCGGTCATCATTCTTGCAACAACAGTATTTCAAATGCATTGGAGGCAAATTGCCACTTAATTGACCACAATTATCAGACTTTGTATCAGAATTTGTAGACCATCTAGTCCCGACTCATACACAGCGCAGACTTCTGCAATGTCAAGATGGCCTAATTACTAACAGTATTGCAATTATTTACTGAAACATTTCAGAATTATTCGGCCATAATGCTATCTCTGCTGTTTGTAGCAATGACATGGGCGGGATCTCCAAAATTTCAACATCGGTTTCCTAAAACAGGTCTGGAATCCAATCTCCATGATACCATTCCAGTAGCGGATCCAAGGGCGGGGGTTCATGGGGTTCAAACCCCCCCCCCCCTCGGAGTTAATTTAATTTGCATTTTATAGTTATGCAGTCTACACTGCATCAAGTAGATATGAATTTAGTAAGATGGCTGAAAGTGCAGATGTATGCATGTATTGGAAGCCGAGAGATCCAGATATATAAATGATTTTAACAATTGACAGGATCTCCATTCAGGACAAATGTAAGACAGCAATTTTTAACACTCTGACCTTCAAAAGGATCTTATACAATTATTTATGCTGATAAACGTAATTAATGTGTTCACGCTACTTTGTACACCTATTTCTGTATCTTACTTTGCCGTGGTGCTTTAAGCACTTATGGGTGTATTAAAAGAAATAAATTGATAGTAGGCCTAATATTGACTTGTACGTCTATCAATCATACCTAATTTCAGAACCTGCTGGTGATAATTATTCGTATCCATGGAACCACCTAGAAAGAAATTGAAATCTGCGAATCAAGTACAAATAACGTCTTTCTTCAGGTAATTGAATGATCCCATAAATGAGGTTTATTAAAAAGAATAATTCTCCTTTCAGAGATCAGAGGAAAACTAATAATAACAAACAGACGGCTGAGGTGTGATCGAGTCTCCAGTCAAATCTTATTAGTTGTTATTTATCATGTACATAGATTTAGGTAAATATGTGTAGGTAAGTTTGTCTTCCTTGCTTTGTAGAGAGAACTACGTCGCTGGAAATCATCATGGATCGAGAACTCGACTTCAGCGACTCCAATTCCTGCAAACTTGGTTGACTGTCTGAACCATGCTGATGCTGATGTCTACCCCAACATCCGACAGCTTATCCTAGTAGGATGCGTCTCTCCAATTGGTTCTTCAGAGGCAGAGAGATCGTTTTCTGTTCTCAGACGTCTGAAAAATCATCTCAGAAGCACCATGTCAGAGGAAAGATTGGCGGGACTGACAATGATGGCAGTGCACTATCCTGAAGCGTCCGGTCTCTCGTCTGAACAATTAATTGAACGCTTTATTAAACAGCACCCACGAAAACTTTTTTGCCAATCGATCTTGTTTGATTGAAAAAAATCATTGATTAAAAACCAACAGATTATGTTCTCATTTAATACTTCCGTATCAAGGGAAATTCATATTATTGATTTTTGGTATACATGTATTAAGTACATGAAGTAATACAGGTCAATATTATTGCATACTTCACATCATTTTTGCATTGTATCAAGAATTTAATAAAGACCGATTTGTAAGTACATTATATTTATTACAGGAAAATAAGCTGTTCCAAAAAATTTTCAGTATACGCCGTTTTATAGTGCCAAACCCCCCCCCCCCTCAACAAAAAGCTGGATCCGCGCCTGCATTCATAATAAATGGGAGCTTATTGCGATAGTGAGATTCGCGGCTGTGTCAGCTGTTCACTGCTGCGATTAACCCTACCTGACGCACTCGCAAGACAAGACAGGCTGTGATTGGCTACAACATCATCGAGATCTGTCCGATGTGAGTCAACGACACCCATCAAATGTCACTGCATTCAGAACGTGCATGGAGAATGCACCGTGTTTTGATGCATTTTCTATGTCGAATAAAACGTCGAAAACCTCTGATATGTGTTCTTCCAATTGTTATAATCATCGTTTTAACACAATCTCGTGTCATTCCTTTCTATCGTGGGAAGATTCCTCCCATATGTGGTGCTCTAACTTCAAAACTCGAATTGTCCAAAATTATCCATCAAAGCTGGAAAACTATAGTTCTACCGGACGACTTTCGACGCTACAGACAATCATGGAAACAGTGTTATGCCTCTTGGAGGCACATGCTCTGGACCGACGTCGCCAATCGACGTCTTGTGAAGAAGCATTTCCCTTGGTTTCTCGCTCGCTACGACTCTCTACCACATTCCATCTGCCGAGTTGATGTTGTGCGATACATGTATATGTACATCTACGGCGGAATTTACGCCGATCTGGATACAGAGTGTCTTAGACCATTTTCACATCTTTTGAATCAGTCAGTGGTATTTGGTGCAATGAAAGGTGAAGCTTATCTAAAGGAGGGACATGTTCAGAACTCTTTTATGTATTCCATTCCAAAACATCCTTTCTGGCTATATATGCTTGAATATATTCTAGATGATGAAAGGGACAAGAAACGACCAGAGTACATCACTGGCCCCAACGCATTAATGAAAGTATTGGAATTCTATCGAACCCACTGTCATGGTGAATTAAAGATTTACCCTCCGAAATACTTCAATCCGTTCAGCTGGCTGAATAATACGTCCAAAGATTGTAAAAGTAACAGAAGAATGTCTGAAACAGAATATGCAGCTTGTAGACAAAATTATTCTGATTCCTATGTAATCCAGTTTCATGCTCATACATGGGAAGAGAGCTAAATATCAAAAAAAAAAAAACTCCAGCACTACCTCAGAACAGGCATTATCAATTTTTAATGATAAATTACTAAAGAAATGCTCATATTCGGTTCATGAGCATCTCTTTTTACTACCTTGTTTGAGATATTCGATAAGCAAGTATCACAATCGCCAATTAATAGACATTGTGTGTCTTTAACATGAATCTAGACCTATTCATGCAGATCTACCGGTAGATAGCAAGCATGTCATTTGGCAGTTGTCATGCATCACTCCATTAAAGCGAATATTATAAACATGTTATAGAATCTTAGAATATTAACATGTAGGCCTGGCATAATAAGAAATTGATTAAAGGCAACTAGTTATATTAAAATACCCGATATATTTACAATCTTCTCATGATTCTTATTATACGCATAAAATGTATTAAGCACAGGAGTCAGATAATGTAATTGTCAACAAAAGTAATGCATGAATTTGTCTGTTACAGGCATAGGTCCGCTAGGCTTTCAAATTTGTATGTTATGTAAACGATTAATCGCTACAGAGATTTATATGCCAGCAAATAAATGTATCTTCTATCTGCATTCTGCATGCAATATCTCATGTAGACTGACATTTTGTACTTTGAGAATTAGAGGCGCTAGTGTCGTCACCTGTCGTCCGATGTAGCCACTGTGGTAGATGAATATTGTCTCCGTGTTATTCGCGCCGACCTCTAAAACAAGTTAAAAAATACCGATGATAGAAAACAACCTAGTAAAATCTGAACAACGCTGTTCATCATGTCAAAAAGTTGAGTCCCGAGAAATCTTATAATGATCAAAAATGAGATGACACAGACAGGACACAACAAAACATGCACACACGCTTAAACGCGGTGACACGATGGCCGTGCAGTGCATCACACTAGCACTTCTGACTCAAAAATCACAAAACGAAATTAAATTAAATTTTGTATGTGAATAGAACATGCTCTCGGTAGGTGCATCTGAAGCTTTGCTGTGATTGGCTGACTTTTAATACTACAGTAAATATCAATATACACGTTGTCGTTTTGCTCGACAATGCAACTTTATTCTCTTTGTATTTACAACTCTTTTGAGATATGGAGAAACATGACTTTTGGAAGACCTTGGTTAGCTTGCATTCCCAAGATTCTAACTGAAAATTGAATCAGATTGTGTGACAAACAAGACTGAGACATGAAAAAATGCAATCAAGCAAAGCAACGCAGATTAATGAAGGTTTAGATAATATCACATTTTTACGGTGAAGTGGGAATATTCTAATAAATGAAGATTCAGCAGTGTATGTGAGTCAGTGCATTACTGTCAGTCACTTTGCATTCGTTGCATTTTGAATTTAATAATCTCATTTGTAAGATATACACATAACGTCTTACAAAAAATCCACTTTTTAGTCCTTCCTTAAGCTATGACAAATGACAGTGCTCTAATTGCTAAATGCATTTGCCGATACTTTAATTGAAAAAAGAAAAAAAATTTAAAAGATAGAAGTCAAAGTTTTTTCAATGAAAGTTATTATTAATTTCACTGAGTTAGCTGTTAGGATATTGATTCAATCTATGATATCAACATTTCTCACATCGTCAAATTGTTATTAAGTAGTATACTTAATTGTAACTAAACTTTAGAATTTAGATCATTTTAAAACAACTGCATGAATAGACTAGCTTCGCAGTGTTGGAAATAATTAGCACTGCTTGACATGATAGAACTGATAGAATGTTCATATTTCAAAATAATGTTCTAATTATTAATTAATTGACTTTTCGATGATATTTTTCATGTCAATCGTTTGAATAATTACTGCGAGCTGCGTAATAGGAAATTTATGAGCTATTATTCATGAGTCATGATAATTTCGACACTAATACACGCTCTTCCTTCATCTCTTTCGTGTTTGACAGCCTCCTCTTCGCTCATGTAGATAAAAGGGAATGTTCGTGAATGCTAACATGATCCCTAATTATACTCGTATTTGAACATAACTCACTTCACAATAGAATCAAGCAGTCGATGAACGATTTTCTAGATATCTTAAGTGAACATCTCAAATGACTTCGATCTGAGTTGTATGTGAAGAAATTGTCTTAATGTCTCATCTTCTGTATTGCAAGAGTACATCCATTAGGGGTATCGTAGACTATTTCATGTATGATGTACGCCATCACTCAAATATATTAATGAAAAAAATGTGCATCGCGTTTAGTTTCTTTAACTTTAGAGGATTTTGCTTCAATGTTGCGCACATCAGTGTTGTGGAAATAATGTCCTCAATAGTGATTCAAGCGGAAAGAACAGCAAATGTCAAATGCATGTATGTTGGCTGAGAGAATGGTAAATATTCCATTATTTGATGAACAACATTTGTATGAACATGTGCCTGTGGTCAAATGGTAGACTTGCTTTGTACGAATTACGTTGAATAATGAGCATATTGCCTTCATGTAATGAGGTTGGATAATAATTAAGAATCTATGGTACTTAGAAGCAGAATGAAGGTTTGCAACTTTATACTGGATAAAAAAGACAGTAAACAGTGCCTCCATTCCTTACTTGCTATCGTTTTGCTGGAGTTTTCTGTTAATTTGATCAAAAATGGTCATTGACATTACAACCGAAGTTCAAAGGAGTATGGAATTATTTTCTATTAATATGAAATTTCAGTGCCATTCAGATGTGATATGTTGCGTAATTACTTTTGATTGAACTGATCCTGTCCAAGCTTTATTTGTGAACCATGTACGGTGTTATTTTTTATCACCGATCTTCATTTGCAGAACAGACTGTACAATCGCGCACTATTCATGTTAACGTGTTTTGTTATCATTTTATATATTTTTGAATTCCTAAGAAATCTTTCTGTATTAGAAAATTGTTCTATCACACAGAGATGATGGGATAACAATAGAATTGATAAATGTCCACTGAATCCGAATGGCCTGATAGTCGTGTCCTTCCAGACTATGAATGAACGACTCTCTCTCTCTCTCTCTCATCTTTTCAAATTTACATGGAATTTGCTTCCGCCCGGCTCACAGCTTTAATAAAATACTTAATTAAGTGATACTGCGTTATCGATTGGCATGGTCATGCATGGGCGTAGAAGTCACATTTTTGTGTGCGAATATCCATTATCTGTGACTGGTCTTATGCGAGTTCCTTGAACTCGAGGTGTAGAAGCCACATAGTCTAGTCTGTACTATTAAGGTTGAGAGATAACTACTTCCGTACTTCATGACTATTCCTTTTCCTCATTCAAATCAATTTGCATTGAAATTTAGGCATTTTCCTCTTCTTCATACTGAAACATGATAATAAATAAGGCTAACTACAAATTGGTGGTAGAGCGCGGTTGGAGAGTCGGCAGTTTTCTGTCTACAATGTACTGTAGTAAGTGGCTGTTCTGTCCTTTTGAAAAATCAGAAGACTATATTCATCCACATTGTCTAGGGAATAGGAATAATTAATTGGATGAAATTTGACTGCAATTCATTTACTAGAGAAATCCATCCAATAACAATATAAATCAATTCTTGAGTAAAAAGTTGATTGCAAGAAAGATAAAAAACTGCTTTATTATTTTTCATCTTTTTTACTCTGCAATTTCCATCAACGGAAATTGTGTGTCGTGGAACAGCAGTTGTAGATTTACAGTGAATATACAGGGTGGTCGCTAGAAAAGCGGGAAATTTGTCAAACAGAGATTTATTTTTACAAAGTTTTTCAAAGACAAATGTTATATAACACTCATAGATACTCAAAATGTCGTCCGTGTACTTCATAGCAGCGTCTTAACCTTGAAATCCAAGCTCGTGTGGCGTTTTGAAGGGTAACTTGTGGGATATCATTCCAAGCTCTTGCCAAGCACGTTTTCAAATCATTAATAGAGTCTATGTCACGTCGACAGTTCTGAGTTTCTGCTAATAACAAGCTCCAAACACAGTAATCCATGACATTTAAGTCTGGACTTTTTGAGGGCCAATCTTCTGGTGCAATGAAATCAGGAGTAGATTGCCGAAGAAACTGAATTGAAGCCTTTGCTGTGTGAGCCTTGGCACCATCCTGCTGCCATGTCCATGTTTGGTCATACATTACATTTCGTATATCGCTGAACATGCGTGGACACATCTCCTCACAATAAACTTGTTGGTTTACTGTTTTTTTCTTCCTGCCTTCAGGACTCTGATAATATCCTTCAAGAAATCGAAGCTCGGTTTTGCCATACCATGAAACAGCAGCATAACAAAGAACAGATGGCTGCAAATTGTCATATTCCACAAGCAGATCTTCCTCAGGTATGTCAGTTTTTACATGGACTTCTCGGTAAATGCGATCATTTTGTCTATTCAAAGGCGGACGCAATGAAAATCTTGCTTCATCGGAAAACCATACTCTTTTCCAACCATGCTCTGGTTCAAAGCGAGCAATCAGAGCAAGCGACTTGTTTTCGCGCATTTCCTGATGTCGCTCAGTGAGGAGGTTACATTTTATTCGACGATAGCATTTCAGTTCACTTTCTTTGAGAATTTCAAACACTGATGTTTTCGATATATTGAGATGTCGAGCGATTTCTCGTTGACTGAAATGACGTCTCTCCATTGCACCGCGTCGCACAGGTGAAACAGCTAAATCTTTCACCGTCGCACGTGTTTCGTCCGAAATTCGTTTCTGTCGACCCGTTCCTTTTTGGCGAGTACCAGCTGCATCAGGACCTTCTCGTCTCAAAGTTGCAACAACATTATCAAACTGATGCTTTGTGATTGTTGAAAAAAATCCGGTAACACAGCTAGACATTTTGTCAGTCCCCAAGTCGGATTTTCAGTTTTGAAAAGAATAATCACCTGTCTTTGAAAGTCTGAAAGCTGTTTCTTGCTGCTCTCGTCCATGATGTGGGTATCAAAATCCAAATCGAATAAGCAAGACGTAATGAAATGAATATGCTTCTTGTGATTGCACACTCATTCGACAACAAAAGAACCAATCAAAAAACATCAATCACGCATTTTATTCATGATCTAATCTGACCTTCAAAATTTTCGCTTTTCTAGCGACCTTCAAATTTCCCGCTTTTCTAGCGACCACCCAGCGCACATTTTCAGCGCACATGATACCATGACCAAAACTCAAAGCCAAGAGTCAAGGTATGTAGCTGCTAGCTCTGGAGATGATGAGAAAATGCTTCAGTATATTCTCGACCAATGTTTAAGCTATAGCTTTATCACATGATTTCGCTAAAAAAGGAATGCTTACTAATGGATTACTAAAGTCACTAATTAAAAATAATTTCAATTTCCTCTCATACTTCCAATTAGCTATTTCCAATCCCTGTTAATGTTCCAGAAATGTAAAGATCAATTGAAACTTGCAGAAAATTAGCAATTCACCAGAGACGTATGCGAGTCAGAGTCGGGTCTGAGTCATAGTGTTTCGAATCATTTCAACTCAACTGAATCACTTCACACTCTGTGAGTCTGATTTCTTGATGATCACTTATAACTTCTCCACAAATAAAGTGTACTATTGTCATCTTTCAATGATAACACTTCTTCGTGAGCAGATGGTTTGGCTTGAATGCGCCTCCATGTAGCTGCGATTAGGACAACGAAACAGCACTGAATTTCTTTGCTCTGAAATTATTTTTTTCAAAATACACATTTTTATTCGCTTACTCACTTGAAGGAATGACTATCTGTTGGTATCGGCGGCAAAACTCAGTCTCTGTATAAGTCTATCAACCATTCCACTTCGCTTATGAGCCATACGTCGAGGAAGACACGTACATCTAGCCTATAAACGTATAAGGAAATTGTAATGCAAAATCAGAACTACTGCATGCTACAGCAACAATGAAAACTGTCTCGCAAATATCAAGCTTCATGATTTCGAACCCTTGCATGTTAGATGAATGATGTGTCAACGGTGTTGTATTGGTGTCATTCGATTTGACGCGAGCATTTGATAAGCTAAGTCATGAAAAACTGCTCAACCTCCTGAGCAATGAACACATATCATCTACTTTTTGTCACTTGGATTCAGAGCTACTTTGAACATCACATACAGTATGCTACAATATTGTCAAAGTCAACATGCACCCGTGACGCTGGGAGCATCACAAGGCTCCAGTTTATGGTCGGATTTGTTCGGTGCGTTTATGGGCTCTCTGTTTCCGAAGTTAAATTCTACATGCATGATTAAGTACGCAGATAATGTAGCATTGTTGATACTATTATACAAAAGTGATTCCGGCCCTTCGATATCATTGAACGAAGAAATCGGCGGTGGACCGAAAACAATGATCTTGTACTCAACATAAATAAGACAAAGTATTTATAATTTCGAAATTCCAATGCTACCGTCATACCAAGTTTGTCCATTGCTGAATTGTCCAAGCCAAAAATTGTGGCTTAGCTGTCTCGGCACAATGGGATGATAATTCAGCCCATGAACACATCCACTAGTAGCCTATATGACTACCTGGTCAAAGGCTGATACCATGCATAAGCTTGGTATGAGAAGTCGTGTAAGGATTTTTCATTGAATCAGCATTTCCACCACAGCAATACGCTTAAGTGTTGACGGTTGCGATGCACTTTGTACTCCGTAAGGAGAGCTAGCTTGAACGCATCAGCTATAGGCCAATCATCATCTTGAAAAGCTAATATTACCAGCACGCTTTGCATTAAATGACTGTTAGGACATATATGAGAGAATTTCTATGACTATTTTGTCCTCAGTTAGAACGATCTAACTAAACGCTACTCCGCCTCTTTTTACATGTAATTTCTCCTTTTCTAAAGGCAATTTTCTACTTGGATGATAGCGAGAAGTGGACTTTATAACAAAGTTTGCTTTCTGCTTTGTTGATAGCCGGAAGTGGACATTGTAACAAAGTTTCCTTTCTGCTTTCGTAGTCATAGATGGATTTTTGGGCACTGTATAATATGAACCGCGGCGGTCCATTATGTCATTGGATATTTTCTGAATATTTTTCCCAAAATGTGCTTTTATCGCCTGCAGTCAGTCACATAGATTGTGTGTCTGCTATTCCTGTTAAATCGCTACTCTATGCTGCCAATTAAAACATCCTGTAATAGTGAAACAGATTTGAAATATCTTTGAAATATCTTTGAAATTGGAAAAATTGCAAACTCTATATGTAGGCCCTAGATCGTTAAATGGTCATTTTTACCCGCTACCGATTTCTTCTTCTATTCCTAAGATCAGCAATTAAAAAAGCATGCCATTGCATTGTAATGCGAATCCCGAACATGATCCCGAACGCGCTTGCCTGACTAACAAATCCAGCCGAAGTTCAAATTCCGGTTGTCAATCGTGGGAGCAGAATAACGTGATGTAACTGTCTCGCTTTTCTCTCGCTACTTGATAATGATGTCAACATTCAGTCTAGCAATAAGAGGGCGAAAGGAAGCGACGGACATCACGTAGAGATGACAGTTGCTTTAATTTGCATTATTTGTGCAGCTAGTCTGGTCTACTAAAGAAACGTGTGAGCCTGTTATCAGCGCGAACTTTGATCATGAAATCAAAAGTATTAATGTTTAGACCTTTCAGACATATTATGTTTTTATGCATGCATGCAACCTTGCATCCAGGGTAAACTTTTTTTATAACGATACTTTGAAAAAGCCTACAGACGCACTATTTCGAAATTCTGACAGTTCAGTTGATAATAGATAAATATGTGGTATAGCTAAACCACATGAGCGTCCAGGGCATAGAAGTAGATCATAGAAAACTAGAATGGAAGTTTGATATCTTGCTTATGTACAATGATGGCACATGGAAAAATCTATGGTTTGTAGATCTGCTTCGATCTAAAACATTATATCATAGTCAAACTATTCGCCAAGTTGGTTGTGGAAGTTGTTGACAGCAAATTACAGGATATTCTTGAAGAGAATTTTAAGTGAGATGGTGGCATTGTTTCATGTGAAATAGCCCACTATTCCATGGATTAATATGCTGTGCTATTTGCAGCAGTCATTGACAACTATTATGCAATTTTTCTACACTGGAATACGAATTAAAATTTGGTTCAAGGAGTCATAATTGAAGGTGGTCGGTGTACTGGCTGTAAGAATATCTCAAAATCTCTCCTTCTAGCGGTCAAGAAGCCTAGCGCTTTTCTGGAATAAACACTTTGAGAGCTTCTTTAGCTGCAGTCATTTATCAGATAAATGAAATGTCGCTGGAACTCATCAATTAATCATTGAATGAAGTATGCGATATTGTGTGATGATATTTTGGCAGCTGATATTCGAATACATGCAAAGATTTTGAAAATTGTTGAAATTTAATGTACAGGGGAGCCCTTTAAAATAAAATGAATACTCGAAGATTGATTGGCCTCTGATTTCAAGCTGGAGGAATACATTTTCTGTAAATCGACATTACAAGTTGCATGTGTCTGATTATACTCTTGATAGATTATAGGAGCAATATTTCAAAATGATGAACGTACAGAACGTTTAAAAGGATTTCCTTCTTTATCATCCTGTCGCCGCACCATTTTGTAAATATATTATTGCTTTTGTGCACATGCTCTGTGGACAAGGGGCAACAATCCAGATCACAAATTGGTTTGATAAATATGAATGCCTATCAGAAAACAAGAAAACCAGCTCGTACAATATGAATTTTGCCCCAACTAAGTTCACCCGGCGTGTGCCATAATTTTCATGCAATTTCCATTCTAGGACTTTTTATGGCATTGTCAATTTCTATGGTCCAGGGTGGTCCATAGGGCAACATTATATTTTGAAATTTTGACATGCATATATCATAATTAGGGCAACTGAGTCATGATTATTGGCACTATAGTCATGATTACAATATAAGTATTAAAAACTGACAGGAATACATTAATAAAAATCAATATGACATTAACATGGATTTTTGAGAACATATGAGGGCGCCTGAAAATGTCCTACATTGTTGCCCGAAAAAGCTACTATTTCTTTCTATTTCTATTTGGATATAAGTAAGTTCAATTTAGTTTGCAGAAATTTCTCTGGTAAGAAAGTAAGTTTGATTTAGCATAAGTAAGATCAATTTTAGTTTTTCTTTAGATATCTTTGATAATTATTCCTAGTGCTCCCTTAGAGTTTCAAGAAGGCAAAATATCAAAAGATCACATAAACGCCTTTCTTCCTTTCTTTCTGGAGTATTCCATTGAATAGGAACAGACCTGACATCTTTTAGTGTATAAAATAAACCATCAAGACGAACACTTAGCGTTTGATGTGAAATTGTTGGCTTTTGAGGTAGTCGCTGTCTCAATAATGCAATCATTTCATTCAGTGTTGCTGTTAGCTTCTGTTCAATGAACTCTTGTACAACCGCCATCATTTCGTCGTCAATTTTGACATCTCTAGAGCCGCCTTTTTGTTTGGCCTCGATCCGACCAGTTTTCTTATAGTTCACAATCACATTCCTCGCTGATTGGGTAAATTAGTAATAAGTAAATTGGCTAAATTTAGCCAATCCTTGTTGTCATTAAATGCATTGACAAGGCGCTCCCGATCAGTAAAGCTTATCGTGTTATATTTCCCTCTCAACATTCTTGAACGACACTTCGAGTGAATATGATTTAAACTATGGTAATCAGAATTTCAATAACGCTAGCACAATTCTAGCATTACAGTGAGATTCAAATAAATTCAAATCGTCATCGATTCACAATTGACAGACTGGGAATAGTAATCAAAGATATCTAAAGAAAAACTAAATTGATCTTACTTATACTAAATCAAACTTACTTTCTTACCAGAGATATTTCTGCAAACTAAATTAAACTTACTTATATCCAAATAGAAATGGAAAAGGTATACTATTGTGAGTAATTGAAATGTACTGGGCAGCAATGTAGGAAAAAAAGCGGACAGCAATGCTATGAATGCACATGTAGATATACGTTGATTGAAATTTCAAAAATGTCTTTCACATGCGTAGATAGAGAAATCATCATTACGGGATGCATTGTTGCCTTCCTTTTTCCACATTGTAACATAGCTCAATTACGCACAATATATAATGCATGATCATAATTCTGAACATAGGATAACTTAAAAATATAAAGATAAAATGTGATTGATTTCTGTAGTATTTGCCTCATACTGATGTTTGATGGTATTCGATTGCTGAATAACATGAAAAAGTCGTTATTTATCATTATTGCTGATAACATTAATAGCTAATCAAAGACAGATATTGAACATGATGCTTCCTTCCATTGTTTTCAGTTATTGGATTGATGGATTGATAGGCTATTCGGTTGAAAGTATTGGTCAATTTTGAACATCGAGCAGTCAACCCCTCCCATCCCTGCTTCTACAATAACATTGGTCGATTCACTCAAGCGTAAACCAAGAATTATTTCAATTAGTAGTCAGCGCTTTAATAAAACTCTTCGAGAACTTTCAAACAACTGCTATGCAAGCAAGCAAACTAACTTTCAATTATAGAATTTGATTTCGTCTTAAAAGTGTGATTCAAACCATGTGCGCGACTGCAAGTATCGAGAGAAGAATTAATATCGCGCAACTTCTCGATCACCCTTTGTCCTCGGCTGCTCGATATAAATTTAGAATGACGCATATATGAAAGAGGCCTAACAATTGGAGGAAACAATTACACCTTTCCTTCGTTTCTTGAAGATGCATTTCCCTACAGACTTCATTTCATTTCACAAAGAGTGAGTTGTACTCGCAATAGACAAATCTATTGAATATTCTAACTTCAAACATTTCGCGTTTTTATCCGACTTGATAGTATTTCTTTATTGAAGATACTTTCCGATAACGTTTGACTAACTCCTCAGGGGAATCACATCAGTTGATCAATACGAAGGCAAAGGAGAAGTAAGCTTGAAAGTAGAATCGACTGTCTTCAACCTTAATTCATATTCTAGTTAGGTTCTACGTACTGAATAGAACTTGACATATTATTCTCAGGAGTAATTTCAATTCAAACACAACATCCGAAGACTGACGCAGCAGTAATGAAAAATTACATGTAGTTGCAATACTAGTGATTGGTCGCACTTAACCCTCGCCACAGTGTTTTTCCGAACGCGCTCCATTGGGGTGGCGAATTTCTAAACCCCCCTCTGTAGATCTCCCAAACTATCACACCAACTTTGAAAAAACAGCACTTCAATCCAAAGGGCATTGAATGGGGATTCAGAAAAACAGAATTATTTATATTTTTGAGATCATCCTTCGGCTTAGATGAAGTTAACGGCTAAAAACCGCCAATTTTCTACAAATTTCCTTTAGATCACCATTTGAAGTGGAAAATGACAACAAAAAATAATATAACATAGACTAATTGAAAGATCTGGTGAAGATGGTTAATAAAACGATGATTATATTTGTCAGCGCGAGCGCTTTCGAAGTCTGTCGGGCATCGTAATATTGCCCTTCATCAGCTGGGTGATGACTGGATCAACTTTCAACAGAAACACCTTGTAACCGAACGCCAGAAATTTCGCATTTTCCGGTTTTATTTCTTCCAAAGTCTCCATGTCTCTTCCAAGTTAAGCCCAAACATTTTCATTTACAAAAATGTCATCACACTTACGTTTGACCATTTTATTTCTGTTCCTCTTCTCTTACTCATCTATATTCCTTTTTCAAAGCATCTTATTAACGCTTCCTGTGACTTATATTTTGTGTAAGTAAATATTTTCATTCTATGCCTGACGTAATCTTCCAATGAAGATCGAAGTAAGTCGCTAAATATAAATTTGCAGTAAACATCAATTCCTATCTTGACTCTTCCGAACCAATAGCGTGATAAATTAATTGATTGTCAGAACTACATAATCCTGCTGCAACTAAAATTGATTGATTGCTTGTTTGAAACCAATGACTGTTCCCTTTTCAGCTCATGTAACAAAATGTTAAACAGACACAGTAAAAAAGCAATTTCTTATGCTGGATGACTATTCGTGAGCCATCGGCTAGTAAACTTTATTGCGAATTTTGATTGAAGATCAAGTTCTGAAATAAAGTAATGAAGAAACTTATCAAATCTCAACTGATGTAACCACCACGAGACATGTTTCGGTCTGTTGGGCCTCGTCAGCCGTGGGTAGGTTCGAGCCAGCGACGTTGGAGCCACAGGGCGTGCAAGCACACCTATCAAAGTAAGTATGCACCTTCTAACCACAAGGCCGACGGACCATCTGTTGAGAGCATAGAAATAAACTGTTTATCTGAAGTTGAATAGAATGGAAATTGACTCAAGGTCGCGGCACATCAGGGGGAACCAAGTTGGGGCATGAATTACCAATTACAAGCTTCGATTTACACATGTGACTGATTCTAACCCAATGATACAGACGTTGGCAGGTGCATCTAAGTGAAAATGCGTGCGATTTATGTGCCGTTATTGTGCATTGCAGGAAGCTTTGATTCCATTCTAGAGGTTTTATTGTTGTCAATTTCTATGGTTGAGAGCGTGAATTAGGAGGCAGACAGGCACTGCTTTAGCACAGGCACGTGGAGGGCGGATTGCATTCTGCAATAATTTAATGCTGTATCTGACATTAAGGCGCTTCACGCAGGCGCTAGTAATTGCATGTCAAGACAGGTATCCTGGCAATTGATAAGTTTATAAAATCTCAACTGATGTAACCACCACGAGACATTTTTCGGCCTATTAGCCTTATCAGTCGTGGGTAGGTTCGAACGAGCAACGCTGGAGCTAGATTGTCCGTGGCCTTGTGGTTGGAGGGTGTGCTTGCACGTCTTCAAGCTCCAACGTCGTTTGTTCGAACCCACCCACGACTGATGAGGCTAATAGGCCGAAAAATGTCTCGTGGTGGCTACATCTGTGAAATTTGATAAATTTATCAATTTCCAGGTTACTTGTCTTGTAATGAAGAAACGTTGTGCATAATAATGATCTGCAGTGGAACTTGCTTGTTATAAGTGAAATGACTTGGCAACTTATTTCCATGGAACTGTGATGAAGTGCTTGACTTTGTGAACTGTTGGTCGGGTGGTTGAACCACGAAGATGTTATCGGAGGTTGATAGAAAAAGCATTCAGATATGAATATCGCAATACTTTAACAAAGTCTTACCATGCCAACAGTGGGAGTAACGACGTTCATAAAGGACTTTGATTAACAACGATTAAGTCAATAAGTTCTGTCAGCGTGGCCTAGTGAAGAAGGTGCGAGCTCGTCTCCACCGCGGACTTCGGTTCGATACCTATGTTGGGCGAGTGCGGTCGGGGAATCAAGGGTGTTGGTGTCTTGTAATGAATTAATAGTTGTCATGCTCTATATATTTAATATGCTACGACAGACCTTTGTTGTCAAGTCAATAAGAAGTCATCTAGCCTTTAGGAAACATTTGCTGTCAAGCAATGACAAATTAGGCCTACCACAGCGTTTGGGGTCAATCCCTTCATGGAAGGTTCCAATTAGTCTATTCAATTTCATTCATCGTTAGGTTAGCTTCTGCACGGTCGATGTACTCAAGTTTAATTGCTTTTAGATGGCTTAGAATTGACAATTTGCGCAACACTGCCAACGTAAAGTAGATCGCTACAAATGCTATCTCATTATTATTCCATTCTTCATCGTGGAATACGTCAGGAAATCATCGCACTATTTCAAGCAACTGTTGTCTTGTTGGACCAATGTCAATTAGTTGCTGAGTAACTGAATGCTCAGTCTAGAATAACACCACACTAGATGGGATTGGATTATTTAAATTCTTTGTTTCAAACCTGAAACTTATCCTACGAAGAGAATCGAGAAATGGGGTGGGTGGGTGGGAATTCCCCCTCCTGAATTCCTTAAGTAATACTCATACCTGCATGCTTCTCTCAAAATTCATGGGTCTTGTTTTCATTATGAAAATACACCAAAAAAGCTGCAAGTCTGATGATGATCAGAATGATGCGACAAAAATGATGAAAATATACAGTACACGGAAGTCAATATGAAAAATTCAATACGGAAGTCATAAGGTTCATTCACAAAAAAGTTCAATCCATTACTTGTGATTCTGAAGATGATGAATTTCTGCTGTGAATTTTGACAGGAGGGGAGACTTTCTCAGCAATAGCTGGAGACTTTCGGTCCAATACGATAGCTGGTAGAAAGAAAATCTTGAGGCTACTGTTCAAACGCTACTTCTGCTCAATGCTTATGGTTATTGATACAAAAATACTAGCACTTATTCCACACCACGCCGCTTGTAGTGGAAATAGAGAAGCACAATAGTCACCAACAGTTAAGGAAATTAAAAGAAAATATGCATTAAATAGCAACATGAAAGCGATGGACAAATTGGAAAAATGCATAATGGAGGTAAAAGAATAGAACAAATAAATGGACAAAAATGGAAATAAGAACAACAATAAATATGCAAATTAAAAAATGGTAAGTTTATATAGAAATTTTACTTAATAGAGTGCTACTACTCGTAGCATAATACAGCGATTTTATGATAAAATGTGTATTTCAAGTCTCCGATTAAATAAGAGAATGACGGCGTTAAAGTTGTATGTATTGCATAGCATTAAATAATGCGAGGTTGTAAGAATGCAAGAATTGTTATTGAAAGATTGATGCATGATATAACTGCCTACTCTGAATGCATGAAATTCATGGAAAAGAGCAAGATCATTTCCTCAATTTGAATATGGAAATCAAAACCGCTTTCATCTTGTTATAGCGACATGCTTTACCTGTTTCTGTTTGAGCTCCCCACAGTTTCCTTTCATGTGCCACAAAACATCAAATTGCAATGTTAATCGACTGGTCAGAATATGAACTGCTCTGTGTTTGTTCAGTTCGTCAGCTGTCAAAATAGTAATTAAAAAAATTCTATTAACATGAACGAATTTCTTGATTGAATTCTCAAAGGTAATTAATTAATCGTTCTGATGACATGAATGAAACACTCGTAGCACTCGAGAATATTATAGTTTTACAATATTTTCAAGATTAGTTGAAAAGAAACTTGCGTCTTGAGATACTTCTGAAAGATGATTAAATAACAGAATGTTTTCTTAGCATTGTTTTAACCGTCTATTTTGAACCTTGGAAATCCGTGGGAGGACTCGATTATTGCAGCTCCCTGAAATTCCGATGATTCATTCCTCCCAAACTTGCTGCACAACTCAATTGCTGCATGCTCGATCTAATGGTGGCATCAGTGTTATGAGTTTGGGCATCTTGTTAGTATAAAATATTTATAGTAACAAGATGACCGAAGTCAAAATACTGTAATAAACTGCAATAACACTGCAATAACTCATAATATAGTATACATTGTAATTCATTTTTTTGAAAATTCATTCAAATTTGAATTTCACTTTTTTCAAAGAATTCACTTTTTGAGCATCTTTTGGAAATTGATGAGAGATGGTCTTGATTTGAAATATTTTTTGATCAATTATCGCATGAAAGCGTCTAGCGACAATGTTGGGAGTGTATTTGAGCGCATTAACCCTAAAAAGTCCAGTGGACCCCGGAGCCACATTTTTCGATTTCATTTTTTACGCTGACGATATATCAACCATTCAAGCCCATACAAAATCATCATTTCTGACAGTGAATCTGCATGTGTTATTTCATTTCAATTGAATCAGTAGAAGTATGCCACATAGGCCAAGGGGGTCCACTGGACCCTCCCTCAGGTCTCAGAGGGTGTAGAAATTCCATCACAAAATTTTTGTAATTAGATGAAAAATGATTTCGAACATGTCCATGATGGTGTATAAAAAGTGAAAGTCATTTATTCATTGTTTGCATCATGCTCGTAGATGTGCAATGTGTTGGAAGATCGCAAAATGTGAATATTTTGCTTTCGCACATGATCTCGCGTGACTGGTTGGCCTATATCAACAACTCGACATAAATCGATGTCCGAAATGAAAGCTACCATTATATTCATAGTTGAGCACCAAAAACTGATTGATGACAAACTTTTCATAGCAGTAATGATAAGTTTGAGATCTCCACAGCCGTTTTTGGTTCTAGAAGTACAGCAATTTTGACTCATTTTAGGTCTATTTCTGATAGCTTTGGATAAATTTGAAGGAATGTACAAATGGAAAGGATTAGCTGCATGAATTAAATCAATTTCATCAAAATCAACTATCTGAGGCTTTATGGTGACACAAAATATCGTAAAGCCGCCTCCTAGTACAAATGATGCTGTACTAAATGTGGTTGACTTACAAAAACACCATATTTTCGCACGTGTTTACTGAGAAGGCTGAAAGTCACTCAAGGGATTCGTTATACCGACCTGCTACACGCAAACATCATTGTTTTACTTAAAATCAACATTCCTAATGTTTTGATATCGATTTAAGCAGGTAAACTAAGAATATGTTAAAGGGGTCCACTGGACCCCCCTCAGGTCTCAGAGGGTGTGAAAAAGCTCAGGTCTCAGAGGGTGTGAAAAAGCTCAGGTCTCTGAGGGTTAAGGTCAAGTTGTGATATATATATATATATATATATATATATATATATATATATATATATATATATATATATGTATTGAGCAGATAAAATAATACAGTTACTATTTAAAACAGCTATATAAAGAAATTCGTCAAAAAATATTGGAGACTTAATTATCTGTCAATTTTATACTTGAGCTCCATTATGTGTAGTGCAAGAGTGACTTTATTACTTATGAACCTATTGTGAATCATGTTTAAAGGCTCATACAATAATTACATAAAAACATTTGTCGATGAATGAGAATGTCAACTTCATTTGTGTTATGTCAATGGTCTATATGCAATCCAAATTTAGTAATTATTGCATGTTCGTCTCAGAAAGCTTGCCAATCGTTGCCACGAAATGCTCCTTGATTTTGGAAATCACTTTTACCAAAGATACCAACAGTAAATTGCAGAGAAGTTTTCAAATCGAATTTTGAAGTTCAATTGTTTCCTTTCATAATTATTGTTCTGAGTTTACAAGGTTATATAAGCAAGTCTGAAGAATCTAAATAACTTCATCGAAATTAATTCAATCAATGGTAGCCACTAACTAAGTTTTTATATACAAGAATATGCACAAAGCCTGAAACATTTATTGTATAATTTGCGAAATACTTTTGCAAAGTGCTAGTATGCCCACATGGCTACATTGTGTCAAATTTAGAAAGAATAACAGAGAAACACGACAAAAATATTTTCAAATGTTAAAAGAACAGCAAGACAGTGAAGCAGGTGATGTTTTGCCCTCAACCCTCCCTCAATTACAGAATTAGACACAACTTCCTGATTAAAATTTGCACAAGAGTTTATGAGCGTTTGACATCAAAACTTTGTTTTATTTAATCCTTAGCGCCTCACAGGATTTAAGCGACAAAAGCAAACCTTTTGCACATGCGTGCTTAAATCAGCACAATGAAATAAAGGCAATCATTTTCTCATCAAGCAATTATTAACAAAAGAACATATCGTGCGTTCTAAGCATATAGATTTATGTGACTGAGCACAATAGATTGAATTTCTCTCCGACTTCCTAATCAATGTCTGAATATCTTCTTTCTGCTTCGTTGTCTGCAAGAAGCACGAAATGCTGTTTTATGAATACCTGATGTGAGTTCGGATACGCATTCGAAGGAAGAATTGGTTGATTTTCGGTGAAGTTGTTCGAAATTACATGAATATCACAATTCCGTTTTATCAGCGCACTAAATTGAAATAGCGGTAAACTAATACTCCGACAGTCACAGCGAGTTTCTGCAGGGAACAAGGCGAATCTGCGCGCCTGCCGAGTTCTACCTGCCTCCTCTTCTTGTTACAGAATCTTTTACGGTACACCAGAAGAAAAACTGACACGGGTTGATATCCAGGGCTCGTGCTGGTGGTCATTGTTTACTAAAGGGGCAAAGGGACGTACTTATTTTAGCACGAAGAGGTGAAGAAAACGTCTTTGAAACAATTAGAGGGAAATTATGCAATTAAATTTGTTCCAATGAACAAAAATCTGTCAGTCACCATTTGATGGAAAATGTAGTTGAAATCATATTATTTTTTACTTATTTTGTTATGATTACTTTTTCATCGAAGCGCGTGTAGTCATGTAAAACATTATTCTCTAGGTTTCTTGAGAGGGGTTGGAGGTCTTATTAGCAAATTTTCAGCAAAATTTCTAGGAATCAGCTGATAATCAGAAATTAGTCAGAAATTTCAAAATATTACAAGAGGTCACTAATTAACTTGATCGAATTAGGAAATGATATTAAATTCACATTTATTTCCGGAATGGGTTTCCGACTGTTGATAAGAAAATAATAAGCCAATGACACTCAGGACATAAATATATTACAAGAAGGATTGTTTTCATGACAAGAAAAATTTATCGTTGTTATGTGTCATCAGGTTCCTCTCAGCCCTAAAATAAGGTAGTTCTCCATACGTCCATGTCCAGAGGCGTCTCAGCCGGGCATAAAGAGGCCTTTTCTTTTGTTGTCCAGTAACGCACGCTTCAACTAAGTTTTCATAACGCATCTTTTGCCGAAGCCAGATTTACGTTTTACATTTGAAATATATTGACTTAGATCTTTAGCGCATGTTTCATTCAGACTATAAGCCAATTTTTGATTAACCTATTGATTAACTGCCTGTATCCTGTTCCACACATATCCTAGAGAGGAATATTATTAATTACGTGCATTATTATTGATTAATGTTAAAATTTACATGAATGAGTTGAAGACAGATGTGAGTTGTGACATAAGGTTTTTTCAATTAAGTGTCTCAACGAAATTCATTTCAATTCTCCATCAACAGCAGATGAGAGTATGTTCTGCACTCAGAAATTTGAATCAATGCAACAGTTGTAAGACTCGAAGAAAGATGCTTCTCATCCCTCATTGAGAGGAAAGATCTTCTCATCAGGCTTCTTAACGTCCGCATTCATGTGAGAAAACGGAATGAGGAGGCACTGAGGGTTCTTACTACCCACACTAGTGTTCCAATTGCAATTAGCAAATGTAATCTATGACATTTTAGACATGCAATTGAGAAGACATGCAGTTATTTTACAGTCAGTAGTGTCAAATGTTCGTATAGCACGCACTTCAAATTACTTCGTCGATAACGCGTTGCTATACAGGGACATACACCTGCTGTACAACCGCACGGGTATTCTTTTTTTAAAATAAAATAACGGCGAAGCGCATTGTCAAAATCAAAATCAAGTATCGGTGTAGGGATGTTCTTCCTCCCCCTGAATACATATCACTGATCGGGAGATCTAAATCAGAAACATAACATAATATCCCCGTCGGGAAGGCACATGAATTCTTCTTGAATCCCGGTCTAAATATTTCTAAAGCTTTATAAAGTATCCTAGAATCCACAAGCCTCATTATCTCAGCATAGTATATTCAGCTTGAACCTTAGCAGATATGTAGAGCGAAAACACTTGGTGAAAGTAAAAAAGACGGTAATTATCTACTTCAATTATATATCATAGCATTAAATATTTCAGAGATGGAGGTGAAACTTAAACTTGTCATTGCCATTCTGATTTGCGTCGTTTATACTCTGAAAAGCAATTGTATATTACATACACGCATTATATAGTGGATGATATAGGCCTATGCATTTCTTAATCAAGTTAATTTGATCGATTTTTAATTACATGTACTCCATGTTTTAACTGTCATACTTACTCGCATATTGTTCGATTGAATGTATTTTTGAAGTAGCCCCATACATGAGTTTAATAGCGAAATATTCCTTTTTTATATATATTTGCACTTTCCATCCAATAGAAATGTTTTTGGAGGCAATGTTTGAATATGATTCTCATGTGTCCGCAAATAAATCGTTAACTTCGATAAGCGATCTCAGCATCGTAGTCAACTTCTTCGATATAAATGCGAACGTGATGAGACGACGATATTAGCTTGCCAGTCTGCATCAATAGCCGTACACTTAATAGCATGACTTATGTAATAAACTTCGTGACTTGTCAGTATGCTTTGCATCATTCGTTGTGTGAATGTGTATTTGCTTGGCTTAGTTATTACGAAGAGGAATATTTAGGAAGCATCCTTTTGAAAGAATTCCCTCAATTCCATCCTACACTTGCCTCTTTTGCTGCCGTTTCTACAATATAACTCCTCAAACAATATTCATCTTATGATGAAGAGAGAACCTATTCTCCCACACATCGACGCCTCTTCAACGTCGGCATGAATGAAACCACTGTTTATGTAAGAGAAGTAGTCTAAGGAGCAAATTGCATGATAAATTACACGAAACAAAAGTACAAATCGACGACGAGGAAGTTTGACAAAATGCTATCATTTCAAGAGCTTTGTTACATTGAGCTATTGAGTGTTGAGAATGGTTTGAGAACAAAACGAATATTTTTGAAATGCATGTAAATTCATAGTATTGAATAAAATGCAAAAAACTGCAAAATCATGATGGAAAGGCTGGAAGTCACGCTGGTTATTCTTAACGCTTGCTCCACTGGGGGGGGGCTGTTGATCTCCCAAACTATTGCACCAATTTTGCCAAACCACACATAAATCGAATAGGCAATGAAAGGGGATTCACATAAACAGCATCACTTTCATTTCTAAGGTCATCCTTCGGCTGAGGTGAAGGTCAAAGGTCAAAAACCGCCAATTTTTAACAAATTTCCGTTAGATCACTATTTGAAATGGAAAATGACAACAAAAACGAATAAACCATACACTGATCGAAAGATCTGGTCAAGGTGGTTAATGAAACGATGATTGTTAACGGTTAAATGATGTCGTCATTCCATACTAGGTAAATGATGAACATGGGTCCAGCCAGACCCAAGGACCAATAATTGTGATTTGTAGCGAAACGATAACTTTGTAGTTCATTTAAGTGCAGATATAATGTGCTACATTTCCCCCTTGTACTTTTCCTCTGCTATAGGTTACAGGCTACCGTACTATGCAATTCCTATATCAGTTCAAAATGTGAATACTTAGGCTGATGATGTTGTCCCATCTTCTACAGTAGTGTCTCATACTAAAATATGAAAACATATTCCGTCCAAACAACACACATGTAAGTTTATGTGGACAACAATTTAGGCTATACAGATCACGAACCTCATAATCAAGAGTCAACTGCATTCGGTACAATAGTACTGAATCCTTGCATGTTCGTTGCAAATGGCTTTTGCGCATTCACAGCACTGAAAACGAGTCTTTCTGTCTTTCCGTCCCGAATCTTGGATGTTTTGCAGCGTCGACGTTGATTGTTGAGTCCCGTCAGCGGCGGTACACTCGAATCAACACCCACCATCTGCATCGCCAGCCTTATCGACTTCGTCAGACGCGGCTGAGCAGATCTTTGATGCACCAGTGGAAGAGTCATTTCGTACCCCAGATCCATTTTGAATTGGTAGTGATTTGACGCTGACATGGATTTCATTGCTGCGATAACACACACGTCTGTCAATGTCATGAAAACACCATAAGGCCATCTGCGGCATTTCCGTTGGCTACGATATGTTCTTACCAATTTGTCGAGGTTATCAACCCCTGATTTGGTTGCATTATAGCACGACACAATTTCGGGTTTCTCACCTTCCGCATGAACTCCATGTGAATGCTTTGTTGATAGCAGCAAAACCGGGGCGTTTGACTTATCCCAAAATGAGCACAGTACTTTATTCCCGCAAATAAAGTGCTTGGAGTCACCTTTTCTTCTCCCTCGTAGAGATCGAGCATCAGATGGAATACCTCGCCTATTGCTCCGAATGGTTCCGACGACGCTGGTCTTCTCCGCCTCCAGACGGTCACATAAACTGATAGATGTGAACCAATTATCCATGGTTATATTTCGACCCACCCCAAGATATGGCTTGGCCAGATTCATGACCACTGCTTCGCTAACAGGGCCATTCCGCTCAACTTCCGGCAGTGTCTGTTTCCCGATATATACCAGACAGCGAAGTGGGATGCTGTTTTCAGCATCAGTGATCCAAAAGATTTTGATTCCGAATTTTCCCGGTTTCGAAGGAATATGTTGTTTGAACCGTACGCGCCCATGAAATTCAACAAGCTGTTCGTCAATACATAACAAAGAACCTGGGTCATACAGTCTTGCCAAATTATTGTTGACTAGGTCAACCACTTCGCGGATGGGTGAAAGAGGATCACTGGTGTCGCGCCGGGTCTTGTTGTCAAATCGGAGAGCGGCCTTTATTTGTTGAAAACGTTGAAAGCTCATAGTAGCCCGGAAAATAGGATTTCCGTTCTTAGTGTCCCATAATTCTCGAGTGTCACGATGTCCGGCTTTCAAAGCACCAGCTATTAGATGTAAACCAACGAAGGCATCGAGTTCAACTCTAGACACAGACTTCCATTGCAAGTGCTTGGAGGCTGCAATTCGACGTCCCTCGCGGTTGGTGTGGAGGACGGCTACATCAAGGGAGTTATCAAAAAACGCTTTGAATGCCTCTAATGTAGACTGTGGATGAAATCCAACTGCTAAGCCAACATGAGGTGGCCGAAACGTATTGTGCACTGCTAATCTACCTGGTGGATGTCGTTGACTAGTTTGTAGATTCCAGACCTGGGCATTCGCCGTTGATGACGTTGCAGTCACATGGGCACTGTCATCTTCACTCTGTTCCTCACCATCATCATCATCAGAATCTTCATTGCTCATCACGTCAACTATAACTGATAAATCCAATTCTTCATCGTCTGATAGTGACTCTACCATCGAGATTTCCACTTTCCTTCTTCATCAGTAGCGTTCACGGCGACATCATCCTCAGCAATCTCGTCTGGAAACTCGTCCTCCTCGTCTTCTGCATATGCGAGATTCAAGTTAGCATGTTGTCGAGCAGCACGTGGAGGAAGTCGTCGTCTCTCGCTGTTTGAAGCCATGTCAAATAAGCACACACGCACTGGAGAGCGTAACTGTTCCTCTATATTGCAACTCGAAAGCTGACACTTGTTTACAAGTCATCACACGCTTCGATCGCACGCCTGGAAGGCAGGAGAGCTTGTCTGACACAGGCGCCGCACTGATCGATCAGACAGAGAATTGCAGTTACACATATGGGTCACACAATACGCTGACTAACCGTCTTGAACTTGAATAAAGCACTTGTAAGTGTTGCTACCGAATATTTTCTAATGGGTCTCTGTAGACCCATGTTCATCGTTGACCTAGTATGTATCTGAATGAAGTAAAACGAAACTACTATTTGAAATATTTTTTAGGCCAGTAATAAGCACTCATAGAATGTGTAAAAGTCACAGAATATCGGCTACCAACTCATTTGAGTTTAGATGTGTGAGCCTTATAAAGACCGCGTGGGTCTGACCAGACCCCAATTCATCATTTAACCGTTAATCACTCTGAGATTACATCATTGTACTAGATGAGGTCAAAGGTCAAATATTTGAAACCTTAAGCTCAACTCAGATACTACTAAAATCGCACATTTCAGCATTTACTTTCTGCAGGTGAAGAAACAACCTTATTCGGTGATCACCATTATTAAAACACTGAGGCTAAGAGCAACATGCTTTTGAAAATTTTCAATAACTGCTGATTACATGCAGACCTCAAAAGTACAGAAATAATAAAAAATCATTTCAAACATTCATACATAACAAGCAGATAATTTCAAAATCAAAGATTTTGCATTTGTGAATATCTCCATATTAGTAGGAAGAATCCTTTATGCAATTTCAACTTATTTCATCAAGAATTGATGCCGCAACTTACAATATACGTGCGTAAGTGAATAAATACCGAAATCAGCCAAAATATTCCAAATACTCAAATTCTAAAATAGCTCTCATGCCAAAAGTATTGTGCCAAATGTATTACCCTTCCGTCAAAAGTTGCATAATACGTAGAAAGTACGCTACTAGAAATCTGGTGACCATAGCGTGCTTGGTTTGAAAGATATTCAAAAATATTCCCCAGTGGGACGAGGGTCAACGTTGGCCGACATCTGTACACCGCTAGCATGTTAACAAGATTTCCAGCATGATGTTGTAGTTCTTTGCAGCTCGGTCAATTATGGCACTACAAGCTACGCGGCAATATTTGAAGCTGTCCCGGTCTCTGGAATATGTCCTAACTTATCAAAATAACAGTGAAAGGAAAGAACAATAATTTACTTTCATGTTCAGACCTAAACCTAGCCAGTGTTTATTTTGAAATTTGTGTAATCATTCCCTTTGTAAATAGAATAATTGAATTTTGAATTGCATCCTCAGTTGAAAACTGGAAACAGACCTGAATAGCTGCTATTTCATCCAATGTGAGGAATCATCAGCAGGCCTAGTTTACATTCTAATTTATGAAACTCCAAGAAGAGGTGAAATAAAATAGATAGATGCAAGATAAGAGAACTGAAAATGGTTTTTGAATCCGGTTTCAGCCGATACAGAAATCGAGGTGATATCAGCATTCTGTTGATGCAGAAATAGGATAGTGATGTAATATAATTTTCCCTAAACTACTAATATATCGATGTTCACTTTCATCTTTCTTCCTGAGCATTGAGTGTAGCTGTCAAAACAGCTTTTAATTGCACCTCGGCAAACTATCTCTCATCATTTCAGTCTGTCATTATATTACACTCGCTGATTGAAACATGCAAAATATATTATTTTCATGTCAATATCGCAAAGAATTTAAGATGAGCTAAAATAAAGATAAGATAGCGCTTATTTCAAATACCTCAAACGAAAATCGAGAGGCTAAACATGCAGTACAAAAATGAATAAAATGACAAGGTTATGACGTAATAACGAAAGTTATTCAAACAAAAACGACGATTGAATAACTTAGCCATGTGAACAAAAAAGCTACTTTGACGTAATGAACTTTCACACAAAGGAATTCGAAAATGTCCAGACACAAGCAGTTTCGGAAGCTCAAGATCATGAAGAGAGTGAGAAACGTCCTGAGTTATGCTATTGAATAATCGAAATCCCTGAATTAAACGACGATATGCTAGCGGCACAAAAAATGAGCAGTCACAATTATCCGTACCAATCAATCTGTGGCAACGATTTTGTATCTTCTATAATTTCATGACCTGAGTTTCTGATAGATTGGTAAACAGTAGAGAACAGTATTCCAGCACACTTCTTATACACGAATAATAAACATTACAAAGATTATTCTTAGACAAGAAAACGGTTTCAGCTGCCTTAAAGCAAACAATTTTGAGGAGGCACTCTTACAAAATCTAGAAGTATGTATTTTTAGACGGGTTGCAAAGGTATTCATAGAAAAGTATCCGAAGCAGACAAACAGGGATGCAAAGTCCGAGTCCCGGAGTCCTATCATTTTTGCTGGAGTCGGAGTCGGAGCCGGACTCCGGCCTATAACTAGACCCGAAATATAATACAAACAAATTATTTATTCTCGTGCATAGCTGTTACTGTCATGATGTCAACTTTCTCCTTCAAACAAAAGTGCAAACACTGCTGCATGCAGAACTTGTAACAGTTGAGGGAAAGGGATAGTGAAAAAGGATTGTTTTTTCATTCGCTGATTTAGTAGAGAAGATAAGTTTTCCTAGCCGCGATCACACCTACGCGCAAAGGTCACATCAGAGACAAAAATGAAATACTGGTCTGTTTGAGAACATTGCATCTTACCCTCACGTTAATCGTGTGCAATTGCTCCTCTAAAGCGCATGTTAAAATCAAAAGTGTAGGCTACTCATTTTTTTTGTGAAGGATGGGGATTTTCCTACCTGGCAGAGAATGGAGAAAAACCGTGTGAAGCACACATCAAGAAGATGGGAGGAGCCGAGTCGTATTCATTCAACATAAAGCGACATTTGATAAGCTTTCATCGAAAATGATTGATAATTGATACAGCAATGATCCTTAAAAATAGGTTCAAGTGAGCCTATAATGATCTATGACGTAGCTTACCAGTTCATTTTTCAAAAAAGGCTATGTATATTGGCCACCCGGAGTCGTAGTCGGAGTCCTATCAAAATGATAGGACTCCGCATCCCTCCAGACAAATAATACAGCAGACGACATCGCAGTAGCATGTTAGATGAAGCATTTTCTTTTGTGTCCACGCAAGCGCTTTTCCATTCATTGTTGACGAATGCATTAAGACGAAGAAATCATATTGTGCGCAATTGAGCTATGGTACAATGTGGAAAAAAGAAGACAACAATGTATCCCGTAATGATGATATCCGTGCATGTGAAAGACATTTTTGAAATCTCAATCAACGTATATCTACATGTGTATTCATAGCATTGCTGCCCAGTTAATTTCAATTGCGCACAATACTATTAACAGTTTTTTTCTGGTAACAATGTAGGACATTTTTAGGCGATTACGCGCCCTCAAATGTCCTACATTGTTGCCCTCAGAAATTCATGTTAATGTTATATTATCTTATATTTCATGCGGAATCGAAGATAAATGCACCAAAGTCCCAGGAAAATTTGAAATTGCACTTCCATAGCCATTTCCTTCAACCTACCTTCATGAAAGCGGTTTTTAAAATTACTTTGAAGCGAAATCTCATTGGTGTTGAGCCGAACTTGAAGCACTCTACTAGCAATTCCAAAATCAATCACGGATTAATAATAATAATAAATAATTAAGGATAAATCAACGATGAATTGCAAGAAATTGATTGATTTGTAATGACAGTGGAGCTGCGATGCTCCAGGCATGCCCTCAGCTCGGGCCGGCATCGACTCCCGGGTCGGGATGAATTTTGGTATCAGGGCCCGGGTGAGAAATGTCATCGTTTTGCGTACTTTACCATCATTAATGAAGATATCAATTACTCTAGTTAAGTGTAATCGCCTTAAGAATCATTCTAAAAATCTTATTATAGATTGCATGATAGCATGCTGTAGGGCCTATGTACCATCTGTAAGTAAATTGATTACTGTTGAGGAGTAAGATGAATTTTTAAACATCTGATGCATAATAAGTTTTCATTTATTTTAAATCCTGTACATGCATAATGTGTTTGTCTATCACAAATAAATTGGATCTTATTTGATAAGTCGATAGGTGTCATTATTTATTTATTTCTCTTTATTAAAGCGGGTAAAACGAAAGCACTGACTACATATGGCCTATTTGAAACAGTGAAGTCAGTAAGTCAAAAATATTCAATTGACTACTTGACCAAAAATCAGAGAGATGTTACTTGCTAGTCGTCTATCGATTGTTATTTCAGGTCGAAAAACTATATTTATGACTTTCCGTCGTATGCCAATATCTATTCTATTCTGTTGCTTAGGAACCAAGTTGATAAGTCATCAAATGAATTGATTCACATAATGTAAATAATCAAATGAGGAAGATATCTATAATTTCAGACATAATATACATCGCCCCGAGTGTCAGATATTCCAGGGCCGGACTCGTGTCGGCCGTACATGGCCCGCACAAGGCACGGACCCCACACACCATCACACCTTCTGTATTTTTTAGATAAATGTTTATTAACTTCTATCATCATAAACTGATAGCTTCCACGATTATTGAGCACTATATTAGGCCTATTTGCTACATGGCCAATTTAGCATCTGTATTTTACAAAACAAAACACTTTTACAATAGCTCGCGATACTTTACATTATTCTACCCAGGCACATGTAAATTTTCATCTACCTGCTTCAACAATTGATCATTTTGTGTTCACTTGCATTCATGTCTGCAATTAAGGTGCGTTAACACATGCAACTTTATTGCTGATACTTTCCGATCCATGATGAGTCAGAAAAGAATAGGCAGACAATGAAAGCAAGGTCACACCTTCAATAATGGCGCGTCACCAAACAATAACAACGTAATGAATGGTGATAAAGAGCTCATCAGTCTATAATCCTCTGATTGTCAGTAAAAATTGGCAGCTACAGTTGAACAAGGTGAAGCATTAACTGAAACTATTTATTGACACTCAGAGGATAATAGGCTGATATCAATGCATTTTCCTTTATCATCTTTTACTAATTGCTATTGACGCATGAAGCAGGATTATTGAAGGCATGACATTGCCTCCATTGTTTGTCCCAAAGTAACTTTAAACTAACTAATGTAAACACTTTGGTTTGTCCATTCTTTTCTGACTCATCATGGCTCGAAAAGTGTCACCAATGAAATTGCGCTTGTATGTAAACGCACCCTTAGAGGATCTAAATTCATCAATAGTCACATCTTATTAATATGCAGCTACCGGACATGCATTACGGTGAGGTGTACCCACTGCCTAGGTCTCTACAAACTGATATTAAGCTTTTATGTAGCCTTTGTCGTTCAAGTGAAATATTGGCGGAGGTATTTGCTATTAGTTGCTTGCAGGATTAATTGGTTGATTAGCCCAATTGCAAGATAATGATGCCGAATGCTGTCTTAAATGCGCTTGTTGCGGAAATCTTAAAAGCGATCAGTTTGTGAAAGTGCGGTAGGCACTTTACGTTTGTATATAGTTTTATCTCTGCTACACGATTATTTCAATTTGAAAGTCTTGCTCTATGAGCTAATAGATATCTGGACAAGATTGCCTGCGGAGAGAATGAATATTTTGAAGACTTCGGGATATGCCCTGCACTGAAACCGTCTATAAATAAAGTATATGTTGTAACACAATTAAATTGAATTAAATACATTGATCACATTGATAAATTTTCTATTTGGCATCAGTTTTGACATTGGGTGAAGAATAGAATAAAACCCTCATTTATTTATGACCGGCATCATTATGGCAATGAAACCGGTTGCTAAATTTCCGACCTCTCATATTCCGGCTAGTTCGACCAAGGATAGACTTCCTGTTTCTTCTCATTCTAAAGTTATTTAGAAATTTGAGTGCGGTTGCAGTAGGCCTATCAAGTATATTGGCTGAAGAGAAAGATCCTTGGGTGAACGGGTCAAGGAACATATAGGCTACCCAAGTGGTTGTTGGAGGGGAGGATTGCTCCTCCTCGATCCAAGTCGTTGCCCGAGAGCTCTGTTGCTCGCCATTTATTTGCCAACGGATGTGACCTCTCAGTTTGGATTGCTTCTAAAATGTTCAAAGTGTAATAATCATCAGATGTCATGGCAATGATAAAAATGTCATCAGTATTACAATGCAATTACATTCCAGTCTTTGGACATAAATTGCTAATTGTCTTGCTTGAAGTTCCCTAATCTTCACTCCTAAACGCTTCATCTTACATAAGCAAGTGCATGGATCAACCTCATATTCAAACTGACAAACAACACCACCTAAGAGAGCTTGTTGTACACATTTCAAACTAATTCATGAATTCGGTTCACCATTAATCTTTTCTAAAATTGAAGACAAAATCAATGATAAATTATGTTGAAGAGCCTTTTCTACGTCTTTATCAAGATTCTGTTTTTAGATACAATGACCCCTTTACGAGCAATTCGTGTTTAAATTCCTTTTACTTATTCCAAATCCACACATAGTGGTCATCTTTTACCTTGGGATGGCTTTGCACCATTTTCACGCAGAATTAATTTGTTGAAGAATGAATGTTACGATATCATAGAAATTGTACCACACCTGCTTTAATTGGCAAAGGTTTAAATTTGAACAAATTTGGGATGTTTTAGATAACACAATTTGCGATATTCATTAGTTTGCTTCCGTTGATAAGATAGAGGGAGTTTCAAGAGACAAAAACATCAGATGATGAACCTCTGCTTATTTGTCTGCAATGAATATGCTTACATTATTGACAGAAAGAGGAACGACAAATCCCATTGCAAATGTACTGAAGCAAATTCAAAGAATTGCAAAGCATAACTAAAAGTGTGTCGAACAAAACGACCATTCTCATAATTGTATAGGTGAAATACAAAGTGCCATGGGAAAGAGAATCCACGAAAATCTTATTTGAAATAATAGCCTTGTTCGCCTATATGTTTGTTAATAAAGCATCGATTACCACCATCTACTGATGTTGGCATTAAAGTAGAAATCTTACACCGCAATTTCACTAATGCAATATTACAGCTCAGATATCTGAACCGCAATATGCTGTAAGTCTGAGGGCCGTCAGGCCCGAAGCCATAGCATAGTGCGCTTCTGAGATCTGAATTGCAATATCATTATCTTCTAACCTCGTGCTATGATTTTCCAGTCGCTAGCAGGCAGGAAAATTTATCCTGACGTCTCAGGCAGGCAAGATAAAACTTCAATAGATATCCAATTTCTATAATTATGTCACGACTCATAAAAAGATCATAGAACACGCATGTAGGCCTACATGTACTAAACAATACCGAAATCTACGGTCCATGCACATAACGCTCAATAACAACCAGCATAAGAAAATAAGTCACTTGAAAGGCAAAGAGTTAATTATTAATATTGATATTCAAGGTGTTTATGGATATGTTATTACCACTACCAAATATTGTGGAAAGTTGATTAAATTGATTTCGCGTATCCACATTGATGGTATCTTTGGACATGACCAGAATTTTTTCTCTTGTTTCATGTTGTTCATTATTTTTTTCGTGTTTTCGCTTGTGCAAGCTGCTGCTGAGCGTTTGGCTGAATGAAAGCACCTGCTCATCTCGTTTATGAGAAGCGTAAGTTCTCAAAGCATCACTGGATTTGTGGCCTGTAACGGCGGCAATATCTGAGACATCGTGCCCTGCATCCATCATGTTTGAAACCACTGTTGATCTTATACAGTGATTGGTATACTGCTTACTTAAATTCAGCTTTTTTGTCAACATTTTCATTAGGTTCCCCAAATAATCCTTGCCTCTCACGGCCTTACTACTATACCAGGCATCTTCGTAAAAATTAGGAAGGGGCCTTGAAAATAAACAATTTATATTCGATATTTTTCTCACGTAAGTACACAACGCAGTTACAGGACATTTTTCTGACTCGTCTAGAATAGCATACATTTTGCATTGCTTTGTATTCCCGTAAGTATTCCGAGAAAGGGATGCCTTAACAGTCTTAGACGACATCGGAACCTTGAGTTCAACATAAGGAATTCCAATAGATTCATGGAAAACTATGTATTCTCTTAACATTGAACGAATAGTTTCCCGTCCTCGCTGTCCGAAATAATAAATAAAATTGAATATTATTTCGTCTTGAAGGGAGACTGGATTCTTTCTATCGGAATATTCTGATAGTTTTTTAAATCTGCTTCTTCGAGCGGATGATAATGTTTTGTTTCTCTACCTGAATTTAGAAATCATCCAACCATAACCTTCAACTTGTTGGACTTGTTGAAGGAAGAATCGTTACTGATACTAATCGGTCGGTAGTTCATTAAATAGCGATTTAGTCCACTCCGAATGCCCAAAAGTGTCGACGGGGCCAATGGATCTCCATCTGTTCGCTTTAAAGTTGAATAATAGTGCCTCAAATTCATCAAGAAAAGCTAGAGGCATTGTTTCTATGTTCTCCGGATAATCATTCTCACGTAAAAACGATTTGAATCGATTGACAGAAGCGGCTGTCTTTTGTGCAGTTGACTTATTTTTAATTAGTTCTTCTGCCAGATCGAGCTCAGCTTGAATTTCTAGCTCGAGTTCTCTGAGATCATGATACTCTTCATCTTCACTATTTGATGATGTCTGCATACTATTTTGCGCTAATATTTCAATTTCTGGACCACTCTTACCTGAAATCACTCCACCGGGAATATTTTTAAAGTCTATGAAAGAAGTCCAATTCTGACCAGCCATCGTCCTTATCGTCGTTATTACAAATTGTACAAATAAACATATATTCAATTTAAAATATTGTTTCCATAGATTTGAATGAATTCAGATGAGTCTCAGCATTTACATGTACTATCGTATAATAGCAATTTGAAATATTATTTACCCTCAATGTACCATTATTTTGCTTTCTATGCGGTCATCTCTATCATGGACATTCAATGTATGTAGTGACGTAGAGGTTAGAAGATAAGGAATTCTATGGCCTCTGTCAGGCAAGAAAATGATAGAAATCTTCAGCCGCGGAGAAAATGATAGAAATCTTCAGCCGCGGAGAAAATGATAGAAATCTTCAGCCGCTTCGCGGCTTCAGATTTCTACATTTTCTTGCCTTCCAGAGGCCATAGAATACCTATTGTGTTATGGTTATCTATCATATAATGCATGATTTTGAAAGGTTTTCTATGAACACAGGTTAATAAGTTCCGCGAAGCAGGTAATTATTTTCCTGGATGGAAAGCAGGATCTGGTGCAAACTTCTATGAAAAAAGTCATGCAATATGACAGATAATGCATAGATTTCTATGGTCATTATTTGTCATAATAACCTGGAGCATTCGGCTATCGGTAATTATAGCAAATAATAACCACAAATCTATGCATTATGTATTACTGAACCGCAATATGGTAAATTGGCATATTGCTGTTCGATTTCAACATTGAAAGATATACGAACCTTAACACAATGTTTGTGAGCGCAAAATTTGTGAGATTTCAGAGTCAAAAGATATGGAATCAATGCAATGCACGGCAGTATATAAAATGATATCTTGTCTAACATTCACCATAGTATTCAGCTTGCATTTCATTTTGAATTGACTGTGACATAAGCCTACTGTCACAAATATTTTTCTTCATTCTTATGTTCTGTACTAGGTAGCTGTTGTTGTATTGAATAGACAAAGAAGTATGTCGAAAGCTCTTTAAAATCATTTCTTATTGACATTTTCTTCGTTTTTTAGAAAAAATTATTCAAAATTAAAAATTGACTGCAATTACCTACTTTCAGCAATCAATTATTTGAGGTCAACTCATGAGCGTCCGGCAGTGCTGTCTGATATCCACGAAGCTTACTAATATCAAGAGCTCAATAATCTGTATCAGTCACTTTACTTATTTAGGCGACAAAATAGATTGAGATAATTTTTAGTCTCATTGACAGTAATGACAAGAATACGCACCTGTCGTCACGTGCTGAGAATGGAGTGTGCTCTATCACAAGAAATTAATAGTGCTAACTTCTACAATTATGTTAAAGTAACTTTATCGTACGTGTACGCATTTCATTTGAATAATGGAAATTGTACATATGCTACATCTTCACTCCTGACAACACAAGATGGAGCAACCTTGATACTTCTTGTGCAGATATGTTAAGACAGCAAAATATCCAGTTCATAATCAAGAATTTCAAAGAACACATTAAAACCTACCTCAATGTAAGGAAATGGGTTTAATGAATGAGATTTCTTGCCACCACAAGGATTTTCTTCACAAGTCACAAGGATAGAGCTGATGCTCACGTATGTCACCGTTGACTGACAATTGACAGACATCTATCCTACAAAATCTATTTTGTCGGTCATTGTTAGTTCTTGTAGGATGATTGCCACTGACCACCTACAATAACTGACAAAAAGCGACAAAATGAATAACAATGAATTATGGCTAAAATGATATCAAAAATGTAGATAGTAAATTAAATCATGTCAAAATAAATCATGGCTTTGCCGCACAATTATGCAGATTGCCCAGAAGTCAAGCAATTGCTAATTTAACAGTTACGCTGAATTACAAATTATGTGATAACTTTACAGAACTGTGATTGCAAATGCCTCTAGCTTCTCGGGAATTAATTTATCATCCGAGTCCAGCATTGACTGATTGTTTAAAGCCAAGTTGGCAGCCTCATTTTTGATTTTCATATCAATTCTGCACATTTTGAGTTTATTGTTATCATAAATTGTTTTGTATGCCTGCAGCAATTTTGTATTTTTACATGATCTCTTAACAATTAGAGCAGTATATTTCGCAATAAAGCAAATTTTCAATATTCTTCTACCTGCACTATGAACTTTAATTCCAAGATTGCCTAAAATTGAGCAAAAGTATCGTATTGAATATCGGATATCAATCTTCAGAAAATATTAAGAAAATGATAATAAAAATAACATAAATAAAATGATAACCGACAAAAACCTACAGAATTCCGTCGGTGGAGAACCTACAAATTCGTCGGATATCGCAGGATAATCGTAGGTTGATTTTGTCAGTGATTTTGTAGGATAATTGTCGGTCTGCGGCTTACAGTGTATAGTGAGTGCACAACAATTACATAATCACCTATAGGGCAATGGCTGGTCGGTCACGCAGGTCAAGGGGAGATTTGAGAATAATATTTAAAAATTTCAGAAAGCAAATATGATAGGGATTCGTAAGAGTAATACTGTCAGCTGGTTATTTAATTAATGATTCTCTGCCAATCCTCTACTATCCACTAGTATACTGCGATGAGATGTCAAAAGCACTCAAAAATCAGAATTTTCGTCATTTACTTCAGTTTGTGATTCCGAACTTGTCTCCGGCAACTCCAGAGATCATCAAAAATAAATTGAATTTCAATGTTGCTCAGAAATACCAATTTCAATTAATTGATTGGTCACTAAGTGAAATCTAATTCATTGATTGCTCAGTAATTCAATTTCAATTAATTGATTGAAAAAAACAGTTAAATTGCAATCAATTTTTGATAATCTCCGGGCAACTTGCTGACATTGTCGGATGGGAGGACACTACTATTATGGTAATTCGCTGACGATGCTTGACGACCTATCTGACATTCATGAAAATTAAAATTAAATTGAAATTATTAAAAATCAAATGCATTATCTATTGAAAATCAATGAAACGAAGTCTGTCAATTTAAATATCCATCACTTTTTGTAACATACGCTGTACTTCTAAATTAAGAGAACATAAACACAGTTTCGCTTTGCACAACAAGTATTTGATAGTGTAATTAAAGCAGCAATAGTAAAAATGATCAATGGGGAAGTTGAAGTGGATTTAATGTACTTCACTTTGTTGCGCATTCAACCTGCTGTTTAAAAACTGAATCCAGAAATATATCAGAGGTAGAAAAAGTTATTATGTACACAGGCGAAATAGAAATGCATAAAAATGTAGGCAATGATGCTTACACGACTACTAAAAAACAAATCTGAAAACGTAATTAGGCTAATGCAAATATAGCATCATGATATGTATCATGCAAACTGTAACGATATTGAATAGGCAGAATTTAAATGTAAAAGTGGCTGACAAACCTACAGGAAATTTAATTGAGTAGCACGTGTAATTCATGAAGTTGGAGGAATTAATCGCATAAAGATTGAAGACTTTTGTAAAATAAATGACCTACTCGGTAATTTGCAAGAAAAAAATGCCACAACTCACCGGAAATCTATCTAATAAATTCCGATAAAGTAATTTATTTTACAGCTGGAATCTAGTCGCAATCGTTTTACGAACCCCTGATGCTAAGTTAGATGATTCATGTATCTTCAACTCAAATTGGAATCGATTAAGCATCGCAAATAAGCTGTGATTAGAAAATCACAAAAATATAGTATGAGTCCGGTAGTTCTCCCTCAGCAGCAGAATGATGACAGCTGCACTTGATAAACAGAAATTTAGAGCGAGCTGTATGTTATTGAATTGTTAACGTGTTGAAAACAATGTTTCTTAGAACTGAAATTTAGCATTGACGGATACAAAAAATGAGAGAGAAGAACTATCTTTCAAGTAGGGACCTGCTTAGTCTGATGCTTTGATCTCGCCTGCCGATTCGATATTCGATTCGGTTCAAGCTTGTTATTCGAGAAAAATTCGAATCGGTTCGCTTCAAAAAGTAGTTCGAATCGAAAGCAGGAAAAAAATGTCTCCAATTGTTTTCTTTTGTGAACTACTCTAACGGGAAGTTTTAAGAAGCTTGTGATGTTGGATTCTCTTTGAAGGCAATTGACGGCGTCGGTTGCTATGCAATGGTTAGTCGAAGATGCTGCATGCTACACAGGAGGCCTACGTGCTACATACTGTTACATAGTGCGTGCTGATTGCAAGCTCGGGTTCCTAAAATTTTTATATATCATGTCGTATCATGAACCCGAATTTTCATGATTTTCAATTGTCAGACCCGGGCTAGTCCAATCTTATACAAGTAGCTTACAGCATAATTATCAAGATATTCTGTAATTCTATCTACTTATACAAGTATGACAATGAGTTATGAATTTGGAAGTCGGCAGATTTTAGCCTACTGCATGTTGTTGTGAATTCTGCATGAATGAATAATTTAAGGATGATAATAGATAGTAATAACATGTTAAGTTACAAACACCTGGTTTGGAACGACAATTCAACGATATGATATTTTGTTTCAAAATTTTGCCTTCTGAAAATCAAGATAGAAATGATAGAATCTGGGAAAACTAGTGCTTCACGGCTCTGGATTTAGGTATGCAAGCGATTGATGGAAGCTGCGTTTCCAGTCACAGATGAAATTCAAGAGACTTCTACCAGCATGAGGTTACAAACCTAGTCTCCATCGGCAAACTGACTTTCTGGCAAAACATGACCGGTGAAGTCGCATATCAAATCAGCATCCACCATCTACCTCATAATCTAGCGTCAAACAAACATGCCTTTCGAAATAGGTGAGTTATAAAGCAGAGTAGACTACACATTTATCTAGAATAATGGACGCTAAATTGATTGTTTATTATATAGAGTGCCATGGCATCAATGTATCTTTGAATAGCTACTCAAAACGCTCTTGATATGCCTATTTGTCCGTATATTCTTTCGTATTGTCTAAAATTACAAATTGCTACTTTTTGGTCAATATTTCACCGGAACGTGGAAATCATGACATGGCTAGCTTTCGCCATTTATTTCCATATTTCGTTCCTCGGATAGCGTTAATTAATGGCTGATAGATTACACTCTTTTGATATCGCATTCACAAATGGTATTTAGTTTTTGTTTACCTATAGCTTGTTTACAGCCCACGATTCCAGCGGTAGCAAGGTTTGTTAAACCTTTTCTCATAACAAGTCCGAAAATACATGTGGCGTCTTTTGATATTAATCAGCAACTGCCTATCTGTGCTTGGAATTCGTGAATCACTACTTATTTCAAGAATTCACGGGATCTTCAAGATCCCTCGGCTAAGTAAGACACGTGCTTGAAGTTACCAGAACCACCTTTATCTTTTAAGTTGCATTTCTTAATGACGACTGCGAATTTGTGGAATCTGAACCCAGATTCATGATCAGCAGGCTAACATTGATAAGATGAAAGTTGCTTCGAATAGAATCACGCTGTAATAAAAAATGGTTCAGTAGGTAGCTCTGCTAACTTCACACACGTGCATGAATATGTTGCGATATTACCGTTTTCAACTGTAATCTTGTTTTCAAGAGTGCATTTGTGATCAGCGCAACATATTGAATCAGGTAGTGACAAAAGGAAACTGATTAACTGTGCTTATCAGCGGAACTAAGAAATTGGTTGTGTTAACTTCACAACGGAACCACTTTCATCAGTACACTTGAATTTGTCAATAACGGCTGTGAATTTGTGGAATTTCAGTTCGTGATCAGGAGACTGCAAGTTATAGAGTGGAAGCTGTTTTGAATAGAATCTCGCTGTAATAAATAAAGGTTCCGCAAACTTCACATACGTAAGCAAGACGGCAATCAAAAAGCAAATTTCAATGATTCAATGCGAGATTCGATTCAATTCGCGAGTCACGTCTCGATTCGATTCGACTCAAAATATGCCGATTCGCAGGTCTCCACTTTTAAGGTAGAAAGATGAAGGACAGTACAAATTTCAAATTCCTAGATGTGGCTAATCTCTGCGTTCATCTTCGTTATTAATATGCGTCATAATTCTTGGACATAGAGAGCTTAATGCATGGTTCCTAGGAATCTGCGGTTAACGACAATGGAGAGGTTTTAGTTGCATGATTCTAGATTCCAAAACATGTTGTACTATTTTGTTCTTGTTGCATTATATTTGGAAATAATTGATAATCATAGGTACACAGTTAGACATTGCGAAATAACTTCGAGAAAATACACCGACTGAATCAAATTATCGTACAGGAAAATGCTATAGTAGACAAATTAAGAGTCAAAACGCTATCTTGTAGCAAAAAGAAAAATATATGCACGACCTCGTTCAATCCGTTGAAATGTATAGTAGATTACGCGCACTTATAAATTGAACATCTCTATCGAAAATAATCAATGTTTTCAATTAACAGTAAATTGAAGTTACGAACATTGCATGTCTTCACCATTAACAGAAATGAGAAGAGGATTTTTCATGAAAGAAATTGCAGTATCAGTGATGTTCTGCGAGTTGTTTGTAAAAGTTACAATAAAGATTCATTTTGTCTTGATTGAAGAGGCACCAACGGGCAGCAAGGCGCAAGACATAAAGTCAAGCAAGTCAAGTCACTGTGCATAAAAATTGAATAATGCATATAACAAATTACTACTATTTCGTGACACCGGCGCTGTGGCCTTGTGGTAGAGTGTTCGCTCTGAGTCCGGGAGACCTTGGTTCAAATCTGGGTCGGGTCAAACCTACGAATTTTAAAATATGTCTTACTGCACTCAGCACACTCAGATACACTCAGACCAAAAAGAATGAGAGTGGGATGAATGACAACTCGGCCATATGGAAGAAAGGCTCCGTGCCTTATGTGCTTCCGAGTCTAAACTGTTTATTGATTTAATGATGCGTTTGAACGTACCGCAGATAGAATTGCATATTGAGTTGCATCTTCTACGTTTGCAGAGGTGGAAGAAGATATGCATTGGGAACTGCAATTAGGTATCTATTCCTTTCAGACGCACACTCAAAAGATAAATTCCATTTACTTTGTATTGTTATGTGCTGCATCAACGTTCTTTCATTAAAACGAAATGCTCCCGTTATTCTGCGGTGCGTGCATATGATGCTTTTTGTTGGATGCAACCTGTACCGCTCGTGGATGCTGACTTTGTTTCAAGCAAGCGCATAAGCAAAACGCTCTTGTGCAAATTCTATTTTGATTTATTGAACAGTGGTTTAATTTGTGGTTCGCTTTGCTGCGCAAACTCACATTCTACAACATGTATATAACTCTGAGGAATCAACAAATATTTTTAGTTTAAATTTGAAATTCAGATCTCAAGTTTTCCTGTTGGATATTAGAAAATTTCAAAGTCTAAAAAAAGTTATGGCTGATTTATGCGACTTCATAACTTCTGCCGAATTTCAATTGACACTGCTTTTGCTACCAAGTTGATAATTCTAGCAGTATCTTAACATACATATTTTATTCGTTTTACCTGCGTTGTGAGAATACACGATGATAACGCAAATTACTTTCAGAATATTATTTCCAGTTGACTGACGAACCTCTGTCTGCCAAAATAACGGCAATTAAATTGGTTGTTGTTGCTACAAGTCACCTACCAATTCCCTAATAAATATCAACATTGGTGACTTATTGACATTCTCAAAAAGTATAGAAAGAATTTATTTCGTTGAAGTTAAACAATGTACACAGGTTTTCAATCAGATTTTCATGGGATCAAAACAATTATTTATTTCATTCCAATTATGAATGGGAATATGCCAGATGGCAGCTAACCCATGTGATTTCCAACACAAGCGTGAATGATAATATGCTGTAAATATGTTTGAACAGCTCAATGTGATCGCATTGAAGCAATTTTCGACTGTCGTCAAACAGATGTTGCCGATTAATTCCTATTTTTTATTGATATTTCGCTGTACACGTATGATCATGGAAGCTTGAAATATTATGACTTCTATCAATAAATATCCTCTCAATACCATTGTCAAAGCGTGAATCATACTAATGTAATTGTTGAAAGCATATTTTTTATTATTAAGACCATGGATGACGATGTTTGAAAAATTTGTAATATTAAACTGAAAAAACAGAACGCATTGATACTTTAATCAATGTTGGCCTTAATAAGCCCGTTTCTGATTCAATAGAACTCGGTCCACTTTACAAGTATTTGTGACGTCTACGGCCTTTTTTTACACCATCCTGCTCCTACGTTAACAAGCTTCACGCTTCTGACCTTCTCAACGCTCAAAGACTCTTGTGATCCGAAACATTCGAGATTTTGTGATCTGTCCACGTTTTCCTCAACCCCTGTATGCAGCTATCGCCGATGACTCACAAGTCTCCACCTTTCCTCCCCAATCGAGCAAACTGGCTCAATGCAGTCACCTCCTTCCCGCCTCCGCTACACTCGCGACCGATTACTGCAGCTTAACCCTGAGAACAGAGGTCAAACTCTTCCCCAATTGATAAAGCGACGCCTTTGGTATCACGATTTGCTTATTCAACCCGTGAAACATGTGCCTGAGGTGTTCGACCACAGAGCCCCTTCCACTGTGAGTCACTCTTCATTGACGCTCCCGTTTCTCCTTCATCCTCTCTCTCGCCCACCGCGTCAGTCCCGACATGTGCTACGTCATCTCCACCGCAACGCATCCCCGTCAGAATCTCCTCCCGTCCACTAGGGAAATCCAATGATTCTCCAGGGAAATCCAATGATTCTTCACGTGACCGACACTCATACCGACATCTGAAGACCATCGACCTCAACGCACCCAACGCTTCCTGTAAGCAACGCCGGACGCAGTCGCGCTTGTGCAGGATACCCTTCTCAAGAAGATCTCCTTCTATTCTCCTTGCGAACGTTCGATCAGTGGTTAACAAGGTCGACGAAGTGTCTATCTTACTTCGAGAGCATCGACCCGACATTGCGATATTGTGTGAGTCTTGGCTCGATCCCTCTATTCCTGACATCGATGTTTCCATTCCTAGCTATTGTGTGGTGCGCAAAGATCGAGACCGCTCTGGTGGAGGGATTATCTGCTATGTTCGCGACTGTCTCAACCCTGTTGTGTTATCCGAATTGGACATTCCAGCTTTAACCTCGTGTAGAACTGAATTCCTGCCTATCGTACTACCCAACCTTTTGATAATCTCCCTGCCATCCTTTTTGGAACAGTCCTGCTGAACACGCAGATGCGATTTCCTGCATCACAGATATCATAGACTTCTGTTTCACCTCTAAACTTGACCCGTGTCAAGCTAGAACTGTCATCGCAGGTGATTTCAATGACTTGAGACTATATGACAGTGAAATCTCCCGACTCACCGGAACCACACCCATTGTCGACTTCCGTACTCGCTCCGGCAACACTCTCGATCAAATTTTCACAAACGTCTCGACTTCTGTTGCTCCTCAACGCCTCAGCCCTATAGGTAGATCTGACCATATTGCAATCTTGTGGTCTCACAGTCCCTAACAGACCTCCCGTTGTGAAACAAACTGTCCGAAGGATGTCAAAGTACAACAAGGCCAGATTTAGCCATTTGATACAACAGTTTGACTGGTGCGCGCTTGTTCGTTCCGAACATTCACTTGATTCTGCGACTGAACTGTTTCAATCCTGTCTCTTCGCTCTATACGACTCGTGCTTCCCTCCCCGTATTATCCGCCTCCGCGAAACAGATCCCCCCCTTGATGAGAGCATCGCTGAAGGTTCTCATTGACGACCGAGACAGAGCTTTCAAGAAGGGAAAGACTTTAAAGTACGAACGTCTTCGTGAGGAGGTGATCCAGCACTGCAAAGCTCTTAAGACAAATTATATCAAGCATGCAGTATCCTCAAAAGACTCCAGAGCCATTTGGAAGGCCATAAAATCTGTCAGTAGATGTGAGGACCCAAAAACAACCAGGGCTAAACAAAGTCCCTTCACAGCGCAACAACTGGCTGATTACTTTGCATCGGTATATTCTCCGCTCTCCCCACCACAGACTACCAACGACAGCGTCCCTTCAGCAATTTCCAGCAGCTCTCTTGATCCCAAATCCGAAGCAGTGACTCGACAACTAACGATTTCCATAAGTGAGGTTTCCTCGACACTTTTGAAAATCAAAAAGAAGTGTCCCGGTCCGGATGGCATCCCGTTTTGGGTCTACCGAGAATTCTCTGACACTTTATCCCCTGCAGTGTCTCTGATATTCAACTGGAGTACCCAGTCCGGCATCGTACCTACCTGCTTCAAATGCGCTAATGTTGTGCCCATTCCCAAGCATCCCAATCCTACGGCTCCCGAACATTATCGCCCAATCTCTAATTTTCCATCTTGTCGAATTGCCTTGAAACCATCATCTCGCAGAAGTGGATTCTCCCAGCCATACGTGTCAAGTTGAGCCCAAGACAATTTGCCTACATCCCCGTGCGAGGCACGACATCCGCTTTGACGTTATTTTATGATCGAATCTTGCGATTCCTGGACAAACAATCTGGGACTGTGCGGGTGTTATCAGTTGACTTCTCGAAGGCGTTCGATATGTTGCCTCATCGTGTGATCATAGACGCCTGCTCGAGATTCGTCTTGCCTGACCTAGTCATCAACTGGATAAGCAACTTCCTCTGCAACGGAAAACAGTTTGTCCGAGTCTCCGGCAGCCTTTCCAACCCCTACCCTGCTCCATCCGGCGTCCCAGAAGGAAGTGTTATCGGTCCACTGGCGTTCTGCATGGCGATTGACAGTTTCTCCGTCGTCGAGAGCAACTCATCTGCATTCATGTACGCCGATGATCTGACCATCTTGCATTTTCTGAGATGCTCTGACGACGACCATCTCCAGATCAAGTATGACAACATTGTCTCTTGGTCTGCTGCCAACGGTCTTCCTCTGAACAACAAAAATGCACCGTCATGAACTTTGTGACAAAGTCCAATCTATCCATCAGTCCCATATCTCTCCCCAATGGCGATCATTTAATGTCAGTGTCAACCCAGAAAATGCTAGGCGTGCACGTGTCCACCGACATGAAGTGGAACGCGCATGTTAAGAAAATCGTCGCCCAGGCCTCACAAAGACTTTTTATTCTGTGGAACCTTAAGAGTGCCTCCTGTAGTGATTCTGTTCTCCGCCAAGCCTATTTCGCCTTCATTCGTTCCATACTTCTGTACTGCGGTCCTGTTTTTGTCAATCTCCCTAGCTACCTTCTACGCAAAATTACTGCAGTTGAAAAGCGAGCCTCCCGCATAATAGGTACTGACATTACTCCCACGTACAACACCCTCCTTGAAAGAAGTTGTTGCTCCCTAATCAAGATGATAGCACATGACTCTCTTCACCCCCTTCGAGAGTGCTTCATCCTCCGGAATCCTACCCCCCGTAACCGCCTTCCTATTGCTCCTCACTTCGCCGAAACCATCAGACTGCAATCTTCCTTCACACAGTTTTGTTCACCCAGATACTTGTAATTCCTCCATGCTTACGTATTTTGTCTCTTTCACTGTTATACATGTCTACTGAATCATTGTTGTGGACTAATAAAGATTATTATTATTATCATTATTATTGCTTGAATCAATAGTTGAATGATTACATGCAATTTTTAATCAAATTTCCTCAAATTTCATGAATATTTTCATACTATCATTAAGAAATATATTTTTAGTGGTTTTCTACACCTCAGTATGTTGAAATAATCAATGGCAAGGTTTACACTCGAGTTTTCACACAATTTGAATAATATCTATAGCCAAACAGGCTTTGAAAGAGAAGCATGTAAGTAAGATAAACCATATCTTCACCATCTGATCAGTGGAAACCACATAATTAGATGGTTTAAGCGTACCACTTTGCTAGAAGTGCAAGCTGATTCAAAACGATGGAAAATGCAGGAACTTACTAAGTGTGCAAAACGAAATTTTCAATGTCTTATAGAGATAGGAAAATAGTCGTGCGTTGCTTGCAGATTGCTGTGAATTCTTTCAAAATGCTCCGACCGCTGCGATTCCTTCAGATTCGAAGAATTCAGATATTGCGCAAAAGTTTTCTCGATAATGATGGTCCTTCCGGTCATTATTAAAAATGGATGGCAGGCGCACGAAAAAGCGTTAACAAACTTCTCTGTAGAACTTGACATTGTCTGTGTCTCTTTGCAGTGTGATCCGGTTGATAACAGTCACTGGAACTTCACAAAATTTGGCGCGTTTAATGTTGAACTGGCTGCTTATTGTTCAATTTCTATGACTTCATGTCAACACATTATGTCATTTCATTAACGTTACATGTTCCAACGTATCCTTTCTATTCAAACAGAAGAAGAGACGACCTGTCTAATTCTTTGTTGGTAACCAATGTCGAACTGCTATTTTCGCTTGACATTCTTCGTCGCTTGCGTCCACAGAATTAGACCGGTCGTCTCTTCTTCTGTTTGACTAGAAAGGAAACATTGGAACATGCAATGCCTATGAAATGGCACAATCTGCTCACATGTTACCATAGAAATCGAACAATGAGCAGCCAGTTTAACATTAAACACGCCAAATCGTGTTAAGTTTCAGTGACAGTTATCAACCGGATCACACAGCAAAGAGACGCAGTCGATGTCAAGTTCTACAGAGAAGTTTGTGAACGTTTTTTCGTGCGCCTGCTAACTTTTTTTAAAATGATCGGAGGGCTCAACATTATCGAGAAAACTTTTGCGCAATGATCTGAATTCTTCAAATCTGAAGGAATCGTGGTGATCGAAGCATTTTAAAGGAATTCAGAACAATCCGCAAGCGACGCACGACTATTTTTCCTATCTCTGTAAGGTATTAAGAAATTCTTTTTGCCCACTTAATAAGTTCCTTCATGCGCCATTGTTTTGAATCAGTTTGCACTTCTAGCAAAGTGATGCGGTTAAACAATTTAATTTTGTCCTTGCGTCGCTATGTCAGGGATGTCTATGAATAATGTGATATAAAACTCGGGATACACAACTCCCAAAGAGTGCAGAATTGACTGTGGGCTGAATTTCTTTATGACAGTGGATATTTCTATGTTTATTTGAAATTTTGTGCATTGCTGCAATGTTATTTTAGTCTGATCTCATAAATGCTTCCCAAATGTAGAGTGTTGTCAACCGTTGAAAAGATATGGATTATCTGTGTAGGAAATCAGAAAGGAGCTTGTATTGTTGCCAAATTTTGTCCTTCGAAAATTGTGCTACTCAAATCTCGGATATTCTGCACTCATATCAATAATTTGGTGCAAGTTTTGCGTCATATCTTCTGAAACATTGCATAGCAGCAAGCTTTCAAGTGACAATACGAATTCTTGCCATGTCGAACGCAAATTCAGTGTAATATACAGAATAAACAAGGAGTTTCTAGATCTTCGATAGACAAGTTGAATTGACTGGTTTAATGAATAGAATAAGAATGGAATATGTTTATTTTGTCAAATGAAAATCAGAAATACAGAAATCAAAGTAAATACAAGTTAAATGTTGGGCCTCTTCGTCAAGTCTGTGAGACCATTATAGATTAGGGTAGACATAACCGTGAAACAATTCTGTCGGCGATTGGTTTTGCAAAAGGCACAGAAACGCGACAATTCATTTGGTGGGAAACAATCGGAAAAAGAGGATGACATTCATTTTGGCACTTTGCAAACATTTTCTGAAACATATTGCGGCGCATTAAGTGGAAGTTACTTATATTGTTCTTACAAGGACACAATTTGAAACATATGATTTTTCTGGCACGTCTGAACAATGAGCTAATCACATTTTGCACATCACTTGAAAATATCCCGAATAAAGTAGTACAATATTGAAGCATGCTGCCGACAGTGGTGTGAAAAATTAGCCACAGCTCATCCTGACTGAAGATGTCTCTCAGCACTCTGAGTAAATACAGTCTACGAGAGCAAGAATGCAACAGAAACTTGAAATGAGCACTCCAGTTGAGATTGGAATCCCACACAACACCTAAAAACCTGAATTCATTCACGATGCTGAACGGAAGGGGAAACATGATTTCAAAATTGTTCTTTAAGATACATAATGCTTTTGTTTTTGAGGCGTTGAGTTTCAATGAATTATTTTCTAACCAATTTTTAATGTTGAAGAATTCCTCTACAATGACTGCCACAGATTCCGCCACATCGTTGCTAAAAATTGGACACAGTTCGCAAATGTCGTCTGCATACATGCACAAAAATGTCTTTTTATGTTTAGGATAAATGTCACAACAGTACAACACGAACAAAAAAGGCCCTAAGAGGGAACCTTGAGGAGCTCCACTTTTTCTGGGAAGCATTGAGCTAAAAGAGTCTAGAACCTTCACGTACTGGAATCGATCCTTCAGATACGAACACATCAACTGAACAAAGCCCAAGGGAAAGTTTAGATGGAGCAATTTTGAAATCAGAATAGGATAACTAATGCTGTCAAAAGCCTTTGAAAAGTCATAATTGATAAGAAGACAGCCACCAACATCAGCTTCATCAAGATGAGCGGTCAACTTGTCATGAATTGACATAGGTCATGTCAACATGAATTCATGTCAATAGGAAGAAGTATTTGACATAGGTCGATAGGCAAATTGATATGTGGGTATTTTCTGATTGATGAAATCACGCATGTTCCTGAGGATCAAAAATTCCGAGAGTTTGGCGGGAATGCTCAAAAGAGTTATCGGACGAAGTTCATCCAGCGATGCGGGATGGCATTTCGGTATGGGTGTGACAGCACAGATTTTGAACGCTGATGGCACATGTCTCTCACTTATGATGCAGTTGATAAGATGACATAATGGCTGACAAATGAAAGGAGCTGCTAGTTTGTAGAATTTGTTGCTGATGCCATCTGAACCAGTTGATTTTGTGACTGACAACTTGTTGAGATACAAAAAGACATCATTCGGCTCCACCAGTGGGCACCAACTGTCGTCCAACATGAAACCCGGATCATCATTCTGAGTACAAAAGCTAACAAAAGTTTCATTGATGGCATTAGCAGCTGTGACATTGTCTGGAAAATCTGACAACAAGGACAACAGGGGATTCGTGGCATTCTTTCCTTTGACATCAGCAAAAACGTTCCACAAGCTCCGGGTTTTCGTCTTTGAGCGCTGTACCCATGTCCTCTTGCATCGAACGATTTCTTCTTTACACTTGCTCTTGTAGTGATTGTATAATTGGTAGTCTTGTCGTCGAAATGCTTCCCATCTCTTACTGATTAAGTCTTTCAAAAAAGGCGTCATCCATGGCTTGTCACGAGAAGTCATGGTGACAACTTTACAAGGTATAGAAGATAGACACTTTAAAAATGACGAATAGAATTGCTCACACTTTCTGTCAATGTCATTTTCACGATATAGCTCATGGAAAGAACACACACTCAATTGACGTAGGAATTCAGCTACATTGCTGCGTCTCAGATCATACACTACTCGAAGATGATGACACGGATCACGATCTTGGCAGATATTGGGCTTCATGAACACCTGACAGTGAGATCCACGGCGCATTGAAGTCAGTGGTGGACCAATATCTGCATCAGGATAGACACTGTCCAAAGAGCGACTGACCATAAATCGATCCAGCGTGGCCATTCCGCGAATGATTGAAGATTCGTTTCAATTTCTTAGTGAGGAATTTGACTGCAAAGTTTGTTAATATTGTTGACGATTAACTCAACGCAGTTGTCAATTAATTATAATTAGCAACATTTCTTTGATTTTCACAGAATATTTCAATGCTTGCCAGTCATATACAACAGTATTCAGAAAATTATAATGAGCATTTCAAGTGATTCAGATAGAATATAATGATGACAACAACTTCAACTGAATTTTGAAGAGCCTAACAGACTAAGAATGTTTGTGGCCCACTATCTAAATCCAATTTTCGTAAATGGCAAGTCATATTAGGCCCATAGTGATTTTAAAAACATGCTAGCCTGTTGCATTACTATACAGAGCGCAGACTAGATTGATTTATGATATGATTTTTGAAGCAATGACATATCCAGATACTTTTTGAGGTGCTTGGTTGCACATGCCTATATTAGGAATTAGGAATTAGGATTCCTAAATTAGGAAGAACAATTAGGAAGATCGTCTCAATCAATGAGAAGCCAGAATTAGAAGATTTCAGCTGAGGTGTTGAGGATTTAGCAACTAGCGAGGAATTTTATGAATTCAGACATTATTCTGTACTTCAATTGGTTGGCAATGACGACAATGATGATATAACAATTTATATCAAAGAGCAAATGTGAGCACAATCATTTACACGTATCTTAACTCATAGAAATAATAACTTTTCTCGTGCAGCGATTCCGGCATCTTGGATGCACCACTGCTGTGCAGTGCCTTTCACAGCTGCAGGACGAGTGAAATTCCTGTTGCTTGGGAGACATTTTCTACCTGATATTTAACAATTCTATGAATGTTGAATGCATCGTGTAATATATTTAGTGGTGTCTAACTCCTTGATGAGAGTACTTCGAAAAGATAGTGATGGTTCCAAATAGTTCGACGCCTGGAATGATTCCACAACTGCATCCATTCTAAAATCTATGAAGCAATTCAAATTGTCACAACTCCAAAATTAAGCCAGCACACCATACGATGCAATCCATTATCTAATGATGACATATACAACGATATAACTATTTGATATTGTGAGTATAAAGCAAAAAAACATAAAACATCTGCGATATGGACATGAACTTTTGATCTGCACCATCTATAATCAGGAAGCGAATAAAAAATATACCACCAAAATATTATTCGTATTTTACAGACTTTCTTTAGAAATTTGATGGTAAGCTGGTCTAAAAACAATAAACAGTGACAGCAATTCGACATAATAATCACTATAAAATCAGCTCGATTTATACTATTTTTCTGTATAATGCGTAAGTGTATGTTATGCATCACATTGATGCCGACATTACTTAACTACATTTATTTCCACGAAGTTTTACAGTTTCAATTAGGCTCAAGGCATGGATAAAACTGTTCACGTAAGTGTTGCGATTTGCAAAAATTCAGCCCACAGTCAATTCTCCACTCTTTGGGAGTAGTGTATCCCGAGTTCTATATCATTTTGTTCATAGACATCCCTGGTCATGTACGCATCATGTGCATACTGCGATGCTGGAGATTTAAGGATTTAAGAACCCATTAAATATCAAATGGAATGAAAGGCTTCTGCTAAGAATCATAAGACATTTAACTAAAAATGAAGCCAAGTTGATGAGCAAGGAGCTTTCTTGAACAGTATTATGATCTATGTCTTCGAACAAATAATTGAAAACTTGTTCTGCTTCTTGGTTCAATTTTCGAGTTTGGTAACTTGGCCAATTTAGTTCACAACCACGGACTCATTTTCCTTTAAAAGTGAATTTTTGTTTAAAAGTGAATTTTTATTATTGTCTAATTTGTCTTTCATTCTGGTGTTTACTCTTCCAGTAAATTTGCGGCAATTTCAGGCAATTTGTGACATAAGTACAAGAAAATATTCTTATTAAATCCCCAATCTGTGTAAATTTTCGATTTTATTAAATGAACTCTAGAGGGATGCATGTTGGATATTGTAACCAAGTGTGAGATATGCAAATTTTTGCAGTTTTGAAGAAATTACCACGGCATTGACTGATCATGATTGTAATGCAGAAGGAATGATGGTACCGCATTTACTCTTTTTGTAACCCAGACTCTTTTAATAGCCCAGTTTCTAATATAGTACCCACCTGATAACGAACGAAATGTATTAAAAGACCAGCCTCCAATACAAACCCAACTAAGAACGGATATTACACATATAATTGCATCGATTGACGGGGAAAGGGTGAGCACGCGCATTGTGTGTCGATTGTCTGAACTCCAATTAAGGTTCGTGTGGCGTTTATCGCAAATACGATATGCACTCAACTTCAAGCAGGTCGATGAGAATCAGATTCTAGCATTGAGACGATGGAAGGCGAAGGTAATGGACGACGACGTTCGATTACAGTTACAACAAAACTACAAGCATTGTCATTCTTAAAATCATCAAATAATGTTTCGAAAACGGCTCGTCGGTTCCAAGTGACACGAAAACAAGTTAGAGAATGGAGAAATAACGGAGAGGCCCTCAAATGCATTGGCAATTCAAATCGAGGCCTCTTAAATGGTGCTGGTAGAAAACTGTTGTCTAACGATCTCGACGCACATCTCGTTGAATGGATAACTACGAAGCGAAGCGAAACGATCGTCTTCGTGTCTCTCACAGCATGATAAAACGTGAAGCAGAGACATTTATGAAACAGTTGCAACCGGAAACAATATTTTCTAGTAGTAATGGTTGGCTTCAGAAGTTTTTACGGCGTAATCGGTTCAATTTGCGAAGGAGTACCACCGTCAGTCAGAAACAGCCGAGTGACTGTGCGACCAAAGTTGTGAATTTTCTTCGTTATACTTGGAAGAAAATCGATAATGCCAAGCTGCCACCTTCTGCTGTTTATGCAATGGATGAAACGCCCCTTTAGATTGAGCCATGCCGAGGGCAAACCATAGACCGGATTGGAAAGAGGGATATTCCACTTAAAAGCACCGGTAAGTTATCAATATTGCCTTAAAATATGGTAACTCGATATATTGTAAATACTAATTATCTGTTTTAGGTCATGAGAAGGAGCGCATAACTCTCATTCTGTCAGCTAAGGCAGATTGCACAAAATTGAAACCATACGTTGTTATTCCACGGAAACGACCGATCGCTGAACTTGAATCTATGAATGGAATTGAGTTCGTTTATGCAGACAAAAGCTGGATGGACGATGATCTTACGCAGGACTATTTGAATAGGATTGTTGGGAGATTTTCTTTTACTAGAAGGCTCATGGTCTGGGATTCGTTCAAAAGTCATATCTCGCAGAGGACAAAATCCCATTTACGGTCGATGCGAATTGATTCTGCTGTTATTCCTGGCGGATGCACAGGATTGATACAGCCTGCAGATGTGAGTTGGAACAGAAGTGTTAAGACACATTTTCAGAAAAGCTATGATAACTGGTTGACAGATGGACCGCATTTCTTCACCTCTGGTGGTAACATGAGGCCACCAAGTTTCCCAAAAATAGCATCCTGGATAACAGATGCATGGGATTCCGTACCATCATCTCAGATCATATGCTCAATGAAGCAATGTGGGACTTATGTTGCTACAGATGGGTCTGAAGATAGTGTAATTGTCTGCTTTAAACCTGGACATCCTTGTCATTCTACAATTAATCTTATCAGATGTGAGGAGAATCATATTTGTGACAAGGAAAACGTACCGGGAAGTTCTATTGACAGCGACACATTATCCGTACTTTCAGATTCAGATGTGTGTGATAGTGATGAGTCAAATTAAATAGGAAATACATCTAATTTGAATGGAAAATTGTTGTTTTCAAGAATCTTTAATAAAGCGGGTCAATTATTTCGGTTTCAATAAAATCTTAAAATGAAAAACACTAATTATGCCCCAGGCTCCATTAGTAGACCAGTCTCCTATAGTAACCCCCTTCAGACAGTGATTTTGATATACAAGCCCTGGTCTTCTAAAAGAGTAAATACGGTATTTTGCAGATTCTCAGTGTCATGACAGCTTTGGAGATTGAATGTTTGCTAAATTAGCAATTCGATATGTTCCTACTGCTTTCATGCTCAACCTCAAGGATATTTTCTCAAGCGTGATCATATCACAGGCAACCTGCCATTGTCACAGCAAAATCACGTCATCAAAGACAGTGACTTCATTCAACTTTGAAAGATGCATATGGTTCCACATCACTATTCAGATTCAAGAAATGAAACATGAATTTAGTGATCGAATCATAAAAACATGCCGCTGAAAATTGAATTAAAAACAATCAATTTCAGCCAAGAAAGCAAGAATGATATCGCGACTTTTCAAGAAGACTTTCATTATAATATAATTCATGAAATTCCTCGATAATCAGCTTGATTTCCGCTTAGTTAAGATGCTTACTAGCAAATATTCATTCCTTTGATATCCAACTTGTTGCATACTACTTATATTGGAGAGTCATCTCGGTAGTATTTAAATTGGCAAAATTGACTTTTTTAGAACTGCTCAAATAATTTTTTGGACCACGGGAACGTAATCTCCGCAATGAATCTTTTGATATAAAAATTTTCACTGTATAGAGATACTTTTTTGAGTCGACACTCTACCTACATATCCATACTCTATGCCCCAAACTATATAATACTGAAAGTATTCTATCGTCAGTATTGCTGACTTTCTAGTCAATTCCTTGGTAATCTCTCGTAAACAATAAAAGCGTTCGTCTCACAGCGGTAGCAGCTGTCAGTAGTTAGAAGTCAAAGTTCATTTGCAATCGAGTTGCATAAGCATCAGTGTTATGATTGAATATCCATTATGTCAAATCATAGTCACAATCATTAGAACAGCATCATGGCAAGTAAATTGCGGTCAATATATGAAGAATGATTCATTACAATATGAAGCGAAGAGTGAAATGGAATGAAGAATTTTATCTATATTTGATAATTCTGTCACTTTGTCATTTATTTTCTTATTCTGAAATGCGACAATCAGCCGAATATGGTCACTATACATCTACACGATAAAAAAGTTGTAAAATATGAGGAGCTGATGTCGACTATTACTGACCTGTAAAGAACGAAAATGATAAAATGCTTTTCCGATGTCATTTTGGCTGATCCTCTCAAGATGCTCTCACTTCCGAGATAGCAGAATGAAGATATTGTTGGCAGTCTCCAAAATGCAACTAAACAGTCTACAAATGCATTGACAGAGGTTATTCGAGATAGATCAAAAGTCAAAAGCCATATTTCCATTTTGGAAGGCGCTATACAACATTGATGACGATATGAGAGATAAATGATATAATGGTTGTATACATGTACAAGGAAGCAGAGGTCGGAGATGAGGACAGATCGGAAGAGGAGACCAATATTCATTGCATGTACTAATTATATCATTATTCAATGTCATAATATTTCATGCAAATTAGTCGTTGCCTGTAGTAAGAAGATATTCATCAAGTGGAAGGATTTTGATTTCTACTCTAATAAAGTCAGGCTCTGTGACAAATCCTACTAGCGCTTTCATCATTTGCCTTCAAGTTTCTCATTGCTGCATGCAAATCTAATCGATCTATATTCTTCAGGAAGTGAATATTCAATTTCCTTGATGCACTATAATACTGGGGCTACCCCACAATTAAATGAAGTCGGTTTTCAATCTTGGTTACGATAGAAACATAGACTTACCTCGCGGGGGTTGTCTCATAATAGCGAAGTGTCACAACAACGAATCTCAAAACAGAGAAAGCGCATTGCATCATTCCTACAAGTCCTTAAGAAATCATGTTTGCTTTTTGTTGTTTGATGAAACAGATGATTTGCAAGCTAAATGTACCTCTTGCATAACTTTTACACAAGACTGGTATTATGTGGATTGTCGGACCCATAGACATCAGAGTGGTGATGTACCGGAACTTTCGTAGATATTTCTCCTATTCATGATAAATTTGTAGTGTTACATAACCAAAGTAAGTACATAACCTACACAACGATTTGAGGTAAAAAATGAATTTCATTACATGGATGTCTAAAGGCCATTTATGTGCGTATAGTAAGATGTATGTCCCCTATATACTACTAGCATACAATGATACAGTTGGTACCGGTACTGCTCATCTATGTAGCCATCACACATCGCAATAAACACTTCCGGTCCGAGCATGTCTGGCTAAATTGCAGCATGCTAGATATTTTTATTGTTGAATGCGCAGGTGACATGTTGATATCCCTTCAGTGGATTATACTTCGCGCTTTCGTGGCTTCAGTATTTGCCATTTTGAGAATTCGTTATCATGAGATGCCGGAGTTTTGAGATTCGCTATTTTGAGACTGAGCCTCCTCAAGTACCTTCCTATTTCTACATCGATCAGCTTCAACGGCCAAATAATAATTGCCGGTTCAAAGACTGACTCAGATCTCGTGTCATTGTGTTCCATCATTGGATTTACATAGTTCCTTTGTTCATAATTGAATTAACAGGATTGTAGATTGCAGATAATCCATTCCTTTATTGTTGTCTTTAAGCACTATGAATACATTACTATCTGAAACATTCAATCAACTGGGTGTCAATTAATTGAACAGATTTTGATTTTATATGATTGTTCTCATTGCTTCATAAGTCAAGTAGGCACGACAAATTTTTCAATCGCCAACACCATATATATTTTTTAATTGTTGGTTATAAATCAAATATTCTTCCTGCTAGGGTTAATCCTATATTGTACTACTTTCCTCCAATGATACAATGCAGCTCCATAGAAGTGACCTTCCACCGGCTTCATGCCAAATTCATTTTATTAAGCAATACGCAACTGTTGTAATTTTTAGATGATGTAATCCTCTGTAAAATTGAACTGGTATTTCGTTTAATTATTTGAAAGTTTCTTTGATGACATGGTCAAATTCTTTCAAATTTTTTGTAGTAAGTATGCAGATTTTTTTCCTTCTTTTTCCATGCTTTTTGCCATTTGATGAGAGATGCATCAGGCTCAGCGTACCATCTGATCCTTTTACCGTTACTCAGACTAAATGAGCCTCATCAAAAGTTAAAAAGCATTTCTGAACACGGAGTTTCCTTCATGATTTGACTTTTTGTGCTTATCTCTTATAACTGTTGAATAAGACACCCGATTGATTTCATCTATGAGGTGCAGATGCATATGGTGAAATAAATTGGACGTCTGTTACAAAAGCTGCACGAGTTTAAGTAAGAATTAGTCTGTATCACAAAAAACGAGAGGAAAAAATTCTATTCTACATCTATGTTCGTGTCGCAAATGCATGCTCTTCGCACACATGTGTGCTCTTCATTACTCTTCATCTACTTAAGATCAATAAATTTGAATCTTTGTAATGCGTTTATACTCTCAATTTATACTTTCAGTCATCTACTTAAGAAAAGCTCATATATCAAAAAACGAGCGGTTTGATTTAGAAAGTGTAATATGCTCTAACAAACTAAGACCTCATGTAAACGAAAGAAACAGATACCATTGATGATTCAGACCAAAGATTCAGACATATTCTCCTCCACATTCAATGATTTTTTCCATGTGACATAGAATTTTGGAGTGCCTGCTTCATTCTATGCGATGTAAAATAGGACAGATGTGCGTCAAGGAATTGTTCAATATCGTCTTATGAATCAAAACTGTCGCGAATTGTTTCAAGACGCGGAAACAGGCAGTAATCACACAGATTGGTATCTGGTGAATATGGTGGTTGTTTCAAGAGTCGAATATTATTTATTGCAATGTGCTGAGTGGTTGAAATGGCGGTATGGGGCCTCGCGTTGTCATGTTGCGCGTTAGTAACGCGTTAGTAAACGAATTGTACAAATTCAAATTATCTATTCAAATTCATAGATTTCAAGTAGATGGCTGAAACTAAATAACGACTATAAGCGAGTATTGCACAAATTCAAAATATTCATTCAAATTTATTGACTTTAAGTATATGAATAGAAATGAAGAGCATAGATGTACATGTATGTAAAGAACATAATTTGCGAGACGAGCATAGATGCAGAATAGAATTTTTCCGCTTGTTTTTTGTGATACAGACCGGCCTATGTAGTAGTTCTGACATTAGTTTTCTCATGCAGATGCGGTATATCCGCAACTGAACACGAACTGTATCATAGCATCGATAACGCATGTCACTTTATGGAGGTCACAAATCCCATCGTGATATCTTCATTCTCCAAAATCTGCTGTAAGTATGCTGGTTCGGATGGCCCGGGATGCATTGTGTATTGTGTTGATGATACACGTAGATCAGAGATCATCCCCATCTTGACTCGGCAAGATTTATTCACTGAGTCCAAGTTCGAGTTCGCAGCCGTGACTGTAAGTTCATTGAAGTCCTTTCGTTAGATTATTTCCAGTCATCGCTAGCATTAGTCCGGCAGCCAGAACGAGTTTCTGCAGGGAACGAGGCCGAAAGTGAGACTTTCACAGAATAATGTACACCCTGTACCTACACCCTACTACGAATCTGCACGTCTGCCGAGTTCTCGTGAGTTCCTCTTCTTGTCAGACAGAATCAAAGAAAAACACATGTAAATCCAATGGGACGCAGATTGCAGTTTTTGGTTAAAATGAAATTTTGTATGTTTTCTCTGATTAAACGAGAAATACTAAGCCTAGAGTCATAATTTTTGGCATGGAATGTCTTCAGGTCATTTCCTATGATGTGCATGTGCTTTTATCATACTTCTGATCGGCATTGTATGTGAGAATGTGGTTGAATGTGCATAAAGTTGATCAAAATGTTTGTGTTTGCCGACATGAAAAGGCTCGCCAAATCTAAATGTCTTTAGCTTTATAGACAGGGGTGCATGGACATGAAAGGAAATGACCTGAAGACATTCCATGCCAAAAATTATGACTCTGGGCTTAGTATTTCTCGTTTAATCAGAGAAAACATGGAAATTTCATTTTAGCCAAAAACTGCAATCTGCGTCTCATTGGATTTACATGTGTTTTTCTTTGATCATGTCTGACAAGAAGAGGAACTCACTAGAACTCGGCAGACGTGCAGATTCGTAGTAGACGTAGGGTGTACATCATTCTGTGAAAGTCTCACTTTCAACCTCGTTCCCTGCAGAAACTCGTTCTGGCTGCCGGACTATGAGGTGTACATTATTCTGTGAAAGTCTCATATTCGGCCTCGTTCCCTGCAGAAACTCGCTCTGGCTGCCGGACTATGAGGTGTACATCATTCTGTGAAAGTCTCACTTTCGGCCTCGTTCCCTGCAGAAACTCACTCTGGCTGCCGGACTACATTTCTGAACAATCAACTATCAATTTTGATGAATTTCTTGTATACTTTCACCGCTAGCGTGTCAGCATGGTATGTTCCTTGCATAATGCTGTCAATTCCTTGTCAGTATTACTTCATCGTGTATTATATGAAATCATCAAATATTTGTGTGAAGTTGCTCTGCGGAGTTTTCACCAATCAAACAAACAAGCTGAAGGGTTAATTATCCCGTTCACACGCTAACCATGGTAATTGTATCAAGCTATTTTCTCGAAGATTGACAGAGCTTCACTACTGACATAAAATTGCGTGATTGAACGTGGTATTCCTTAATTGTGAAGTTTGAAGCAATGCGAGTGAGTTCTACTTCGCAAGGACCACTTTGGACTATTATTATAACATCAAAATGAAATACAAGATTGACGATAGCCTCCTGGAGTCCACCAGGAATTACTTTTGCATAATTTGTGTAATGTCATCTGCAAATTCTGTATAATGCGCTCATTAATTGAACGAAAAGTGAATCACTTTCCACATGTGCAATCAAAATGATGGACATGTACTTATAAAGATTGCAGAGTGCCAGCTCGCCTGGGCATTCCGGTAGGATAGAAATATTTCTTCAGACTTGAGCAATTTAAACACAACATTTCTTGGCAGTTCTAGACGCTGCGTTTCCCTCTATGACTCGTCAGCACGACTCGGAATGACTGAAACTAGCAGCTTAAATATCTAGAATGGCTGAACAGGCTGAAGGACTGAACAACAGGCTGTTCTGCGCTTATCTTTCCTGGTTTTGCCGCCCGACTGACAATCATAGAAATTGCAGAGCCCAAGTTCGAGCATAGAGTAGAAAGATATCATGGGTCATTCATAACCTTTCTAAAGAGTCCTTATAGAGCGAAACGCATCGTGCATGACTGTCAAGGAATTTTATGCTTTAAATGCTCACGTCTGAGGACATCTTTTTAATGCATGTGTTAAGTGCTTTTTTTAGAAGCATCCTCCGCGACATGGTAGGACATCGTGGAACTCAAAATAAAAGTCAATCAACTACGTACCGGCCACTAAACATCATTTCAAAGATAAAAGCCGATTTTAGATTCTACTCGGAAGTCATAATCTTGACCTTATATTTTAGTAGCTACGCATAGTCAAAAAAGAAACGTCCGCTTCACAAATGAAGCAAATTCAGTAATCTGTCTGAAGTTTTACCTCGAGATTTATCTATCGCCTGAATTCGGCAACAGATTGATCTCATGAAATGTCCACACTCTGATTGACGTTGGAGCATTTTCGTGAAGGGCTTGACAAATCACGAGCATCCAAGGGTTGACACTGACGTCGACATATCCTTCTACAAGTTCGTTCCGCATGTGCTCTATCGGTGACAGATCAGGATTGCATGAAGAAATGGATTACAAGAATTGTCAGGATTACAAGAAGTGGAACTTCCTCAAGATATTCTTGGATTACACGTGATGAATTTGAGTGAACATTCCTCTACATGCATGAGCGCCTACCAGGTGTCAGAATGCGCAGGAATATATATATATATATTCGTGACAAGACAGTATATATAAGACAGCAAAAGAATAGGCAGAAATACAACAAGTCAAAATTTGAAGTTCTTCAGCCACAAGATAGCGTCATTGGAGGCCTGGTGCAGATATTTCAGTCCGCCACGGAAGGATTTGATCGGGCAGTTCTCCACGATGTGCGACATCGTCTGCACCTCTCCACAGGTGCATAAAGGGGATTCCCTAGCTCCCCAGCGATGTAGAGAATCCTTAGTAGGGCCGGCACTTGTTCTGAAACGGTTTAGCAGGGTCCACTGGGCTCGTTGAAGATCAAAACCAAGGATTCGCATTGTTGGGTCGTCGATCAGGAATTTATTTTGCACATTGCTGTTCTGCCAGCTCTCCTTCCAAGCCAGGTTTAGGAATGCTGTTGATGCAACTGCATGCATTCAGAGTCCCCACGATAACTATTAGGTCAGGCACACACCACCACCGACCCCCACCAAACCGATCAGTCTGCACCACATCGCTGCAACATCACAACACAACACCGTTCGTGTCAAATATGACAAAATGTTAACGATGCTGAATTCTTCATATTAATGTAGCATGTTTGAAATAATTTCTGCAGCTGGTTTTTCCCTCTAATTTTCAATGACGATAACTATTTGTTTGCCAGCCATTGGAAATTATTGTGCAATCCGTGTTCTTACTTGCTTAGGATTCACTAAAATGCAGAGCTCAATAATTTGTTTGAATTATTTTGCTTTAAGACCAATGTCTGTATTTTGCCACTTTTGCAAACCTTTGCATGATAATGCATGTGTGACTTTTTCGCATTCTGAAAATCGTCATTGATATAACCGAAGTTTAGGTAGAAATTTTATTCTCAAAATAAAATCAATCATTTACAAACTATGGCGACACAAGGTAGAGGCGCAATTCAGTGCCTCTGGCTCTCCAGGAGGTCGAAAAGATGTTCCTATGCGCCCTGTTGCTGGAAACATCATGAAAAATGGCTCGCCGACCAGGAGTCGAACGCATTCCTCGAAATGCTAACGAATGTATATTGTTTGGAGAAAACAAACCATGAGGATGATGTCATGATGTCCGCATAGATCTGTGCCTGTTGCTGACACTGTCGTGGAAGGTGTGCTTGGCTAGTCCTGGCAATCTTCGTGCCGCGTTAGCATCTCGAAGAATGGGTTCGATTCCCAGCTGGCAAGCAACTTTTCATGATTGTAGCAGCAACAAGGCGCATAGAAATCAGGTATGCGGAGTCGGAGTCCCGTAGTCCTATCAAATGATGGAACTCCGGACTCCGGCCTATAACTGGACCCGAAACATAATACAAACAAATTATTTATCCTCGCACATAGCCGGCACTATCTTGATGTCAACTTTCTCCGTCAAACAAAACTTCAGAGACAGCAGTGCATGCAAAACTTGCAATAGTTGACGGAATGAACCGTGATAGTGAAAAAAGGATTGTCGTTTCACTCGGTGATTTAATAGAGAAAACAAACCTTCCTAGCCTCCATCACACCTACGCACCAAAGGTCACATCAGAGACAAAAGTAAAATACTAGTTTGTTTGAGAACATTACCTCCTACTCTATTATAATAATAACAATATGTTTATTCAATACTAGACAGCAGAAGCTGATCATTTTACAAAAAAGTGAAAAGTAGAAGATATACATGTATACACACTAAAAATCAATTACGAGAAGTTCTGTACTGCAGATGGCAAGAAGGAGTTTTTATACCTGTTGGTGCTATAAAAGATGATATTTGTTTTACGTCTCAATATTTCTGTTTTTTGTGGACGATGTGAAATTCTTTCACTCAAAGCTTTTGGCAAATTGTTAAAATAATTCCGACAGATGTTCATACATCGTGAACTAAGTGTTTCCAGTGAATATTTTTGTAGAAGACGGTCATAATCATAATCATGATAACCATATGGGATGTGTTCCATCATTCTTATCAGTCGTCTTTGAACAGATTCAATAGCAATTGATTGAGCTTTGGTGATTCCGAAGTGCCACACTGGAGCACCATATTCGAGGATGCTTCGGACACAGGCACAGAAATACCGTATAATATCCTCATTTTGAAGTCCACATCGCATCATTTCACTTATAGAATGCATTCTCATTTGTGCTTTCTTTACCATTTTTTCAATGTGATCAGTTCAGTCCAGTATATCCTAGAGATCTTATTCTTTGTAACTCATTTGGTGTATAGGTAATGCGTTGATCTAATTCCATCATAGATATGCTTACGAGCAGATGCACAGTCTGCAAGAGCCGCAGAGCAATCCGACCGCAACCATGAAAGCCAACGATCGAATGATACTAATTACTAAATACCCTAACGTCAATCGTGTGTGATGGCTCCTCCAAAGCGAAAATTTACTCATATTTTTAAGAGAAAGATGGGAGATTTTCCTGCCTGATAAGCATGAACACCGTGTGAAGCACACATCAGCAAGATGGGAGGAGCCGAGGCGCATGAATCCAACTTAAAGCGACATTTGATAAACTTTCATCGAAAATGATTGATAATTGATGCAGCAATGATCACTAAAAATAGATTTAGGTAAGCCTATTATGATCTATGATGTAGGTTACCAGATTTTTTTTTAAAAAAACGCCTGGCTATATATACCTGCCACCCGGAGTCGGAGTCCTATCAAAATAGGACTGCGCATCACTGAAAGAAATATCTTTTCGACCTGGTGAAAAGCCAGAGGCACTGAATTGTGCTACCTTATTTCTTAGTCGTCAGAAAAGTTCTGAAAGTCATAAAATCAGCTTATTAAAGTGAATTAATGATCTTTCAAATTTAAATCTATGTTCTTTAATTATTCAAAAATTACTTCCAAGCACTTCTGTCAAGTACATTATTAAAGCATGATGTCTCTATTATCACGCTGTAATGCATTTAATTAATGTCACATCTTATATATGATAGTGGAGTGGCAATTCAAGCAACTGAAACCGATTGGCGCAAATATCGACAATAAACTATCATTCAAACACGATGTTGACCTCATTAGCATAATTAGTTACTTTCCGTCTCAATTAATCTTCTTTTTATTGGGCAAAACTGGAACAATCACTCTGGCAGTGAGTGCTGTGCATCCAATTGAAAAACATTGACAAGCTCATTACTGGTGGCTAGTCAAGTTGATTCTTATCTGAGAGTTGAGCGGACAAAATTCTACTGCTCCAGATGTCTGATGTGAATTGTACTTTATTTGCCACTAGAAAAGTACACATAAAAGAAGGAACTTAAAGAACTATTATTCGTGAGATATAATCCTATGATGGAAAACTTCATATTTTGCTACTGTTTGATGACTTGCGTGTGCTTCCGTGTGCATGTTGGGTCTACATGCACTGCTCCCCATTAATCATGTCTATTTGGTTTGGTTTATGCGAGTGCACTGTGCTGCCGTATTCTCATTTAAGTTATAAGTTATAGTCCGCAGCCAGAACGAGTTTCTGCAGGGAACGAGGCCGAAAATGAGACTTTCACAGAATGATGCGAACCTTATGCTTACTACGAATCCGCGCGTCTGCAAAGTTCTAGTAAGTTCCTCTTCTTGTCAGACAGGATCAAATAAAGCACATTATTCCAGTGAGACGCAGATTGCAGTTTTTGGCAAAAATGAAATTTTCTTTATTTTCTCTCATCTGCTGAAAAGTACTGAGTCTATAGCCATGATTTTGTGACATGGAATGTCTTCAGATCATTTCTTATCATCATAGATATTTATCTGTGAAGCTTGGCACATTCAGATTTGGCAAACCTCTTGCTGTAGGCAAACACCAACATGCTGACCCACTTTATCCACATTTAACCACATTCTCGCGTACATCGACGATCAGAAGCATGATAATATCACGTATACGCGATAGGAAGTGAACAGATGAAAAATCATGCCAAAATTATGGCTCTAGACTTATTACTTTTCAGCGGATGAGAGGAAATAAAGCAAATTTCATTTTGAAATAAACTGCGATAATAATCTGCGTCCCATTGGATATGCTTTTCTTTGATCCTGTCTGACATAATGAGGGATATCACTTCGTCATTATAACATTCGGGATGCTACAGCTGAAATCCTTAAAAATATATACAGAGATTCAGCCTCATCTCCTTCCAATAAGTAGTATGCCTAAATCATAATAACAATTATGTCATCGTAAGATATTAATCATTAACATCATATTAATAATAAGTATGCATAATGATGTGCGAGCACCTACACTGTAAACTGTGCACCGCTAAAAACAGCTAAAATAACTGCTGAACTTAACAGAAAATCTTCACAGAAAATATCCGTAAATATTTGTTAAAATGATGATGTCACAATTTGATGAGTGATGACGCAACCGTTAAAATACGTTAATATCAGACAGCGTAATAAACAGTGAAACTAATTTTAGCTGTTAATTTCAATGGATATTTGCGGATTACAGTTTACAGTGCAATTGAGTTTCCGAAACTTTGCACTGAAGTCATCTTTTGGATCAAAGAGAAAGTATATAGCAGGGGTGCGGAGTCGAAGTCCCAGAGTCCTATCATTTTTGCTGGAGTCGGAGTCCTATCAAATGATGAGACTCCAGACCCCGGCATACAACTAGACCCGAAACATAATACAAACAAATTATTTATTCTCGTGCATAGCTGTCACTGTCTTGATGTCAACTTTCTCCATCAAACAAAAGTACAGAGACACTGCTGCATTTAAAGCTTGTAATAGTTAACGGGATGAACCGTGATAGTGAAAAAAGGATTGTCATTTCACACAGTGATTTAGTGGAGAAGACAAGCCTTCCTAGCCTCGATCACACCTACGCACCAAAGGTCACATCAGAGACAAAAATGAAATAATATCTAGTTTGTTTGAGAACACTACCTCTTACCCTGACGTTAATCGTGTGTGATTGCTCCTCTAAAGCGCATATTAAAATCGAAAGTGTAGTCATATTTTTTGGGGAAGTATGGGGATTTTCCTGCGTGGTAGAGACTAGAGAGACACCGTGTGAAGCACACATCAAAAAGATGAGAGGAGCCAAGTCGCATGCATCCAACTGACAGCGACATCTGATAAACCTTGATCGAAACTTATTGATAATTGATACAGCAATGATCACTAAATATAGGTTCAGGTAAGCCTATGATTATCTATGATGTAGGCTACCAGTTAATTTATTAAAAAAGGCTTTATATAATTGACACCCGGAGTCGGAGTCGAGGACTCCGCATCCCTGGTATATAGTAGATAGAATTCCTACTCAAAAATGTCAGAATATAGTGAAAATTTTTCTATCAATAGATATTTTTTGCCGAGCCTAAGATCCTGCGGTCTAAAAAACATTTGATCAATCTTAAAAATTTTTGCAAATTATTCCGTGTTTATATTCTACCGATTTGGAACCTCAGACTTCAAAATGTAAGTAGTAGAAAACTTTTAGGATATCAAAAATAATGTAGCTATAATTAGAAGCATTTTTATTAAACGGAGATGAAGCTGATCATCAAGGAAATCTCATGAACCGCATAATAATGCAGGTTTTCATACTGACAATAGTTGAGATCTTATTCTGCTTAATTGGCTCAAATTTCAAATTTCCACCAGGCTAAATGGATCTGTTAGGTCAATCCTCTTTTCCAAAATATTGAGTGCATCCTGCGGTCTACACTGTAAACTGTACGATACGAAAGCGAAGAGATTTTCCCTACGAAAGCGTATGTACAAATCGAGAATAACAAAATGTACCAGTGCATTTTGCTTTCGTACGTGCGTGCACGTACGAAAGCGATATCCGCTTCCTATTGGCGCAGAGCGGATCGTCAGTTCTATATTGGTTAATTTTGATTTCCCTAGCGAGGCTTTGCTTGCGGTCAATGAGCGTCCCTGATTAATTATTCTTCTATCTTTATACACTTCTTGCAAACAAATATAGGTAGATTTCCATAAGCTCATTGAAACCTAAAATTCAATGCAGTTAAATCCCATTTTTCTCTTTCTCTCCCTCTGTGCGAGGTGTATTGTGTGTGCGTCTGTGCGTGTTTTCATTTCCTTCATTGTAATTCATTCCCGAGATATTTGAAGAACAACCATGAATACAGAAGTCACTGTGTGACAATGATTATATTGGGTTAGAAATGGTTGGAATCAGAAAACTCGATGCTGTTAGAATTCAACTTTTCATATTTTATTGTGGATTGTCGCAGTTTTTATAGTTATCTAATTTGTGATTCATCAAATCAAGTTTCATTTCTAATCTAAACCTGAAAAGTGCTCCTGAATAACCTGAATAATGAACTGTTGGCCCATTTACATCCTTTAAATCAATTATAATGAATGTCTCTTTGTTATTATCACTATTTTTTCTTTTGTTGCAATTTCAATATTCCATCACAGTCGTACTTCACTAATCATTTTCAGCAGTTAATCTTTCAGAATTTATTACCCATCACTTTCCTTTTTTTCTGTATTTTAATTGTTAGCACGATCTACACTTTGATAATTTCTTGGTTAGCTTATTTTCTATATTAAGTTAGGTAGCAACATGAATAATTATCTCCTTTCCCATCTACAGTGAAATAGGTGATTGATAGCATCTTCCCTCGTGTACAGATTACGCTTGTCATAATTGTTTGCGGATAAAGGCTAGATATGATGGGACACAGATCGGTCCTCTTGAGAGGTAGATTAAATTTCATGAATAGTTAGTCACCAATTGGTCCATGTATAACAAGTCTAGTTCCTTATTTCATTTTCTTCATGGAGTAGTTCCAGGTGAGACGTTGTACGTCGATTCTAGCAAGTTCAGTACCCATACTGTAATTTCACATGTATTTTATTTCTTTTTCTTTTCTTCAAAGTTCATTACAAATTTATTCATTACAGTTATATTTTGTATAGTAGGCTTAATCTTAGTTTATTTTATGAAGTTATAACTGAGATTCCTAGAGGATGATGATTTTCATCTACAAAAAATCTGATTGTGATGTTTTGCTCTTTCAGTGCCGGCATTACAAGTGACATGATCACAAGCTGAAGAGAATACTCCTATTAATAGGGAACGAAGCTATCTTCATGAACATTGCCTCTCCAAGGTTGTCATGACACAGAGGATTTGCAAAATACAATGTACACTGTAAACCGCAAACATCCGTTACAATTAACAGCTAAAATTGGTTTCACGGGTTTTTACAGTCTGGACTGTAAATATCCGTGAAAACAGACGTTTGTTTATCTGATATGAGCGGATTTTAAAGCTTTTCTGTTAAATTGACGGTTATTTTCGCTGTTTTTAACGGTGTACAGTTTACAGAGATTATTCCTTCTTCTGTATTGCTATCATGATCAGTCAATTTCGTGGTAATTTCTTAAAACTGTTCAATTTTGCTTATCTCACATTTGCTACTATGTCACACCTCAAGTTCATTTAATAAAATCGATGCTGCATACACATTGTGGATTTAATTAATGACTACTCTACCTAATATGATAACTTTTTCTGAAGCCTTATCTTTACCCACAGTTAACTTACGGAAAAACCAATTACCTCTTAACAAGAAAATCATATAAATTATTTCTGTCCATAGAAATCAGATTAAGATTATTGCGCGTTAGGCACACTAGAATAGCCACAACAATATCGCAGAACACTGAACCGTGGTTAAGCCGTGACTATAGCAACGGTACACTTATTAGTCATTTCTTAACCATCAACAAATCCCAGCTGTCCATTCTAGTAATGTTACTCAAAAAGAAATGAAATAAATCGGATTTCTATGATTTCTGTCCATAGCGATTCTGCATGAAAAGTCAACGATAATTGAAGTCGCGATTTGGATTGGTGTGCTTGCTATTTGCCATCACATCGCATTGAGGCCTCGATGATGAGGCAATGCATTTTATTGATTTCATTTCACGAGTCACGCGACGTGTATGGCCACTCAAGCAGCAACGAGCATTTCTATCGCTATGTCATCATTGTGTGCCCAAGCGATTGCAACGAGTGTGCAATGATGCTCAAAGGATCTATCAAACGCATGCATGCTTCAATCGTCTGCTCCGAAATCGAGCTTATGGTGACATGCTCTTAAAACTAACTTCTTGGCTGCATTTATACGACTTTTGCACTTATCTGACTGACGCGTAATTTATCTCTTATTGTTCTTTGTTCTGAAATAGAAATCGATAATTGAAATATAATGCAAACATTTGATATACGTATATATTCTACCCATGTAATGCTCAAGTATCGGTATTTGAACAAAGAATTCAAGTGAATTCATGCACTTGGCAAGTCCCATCACTGTACGACTTGTATACTTGCATATTTGAATGAATATTTGAATTTCATAATACTATATATAGCGCAGTCTTTCTTCCAAAACTCATGGATTGAAATGTTTCTTTATTTTCTATATAGTGGTGCTCTTTCAGGAAATAATTTTGATATCTGAACCGAAAGATTGCTCTCCTCTCTAGATACGACACTTTCGCAGTCGGTAAACAATTGAAAAAGATAACATGGGAAGGAAACGAAGTTGTCATGGAAGCAAATGGCATTAGGAAGTCTGTAAAGATTGTAGATAACAATGGTTGATGAGATATAAGCTCGTCTATCATAAAGATCGATGATCAACGACAGACGGGCAATGAATTACAAAGACTAATTGAACTAAATTTGATGCAATCGCATGACTTTTCAGGAATGTCTGCAATTATAGTGTGATTCCATAGCTCAATGTTCAATGACATGGATTACTGATCAATAGATGCGAGGTTCAAATCTAACAATAAAAAAAGAAGTTGATAGAAATGAGGAAACTGTGTCCCGTAGGTCGCAATCCTGTTTGATCATCATCTCTTCGCTAGGTTACACTTTTGGATTTTGAAAGCTTCAGTTCCTTGAAGTTCTGTCTTTTTTATAAGATGTGTTGCCACAATTTCTACAGGAGCTTACATGTATCAGATATAATCATTCGTTGGATGGCGATTGTGTGTATGTGTCAAGGAATCGAATATCCCAGTCATCAATGTGCAATGATATTAGACCTTGTCATGATATACAAGCTTGTACATGATTGTAAACAGAATAATTTAAACTCGACTGTGCATCAACGAAATACAAAACAAATGTGAGGTTTAATAGTCCGGCAGCCAGAGCGTGTTTCTGCAGTGAACGAGGCCGAAAATGAGACTTTCACAGAATGATGTACACCCTATGCCTACTATGAATTCGCGCGTCTGCCGAGTTCTAGTGAGTTCCTCTTCTTGTCAGACACAATCAATACACATGTAAATCCAATGGGACGCAGTTGCAGTTTTTGGTCAAAATGAAATTTTCAATGTTTTCGCCTGTTACGGTAAAAATACTCAGTCAAGAGTCATAATTTTTGGCATGGAATGTCTTCAGGTCATTTCTTATCAGGTTCATGAACATTTATCTATAAAACTACATGCATTCAGATTTCACAAGCCTCCTACTGTCGGCAAGCACCAATATGTTGGCCCACTTTATCCACATTGAACCACATTACCGTATACATCGCCGATCAAAAGCATGATAATATCACATACACATGGTAGGAAATGACCTGAAGACATTTTATGCCAAAAATTATGGCTCTTGACTGAGTATTTTTACCAGTTACTCAGTCGAAACAGGTTTACAGGCGAAAACATTGAAAATTTCATTTTGACCAAAAACTGCAGTCTACGTCCCATTGGATTTACATGTGTATTGCCTTGATTGTGTCTGACAAGAAGAGAAACTCACTAGAACTCGGCAGACGCGCGAATTCGTAGTAGGCATAGGGTAAACGTAATTCTGTGAAAATCTCACTTTTGGCCTCGTTCCCTGCAGAAAAACGCTCTGGCTGCCGGACTATAACCAATTAGTTCCTGAATTTCTTTAAGTTTTCATGTCATCATAGCATTTGACTTAAGATTTCAAGAGGCATAATATGCAACAAGCATATCAACATACATGTAGGTATATCAAAAATACTTTTATCGTTTGGATGATCTCTTTCAGTTAGGCTAATAACTGGTCGAGATTTCGAAAATTAGGATGATCAATGAATATACTTTTCTGATTCGATTCATCTTCAATCAAGCAGACAGAATCAACAAAACTGCTGAAAATTTTCCAAAGTTTTCCATGCAACAAAACGCGGTACACAATTTTGACAAGTACTTCCAAGCATGATAAAAAAACGTGCATTTTTGCTACGCACCTAGTACTTTAAAAGCTTAACCAGAACTGAAATTCATTATGACTAAGAAATCTAATCTCGTTTGTTTCCCATAGAACATTTGAGCTCCAAACTCACACTTCGTACATTTCGGGTTGTCAATCACTAGTGTGTAATAATTAGAAAATTGTCGCAAATCTAGAAGCAAAAGTCGACACAAATTTTCTGTGCGCCATACATGTAGACTGACTTGTATCACATACAGGTAGCGTAAAGCCATAAATTTCATTTGTCTCATTGATCTATAGCTGGAATAGAGCTACTGTTTCTTCAAGCAGTATGTACAGTGCTGGGACGAAAATTAGCAACTTTCTGAAAAAATAAGAAAAAACTAATTCACGTGATCTCTGGAATTTATTTATCAAGTTTCCTAGTTTTAATAACTACAACAATAACTTGCAACAATAGCAAACTCAACAGAGTCAGTATTTGGTGGGTCCACCGCCCACCTTCAGCACTTCTTCAATCCTTTTCGGCATACTGATTGCAAGCTTTGTTACTGTCTCTCGGGGTATTTCGCGAGTCCAAACACGAATAATGGATGCAAGCAACTCACTTTTGGTGCGTGGTCAGTGCAAGTTGACTTTTCTCTTCAAAATCTGCCACAAATTTTCCACGGGATTTAAATCTGGGCTGTTTGAAGGCCAAGGGAGAGGTGATCCCTTTGGCTGCTTTGTGTTACCTTTGATTGATGAGCAGGTGCCGAGTCATCTTGAAATATCATATCCCCATCGAAGAAGCGATTTTGATATGGCAAAACACGAGTTCTGATGATCTTCACGTACTCTTTTGTGTTGACAGAATTTTCGCAGAGATGGAGGTAGCCAGTTGCACGTGCACTGAAGCCTGACCATATCATCAGGTTGGTTGGATGCTTCACTGTCGGTAATTGACACCAAGGTTGCTGCGCTTCCCATGAATATCTTCGGACTCGAGTGTTGCCGGAATGGTAAGTCATCACGATTCGTCAGAGAAGAAGATATTCTTCCACTGATCTTCGGTCCAGTTTCTGTCTTCTCGACACCATGCCAAGCCATGCGCTGCTTCTGAGTGAGAAGGGGCTTCTTCACCATGCGTCGGGAGATGAGTCCAAAAGAACGGAGCCGTTTGCGGATGATGCTGGGATCTGCATGTACGCCAGCTGACTCCTCCCACTCGCGAGCAAGTTCAACGGACGAAAACTTGCGATTAGCGAGGCACAGGCGCTTGAGAACTCTATCCTGTCTGATGCTTGTCATTTTCTTCCTCCCGGAATTCTTCTTCGAAGATCTATTGCCTTTGACAAATCGGCTGATCGTTGATTTGTTGACTTTCAATTTAGCAGCAACGTAGACCTGGCTGAATCCTTCATTAATGAGAGCATCGATGATGCCTTTTTGATACTCGCTGACGCTGAGATCACGCTTTCTACCCATGATTTCGCTGAGAAAGTGGTTTGAAAGCTATATGTCATACACTGTTAAGGAAATTCAAATTCAAGTTGAAATGCTCTTACAGTCAAATTACCAATGATATCTCATCCGCAGTGTGTGGAGAAACACAGTAGAACAATTGTTAAATAAAACTGACAACTTGAATTAAAAAGTTGCTAATTTTCGTCCCGGCACTGTATGTGCTATTTGGCCTGTCATCACAGCTGCTATAGACATTTTTAAAAGTAAAATACAATGTACATTGTAGCCAAATTGAATGGATGCACACGTAGGTACTTAGCTTGTACATGTAGCGCGCATGTAATTCACAGTGATCCTATCCTCCTTATATCTTGCATCAATCACATGGCAACACGAGAAGAGAATTCGGATTTCTGCTACAGCGTGATTGACCAAAATTAATCTGATAAACAAACCAATATGATGCTCAGAGGCAACCGGATGGACATTATCCAATGGTCTAGATCTCGACCACCGTCAATGTATCCAATATTTTTCTGTCCTTTTTATTTGTATTCTGCAGTGCACCTATTTTGATACTAGCAATAGAGAAATGTATGCTTGGAAGTAATGGAAATCAAAATTGATACATCAAAGTAACACTATGTTGACAATAATGCAAAGAGTGTAGTATGTGTCAGTAACTTGAAACAAACTTTGTTCCAATCTTCCTATGTCACTTGGATATCATACTTTAAATACATGTTTAAGAGAACAAATTGCTAAAAAAAATTGCTCTGAGATGAGAAATACATTCTTGGTGCAGCAGGGTAGGATCATGGGGTCCTGAATCACGTGATGATAAACTGGTCGATATTACCAGGAACTAATTGGTTAGGAGAACGTCAAAGAAATTTATCCTGCGATTTGCGGCCCGATCACTTCTAATGTATATATTCTTTCTATATATTCACTTCTATTCACTACAATTCGGCCGTATATATTCACTTCTAATGTATATTGCGGCATCAATTCTTGATGAAATAAGTTGAGATGATATGAAGGATTCTTCCTATCAATGTAGAGATATTCACAAATGCAAAATCTTTGAATTTTAAATTATCTGCTTATTATGCATCCATGTTTGAAATTTCAAATTCAAATTTCAAATATGATTTTTGTTATTTTTGTACTTTTTAGTTTTGCATCTGCTCAGCAATTATTGAAATTGTTCAGAATCTTATTGCTTTTAGCGTCAGTATCTCGATAAAAGTCACCGAATTGGGTCGTTTCTTCACCTACAGAAACTAAATATTAAAATGTTCGATTTTAGTGATATTTAAGCTGAAATATAAGTCTGAATTATTTGACCTTTAACTTCATCTAATACAATGATGTAATCTAAGAGCAATTTATAACACTAGGTGACATGCCACGCTCAATTACGCGTAATTCACGCGTAAACTACGCGTAACTACACATGACCCTAAACATCCGTGGCTATGCGTGACATTGCTGCAACATCTGTCGGCAGTCCTGTTATATAGACTTTGCGTCTCATGTGTCTGCATGTATCAGAGGATAAACAATGTGATAGGACCTCAATTTCATGCTCAGGGAAGACAGAACATGCTTGGCGGTTCATCCGTGGTTCAAGCGGCAACGCAGACAACCGTAGACGACGCGCAAACTATGAACGCCCGCCCACGCGTATTCATAAACATTTCCCATGTTTTAACAGCATCAGATCACGTGATTTCTGACTCTTAGTGCAGCGCCTATGTGCGCGCGTAGAAGAATAGAATGTCCTTAACCACGGATGTTTGGGGTGATCCGTAATTACGCGTGAATTACGCGTGGCATGTCACCTAGTGAATCATTGTTTTATTAACCAGCTTGACCAGATATTTCGATTACTGCATGGTTTATTATTTTTTGTTGTCATTTTCCATTTCAAATATTGATCTAATGGAAATTTGTTGAAAATTGACGTTGACCTTTACCTCAAATCAGGGATGATTTTAGAAATGAATATAATTCTGTTTTTCCGAATCTCCTTTCAAAGCCCCTTGGATTGATATGTGATTTGGCAAAACTGATGCAATGCTTTAGGAGATCAGCAGGGGGTAGAAATTACCCCACCCCCAATGGGGCGAGTGTTAAAAGTGAGTGACTGTACAATGATATTCAGCGTCACGACATTATTTAATGGATAAAGAAATATCTTATCGGTTTTTGAATTCCAAAGAAACATGCTTAAGTTGCTCATTCATTTCAAAACAGTTACCCTGTTGATGCTGTACATAACAGTGAAGACATTGTTCAAATATATATTCAGAAGCGTTAGAAAGAATTGCAATCGAGAGATATTGCGAGGAAAGATATTTACAATGTTACTTAGCAACTGAATTAGCAACAGAGTAGATGGGTTGTTACTGCTCTAAAATTTAATCATTAAAACCGCCTTTGATGAGGCGGCATTTTGTCCAGGGCACCTTTTGTTCATATTTCTAACTAATTGACTATTCTCATGAGATCTCCTTCAACTCTGGCGTGTGTCCACTTCATGAAAGTTGCAAATGCAATTGATTGAGCCATCTCACTTAGTAATTTAAAACCTCTTAACTAATGGAGTTCAGTTACTTAACCTGAATAACGCGTTAAATTATGATTATATAAATAGATGAGTGAGAATGATGCACAGTATTTTATCCATAGGAATTAAGCAGCTTTGAAATTAACCAACTGTCAATTGCGTGAATATGAAAAGTGTTATGATTTATCTTTCTATGCCTGTCAAGATTTCAATGTATGATTTATCTTTCTATGCCTGTTAAGATTTCTATTATCAGTGACTTCATAGTTATATCTTTGCATTGTATACCATGTATATAAGACTGATATCTTTGATAATGCCCAGAAATTCATTAACGGCCCGGAAAATTCATGGCCTGGAAATGAAACCATAGAAATATTTCGCAACATGGCATACAATGATTATGACATCTACATTTTTCGGAAAGCGGCCCTCTAATTTGCCATTGACGCCCTCAAAACATAGCTGTCATCATATCATTATATGTTGCTATGATAAAATTCAAATATTCTGAAAAGATCTTAATGATGGAATAAAAGATAGAATAAAAGATGATAAAATAAAAGATGGATAATTAACATTAATAGCAAACTTATACGTAGTTTTGGTTCATATAGCCTAGCAATAGCTGCATGTGCTGTAGTGCAACCGTTGGGTATAAGTTGGCTACCGTGCGCAAAGCCGCCGTTTGTGAAACGGGAACCACTCGAGTCAAAAATTACGTTGGGCCAGGGTTGACATTTTGCCGTTGGGCCAACTACTTTTTTCCCACTGGGAGAAAGGACAGTAAAGAAGTCAAGGTTTTTCCCGTAAGACAATAAAATCTTGCATGAGATGACAATGACATAGATATTTACAATGAAATGATGACTATCTACAAAATTTACAAATTGAGAGACACCGGATATGCACTTCCTCTGTCATTCATTAAATTCTTCGACTAAGAACTTTCATGATAATAGACTCGAGTAATCTTTAAAAAGGGTACTGATTATTTGAAAACCGTAATTGGTATGTGAGTGAATAGTCTATGCATGCTCATATCGGTAGGAGTGGGATAGGTATCAGGATGCTCATTCATTCTGGTGATGAAGTGAGGACGCACTGCTGATGAGCACTTCTCACTGCTATACTTGAATACTTGATTACTATAACTACTTTCTATTTCAATTCGTCTTTCACTTTATCTTTATTCATGAAAACATTTGAAGTTTTATTGGATCAGACAATAGGTCAAATACGAGTAGCATCAGGCAAGATTTTGTTCATGTCTCTTACATACCGAAACTTGGGGAAGTTTGGAAGTAAGCGATCTAGTTTTTTTCTCTCAATCACAATGTTATGTACCGATGTGACCACGTTTCTTCACATCATGCAATCATGTTTGTCTCTGAAAATTTGCCATCTCAAATAGTTAGTGATTTTTCTGTAAACATGTCTGAGGTTATAACTTGTCAAGTTACTCTCTGTGACATGACTATTATTTTCTCATGTGTCTGCAGATCACCTCATTATGATCTTCGTGACAGTCATCTCATCAGTTATATGAGTGATCGAGTGTGAAGATCTCATCGTCGTTGGTGACTTCAATTGCCTTGATATTGACTGGCATATCCTTCAGTGATCAGCTAATCGGTCTCCTTTGCCTAAGTGGTTCCTGGATAATAATCTAATTCAACATGTTGATCAGCCAACTCGACCTTCCTCTGGCAATATACTCGATTTGATCTTTTCAATTGTTTCCATTCCGATATCCGATGTTTTTGCTCTCGAAAGATTTGCCTCCTCTGAATGCTGGACTGAATTTTTCAATCGACCTCCCGATCGTTGAAACCGACTTTTCAATTCCTTAAGTTATCCCGAAATATCATGAAGCAAAATGGTCTGTATTTCGTAAGCAGCTGCACCATTCGCATTGGCTGTTTATAGGTAGCACGATTGCTGATAGCAATCGAATGTGGCCGAACCAAATTGAGAATATTCAGCGGGCAGCTTTGTTAGCCATACCAGTTCATGACGTTCCTCCTAATAAACCAAGAAATTCAAGTAAAGTTAAAGCAGCTCTGAGATTTGTACGTCGAATGCATTCCACCTTCAAATCATTTCCGTCGGTTGGCAATCAATTAAAATTGGAACGTTCTCAAGAAATTCTACATCAAGAAATATGGCAACACACAATGAGAGCGAAAAAAGAATAACAAATGCTTGCCAACGAAACCTAAAGTGTTCTGGAGATACGTCAGTAGTAAACTAAAGACAAGTGCTCATTTTCAGTGTATGGAAACTGAATCAAGGGACCATATTTTTGAACCAGGGGAAATTGCTGAACAATTTAACACCGTCTTTTCATTAAATTATGAAAAAGACACTTCCTTCAATATCTCCGAAGTACTCTTTAAGTACAGCCTTAAATTTATAAGTATATGCACATTACATACATTTGATAACCATATAGGAAGCATAAGCATTCGAAGAGAGAAGTTCTGTTTGTCCATATATACTACATGATGCCGTAAAATGCGCTGTATAAATAATGATCTAAAATAAGTAACGCGATTTGTGATGGTTCAAAAGCGACAATTTGTTCTGCATTACACATGCACCTTATTTTGCATGCTACTTGTAAATTATTTAGTAGTACAAGAATCTGTATAGTGCTAATGGCAAGTTTGAAGTATTTCAATCTCAAACTCACAAAAGGATGTGGTGGCTCAAATTGTGCTAGTAAGAACATCCTATGTATCTCTTGACTATCGCAGAAACAAAGATTTTATCACTTATCAAGTATTAGTACTTACATCAAACGAATTATACAGTTCCAGAACTTAGTAAATGGTCGGCTAAATTCTGTGCATCATATTTCAAGGATGTAAGCCCTTACCGTATGTCGATTATTCTAACTTCAATTCATCAGTAATTGCTTCGATGATGTGACTCTCCACTCCAGTAGCAGCTTTGTTAACTTCATCGTTGGTTGTTAATAATGACTTATCAAAATCTCTAATATTCTTGTATCTTAATTTTTGTATCTAAATTCTCAATAGTGAGGCTTTTAATAAAAATACAAACCAGATATATGTATTTATTCGATGAAAAATAGCCTCTACTGATCATAGCACACTTGAATTGATCAAAGTTATGACAAACTTTATGCATCGTAACACAGCTAATTGTTATCGCATAAGTCTTCCACATGGTATTCCCAATCCATGAGGCGAATATCATTCCAACTATTCTTCAGGGTTGGAACCGGCCGGGTTTTTAGCGGCCGTGGCCGGGTCGGCGGGTCGGCGGCTGGTGTCTTCAAAACCGGCCGGGCCGGCATCATCTAAATCGGCCGGCCAGTCCGATGCCGGCGTATCTAAAACTGGCTGGTCGGAGGCCGGCCTATTTAAAATTCTGATGCTTTCATGGTCATTGAAGATCATGAGCGTGTAGATGAGTATTACTACGTGTACGTTCCAAAGTAACCGCATGACATTTTTGATGAGATGAATGTAACTCCGATATGTGAGACTTGATAAAGGACTAGCATGATAATTTAGGCTATCACAGGACTTGACGTTTCTTAATAGCATCAAGGATTTAATTGTCTTGTGTCATGTTGACCCTGCTCGCAATTATTCACTCTCAGGAAAGTTTAGAGGATGCCATTTCTTGTTGTTTACCTGGTCACAAACTCTAGTTCCGAGGCGACCGACATTTGTTGCTACGATATTGGGCAACATGTGGACGCGGGGCGATCTGCATACAGCCTCAGCAGTAGAATGTGTATGTAGTACACTTCACTAGTTTTGGGTCATAGATTTACGAGTAATCAAAGCTTTAATCAACAGTCCACTTTCAAATGTTCAGTTAGTAGGTAATGGCAACACATTCAAGTATAGGTCCATATATACATATATATACGCTCGTATATGGGTAGATATGCATCAGACATCATTTTATATATTTGCAGGCTCCTACAATGCTGTAGCAGTGATGCAGTTGGTGATGTCGGCAGTTGACAAAAAGGCCTGAAAAAGCACCGGCCGGGCGGTTTTCAAAATTTGTGGCCGGGGCCGGTTCCAACCCTGCTATTCTTTTTTGGTGTCTTCATGCTACGATTTCATAAATATATCGTCTTTTTATTACCATGAGAATATTGTCACTATTCTGCTGTCATGTCGGTGTCACTTGTTAACCATACTGCACTTTGCAATTTCGCTGTCGCCATCCCATTATTACTATAACTTTTCATTTTCTGAAGTTATCTATACCTGCATGCATCACAACAAGTCTGCTGCCAAAAGTCAACTGGTAAGCCATTCTAATTATTAGCTTCCTCATGTGCTTATATGTAATCAAATTCTAATATAATTCCACTATTTCAAGATTGTGGATGCTTTCTATCCTACTATTGCATTTCACGATAATCATCTTAAAAATTTAATGTTTAATTTTGATTCTACGATTTTGACGATCTTTAAACTTGATTATTATGTTATTATTACATTAAAGAAAAAAAGTTCATGGAAGAAAAAGCTGGTTTGCGTTCAAACAGTTCAGTTGACCACGGTTGGAGCCGGCCGCCGGCTCGGCCCGAGCCGCAAATTTTGAAGACCGGCCGGTCGGTTAATTTAATTAGACCCATGTCGACTGTTGACGACATTCAGTCTAGAATAAATTGCTTAGTCAGTCATTACAACATAAAGAGCATGTAAATGTAATATCATTCAGAATATCTACATGCATGTTTTGTGGCATGAATTTTCCGAGCAGTTCTTTAAACAGTTAAAAATGATTTCCTGCAACTTGTGCATGTCGTTCAAGCCCTACTTCATCTCAAACAAAATTTCCAGAATCCTATATTGTAGCCCGTATGAATGTTGGAAGCATTGTGTATTCCTCAGCCTCTCTGTTGTAAAATTTTTCCAGATATTGAATAATTTCACTACGTTGGATAGTTTATATAACACGTGGAGCTTAGGGATGCAATGAATAATGGATTTCAATGCAACCTGAGACCTTCTGCTGCCCGAGCCTTTGACATTGGATTGTAAACATTTGTTTGATCAGTTAACGGCGCGCGATAAATTTTAATTGAAGTTTTGCAAGCTCGTTGCCCTAAACTTCAATGCGTCAGCTCGTGGTCAGCAATGTAGATCTAAAAGATCTGAATTTGAATTGTTGTGTAGAGAGTTCTCAATTGACGTCGCAAATCACTGCAATTCCCTTACAAGTGAAGAAGTAAAATCTCACTTCAGTGAATCACTATAAATTAAGCTTGCACGTCGCAGACAAAGCATTTCGCAACATCAGCAGTCAGTCAGTGATCAAATTGTTCATCTCAGAACTTTTATCGCTAGAAAAACTTTTATTATATTGGAACTTAGAATTGCTGACCACTTAAAGCTTTCTTGTGGAAGCAGGATATAAATATACGCATATCTCATTATTGCATAAACATAATTATTACATCAATGCCCGTCTTGGGTCATTATTTGGATTATCTATTATTGGCCTGTGGTTGGTTGACTTTGAAATTTCAGTTAACATTATTATAAATTTTAAAGAAGACCTACAAAGCTCATTATAGACTAGTAAATTAGTCATTACGCGCATTACTGCTTATCGCACAAAACATGTTATCAAAGTGCGAATGATTGCATCGTATAATGTTGTATTGTAGTGGGTAACTCTCGCTTATACAGAGTACCTGAAAGACTACCATTCATGCATTTCATGTAGGCCTATGATATGTGGAAATTGAGTAATGCCGAATAGTATATGTTGACCAAATAGTATCTGACGATCAAAGTCTGAACCAACCGATACAGAGACGCCAGCCACCGTCCCATCCCCCAACGGGCCGTGTTTTTAATAAGCCGGCCACCGACCGGTCGACTTCTTTGAGCGCCGGCCCGGCACCCGGCAGGTTCCAACCCTGCAGTTTACGATTATAGAGCATAATTTGTGACGAGATCTGACTCATGATTATGCCTCTGTTTGGGAAAATTGAGGTGGTAGGATGATCAGAGGAAAGGAAATTAAACTTAAACTAAAGCAATTTATATGCAATAATGATATAAAATTTGCAGTTGGAAATATCCCCTCCGGAAGCTGCAAAATCATTAGCAGTAGACTGAAAAGAGCCATCAATTTATTCCCAAATTTGCCTTAAAAGTTAGTTTGCATGGTTTTTCATTGTTGCTTCATTGTTAACTTTCGTCATAATCGGTTTTTAGATCCATTTACACGGTTTTTAAGCTCTATCCTTGCGGTTGTTCAGTGAAGCGGTTTCTATTTCGGAGATAAAACCCATTAGGGGTTTCTCCTAGGAATCGTTCAGCCATTAATTTGTCTGTTCAAAAACCTAGTGAAGTACTTCATTTTTTAGTATTCAATGAATACATTTCTTTTAATTGACAATAGGACGTGTTTGATCAACCATTTAGCATGAATTTACCCCTGTTGATTGGCAACGATTATGAATGCACATTTTCCACTTCACTATAGCTTGATACTGTTCCAAATGGCAAGCAATAATGCCTCAGTATTTCTTTCTATTTCAATCATAAACCACTATTTCCATTGTTTTTGCATCAGTTTCCATAGATGCTGTTTAGTTTATAAATCAGACATAAACTCCAGCTTAATCTGCTTTGCTTCATTAATCACTTACGCATTGTGACGGTGGTTTATTGTTCTGACGGCTTTACACTTATCAGCTCCTAAGATTGAAGAGATCGCGTACCATTTACTGTTCTCTGCCGTAAACTGTTAAGGTCGGTTCGATGCGGATGGAGCCGCTACAATGGCTGAAAGAAAATACGTTTTTGAAGCAGACATACAACAATCCCAGAGACTTCCGTTATTCGTGTGAAGGAGTTCGCAAGTCGGTTGAAATGGAAGAGCTGAAATTTGAAAAACAAATTGCTGAGGTAAAGGGAGCGCTAAATGGTGTAAATAGCGATTCAGAGAAAAACAGTGACTTCTCACGAGCTCGTAATCAACGATGGATTAATGATATCATCTCTGGATCGTTTTTCACAGAACTTCGTCGTGATTTATAATTAGATTGTGTCTCAATTTGCCTCAATTTTTGATCTCCTCATTGAAAACTTCATCGAAATCAACATTTGAAAACATCGAATCCTTTGAAAATCCAAGATACAGTTTTTTACTCACAGGTTTTACTTTTGACGCAAGAAAACAAAAAGGTGTAAATAAGGATCACAGTATCATCGTATCTTTGCTACACAGCAGCTTGACCACGGTGTCTGCAAATATGGAGAATCGCAACGCTGAATGGAAGATTATCCTATATATGCTTGTTATGATGAAGAAACCAGCTCATGTCGTCGGTTGATGGTTGAATTGCATTAAATTTGAATGTATGTACCTCAAGAACTCTTGTGTATTAACACGTGAAGACACGGAAGCATTTCAACCTTTTTCGTTGTCATTCCTTTCAAGTGATGAGAATAAAGAAGGGAAGTATTATTGTTATCATTTCTGCATGGTTTCATTCCGAAAAATCGTTTAGATTGACGCCAGCATTGGACAGCTCAGTGCTCAGTGTCTGACGATGAGAATGTAGCTCATCTATAACAACAAATTTCTTTTATACAGCGTGTCCAATTACGTACTCCAGCGGTCGAGATTTGAAAAAATGTACGATATTTGCATCAAATTCAAATATCATTGTTTTCACACATGTAATGGTAGGCATTATCAGTTAACAGCCTAGTTAGTGAAACTCAATAAAGTCCTGCAGCCAGAGCGATTTTCTGCAGGAAACGATACCGAAAATGAGACTTTCACAGAATGATTTACATGTACATTGCACACCTCATGCCTACCACGAATATGCGCGTCTGCCGAGTTCTAGTTGGTTCCTCTTTCTGTCAGGCATAAAAAAATTGCATCTGAATCCAATGGGACGCATATTGAAATTTTCGACAAAAATGAAATTTTCTCTGTTTTTCTCTCTTATCAACTGAAAAATACTTTAAGTCAAGAGCCATAGTTTTTGACATGGAATGTCCTCATGCCGTTTCTTATCACGTTCTTGCACCTTTGTCTATGAAGTTTCACAGTTACACTCATTTAGATATGAAAGCCTCCTAATGTCTGCAAACAGCAACATCTAGGCCCACTTCACCCACATTGAACCCATCCTCGCATATATCGCCGATCAGAAGCATGCATATAATAGGAAATGACATGAAGACATTCCAAGTCTAAAATTATGGCTCTAGACTTAGTAGCCCCACTTTTCAACTGATGAGAGAAAACATAGAAATTTCATTTTTGCCAAGAACTTCAATCTGAGTCCAGTTAATATGTGCTTTTCTTTGTTCCTGTCTGACGACAAGGGGAGCTAACTAGGACTCGGCAGCTGCGAAGATTCGTAGTGCATGGAGTGTATACACAGCAGGGATGCGGAGTCCCGGAGTCCTATCATTTTTGCTGGAGTCGGAGTCCTATCAAATGATAGGACTCCGGAATCCGGCCTATAACTAGACCCGAAATATAATACAAACAAATTATTTATCCTCGTGCACAGCTGTTACTGTCTTGATATCAACTTTCTCCGTCAAACAAAAGTACAGAGACAGCAGTGCATGTAAAGCTTGTAATAGTTGAGGGAATGAACCATGATAGTGAAAAAGGATTGTCTTTTCACTCGGTGATTTAGTAGAAAAGACAAGTCTTCCTAGCATCGATCACACCTACGCACCAAAGGTCACATCAGAGACAAAAATGAAATACTAGCTTGTTTGAGAACATTGCCTCTTACCCTCACGTTAATCGTGTGTAATTGCTCCTCTAAAGCGCATATTAAAATCGACGGTGTAATCTTATTTTTTTGGAGAAGGATGGGGATTTTCCTGCCTGGTAGAGACTGGAGAAAAACCGTGTGAAGCTCACATCAACAAGGTGGGAGAAGCCGAGTCGCATGCATCCAACTTAAAGCGACATCTGATAAACTGTCATCAAAATTGATTGATAATTGATTCAGCAATGATCACTAAAGATAGGATCAGCTAAGCCTATAATGATCTATGATGTAGGTTACCAGTTCATTTAAAAAAACCAGGCTATGTGCTTGCCATCCGGAGTCGGAGTCCAAAATGGTAAGACTCCGCATCCCTGAATTACACAGGGTGTAGGTGCATGTATATCATTCTGTGAAAGTCTCATTTTCTGCCTCGTTCCTTGCAGAAACTCGTTTTATTTTCTCCAGAAATTATATATGTTGTTATGTTAATATGCTATTTTGCTCATTCAATGGCAGGTAGTTTGTGACATGATCACGCTTTAGAATAAGCTATTGATAAGGCTGAGCATCAAAGAAATGATCACTTCTATAGTAGCTAATTTAATAGACATTATCTCTCCAAGGTTGTCATGACGGAGGATTTGTAAAATACTAATATTCCTGATCTGTAGCGTTGTCGTGATCAATCAGTTCCGTGGTAATTTCTGCAAATCTGCAAAAAGTTGCTGATCTCACATTTAGTACTGGGTCTCAACCCGAATTTATTTAGTAAAATCAAACATAGAGTAAGTATATTAGGTAGAGCAGAAACTCAGCATTATCCCCAATGATATTAAATCCCAGATATTAAATCCCCAATGTTCGATTCTATCAAATGAACTCGAATTGAATACAATTTGGTATTGACTTTTGATAACCAATGTGAGATATGCAAATTTTTGCAGTTTTGAAGAAATCATCACTGAATTTGCTGATCATGATAGCAATGCAGAAGGAATAATGGTATTTTACAGATCCCCCATGCCATGACATGCGATAGGTTCCTAATGTCTTCATACCAACCTTCTAAAAAAGAGTATTTTCTTAAGCGTGATCATATCACAAGCAACCTGCCACTTGCAGAGCACATTAACATAATCAAAGACAATGATTTCAATTAACTTTAAAAGATGCAAATGGGTCCACATCACTTTTCAGTTTCTAGAAATTAATCATAAATTCAGTCATCATCATAAAATCATACCGATGAAAATAAAATTAATAACTTGAAATTTCAGCCAAGTTAGCACAATAAGATCGCGAATTTTTCGTGAAGACTTGCATTATGATGCGGTTCTGGAAATTCTCTTGATAATGAGATTAATTTCCACTTAATTAAAATGTTTGTTAGCGATATTCATTCCTTTTGAAATCCGACATGCTTCATACTACTTATGCTATAACATATTTTTCTTTCACCGTGCTTTTTGCTGTGACACTGCAGTAGCGTACTAGTTTCTTATCTGAGGGCTTTAACATTCACAAGAAGATCGTCATGGCCCCATCACCGGCAACTGCAGGAAAAGCTGCTACTGGCTCCGGTAGCAAGTTGTCACCATCAATGTAATAATAAATTTTGTTGGATTCTACAAAGAATGAAATAATATATTTTTTAATTGGAAAAGAAAAAAGAAACCGTGACAAACCTTGTAACCAGAGTGTCCTCAGTCCGCAATCGAAAGTTCTGTCAGGACTTGAAAATTGGAGAAATTGAAATTTCAGCCAGAATGTATAATTAAGATGCGACTTTTCAGGAAGACTTCCATTATAATGCGTTTTTCATTCCTTTTTATACCCAACATCCTTCATACTACTTACATATCGCGTTCATGTCAACAGTATACATTATTTGCAAAAATTTAGCTTTTTGAAAACCACTCAAATATTTTTTGGAACGCAGAATCGTCCAAAAACTGAATCTTTTCATGCAAAAATTTTCACTGTATACAGATACCATAGAGGTAGATACTTTATGAGTCGACACTCTATCTACTATCTACTTACCCTAGTGATCATTTTCTATGGAAATACCATAAAATTTCGCAGTAGAATTATCGCGCATTGTCTACTGCAAAAAGCAGTAATTTTCTACTGCCAAAAAGACCTACAGACATCAATCGTCTACTGCCAAAAAGGCCTACAGACATCAATTTATAAACGCATTCAGACAAGCAACAATTTTCACGATATTTTGCGATTAATTAGGAATAATATAAATGCCGATCGAACCTCAAGCAAGCGTAATTTTAAGTCCTGTGGATACATTAAATCATCCACCAGGATTCAAAACTACCGAATTTGAGGTATTGAACAGTACCTAAAAATAATAATAAAACTCACATTATATTTTCCATTTTCTCCAATCCTCCTTCAGAGATTCAACTTGTATTATTCGATTATTTGTTCGACTGTTGCGGTGTGTGGATCGAATATTTGATTACAATATAATTTCACTTCAAATGACTTTTCAGCAATATAATCAATCACTTGTTTAATGGTTTTCAGCGAAAGTGAAAAGATATTAGGTAGTTGAGTCAGAATGATGCGAATTAAAACGTGTAGATGAAGATGATGTTGAAGGTTAGGAACAGGAGGTAGTTCAATTTTCCTGGCATTGTGCTAAAAACAAGCTGGTCTCTCGTTTGTATTTGCCTTTTATTTGAGGTTATGTGCAAGATAAAAATCCAGCAAGGTAAAACCACAGCGCTTCGTGTCACGTGGGACCGTGCGGTAAACATTCTCACTGCAAGGTCCCACCCCTTGATGTGTCTGTGACACGAAGTGCTGTGGTTTTACCTTATTGATTTTCTATCTAGTGCATAACCTCAAAGGCAAATACAAAGAGTGACCCGCTTGGTTTTAGTACAATGTCAGGAAAAGAGAAGATCGGGAATTATTTCCAGAATGAAAAGATGCGTCGGCGTAATCCTGAAAATGGTTGTGAAAGTCGAATTGTACGACAGAATCCTCTGAATGTTCAAAGCACAAATAACTGACTTGAGGCGTAGTTAAAAGTTTTGTAAATCCACAAGTATAAGACAGTAGAACGACTTGTATTGACACTGCTGGGATGACTGAAACACGCACGATGCACTGAGAGGAATGACTCCACAATTGATGACGCCTGGTTGATATAGCATACACAGTCTCCGCTCGCATCCTCTTTGTCGTGTGACTCATGGACCGAAGGTCGTTATGAGGGCATTCATTAGTCATTAACAGGCAGGCGATCGACGAGTTGTTTATTCCACAGTAGGGAGAGAGATGTGTGCAGAGAAAAAAATTGTGACGGATATCGGTATATACATTACGTCCTCTAGTCATCATAGTCTTGCAAATAGGGAAACAACTGATCCGCATATTGTGACCTTGAATATTCCAGCTAAGATACATTCAAAATCAGAAAATCAGCTTTCAAATGGAGAAAAGAAAATAAAAGAAGTTGAATGGAGAGATGAAGATAAGGAGAGAGAGTGTGTGTGTGTGTGTGTGTGAGAGAGAGAGAAAAAGAGGAAAAGCTTGTTCCCCTGTGCTTCGCGCACTATGGCCCCGATCAAAAACAAACAGTTCTAGGAGACTCCGGAGTTTCCGGAGAGAGAAAGAGAGATAAGAAGAGACTAGAAGGACTTAGTTCTGTGCCTCGTGCATTGTGACACTCCATCAAAAGCGAATCATCTAGAGGAGACAAAGTAGCAAGAGAAGGGACGCATGTATAAAACGAAATGTTCTTTTTACAGGTGTAAAGCAAGTAATAAATGAATATAATACATGCACATTTACATATCACATTCATTTATTCATGTGATATTTAATATAATAAGTATTAAATGTGATGTAGACATAATATCAATATATCAAATATATAAACATAACAATATATTTGATAAGATAGAATTTTGTAATTGCGTATAAAATTGTATTACATGTATATATTCCTATGAATACATTAGATGGTAATAATACGAGATTTATATACAAATATCTTTCTTTTGTATATTACAGTAAAAGAATTGCTGTATTATACAAAAATGCTTGAGTTCAACGTTCTTGTAGAGGTTATGTCTGTCGTCGATAAATGTTTAGAGACACGTGTCTCCAGCAAACATTTACAGATATATTGCCTGCTAAACATTATATGGATGCCATGAATGCCAGTAAGAATTCTCTAGAATTGCAGTAGGCATTCTTAGCTCATACAAATGTCTCTAAAAACCATAAAATGCTTACTGCCAAATCAAATATCTGTAGCGATTTTGAAAGGCAGTAGAAAATCGTAAAATCTCTAGAAAATGATCACTCGGGTACTGAGTGGTAGTGCTAGCTAATATGTACCTACTTACTCTATGACTTGAAATCTCAGCCAAAAAGCACGATAAGATCTCAACTACTCCATAAAGACCTGCATTTGTAGTTTATGAAATTTCTTTGATAATCAGCTTAATTTTCGCTTAATTAAGATGCCTTGTAGTAGTTGTTCAATCGTTTTGATATCTCATCAGTTTCATATTGCTTACATAGTGGTTTCACGGTAGAGTCGACTCAAAAAATATCTGTGTACACCAAAATGTTTTATATGAAAATATTCAATTTTGCAGATATTGCGATCCTGCGATCCAAAAAATTATTTGAGAAGTTTTTGAAAAGCTAATTTTTTGCAAATTATTCCTGTGTTTGCAACTTTGCATACTACCGAGATGAAACAACTTGATCAGGTAACATGAAGCAAGTTGGAAATGAAGAAGAATGAATATTTGCTAGCATAAGTTTTCATCAAGTCTCTTATTTTCACTAAATTTTCATTAAGCGGAAGATAGCCTGATGATCATAGGAATTTCATAGACCGCATTGTAATGCAAGTCCCTACAAGTCTTTCAGGAAATTTTAGGATCTTATTGAGCTTCTTGAGATCTCTTTTTTCTCTTTCAGTGGCAGTAGTTTGTGATATGACCACGCTTGACAAAGTACTCTTATTATAATAAAGCTGAGCTTTAAAGAAGGCTATTGGTAACCCATCGAATTGCTAATTTGACAAAACTACCTCTCTAAAGTTGTCATGACATGGAGGATTTGCAACCCACTTTTCCTTCTTCTCCATTGCTATGATAATCAATCAGTCAGTTCGTGTATATTTCTTCCAAAGTGCAGAAGTTTGCAAATCTCACATGGGTCTCAACTAAAGTTGACTGAAATTGAAGCACACAGTTAGGATTTAATAAATGCTGAGTTGATACCATCCCTAATATAATCACCAGGGTATGATACTCACTATGGGTTTCAACATAGAGCAGATCTATTAGGTAGTAGCAACTCAGCATATATTTGATACCCAATGTGTATACAGTTTCGATTTTATTAAATGAACTCGAGGTGAATGCAGTTGGGTATCGTTACCAAATGTAGAGGATGCGCAAATTTTTGCAGTTTTGAAGAAAATACAACGGAATTGAGTGATCATGCTTGTAATGCAGAAAGAAGTGACATTATTTCACAGATCGTCCGTGTCATGACAGCCTTAGAGAGGGGGCGTTTGCTAAATTAGCAACTCGATAACCTCCAATTGCTATCATGCTAAACCTCAAGAGCTTCTTTAGCGTGATCACGTCATAAGCAACCTGCCACTGGTAGAGCAAATAACAACAGAATCAAAGACCATTATTTCAATAAACTTTGAAAGATGTAAATGGGCCTACATCACTTTTCAGATTCAAAAGTGAAACATAAATTTATTGAATCAAAAATTCATGCTGATGAAAATTGAATTAAAAACATGAAATTTCACCCACGAAAGCACAATAAGATCTCGACCATAGAGTAAGTATGTTAGGTAGTGTGGCAACTCCGCATTTATTAAATCCCCAATGTGTAATACACTTTCGATTTTATTCAATGAACTCAAGGGAGATACAGACGGAATTGTTTCCAAATGTGAGATATACACATTTATGCAGTTTTGAAGAAATTAAAACTGAATTAACTGATCATGATAGCAAAGCAGAAAGAAATGATATTATTTTACAGATTGTCTGTGACATGACAGCTATGGAGAGGTAATATTTGTTAAATTGGCAACTCGACTACTTGCTATTGCTTTCATAAAATACAAATATGAAATTTTAGCCAAGAAAGCATAATAAGATGTCGACTTTTTCATGAGGACTTCCATTATAACAAGGATCATGAAATTCCCTTGATAATCGGCTTATTTCCGCTAAGTTAGGAGGCTTATTAGCAAATATTCATTCCTTTTGACATCCAACTTGCTGCATACTACTTACAAATTTTTGAACTTTTTAGAACTGCTCAAATAATTTTTTGGACCACGGGAACGTAATCTCCGCAGGAAACTGAATCTTTTGATATAAAAATTTTCACTGTATATAGATACTGTTTTAAGTCGATGGTCGACACTCTACCTATATATTCAAAGACTGTATATATTCCTACTCTATGATCTCGACTTTTCATGAAGACTTCCATTATAATGTCGTTCATTAGATTCCCTTAGTTTTGATGCATAAATAGTAGGGATTATAGGTCGAGTGTCGACTCAAAACAGTATCTGTATACGTGAAAATTTTTATGTGAAAAGATTCAGTTTCTTGCGGAGATTATGTTCCCGTGGTCCAAAAAAAATATTTGAGCAATTTTGAAAAAGTCAAACTTTGCCAATTTATGTACTACCGAGATGACTCTCCTATATAAGTAGTATGCAGCAAGTTGGATATCAAAAGGAATGAATATTTGTTAAAAAGCATCCTATCTAAGCGGAAATTAAGCTGATTATCAAGGAACTCTAATGAACGGTATTATAATGGAAGTTTTCATGAAAAAGTCGCGATATTATCCATGTTTTCTTGGCTGAAATTTCAAGTTTTTAATTCAATTTTCAGCCGGCATGATATCATGATTCGTAACATTCATGTCTCATTTCCTGAATCTGCATAATGATGTGGACCCATTTGCATCTTTCAAAGTTTATTGAAATTACTGTCTTTGATAATGTGATTTTGCTCTACCAATGGCAGGTTGCTCATGATCACGCTTAAGAAGATTCTCTCGAGGTTCAGTATGAAAGCAATAGCAGGTCATCGAGTTGCTTATTTTACAAACATTACCTCTCCATAGCTGTCATGTCACAGACAATCTGTAAAATAATATCATTTCTTTCTGCTTTGCTATCATGATCAGTCAATTCAGTTTTAATTTCTTCAAAACTGCATAAATGTGTATATCTCACATTTGGAAACAATTCCGACTGTATCTCCCTTGAGTTCATTGAATAAATTCGAAAGTGCGTGTACACATTGGGGATTTGATAAATACGGAGTTACCACTCTACCTAATATGCTTACTCTACGTTTCGATGCTTGTTAACAAATATTCATTCCTTTTGATACCGAACTTGTTTCATGCTAATTATAAAAGGACGTCATGTCGGTAGTATATAAATTTGCAAAAATTGAGCTTCAAAAGGAAAAAACTGCTCAAATATTTTTTTGGACCGAAGGAGGGCAATCTCCGTAAAAAGCTGAATCTTTTCATATAAAAATTTTCACTCTACACAGATATTTTTTGGGGTCGACGCTCCACCTATATATCCCTACTCTATGCTTTGATAAAATATCATAGTAGCCCATAATGACATTTTTTGAGTCGACACTCTACCTAATATACTTACTACATGCAATCGAAAATGCATACACATGGTGATTTAATTAATACTGGGTTGCTAACAGAGATATTACATATCTTTGTATTCAATGTTCTTAACTCAATTTGATATGACACGATATTATCATTCACAAAGTTGATGCGTCCCTTGTGGAATCTGAATATATGTGTACCCATAGACATCGGGTATTATTATTAGGACTAATAATGTAATCCGATGTCTATGTGTGTACCCATAGACATCGAACAACAACAACTAGGTCGTGTGTACCGTTTACATCTCAAAGCTAATTACGATCATCGTCTCTGAATGTGATACTGCTCTTTCAGTGGTATGTATTTCTCAATGTGATAATGATTAAGAAAATAGTCCGATGAATAAGGCAAGACTGAGCTGAGAAAAAGTCTTATAAATAATCAGCTACTCATGTTCTACCAAATGTTTGTTTGTAACAGATACATCAATAGAGGGCAATTAAATCGTAACAACACGAAAGTTTCGTTTATCCTCGTGTTTCTCACTTAATATTGTTCATTTCAAATTAGTATAGTAAATTCTGTCCATAAACTCAGTTATACATTTCACTTGATTATGATTCTTTGAGGCCAACTTCCGTTAATGCATTGCAATGTCAATATGTTATAATTATTGACATTCATTGGCTTGATAAATAATGCTAAGTATTGCTTTTCACTGTTAGTATATTGCTTTTCACGTTGTTTGAGTACATATTTCAGGAAAGGATATCTTCAATGGAAATGTGTTTTTAGGATCTTTTAATAGTACGTATTCTGAACAGGCAATCAAGCATTAATTGCCGACAGTGCTAATGCATCGACACACGTAAACCGGTGCACAAACTGATCAATAGGCTATGCCACCACTTTGAATATTCTCTAAGATGAATGGAACCATGTAGTGAATTCATCAACTGAAGAGTTCCTGAGACTTTAATTATTATTTCGAGAATTGTCTTGAGCAACAGTTGCTAACTACTGGTACAGGCTGTAGTTATCACATCATCAATGTCTAATACTCGAACATGGTCGTTGAATACAAAGCATTCTTGCTGCAAATTCATATCATAATGTTATTTGGTCACATCCTCGATATTCTATATTCAAGATAATTCATCCAATTATTTATGTTGTACCTAAATTGCAGAAGAATCGTTTCATGTGTACAATTCATCAGCTTTCATTTTCCAGACCGATCACCAGGAGTCGGCCTGTAGACAGTAGGTTTGTCTTCTACCACTTCCGTTAGGATTGCAAACCAATCTAATTGGCAAAGAAAACTCGGGAATTTATTCAAAGCACTTGAGGACTTAACAAATCAATGCCTGTGGCCTTAATGAGGTCGAAGTGATATTTCTATGCTCTTTGCTCTTGGCACCACCATGAAAAATGGCTTGCCGGCTGGGAATCGAACCCAGTCTTCGAACCAAGAAGATAGCGTCATAATGCGCGCGGAAAGCGTAACCTGCTCCCGACTCGATCGTGGAGGATGTGCTTCACTGGTCTCGGTGATCTTCACGCCGCGCTAGCAGCTTGAGGACAGGGTTCGATTATAGATTCTTCATATTTTGTATTCAAACCAGCTAAAAGACTCGATCTCGACAAACCAGAAACCCCCTCGTCTTTCCGCACCGCTGCTCTTGCGGAGCAAGCTACGTAGGGAAGACGGAGCGATGTCTCGACAAGCTTGCTCGCAATCATGCCTTCCAATGGTTTGAAGAGGATAAGCAAAGGCCAATATCCAAGCAAGTGCCTTCATTTACAGTAACTCAGCATCACCTGATTTGCAGCCAAAGTCCATCACGAGCTCCACTCAAGATGCTGAGGCAGTGTCGTAGCCAGTTGTAATTCCGCATCTCTGAAGCATTGTGTGTAAGACTCGAGAATCATTCTCTTTGTATACTGAAAGATTTTGTTTATCACTGTGACTTTATACCTCATTAATGTCATTCATTTTTACTTTATTTTATTATCACTTTAAACCCGTGCTATATTAGATAGTTTACTATACCTCTATTTATCGTGACCTTCTTGTACTCCTGTTTGTTTCAGAGCGTTGTTTTTTCCATCTAGTATAGGCCTATTCTATTTCAATAAAAGCAGAATATAGAAAAGTATAATAACTAGTTTCACATAGAATTTGCTTGTTCACGAATTTATTCCCAGATACTGTGTTGTCTCGTTCTACGGATTGTTTGGTTGCAGACATGCATATTGGTCAGCTTATACGTATCATGTTATCATAAAAGAAATTATATGCATATTTATGAAAACAATTAACAATGCCCGATTGTGCACGTTGTAGAAGCTAAAAAGTCAGTCTGTTATATCAAAAATTGAATTATGAAATCTAGAAATCTTGTGAATCTAGTGAGAACAATCAGCTCAAATTAAAAGATCTATCTGATGGTGAAGTTTGAGTCACTACGTTTCCTCTACCTCTAGGGGAAATCAAAGACAAGTCTATCTTTCTGCGAATGTGGCCCTTGATGTCGCATTAGCTCTCATGAAATTTTGGGTAGAGGTGTGCCAATCTTTTCTGGAAAATATTTGCCGTTGATCCAGTGCTTGGTCCAGCTGAAGTGAGGATAAGTGGTACAAAGGAGCTATTTTTATTTTGCATGATTCGATCCTCGAATTTCGTTTTCCTTTCTTCCTCGTGTTGTTTGAACAAATGATTTAAACTTATATTTTAGCATGTTGCTGCATTAGGATTTGCTATTTGACATCGAAAACGTTTTCTCCATCCTTCCTCAAATTCCCCTTCCTGACATGTCGAGTTCTATCTCATCTTAACTGTTTTTCACTGTTTTAGGATTGGATTAATGAATCTCCTTCCACTGCAATTCAGATTCTACCACGACATCTTGACATACTTCCCGAAGAAGTTCAACTTCAGTGTCTCTTATGATATTATGCCACAAAGACACAAGCTCTCCTTTTTGCAATTTGTAGCGTGGCATACATCGTTCTTTGATCTACAAACAGATCCGTTGGGAATGTCCGACGATATTCAAACATATCGCAGTTTAATTGCGTCAGTGAATTATTGTTGAGACACTTGCTTCCTCTTTTTCGGCTCATTTATGGTCAACTTTTTGATTTTCATCACAACTGTTGATACTGTTGTCGAATTCTCCTTTGAAAAGTTCCTCTCTTGATTTTCATCTTCGTTTTTGAAGCCTCAATGTCTCTAATATTCAACTTTTCGTATGTTTTTTCTTGCTTGCAGATAAGAGCGGTTAATGATGCAGCTATTATCGATGAAGCTGCGTATTCTCTATCTCATAATATTAGAAGTCCCCAATCCTCCAAAATAATAAACACATTTCTAATAACATTCTCCAGTGGGATGAACGCTGTTATGATCGATAATTCTTCGTTCAATGCTGATTCTTGACTCCGTGGGACTGTATTTGAATGACAATTTGCTGTATGACAGGTAAGCATGAACCTTGAGTAAAGAAAGCAGACGGAAGTAGGAGTTGTTTGAGATATGGTGCTGGCACAAGGTGCTGCGCATCTCTTGGAATATCATAAACACAGATGACTATGTTTTAAGGAAGGTTGGATGGCCACAGTTTGCTAGCGAAGAAAAGCAAGGGCAACTTGGCCATAAAGCATGAAGTGATAAGGCCATATTATAAAACGAAGGGGAAATGATAACAGGACGAATCTGTTGCACAGCACCATAATACGAGATCGTAATACGAAATATAATCGACAAAGGCATGATGGACGCGGCGCGTGCGGCAGTGGATAAGACCAAGTGGGCAGCTCTTGTCAAACATATCACCATGGGCTACCCTCGGACTGACAGACGACAATCAGTTCACAGGTAACATGGAATAACGTGTCAAACAATTTTGGTTTTGCATTATTTTACTCAAGTGCATATGTAGATCATGTTTTAATGACTATATTTAACTTGCTTTATCCGTTTAGCGTCCTTTTCTCCATCTACTCCGAGCTGGACGATTATTCTTCATGGAATGTCTCCAGGTGTTCATTGCGAAGGCGTCAGCTTCCTTGAAGCACAATTGCCGACAGTCTGCGGTCACTGTTTTTCCCATGCGATTATTGGGCGGCCTTTTGGTGTTGATCCGCTGATCTTCACTTTCCCCAGTTTCTTCAACCAATCGCAGTTGTATTGATCTCATCAGCTTATTATCCTGTGAGTGTCAGCTAAAGTTGCACATTGTTCAACGGTAGCTGCCACGTTTTACTGAAACTCAGAGGATAAGAACCTGATGAGATCAATGCATTTCTCTTATCACCATTCATTAAATTGCTGTTGTTCGGTTGTTCTGTCTGGTGACGCACGATTATTGAAGGCATGCCTTTGCTTCCGTTGTTTTTCCATTCTTTTCTGAGTCATCGTGGATCGAAGTCTCAGCAACAAAGCTTCACTTGTGAATACACCCAAGCCCACAAATCAAAGATCTTTCCTTTAATCCAGCATGTAGTAGCACGATTAGCACCTGTCAGGGTAGGCGACAGCTCTTGGAATTTCTTTCAATCCGACTGAATTCGCGCAGTCACAGCTTCCTCCGTTCCACCACCGGAATCAAAAAGGTCTCCCAAGAAGCGAAGACAGGTAGCAGTGTCGCACTGGCCTTCCTCCAAAGTAACCTCTTTAGTTGGGCTTCTGCTACAGCGCGCATATAACCTGAGCATCTCCCACACAAGAAGCGCGACTCCGCTCTTGTTAAACTGCCATTCATACCACTGTACTGTTCGTGAGTTCATGATCGGCAGCTGGTGCACTATATTGAATTACAGCCGACACTGCCAGAAAAGACATGACACCAGCATTTGCAGGTTATTAGGCCTTTCCATCCCCTGCCGCAGCTCTCATCACTTTTGTTCTCGACAAATCAACTTACAGACCTTTTGATGCTAGGCAATCATTCCACGTCTCTAACTTTTCATGAAGCTCTTCTTTTCTTTCTTCAACCAACACGAGATCGTCTGCATAGAGAATTTCGAGAGGAACACCTTCAAAAAATATGCACTGGTGGCATTCATGACGATTGTAAAGAGCGTGGACTCAAAACAGAGTCTTGGTGCAAACCAACGGTTACATCGAAAACTCACTGTTGTCTCCTCCAAAGCGCGCGCATTTTCTGGAGTCTCCATACAAGTTCATAACTTCTTGAACAAGACACTCTTCAACTCCCTATTTTCTGAGTGCTCACCTGACTGCGTCACTGGGAAACCGCTCAAACACATTTTCAAGGTCAGCAAAAGCAAAATTCAGCACATTCTTCTCGACCAGATGTTTCCTTGCAATTGGCGCACAATGAAAATAGCATCTGCTGTGCTCTCACCAGGCATGGAGCAAAATAGAATCTCATCAATATTTATTTCGCTCTGATCCGCCTCTCTAGTTTCCGTGTGGTCTGCCAGTTTGAGTCATCTGTAGCTTCCGCTGTTCAGTGAATCTCCTCTATTGAATCTGAAGCTTTCAGCATTTCACCAGCTCTTCCATGTGGATCCGGTGCCTTATTCATCCTTCAATATGTTGAGGAGAGCTGTTTTTCTTCAATCGCAAGCAAGCATGTCGGACCTTCAGCAGGGTCACCATCGTCGATCCCATTGTACTCAGATTCCACATTCATCACGTCCCCGATGTGTTGTTCTCAAACATTCCTAACGCGCACTCTGAGTAACATGCCTCGAACCTTGATGTAGTAGAAGTTGGTGTTGAGTTGATGTAAGACAAGTGAACTATAAGAAGATATTTTTCATAACAATTAAGTAACATATTTTTGCCTTGTATGTTTTGTCTGATAATTCTGATATTGTTCTCTGAAACTGAAAAAGAATTAAATAGCATGCGTCATCAAAAATACAATTTGAAAATTCACTTTTACTCACTTGATCGCATTTTAGTAACGTGCAAAAAATTGGTCGCATGCATATTATTGATATATTATGTCACTGAATGTATGCAAATGCATCATCATGAAATGCAAATTGTTGATGATAAGACATTTCAAACGATAAATTTTAAGATTGCAACTGATCTTAACAGTCTCTTGTTAAGTTCAATTGTAAAGGATGTTCAAGAACATAGCAATTAACTAAAGTAGCCTATTACTCGGACTCATCGCAATACTCCACTAACAATTATGAGAAGCAAGTTGCGATCTGTTTGTCTACTAAGTTGAGCTATGTAATATCATTGAAAACACAGTCAAATGTCCCCAGTCTTTTAGTAGCATCTACCATGAATAGAAAGACTTAGGAGGAACCGGAGCACTAACTATGTCACAGAATCGACGACAAAATTTGGAGTCGGAGCCGGATTTTATGGTTAGAGTGAGTGACAGCGGCAGCGTTTTCAATGTTTCGTGCATGCTGAAAGAATGAGTTATTGATCATTTTTATTCAATTTTCTGCAAGAAGACTGAATTCAGACAAATTTCATCGAATGAAAAAAGCCAAAAGATTCATTCAAAGATTCATTTTTTCATCATTCACATTATGTGATACTGGAGCAAACGTTGAACAAACAAAGGGATGTAATCAAGAATTATCTTTGCGAGGCAGTCCTAATCAGAGGAGCTACTGAAATGCTACGTATGTGAATTTTCTCAAAAACTTTACTGTCAAATTACAAGTGTTTCTCCAGTTGTTCCCTTTCATAATTGCTTGCTAATGCTAATATGCCATTGGAGTTAGCTGACGTGGGAAGACCCTCTTGTGTGAAACCACCTGTAGCGACACAATTGCGGCTAGTTATTCAGCGTTTCCTGGAGCTGCTGCTGAAAAGGCTGCTAGTTCAAAGAAGGAGGAGGCGATTCCAGTCCTGCCATTTCCTGGTTGTTTCTATAATCAGGCGCTGCCATCGTCCGCGGCAATGCCAACCCTTCATGACCGCCGCTCCTCAGTGATCGCATCTTTATACAATCTGCCTTATTTTATTTGTGATTTTGATTTGTATCGCTATGGAGCTATATTTGATTATGATAAATGCAATTACGCATTAATTACATTGAAGCGCTGTTTTATTAATGTTGTTTGAACTTTTCAAGACATCGAAGGAAAACCCTCGGGAGCTCAGAATGTTCATAGGTAGAAGCAGAAATATACGGCACGATCATGTGATGAACAGTAGGATTTCAATGTTGAAATATTTACTGTACTTGTATGTAGTTTATAATCATTTTCCCCGATGCCGTTTAATCTTAGGTTCTTCAAAAAATCAGCCATTCATTAGTTGAAGTAATTATATTTCACTTGTATTAACCATGGAAATAATACGTCAGGATTCCCCATCTTGGCGGAGGTATGACTACAATGTAGTTTAAGGTCTGTATAGACAATAAATACTATACTAACTATACTAATACTATAATCCATAGTGACAATATCTGTCGAGGCTGAAGAAGACTACAGACTTCGCACTGTGATTAGTCTATATGTGTACTGTGGATGAAATATGGAATAAAGAGTGTTCGAAGACAAGCGTTATGATTGAAAATAAATAAATGAAACTTGTTTATACTCGGAAGCACATAAGGCGCGAAGCCTTTCTTCCATGTGGCCGAGTTGTTATCTATCCCACTTTCATTCTTTTTGTGCTGAGTGTTTAGCAAGAATGCAGAGTGCATCTGCTTTACAAGTCTTGGGTTTGACCCCAACTGGAATTGAACCCAGATCTCCCGTACTCAGAGCGAAAACTATCTTAAGGCCACAGCTCCAGGTTAAGATTATGTAGGCCTAATTCGCAATGTGCGTTAAGTAGTTAATTTATCCAGTAGTTCTGCCTGTTTTGGCAAGCAGGTGATTTTGTGTAAATAGAATATTATAAAGTTACAAGAATGTCACAAAATATTCACTTTAATTATAAAGTTTTGGGATAAGCGAACAAGTTGACAAGTTTCAAATCAGTTTCCGCTGAGTGAATGAAAGTCAATTTTTCAATCTTTGACCAGATGCAGCTTTAGGACGATCCGCGCCACACGGCTGCACTTGTAATATCTCCTGCTTCCATTTGCTTCCCTACATTCGACACGTGCGTGCACTTTTTGGTAGCCTTAATTTTACTAAACGCTAATTGTTATCCTAACTTCACTCTAACTGTTATGTGTGATACTCTAACTTAGGTAGGCAATGTACACAGCCTCTGTGGCATTATCTTTAAAAAGATTATCATGTAGCCGATCCAGCAATCGGTTTTGGGTGTCCCCCACGAAATCTGAGTAGGCCTACACGAAATATACTTACAAGTGTACGAGACGGTGTTTGGGCAGAAATGTAAATAAGCATCATTAACGATTCTATGCGGTGGGCACAGGTGGACTAACGTATTTCACGATGTCCTGCATCTTCCAATGACATTTATCATATAGGTGTTGAGGTTTGAGAACATTAAATGTGTCTGAAACGAATTAGAAATTATATGCCATATAGTTGTGAAAGTGTAACTTAAAATTTTAGAAACTTTAAATTAAATTAAAAGTTACTACAGAGCAATTGATCCCACCATCTACATTAACTCGGTGAACTTTCCTTCGCATCACCGTTCAAAATTACTCAATAAAAAGGAATTTTCCTTAAAATTGATCAATTTGTAACAATTGGCGGCTGTATATGGCGATCTGACACTGCTTTTCAATGTCATTATGTTAGCATGAACACTTTTGCAATGCTCAACACAAAAAGAAATATTTTGTTAAATCCACATCAATGGACTGAGATCAGCACTGTAAGCAGCATATGACTACGATAAGGTTTAATCCTTCCGTTAGAATTCAGAGGTAAAAATTTGCATGAAATAAAAAATCTTACATGAAAAATTTTCTATTCTGAAAATTTATATTGTCATGAAATCCGATAAATGTCCTGAATTTTAAGATCTTTATCTTGTTCTAAAAGTGCGGTGGTTATCGCAAACTTTGCAATTGAAGGAGTTCGATTCTTTCAGTTCTGGTTAATTCTACGTAAACTGGATGTTTACTCCGAAGTTAACTCCTGAATTTACTCCAGTGTAAATGCTTGCTCTTGCAAAGTTATTTTCTGCCGCGCTCCCTTCAAAGACTCGCACTGGCTTCTGAACTACAAGGTCACATATGAATTGTTAACTTGTTTTCGATGGGATTGAAACACTATCTGTTGAGACAATCAAAATTTTCCACCCTTGTAGCACACTGCAAATATGATCCTTAGATATTGGGAAGTGTAACCAAAGAATAATGATATTTACGTGAAAATGCTGCAGTGAACGAATGAATTGTTAGCTTACTTCCTATTGCACTGTTGTGTGATGAAATTCATTGGTTCAGTTTTTGCATTGTAATTATCGCTGACATGCAGTCATAATGACACCTTAGTTATTCCCAATATGAACTCCGCATGGTTGTGAGGACATCAGCTGATTTTCAAATTTCATTGAGTTGATTTTTAAAGTACCGGACGACCAATCTATATATCATGCATATTTTGAAGCTCACTTTAAGAGGAAATAAAAGTGTCATTTGTATTTTTATCGCCATCGCCATGTTGCTTGTCAATTTATCGAACATTTTTCACCATCAGATAAATCCAGATGCACAAATCAGCTATGAAAATCAGCCGTGTGTGCCTTCTCCGAGTGGTGAATATCATGAAGTTCCCAGATTTATTCATCAAAGCTGGAAGACACGCATAATACCACAACAATTCGCTAAATGGTCAAAATCCTGGAAGCAGTGCTTTCCTTTTTGGCGACATACTCTGTGGAGTGACTCAAGAAATCGTGATCTTGTAAAGAGTCATTTCCCATGGCTTATCAATAAATATGACAACTTGCCTTTTCCTATAGCTCGTGCAGACTTCTCCAGATATGTATATTTGTATGTGTACGGCGGTATTTACGCTGATTTGGATACTGAATGCATTCGACCATTTTCAGACCTCTTACTCAATCATTCCATCGTCTTAGGTGCGATGAACGGCTCTTCAATTCTCCCTGAAGGCCATACTCAGAACTCTTTTATGTTCTCTATTCCCAGACATCCGTTTTGGTTGAGGATGATTGAGTACGTGTTTGAACATTCAAAAGAACGATATGCAGAAGAGATTACTGGTCCTAGTGCCCTGATGAATGTGATAAAATCTTATCGTGCAATTTGTCCGCGTGATATTTACATTTATCCGCCACAGTATTTCAATCCCTTTAGTTGGATGAAGAATAATACAAAATATTGCTCAACTCACGGAAAAATGTCCTATCTGCGGTACCTGGAATGCCGAAATGAATTTCCTAGCGCTTATGTTATTCAGTATCATGCACATTCGTGGGAATGATAGAAATATATCTGAATTGTTTCAATATTTCACATAGTTTTTCTTACAAAATACAGTAACGATGTGAAATTAACTTTGTTTAGTTGAAATTTGAAGCACTGCGAATCCTACGAAGCTTATTATCTATTATCAGCATAATGACATAAGGCCATATCACATCACCTACGTGTTACATGTACGTGTTGCGCTTTGAACATCGTGTGAAACACAAAACTGTACATTGTACATGTAGGGTAACCATGCAAGAAGTTATTGCACTACAACATCATAACAAAGATGTCTAATGAATAGTGTGATAAAGGATTCTTTGTCATAGTACTCATAGATCTTCCTGGTCATAACTGTTACATCCAATCAGATTGTATCCAGTTGAACATTTTTCAACTTCTGCGTTTTGACAGCTGTATTCACATTTCATAAGAGTCTATGACATTTCATTCCTCTCATCATGTCACCTGTTCATGCACGCATTTAACTGTTACCTTTTGCGCTGGAAATTTCAACGTAGATATGAATAGTTTTTTAACCTATTTCTATGGCTTTGAACACGTAACACGATTAGTTTTCAATAGTGATCTCCATGAACTCCATGTGAAAAGTCCTGCGTCTTCATTCGTTGCCGGTAGAAGCTAGGATTGTATACAGTTTACTTTGCTGTTCGCAAATGCTTTTGGGATCGGCACCAGATTCTTTAGAAAATGAAATTCAGCTGCATGAGTAGCACAATAAACCACATAATCAATGTTCATAATAAGAGTTCTCCGGAGATCTTGTAGACAGCCAATCTCCCTCAAAGTAGTGAAACATCACATTTCTGCTGTAACTTGCTGGAATGGACTGTCAAAAGACACCCGTACCGCTCAAGCACCATATATTTCAAGAGGACTTCATTTTCTTTTAAAAAATCTATTTGCTTAAGAACTGTGTGACCTTTGGAGCTTTCTTGTGAAGACTGAATAAAAATACACATTATTATCATTGTTTACACTAAGTCCACCTACCAATATGGACCAATCATAGAGACGCAAGAAGTCCAATAATTCGACCTTTGTGGAATTGAGTAATGGTGAGCACCATAATAAACAAAGGCTCTTTAAGAACATATCCGATCGCATTTACGAGTGTTTTTACTCATCTCTGTCCCAGCCAAGACACAAACCCATTCTATGCAACAAGCTAAGGGTGGCTGTCATACACCAGAACTCTTATCAGGTTTGGGTTAGTAGCCCTTGGTGAGAGGAGAGGTGGTGCCTACCAAAGCGGAAAGACTCGAACCCTAAACCTTCTGCACTCCCGTACCCGACTGAGCTATCCTTCCACCTGCGCACAGTGATTGTCTGAAATGAATTTTGTTGAACCTCTTGAACAGAAATGAGTCTACCCTCCAGAGGTAGAACACCAAGACTTTCAGTTCTAGAACACTGTCATGCTTTCAATTTAAGGGCTATCCATTAGGGACGTCCACAAAATAATGCCATTTCTGACCCCCTTCTTCTCCTTGTCCGCATGTGTCCTTACCTTTCAGTCCCTCCGTCAGGACGTGCCCATTTTCACACAGCTTTCCATTAGTAAGTTGAAAAATTTATACAATGAAAACTTACATGCAGTGTTGAAATGAATGTGTGATAGTCAACATACCGTATCTGCTCTTTTAAAAGCCGGGTGACAAGCTATGAAATGAAATAATAGCCGGGTCTCCAATAATAGTCTGGTTTCAAACTCAATCTCCTATTGGATGTGAGTCACTTTTGTCAGTGCTTTCTACAAAGACTTGCGAACCACTTTTTCTGCTCGGTTCTCATCGATTTATCCAATCTATGATTCTGTATGCTACTGGATATGAGCCAACGAATTCAAGATTCCATGAAGCAATGTGCGGTCACAAACGCCCTTGATCGAAGTGAAGATCATTTGACAGAACGTCTAAAATCTGGCAAACCATGCGCTGATGGCCGTCTTGATCTCCTCAAATCCAAGATTGAAAACAGCTTGAATGACCCTCTTGTTGAGATAGATGCCCCAGTAAGTGACTCAGATGATGAAGTGGAGAGTGATTGGTGCGATTCAGACGAATCTAGCGAAAGTCTTGTATTAGAGCTTCCATGAAGTTAGTGCATTTCTTACTGCCTAAATATTTTTGATTATTGATTGTTCTGTGTTATTATGAATACTAGTTTTGATACATGCAACTTTAAAATTCAGAATTTGTGAATTACTGTGAAAATTGTAAATTTAGAAATTAACAATCGTGAATAATAGCCGGGTGATAAGCTTAAAAATGAAATAATACCCGGGGCTATTATTAGAGCATATACGGTATATTGCAATATTAGTTATTCATCGCATGGTTTTCAAGTTTACAATAGGCCTTTATTCAGTAAATCAAAAACACGTCATCGTAAAAAAGAGATAGGCAATTCGAATTATTAGTAGACCTATGAGACAACCATGACGCTCTATCATTCTCAAATTCTATCATCTGTTTTATTATCTGCTAATTTTCATGCGTGAAAATTTCCACTCATCTATAAACTTTGCATGTGGAATGATATTTTTATAAATTTGCATGTACATATGATGCTATACTACTGATGTGATCGTCTAAGTTAAGAAAGAGAATGGAAGACAACTATGAATAGACAAAATGTAGGATGAACATGAATTCACAACTTTGTGTTCATCTCATTGGCACAGCTATTTGATTCCCTTAAGCCGCTGTGCGCGATCCACATTTATTGAATTTAGCATCAAAATTGATTAACATAGTCCTGTGACTTTCAAAAAAATAAATGAAACATTTTGGCAGTGTATTTCATGAAAATGAGCAGGTAAATTCAAAAATATCCTATATAGTGGAAGGATATTGGGTGTCATTGCATCTTAATTTTTAAACTTCAAAAGATCATGCGTCTCTATGGAGTGGGCAGCGACAAGCGAGCCTGCATGGGAATTCGTGGTTTTCAGTCTGTAGGATAGTTTGACTTTGCTTCTCCCTTGTGAGTTATGTTGATTTTCTTGTTTTTCTGTGACAATTTGCCTTGATAAGGAGATAATTAGAGGCCGCACAACGGTGCAGTAAGGTTCAGGGCTCGAATATGTCCGCCTGTACCTGTAGGAAGACTGCACCACCCCTAACTAGTGTGACTCCCTGCCATGGGTGAGACAGAGTAAAGTAAAATGTGTAAATCGTGTGAATATCCCAAATATCTCAATTTCATAAGAAAATGAGTGTTATGACAGCAGCATTACTTGGTCTTCTCAAAACAAACTACAAGCATGAATACAGAATTACATGAATTTGAAAACTAAAATACATGCACGTCAAAATTATTGTTGTGGTGTTTACTTCACTACAATGAGCTCATTCGGCATTATCATATTGCATATCGAAATATTTTTGGCATTATTAGTTCAATAACAAAAGTCTAGAATCAATAGATCCAATTGCCATCTTGCCATAATTGTCTATATAATTAATATCTTCAACATTTGTCTTCAGATTCTGTCGTGTGAACGCTTATGATGCATTCCATGTAATCATATATTTGCGTATTATTTTCAGATGAGTACGGTCGACTTCTATGAAAATGTCAACCGACTTCAAGAAGTGATAGAGCGGAGGTGAGTTTCGATGACGAACGTTCAGCAGTCTAGGATTTTGTAGTCGGTATTCCTATGAAGGGACTCTGACTTTGCAGTATGCAGCATCGCTGCTTCGTTGCAGTTATTTGCACCTCCGGGCGCCATACAAAATACAGATCGATGATAATTTCTTCAAAGTTTGATCATTGTTGCTAAAAGTTTAATGTATTTTGATAGTCACCATCCATGCATGACAGTAGCTAATTGATAGGTGAAATTTCACTTTTGACTATATAAAACATTGAATTACATGCCGTTATTGAGGCGTACGTCAGAATTTAGGCATATTTATATTGCATTTGCATGCTTTGGCATTTTGTAAGAACTTTCCTTATTGTATAGTAGATGTTCGCAAATGAGATGTGTTTAATTGAACAGCAACGATAATCGTGGTATTTCCTGACTATCGTTTTTAACTGATGGGAAAGTGAATGCGATCGGTATTGTTTCTATCTTTCTTGGAACACAGATATGGTCTGTTATGGACAATTTTTCTCTTCAGATTGGGGCAAGCGACTTTTCAAATAATTAAAGCGATATCTGTCCTTGATATATTTATAGACCTCAAACGCAGAGATTTTCGAGTTCATAATTCATTGAAATAAGAAGTAATGTAAAATAGGATAAGTGAAAAACCAACACCTGAACGTTTTCGCCAGCTCTTCTCAAGGGTGGACAACGGCTGACTCACTGCAATGCAGTATTGTAATCGATCAACTCAAAAGGACGAATTGACGGACGGAGCAAACATAGATATCTACCAAAGTATAGCAAAAGAGGAGAGGAATTGGCTTTGGATACACAAAGTAGGTTTGTACAAGTTTATCAGCAGTGCCTCCAAAGTGCTTACATAGAAGAAAGAATCAGAATGATCCAGAACAGAAAAATGACTGACTGGAGGATCAGACTTATCGAAGAGGTTGCAGGACATGACATGCGTGGTAACAGCGCTATCTGGCAGACTTTGAGCGAGGACGAAAACCGCAAGAGCATGTCCATGCAAGCAGATGCCCAGTCACTCTGGCAGACAAAGCACGTTGAGTGCTTCCCACGCAGCTGCATCCACAGACAGAAGAATATAAATGCATTGGGCCTGACACTCAAAGGGCAGTTCATTTTTCAGAGAAGGAACAGATACAGATCTCGTTCTATGTATTGCAATAGGATCGATGGCAGGACAGAACTTTTAGTGACACGACTTGATTTCTACAGTTTTTGCAAGAATGCTCTAACTCCTCGTATTTTTCTGTTTCATTAGTAACTATGTCATTTATTTTGCGTAAATCAAATGTTGTAATGTCTTTCAGTGAAAATCGGAGGATGGACTTGAACAGAGATTTTGTAGCTGCATTGCAGTCAGGAGATAACAAGTGAGTAGCCAAATGTGCAATTGATTCAACTTCTTAGATGCTGTGTTTAAGATCTAAGTTGGAACTAGCTTGCAGAAAAGAACACGGTTTATTTTATAGCAAAGTTTGCTTATTATAAAAACAAGTTGTGGTTTTTGAGATTTATTTTCAAATTATGACTCATGATACAAATTTTACGTTTGCAAACTTTTAACTAATATTGATGACATGCTGCCAGCTTTCATAGATATCTTTCTCTGCTGTTTAGATGGATTTGATAGTTCTACTGTATACAAGAAAGCGTTAGACAAGATCTGTTCCAAGTAGGATGACTTTCTGATGACAATTGAATGCGCTGTATTATCAAAAGGATGGAGAGGAAATTTTATAACAATGTTTCAAAACTGATTTTAGAGTTATGATAATTCTTCGCTGTTGCACAAATCGGTGGCACATCGCAAAATCAAAATACATTGCACTGACATCAGAATATTTTATAGAAGAGTCACGAAGACCTTTTGTCTTTGTGGATGGTGGCTTCAGAGTTAGAAATCTCCTAGTTCGAATGCCTACGCCAGAGATAAATAGTCGTGTGTGTGTACGGGTCGAGAGATGACTTTCCTCTATATTGATGGTCACGGTCAGAACTATTCTCGAAGTGCACGAAGATGAATTTTCCATTGAATATAATGCAAATTCAAGCCTGAATACTGACGAACTAGAACACTAACACCACATTAAACGTACACAGTCAGCAACTGTAGATCGTGAAGAGTCAGACAGTGTGAATAATATTTCTATTATACATACATGTATATATATATATATATATATATATATATATATATATATATAACTGGATATATAAATAACTGTGTCGAAAATAGGAAATGATATCAATACAAAACTGAAACACCCTGACGTATAAAGTTTTAAATAAAAACAAAAAAATTATGCCCAACCGGTTTCACTTGTTTCCAAGCTATTCATGGGCAGAATGACATCTATTTTCTTTACAGATAGTAGAAGTATACTCATTGACAAAATTTTTGAAACATTTACTTCTTTAACTTCTTTCATTTTTGACTGGTATATATACATGTATGTATGATACCTTGATAATTTAGTCACAATCTCTACCAAGTCGCTAGCACAGAAAAACAACGCATGTAGCAGATTCAACTTTAATAGCGCGTGTGCCCCCCTCTAGCTCCAATACATTCAGTAATCCGAGATGGTATGGATTCACAAAGTTTCTGAATGAAGGATGTTTCAAGGAGAAGCCACTGCTCTGTCAGTCTTTCAGAGAGAATCTTCAGGGACACTGGTGGAAGTGAATAGCGGTCTCTCACTCGCCGCCCAAGCTCGTTCCAGACTTGTTCAATGGGTGACAAGTCAGGTGAGCGTGCAGGCCAGTCAAGGGTTTGAATGTTCAATCTCCTAACAGTGGCAATGACAGCCGAGGAGCGATATGGGTGGAGGAGCGAGATCCTCCACCCTGACCACTGGGGCAATAACAGGAAGGACAGTTTCATTGAGATACCTCCAGTCAACGTGCCTTTGATGATGACTGCTGCCGTTCATCCGCCATGCCAAATGTCACCCCACAGCATAACACTTCCACCACCATATCTGTCGTGTTCTTTAATACAGCATGAGGCAAAGCGTTCACCTGGAAGACGATGCACTCTGACACGACCGTCATTGAAATCTAGAGTGAATCTCGATTCATCGGTCCACAAGACTTTCTGCCAGTGATGGTCATTCCATGAGCGATGAGCATCACACCAGGCAACTCGTCTTCTGCGGTGCTCAAAACTCAATGGAATTAGGACAGCTGGTCGTCGCGATTGAATGCCAGCTTCTCGCAATCTTCGGTAAGCCGTTCGAACGCCACAGTCTATATTTGAGGCACTCTTCCAGTGTACGACTAGCTTTGGGACTGACACAAATCTATTCCTCTTTGCAGCTAAAACTAGACGTGCGTCTGTCCTTCCTGTAGACTTTCCTGGTCGACCAGATCCCTTCTTCTTTTTAACATCTCCTTCTGCTTTCCATCGACACCACCACCTCCAAACAACGACTCTCGATAGTTGCAGCTCTTCGGCAACACTCGCACAACTTCTACCACAACGAATCATTCCAATAGCCATACCTCTGGTAAACTGATGGTGTGCCATTTTATTTTACAAAAGCTGGATTTCAGTTCACGTTTATGTTCAATTTGTAAAAGCAATTGTGACAGTTGTATCGATATCAAAATTTGAAATTTGACCACCATAGATATTTCTCCATTCTCTAATGTGTTGAATGGTAATACACAGAAAGCGAGATATTGCATCATACCTGAGAAAAAAATGAAACAAACTTCAATTCAAGCCAATGATTCATTAATTATGTCAATGAGTATACATCCAAATTAAAAGCCTGAGACATTTAAATAATGCATGTATATCATGACATAACCTTATATGGATCCGATATCCTGGTTTAAGCTAGAATTCAATACCTTCATGCATCGTTTTTCCTTTTGTTCCCGTAGAGATCTATTAACATTGGGAGATAGCTGTAGAATTGGCATGATCTTGAAAGGAGGATAGATATTTTTAGCACATGTAGATATCTGATCACTAACTTTCAATGTTTTGTTTTTATTTAAAACTTTATACGTCAGGGTGTTTCAGTTTTGTATTGATATATATACAGACACAGAATTGTGAAACTCTGTTTTAGGATTACAGTTTGAGAGATGCTTTTCATGTATTGCAGTGCTTCTCTTAAAATCTCTAGATTTCGAGATCAGAATATGCAAGTCTCGAGAACACGAAAACGAGATTTCGCATTTGCGGAACTTAAAAAAAGTGAATCTCTATAAGTCCGCTAAATTTGAGTTAGCGTTGCTGTTTATTGGCTATCTAGTGCGATAATAAGCGATTAGTGAATTAGCGGACTCCACCGCTGCCTCTATTCATGCTGCATTTCATTAACCATTTCACATGATTTGTGTTCTGAATTTGTGACATGAATGTCTCAATCGCCTGATGATGGCTGGCTGTGCCGTTCGAAGTGCCGTAACATCGCCGGTTTCGGCTTCTCTCAAATTATGGCAAATAATCAATCAAGACGAGTATTTGGTGGATACTTTACTGCTTGGTAGCTGGTAGTAGTTATTTCCAAGCATCTGATTGACTTTGAAAACATTCTTGGAAGTATGTTATACAATATACATACACATATACAATAAACATAACTGCATACAAAATATGTTGAATATGCTTAACAGCTTTAACTATTCATTTTAGGATATTTGTTGCAACGATCGTCTTTTGAAATTAAAACCAGACAGACACAGCAAACTTAAGAATGGCATGTCCTTGATTGGGATTCCATTTCGCACATCAGCTTTTTAGGTTGTCGATTCATTTGATAGGTTGTTCTATTGCAAATAAATGACATGAAATACCGGAAAAGAAAAATAAAGCCAAAAACTAAAAACATCGTTTTATAAGATGTGTACATGTATAATGCGGCATGTCTTTTCCAGGGACAAGCGAAGAATGGTGAGAATTCAATCGTATTTCAAGCAATTATGTGAAAATGAAAAACGCAGTCGTGATCGGAATATTAAATTGTTGCAAGATATTGAACGCATCGAGAAGAACATGGATTCTTTGAGTCGAAAGACTGACCGTTTGCGCACCCTCAAGGTAAGTTTGGAAAGAATGAGATTGTAAATTCTAAATTGACTTGTCATGAATAGTGCCTCCTCCATGTAGGTGTTGCTTCTATCAAAAATGGAGGAAGTGAAAGTCAAATTCAACAAGAAGTTCGTTAAGACAGTTCTCTTCTTGATTTATTCGAATCTTCGATGTAGACAAGTACTGTCGCATTTCCTTATTTTCTACTAGTCATCGTCTCAGCCAACAGAAGATCAAAACATTAATCCCACAGAATTAGATTGTTCGACTCTTTCAGCTTACCAGAAGTGAAGACTAATTCAAAAAGATGGTACACGCTGGAATAATAAGTGGCAAAAAGGAATTCCTTATGCCTTATAAAGATAGGAAAAATAGTCGTGCGTCGCTTGCGGATTGCTGTGAATTCCATCACAGCGCTTCGATTGCCACAATTCCTTCAGATTCGAAGAATTCAGATGATTCCGCACATTTTTTCCATAATGTTGTTCCGTCAGATTCTTTGTTTTGAGGTTGGGATGCGTGAGAAAGTTAGTTTACTCTATCTCTTCGTAGGATTTATCAATGAATGGTACTGTGACAGCGAAGTGTGACTGAACGAAGAACTCGATGTGCATGACGCGCACGCCAGTGGCTGATGTCTGAGGCTCACTGCTTATTCAGTGACGATTTATTGTTTGACTGTAGATCGTGTGTGGTGTGTGCCATTTCATCATCGCATACGAGATATGATTCTGCCTTTCTAGGAAACCACGACTAGGAGGAACGAGCAGTCCAATTATGTGGCTTCTGCAAATTTTAAAATCTCATTTTTGCCAAAAACTACAATCTGTGTCTCATTGAATTAACATGTATGCTTCTTTGATCGCGCCTGCCAAGAAGAGGAACTAATTAGAACTTTACAATCGTTGATGTGGGGAAATATGTGAAATGCAGTCGATTGTTTTAGTCATGCGAAGTTCTGCATTTTTCAACAAAAAATGAACATTATTTCCGATTAACAATTAATCACACTGGAATTATGCATTGCTGCACTATAGTCACGACACGAATCTCTGCAAGGAACGAGGCCGATAATGTGTGACATGCATCCTATGGCTTTTACGAATCCTACCTGGTTCCTTGTCAGATGGGATCAAAGAATAACACAGGTGCGTCAATCGGGAAGTAGATTGCAGCCTTCAGTAAAAATTAGATTTTCTATGTTTTCATTAATTAGTAGAAAGATATGTGTTTCTATGTTTCTGATCGGTAATGTGTGTCACTTCTCCCCCATACTGGGGGCTTGGAAGGTACTGACTTTTAACTGGAGTGTTGCAGTACTTTTATTCCGGATGCCCTTCCTGACGACTTCCAATGACATTTTCGGGACTCGACCTCTGGACCAGATGATCGCTAAGCCAAGCACTTAATCATTTGTTATGTATGTGAGAATGTGATTGCATGTGGCTACAATTTGCCAAAATGTTGTATTTGACGACATAAGATGGCTTGCTAATTCTGAATGTGTTTAGCCTCATAGACAAAGGTGCATGAACATAATAAGAGATTACCTGAATGCAGTCCATGCCAAAAATTTGAGTTTAGATTAAGCATTTATCACTTAATCAGAGAAACATAGAAAATCTCATTTCCGCAAGCTCAAATCCCATCCCATTGGATTTGGACTCAATTTCTTTGATCCTATCTTGCAAGAAGAGGGACCGTGTCGAACTCGACAAACGCGTAGAATCGCAGTATTCATACGGTGTAATTCATTCTCTGAAAGTTTTACGTTCGGCCTCGTTCCCTGCAGAAACTGACCTTGTCTGATCTTCATTGCTTTGTAATTTCAGAGACAATACGAAGATTATGTTGGACGTCTTTACCCTAATTGGAGAGAAGATATGAAAGCTCAATTGCCATCAGTGGTAAGCAAAATCTCTATCCTAGACATAGAAATAGATTGTTTATCTGAAGTTGACTAGAATGGGAATTGATTCAAGGTAACGGTACAGCCGGGGTGACTAAATTGGGACATGAACCACCAATGAAGAGCTTCGAATTGCGCATGTGATTGATTCTAACCCAATGATGCCGACGTTGAGTAGTGTATCCAAGCGAAAATGCATGCGATTTATGTGCCACTATTGTGCATTTCATGAATCTTTATTAATTTTATTGCATTCACGACATGGCTTAAGATGCTTTGGTGGACAATCGATCCCCGCTACTTGCCTTAATGTCGGCGGTCACAATTGTGACGTGTTATTTATCCATTGATTATTATTGCCTTGACAACTGATGTGTGGTGGTGAGGGTTTGATCCTGCCAACTGACAGAGTCGCGTAAGTGGCTCGTAGCTCAGTTGGTTAGAGCACAAATCCTACCAGCCGCACATCTTTTGCATGGCAATTTGATCTATTGTTTATTTAATTTCATTGTTGTTTATTTCCATTCTAGAGGTCTTACTGTTGCTATCAATCTCTATGATCCTAGACGTTTAGGTGAGCCAATAACGGTAGTCAGAAGGACTTGAAATGTCAGGGTCATTGCGATCATAGAACGCTTTGAAACTGCATATTTGATGTTGAATCCATTTAAATCAGGGTTGTTTTTTTGCCGGCTAAAACTGGTTTTTACCACTAAGTGGTAAAAACCGGCTAAAGCTAAAATTCCGAAAAATCAGTCTATTTCTTCATTAGATGATCGACAGCAAGTTGTGGTTTGAGTATTTTTATACATGCGGGTTTGCAACAGTAAGACCTCTAGAATGGAAAAGTAAAGCTTCAAACGTGCACGCTTTAAAGAATGCACAGGAGCTTTATAAAAATATTTTTAATAATTCATGTTCTTTCTCTTATACTTGAAACATATTCTTGATTAAAATATGATATTGATAAGGTTCAAATTGTGAAAATACAGGTGTAAATGTTTATCGACTGATAAAAAGTAAAATGTTATAAATAATTATATATGTTATAATTATAAAATGTAAAATAATTACTAACGTTCATTAATAAAGTAAGGAGTGACGATGATCCCTTTGCATGCACCCAAACAAATTAGGAGAAGCTTTTTGCTTAAATTACGTCACTACTCCCCATACTTGGGGCTTGGACGGTGCTGACATAGTCAGACTTATGGAGCGTTGTAGCACTTTTAGTCTGGATGCCCTTTCTGCCGACTTCCAATGACACCTTGGGGGCTCGACCTCTGGACCAAAAGATCGCTAGGCCAAGCACTTAACCACTGTGCCACGGAGACCACTAGCATAAATGCTGGAAAAATAGTTTTAGCCAGTTTCAGCCGAAAAAAAGTTACAAAAGCTGGTGGTTTTTCCCTGGTTTTTACCGATTTTTACCAGGTGGTAAAAACCAGGGTGGTTTTTACTGGCCAATCCTGACTTAAATTTACTCAATTATGAAATTGAAATATATGAATTGAATTATGAAATATGAGGATGTGGTCCAAGACCACCGTTTAATTGAGAAACGTCCGTCCTCATGCAAGTTACAAATCATGGAACTCTAACTTTGTTACTCGCATCTTCATTTTGGTGATAAAAAATCACCAGATGTTTCGAGCGAAATTCTGAAATTGGCTTCACTTCATTTTACTGCTTTCAAGTGATAACAAGCTTCTATAATATTGCGATTCAAGTATTTTAGCTTTCTTTGTAAACTTAAAAGCTATGCACAGAAAGTGTGCCATCATCAGGAAGATTTGAAAACAAAAATTTCAAAGGGAGACATCCAGATACCTGAGGCAGAGTCAGGCGCGATTTGCAATAGGTCAACAAAGATGTCGAGCTCGACAAGTGCATGATAAGAGCGACTGCTATGGTACAGCCCTTGTCCTGATTATTTCCTGAATTCCTCCGTATTTGGCTAATCTTAGGATCATAGGGACGATTATCCATTTCCCCTATTATCAGCTATTATACATTCCATCCGGCTGCCTATCAAAAGTTTTGAAACTGTAAGTTGTAGGATCTCGTATATCTTCAATTCTTCTGACGTGCGGAATGTATCAGAGATGGATCTGAGCACCTATATAGGAGCCTGTTTCCTTTCATTTTGCTTTACAGAGGCAGTTAGCTAAGACCACACCTTCCTTCTCTGCAATGATGCCCGGGTAGCGAATGCATGATTCATGTGATGGATTAATAATTGCTTTATCAGACAGGAAATAACTTCGCGTCTTGGTGGTTTTGAACCACCGACCACTGGCATTCTAGGCCAACGCTCTACCAACCGAACCATCGACGGGCGACAGAACGACATAAGTCCTCAATTGAAGAATCTACGGTATCGGATCAGACCGTTTATTCCCCAAGACAACATAGCATTAACCGTCAAGCCAAGCTATTGAAGCAAGACATCAGTAATTCAAAGACAATCAATACTGAGTTATTCGAAAATGTTGGCATTACTTTGACATAGATGGAGTTTATCGTCAGTTACACAACTAACTACCGTATAGAACCACATGCTATGTTCAAAGATTGATCTCTGAAGAATACCATTAGAAATATTTTACTTCGCGCTCCAGCAGTGCGTATGGTAACGATATCTGATTAATGGATGGTAATACTTTCTATTTCAGCCTACACAAGAGAACGGAGAGACTGTTGCTCCTCCAACATTGACTCCAAAATTGTCCAAATCACCGGTACGAGATGTACGAACGCCACCTGCTGTGATTGATACTCGCTCTCGCTCCCTGGACGAATTATTCGATTCTAAACCTGCAACCGACGTGGAAGTTCCTCCACTCCATCTCTCCGCTCTCCGAAGTACTTCCAGTACTGATAAGAACACACCTGACTTCCCCACTATGAGCAGCACCCAAGATCCGGTGACTGGACGGTCGGAGATCACCGCAGTAACACCGATCACGAGCAAGCCCGAGCTGAAGAAGGGTAAGTGACAAGTTGCGATCAATTAGAGATAGTGTTAAAAAGTTAAATATCTCGTTACACACCCACAGAAAGTTGATGCATTCTGCTTGTGGAAATTTCTACTGATAACACAACTAAATCTTCAGCCGTGAAGCTGATTGACGTGCAGATGTTGGTTGGTTCGAAGCCCTCTTGCATGCTTGGTAAAGGGAAGGAGATAATGTACATGACAATCTCAAACATAGAAGTTGTGTGTAGTGCACTATAAATTTTGGCACAATCATGATAGTCTGGTCCCAAGAACTCCTGTGTTTCCGAGAGGATGACCTTTTCCAAAAATCTACATCTAGAGCACATACCATGCAGGTAAATGCTCTAAGAGGTTGTAGAATGGAGTCTTGTCGCATCTTTCTCTCTGCATGTACTCATCTAAATAACCGGCCAACATAGCTCAATGAACACCTGAAAGTGACTTGAACATTTTCGACGTTGTTTGTATGAAAGCCAGTGTCAGGGTTAACGAAATTCTGACTACTGTTCACAGTTATATCTGTGCATGACGGCCAAGAATCAAGCGCAACATTCGTCAGAGATTCGCACAGACTCGACACATCCGCCAGCTTCATACTTGCGGGTACTTTGGATCGGTGGGAAGATTGCTATTCGTTATGCGATGTGAATTGTCATGGTGATGCATGGTTCATGTGCACTCTACTCAATGCTAATGACCTCAAGCATCGCCTTTAATTTAATTTTTATTTGACAACTTCACTTATTCATCATCGCACCTCAATTGCGACCATCTTCAGTGGAAATGCTTATTGTGTTACGTAATCATGTCACTGCTTTCAATTTCAGAACAGAGAGTTTCGTTTGACATGAGTGCTCTGAAGAAGGCATTGGATTCTGATGCAGAGGCTGAAGACGATGACGATGAATTTTCTGTTCCTTTGACGAGCAGTCGAACTTCCACCTCACGCCCAGAAACTGTCATGAAAGTGGAAATACAAAGCAATGAAGTAAGAGCTCTTCCTGTTGTATACGACCACACAGCGCATGTGTACACATAAAGGACTGTTCACACAATTAAATATTTTGTTTATCTGCTTCGGTTTGCTAGAAGTGTGATTAATACGAAACGGACGGCACATTGAGGAACCTATGAAGTGGGCAAGAAGGAATTCCTAATACCTTACTGAGATAGGAAAAAAAGTCGTGCGTCGCTTGCGGATTAATGTGAGTTCCAGCAAAGTGTTTCGATTGCCAAAATTCCTTCAGATTCGAAGAATTCAGATCATTGCGCACAAGTTTTCTCCATAATGTTGGCCCTTCCGATCATTATTAAAGAAAGTAGCAGGCGTACGAAAATTAGTTCACTTGATGATCCTCTCCTCGCCATTGCTCACTGTATAGTGCATACATTGAATCGAAGCCGCGCATCGATGTGTGTTTTAGTGTGTGCGAAGTGATATCACAGCACTCACGCATCTGTCATTGGCTCTGTTGCCCTCTGCTGACAGCTTATTGTTTGCCATTTCCAATAACAAGCGATACACGAATTATCCATTCGAGAAGGAGCAAGTTGTCTATTTCTGTGATGTGCCATTTCGATATTAGGGTTACATACAATTCTTCCTTTCTAGGAAACCGAAGAGCGCAGATGAATCTAATTCTGTGGGACTGTTGAAATCGAGAAATGTCATTTAATCATACTGTAGAGATCGTTTCAATAATTCTTCCATAGATTGAGGATGAATTCTTCTCGATGCTAATCGCTTCTATCGCTCGTGGTCTTCAGCACTGTACTTTTAAGTTGACTCTCAATGTTTTCAAATTTGTATAAACCTGAAAAAATCAGCTAATCATCACAGAACTTGAGGTACACGTATCGGAGGGAATTTTCTACCCATATACAGCATGTTAGGCAATAACACCACCCCAACTTCTTCCCGAGCTGGGTGCCTCTCACATTCCCCTCGTCCAGCCAACCACTACCAGACCCGTGAAGAGCCGTAAGCGCCGACTGGCTGTCAGAGGCCACTCCTCTCGCTGCTCCCATAGCCAGTTCAATCCAGGACAAGCGCCCGCACCTCAGCCTGAAAGGAGGACGACTTGACGTCCACCTGCTCAGGTGAAGCTGGGTTCCCACGGGTAATCACCGCCGCCGACCCGCTCTTCCCAACCCCTCCTCCACCGACGCATCCGCGGAAACCGTAAGGTCCGCACCGCCTCTCAGCCTCACCACTGCCTTCTTCCGTGTCCGCCGATCCGCATCCCCCGCTCTCCACTGACTCCTTCCCATCCCCTTGTTGGAGCCGTGCTGTTGTTGTTACAAGAGTTTCTTTCAATTTCCTTGTAGAAACCGAAATCTTCCGTCAATGGCTCGATATTGAAGTCTCCGACGCATCCACAGACAATGAATTCCTCACAAGACCTCAATGCAAGTTTCAATTCCGACAGAGGATCACGACTGAGTTCATCCGGTGGTTTCGCACCGTCTGATTTGACCTGTTCGGGACTCTTCAACCTGCTGCAGTTTGTAGAGGACGAATTGGAAAGGCGATACCAAGACCGTGCAAAGTTTGGAATGTTCTACCGTTCCTCATTACCTGCAGCTTCTTTGGCATCAGAAATCAAAGCGTGAGTATTGAACATTTTATAAAGCGGAATCAACGTTTGTTCAATAGACAAAGATATTCAATTATTGAAGTGAGAATTCAAAGAAATGATTTGAAATTGGAACTATTCAGGAACCAATAGAATGAGGCTGAATTCAGAGCAATCGAAGAATTGATATTTTTCGTACAGGATGTTCTCTCCTAGCAAAGCAAAGTATAGATCCAGCCACTTCGGATCTTTGGTTCTGATACAGTAGAATTCGCATATATCGGCGCCTCAAAGGACAGACGAAAACCGCCAATATATGCGAACTCCCTGAATTTTGAAGTTTTGTGAAATCTACACGAGCTCTGAGATCATGCCATGCATCATACAATGTATATACGTGTATTGACTCATGAATTATTGCGTTGCTATACTTAAATATATGTACATATTGACTTATTGTCCAACATGTACAGTACATGTACATGTAATTGTGTCTATGTATTCAATAGATATCTAAAAATTGTGCCTTTCTGAACTGATGCTTGCAACGTAAGTATCGCAAGCCGGATATCACTATGTTTGTCAAAAACTGAGTATGCTTTTTGAATCAAGAAGATTGAAGCTTCTTCATGCCTACATGCTTACCTGCTATATGAAGCACAAAACAAAGAAGAGTATGCATAAATCAAGACGCTGCTAAGAGTCACGTGCAGGCGAAGCCAGCCAATCTAAGTCAATCAAGACGCTGCTAAGAGTCACGTGCAGGCGAAGCCAGCCAATCTAAGTCAATCAAGACGCTGCTAAGAGTCACGTGCAGGCGAAGCCAGCCAATCTAAGTCAATCAAGACGCTGCTAAGAGTCACGTGCAGGCGAAACCATAGAGATGGATGGGGTGGCGAGCCGCTTTCTGTCTAGAGAGAGGACATGCATCGAACTCAACAATGTTTTCGACGGTAGCTTGTGCTCCTTTGATGACGCAACAGTCACTAAGTCAGGTCTGACAATAGCATCGTAGGTGAAGGCGTTAACAATGCAATCATCACGTCGAATGAAAGACTAATTATGTGAGAATTATCAGTGAGATACAGTGGCAAGCCTACTTATCTTTCCTCCGCTGCTAGATTCTACAATTTTGATCAAACCCCCAAACATGATCGAGATGAATTGTAGAAGATCTAAATTTTCACATGCCACTAGAATAGTTAGAATCGGATAGTCCTAACAGAATCTACAGCCATCCGCGTCCACATATACTGTCATTCTAGTGACTCTTCTGAGCAAAACAAATCGCTTGAGGATTTCCAGGAAATCCGCCGTTATAAACGAACTTTTCCTGTCAGGGACAGCGAAAATGCGCCGATATAGGCGAATCGCCGATATATGCGAATTCTACTGTACTTCAGAGCTCAAGATTCTCTTTGGCCACCTCCAGTGCGGCATTCGCTGCAAGTGACCAAACCAGCTCCAGCGATTTTAGCGTAGGGACTATTTCTAGGTCATGTAGATACAGTCAGTGGTTTTGAAAAATGAATTGCATTGCAAATGATTGCCATTAATTGATCCTAATTAATTGATTTTCGTTATCAAATAATTGCAATTAATTAATTTATTAATTGATTGATTTGTGTTGTAATTGGGAAAGTATTAAATTAACTGATTTACCTGCATTTCAATTACTGATTTTCCATCGTAAGAAAAACATTCCACCTTGTTTCGATACTAAACTTGCTAAACATGTCTTATTCAAAACAAGCGCTTTCTGGATTCTAATCAGGAATTATTCGTTGCATGGTCTATTTGGTATCTCTATATTACAAAACTTTTATGACAGCTGCAAACTCTGTTTTATGTTTTGTGTTGGAGATGTGTGATTATCCATTCACTGCTTTCAATAATTGTTTTTACAACGATTATGATGCATGAGCTTCAGTCTGTAATATAATGCAAGAAATAAGCCTTATATTCTACTAAATATTTACTGGATGAATATTTTGCATTTATAAGTACTTGCTTGTAGAATACACAGTGGACTTCGTCTATTGGCTAGCGCCTTAACAAGGCACATAATCCAACTGTTAGTGGAGTATTGAGAGAGACATGCCAGCAACTCAGATTAAAACTATCCATGTCAATGTTATAATGAATTTTTGATGAGCTGTGTCATCATCTACTATGATAAACCAGCAGATATTCTTCCTGGGAGCAAGTCAATGTATGCCTCAACGTTAACTTCATAATCAATCCCAGAACAGGGTGTCCACTAACCGGGAAATTAAATGACTCAAATATTTAGCAAATCCAAGAGCCTCACTTGCATCAGACATTACTTAACTTTCTTCTCGAACAAGAATGAACTAAAGTTTCCTTAATTAGAACTCTAAGAACACTTTCTCCTATGAAGAATCCGCATTTAGTACATAAAACCCTTCAAAATTCAAGAACCCATAATAGTTGCAAAACCCTCACACGAACCCTCATTTTGCAAAACCTCCGCAAAGCATGCAGGGGAAACTGAGCCTTGTCCGACTAGGGAAGACCATGAAAAACCTGCTAACTTTTCAAGAGAGCCGTGTAGACACCCTGCAGGAATTGATGTACCAATACGAATTCCGAATGTTCTTTTCGGGACGGTTGTTCTATGGATCTAGTCGACCGCATGCAGATCACAAGTTGACCATTCCTTTTCCTCCGAGAAAGTAACATTGAGTGCAAATATTTAACATGACTCGTGCAAGTTCATTTATCATCAATCTCCCGACATCTGGCGCCGTCTTGGTGAACCAGACTCTAATACAATTTAGGAGTTAACAATCAAATTCAAAGATCGTCCTTATAGTTCTTTCAAGATGTCTATAATTAGCTCATCAGAGTATAATGCCGGTTGTCAATCAGAGCGCAGCATTGACTCCCTCGGCGTTAAGGCAGATTTTCTTTTTTTATCACGATGAATAGCGGCCATATTACCTGTACTGAGAACGTTCTCCATTGTGTCCCCCTTAAATATTTCCAGAGTTCACTATTTATGGGGACGGCTTTTCATCAGACAGTTTTATGATTATTGTTGATAATGAATTAAGAATTATAGGAATCAATATTTCCTAACATGACAATTTGTATAAGAAGTAAGTTTGAAAATGCGGCTGACAAAAATGCTGAGAATTTGTATCAGAAAGTGTTTTCTGTCAACGAGACATCGGCGTTCATACCATTCTTCTGTGGGAGCTTGCATTGCCCTTTCACGATCCATTATCAAAAAAAAGTGTAAAGTTTCCTCATTAACCTGTGATACTTATACCTCCAGTTTGTTTAAGTGATAAAAGGAGGTTTCATTTGATTCATCATCATTGTAATAATTGATTAATTCTTCTGAATTTGAATTTTATCTTATCTTCATTAAAAAAAGTTAAAATAAATGTATCTTGAGTTGTATTTGAGAGCATAGGAATTGAGATCAAGATTTTGTAAAAAATGACAGTTTGTCTGGTGAGAAATTGTAATTGTTAGGCGAGCCACTGCACCATAGTTATTATGACACACTGTCATAGAACTTGAACTGTGCACCGTCAAAAAACATCCAAAAGAGGAGATATCACAGAAAATATTAATATCAGAGAAAGATGGTGGCGTCCAGGGATATATAGAGGTTAGGGGATTGATAACTCCTTCCACGCTGAACTGAGTTAGTGACAAGTGGAGGGTTACTTTTCAAATGATGATGCTTATCTACTCAACTAACATCTTTCGTTAACTAATGTTTCGTATTTATGTAATCCACATGTCGATGGCCATCAAATCTCCTGCGCGTGTGGGGTGTGTACGGCACAACTCAGACCATGACTTTGATCAGCCACTTGATGAAAACCAGCGCGAACAACGTATAGTAAATCGATCGTATAAATTGTTTATCCACACAGAATTAGACAGGTCTAGCCTCTTCATCCGTTTGACCTAGTAAGAACATATTCAGGGAACATGACAGCGATATAGAAATGGGCACACACTCCTAAACTAAAAGATGCCATATCATTATCGCACAATGCAGACTAGTTCAACATTATACATTTTATCGCCAAATTGGATGATGCAAAGTTTTAGTTGACTGTTATCGACAAGGACCGGAATCACACAGCAAAGATCGGACAGTACTACGAGTTCTTACAGATATAAATGCAGTTTGTGAAAGCGTTTTTTAGCCATGCGCCATGCCTAACTTTTTTTTTATCAATGATATTTGCCGGACTCGGTAGTATCCGCCTACTTCTTGCCCAAGTATTTTCTGGCGAGGGAGACACTGTTAGGATGGTTTTCACGGCGGTCGTCGTTGATGAGAGCTAGGCAGTCTTCCCTAGGCCTTGGTCTGTGGTGTTGGCACACGCTCAGCCATGACTTGGCTTCGGTTGCGTACAAGCTTAGTGAATTCGATCGTTTGGTGTCCCGCTACGCGGGCCTGCGGGTGCAACCGTGCCGAGAGGATACCGCAGGCAAGCACCCCGAAGATGCGGCAGCAAGGCTCCAGGGGCGCGTTGCACCGCAGCCGTTAGAAGGCCAAACCCCGTCGCCCGCTCGGAAGTGATGCTGACCCGCTCACCCACGACGTCCCGCCTCGACCGGCCAGACGGCGGCCGTGCGACACAACGCAGCCCCACCGCTCCGGCTCCACCCCGTCCCCGCGTCACCGGGACACCGCGACGACTCAAAGGCTCGCCCCTGCAGCTCAGACCCCCCCGAGGACCCCCGCACGCGCACCGGAGGCGAAGAGGCGGGCGACACGCCGCCCAGCCGCCGTCCACCCCAGGGTCTCCCCCGCCTCTGGCCCTCCGCTCAAGCTCGGACTACCTCAGGAGCAGCCTTGCAGGCGCCCCCGGGCCGGCTCCCGGACGGACGTCCGTACGAGACCGCTGCCCGCCCCCAGGGCCCGCCACCGCCCCACGCGATCCGTCCCGCCAGGCTGCCACCGTCCCCCCGCGCACCCACGAGCTGCGGACCGACACGGCCCCGCTGAAACAGCCCACTAGTCCCTTACCCTTAACTGCCGGCCCCGGCCCCGGTACAGACCACGCTGTCCGCACCCCCCCCTCGCCGCCTCGGCCAGCCGCTCCAGCCCAAGGTTCCACCCCCGCAGCCCCCGCCGCGATCAGCTGACCTTCCGCCCTCGCTCCGCCTGCTGGCCCCGCTCCACTTCTGGGGGCCCCGATCCGCAGCATCCCGAGACCCCGAGCACGGAGACCACCGGACCCCACGAGTCACACTGCATTCCCCCCACGGAACAGCCCGCTCGGAGCCGGACCCGAGTACGCGGTCCACGCCGACAAGCCACACCGGGACAGTGATCCTACAGGTCCCCGGCCCGTCCCAGGCTGCGCCCAAGACCCTCCCCCCCCCACCACCAACCCCCCCTCCTACGCGCCCCGGCGGGACACCCGATCCCGGACAGCCTCATCCAGCGCCCCCACCCCACTCAGACCCAGTGGCGGCCCGGCACCACGATTCGCCGGACAGGCGCGCGAGCACGGCCTCGCTCGGTCGCGATCCACGTGCCCCCCCGGTAACAAGGGGCCATCACACGACTATGCGCCAGGACACCCCTGATCACTCGAGCGCCCGACACAGGCAGGCAGTACGCCTGGCACCGGGGATGGCAGTAGGGCGGCGGGGGCATGCCGCCCCATATATCCAGGCCAGTCGGCGCCTCGCATCCGCTGATCCCGGCAGGTCCTGCTGCCCCGCGTCGCGGGCGACCGCACCTGTGCACTAGATAATCGGCCGCGCTGTCCTCGGGCGGACCCACGGGTGCCGTAGTCCCAACCCAACCCACGATCGCGTAGGAATCGGAAAGGGCCAGAGTAGAAACATTATCGAGTAAAAACTTTTGCGCAATGATCTGATTTCTTCGAATCTGGTAAAGAACCGTGGCGATCGGAGCATTTGAAGGAAATTTCAAAGCAATCCGCAAAGAGATAAATCATCTAAGAGACGCGGAAGCCACACGCGCGAAGGAGTCCGGCCGAAACCGCACAAACGACCCGCCACCCCCCGACCGCGGAGAGCACCCAAGTTTGGAAACGACAGCTCAGAGGCTCCAGGCTTATCTGAACGCGCTCGGGGCCCTCCAATCAACCCCGCTAGGGGAACCCAAGAAGCCAGGCCGACTCCCGGCGGCGCAACTGGAAATGCCACAGGGACCCCGGGCAAAATCCGAGTGAAGAGACCCGAGGGAGAAGTAGGCGAGCGGGTGCTCCCAACCGCCGTGCAACTTGGCGCACCACCCCGCACCGAAGGCTCAATACGAAACCAAGGCCGCACCCGCGACAAAGAGGGGGCGCGACCGTTACGCAGCGCGGTGTCGAACCCGTAGCCAAACCGACCGCGGGGAGCCTGGGTGCCCTCCAGGAGTGCAGAAGTACGCCGTCACAGACCGACACGCAGCGTATCCCAGGCTCAGGCAGCAGCTGAGCCGTGTGCCGGCCTATCGTGAATGCCACGCTGCCAGGGCTGAGCTCAGGGCGTAGTCGCGTTAGCCGCCGCGGCGCACAAAAGTTGATCACCCCAGCGACGAGGCCTCCGCGGCCCCACCTCCTCTAACCGGCGGTGTCTCGGTAGGCTCCCCCTATACGCACGGCTAACTATTTTTCCTATCTCTGCAATGGTACCCGTTACAAAATTTCTGTTTGCCCACGCGTTATTAAGTTCCGCAAGTACAGGCTGCAGCGCCGCGCATATGCCAATATAGGGGGACCACTGGGGACCCGGCCGGTTAAAGGGAGCCACGACGAGAATTCACCCTAAGCCACGTGTGGTCCACTGGACCGGTGCGCGGGGAACTAATAAGAGGGGAGCGTGTATTCCTGCTCCGACGGGGTTGGTGGAATGCGAGAGAGGTGGAGAAGACGACTTCAGCTCAGCGTCGGAAAGGGTCCGAACCGGAGTGGACTCTTGACAATAGCACCTCGATTGGCGTGGCCGGACGGGGGCACGGTTCCACGTGCGGAGCGCGCCCCGGCGGGCGAGAAGCGACGGAGGCCTCCGGTGGCGGACAGGCACCTGCCGCGCACAGATCTCAGCGTGGGGTGCGTAGCCAGGCCGAAGCACCTGCACGCCACGGCCGAGATCTTTCCGCGGGGGCCTGGCGGGCATTGATTGGCTCCGAGGGGCTAGGAGCCGCGCATATACGAGAGGGAGGAGTCCGATGTAGCAGGCCTTCGGTCTGTGGGGGCGACTCTATGACGGTCCGCCCTACCACGAGTATCGGGCGCCGTTTAATCTTGCGTCGGGCCCCGCAGTACGAGCGGTAGCCCGGTGAGCACGTCCGGACCCTCCGGGTCGCCCGCCCGGGGACAGCTCAGCCTGCCGTTCTCGTTAAAGACCTCCGCCGGCTCGGCATGCCCGGGCAGCTGAGCCGCAACCGGCGCGCGGCCGAGCGCGCCCACCGCCGTCGATAGGGCCCAGTGGACTAGCCGAAACCGAGAAATTTCGGTGATGAGAGCCCGCGTGAACCACGCCGGGTCCCATTCGACCGGCATAGTGCTGCGCACCCCATCCCGCGGGCGACGGAGCGGCGTGCGGAGACGCTCTCGGCTTCCCCACTTCGCGGTGCCCTCCGTGTCCGGCCAGTCTGCCGCAGCAGGAGCCGTAGCTTGGTGAACTGCCTCCGCTACGGGCGCTCAGTCATGGGTGCTGCGTGGCCCCTCCCTTCTTGAGGCATCTCGCTCTGCTGCCGATCAACCTTGCGGTAGACTGCTTTTTACGTAGCCTCTCCCTGCCGCTGCGGCGACGGCGCGGCCTGCTGCCCCGGCAGTAGTTAGTGGGCTGGTCGTTGGCGCCGCCTCCTCGCCACGTCTGTTTGAATCAGTTTGCACTTCTAAGCAAAGTGATGCGCCTGGGCCAGGGGTCGTGCGTGACGCTCTTCGCTGTCTAGGGAGTGCGGCAGCCGGCTGGCGGTCTCCGGAGGCCGTCCCTGACGCCCCGGGTGCGACATATTGGCCTTATGCAGCCTGATAGTCCTCGCCCCCTTTACTTCAGATCTGGCACGGCCCCACCGCCTCCCGCCCGTACAGCCTCTGCGTTCCAATCTCCCTCGTGGTGTGCTGCCCTGTACTTCGCGTTCGCCAGGTCCGGCTCTCAGAGCTTGCTTCACCCGCTGCATCTCTGGCTCCGTCGGCTCGCCACCGAGGCTGCTGCGGCCCGGTTTGTCTGCTGTCGCCAGTCTACCCTTTTCCAGCGCCCCGCTCTTCTTCTTCACGCGCTCCGCTCGCTTCCCCGTCTCCGGCCGGCCTCTCTCCAGGGTCCCCCTTCCTTATATTAAACAATCTAATTCTGTGGTTTTCCCTCAACGCTTGCCTGCGGTCTGCACACCGCATGCACCGATGTATTTGCAAACTGGCTATGCACAGCTTCTATCAGTCTACGACGTGCGATGGTTAACTGCTGTTGTGTTCCGCAGTGCGGGCAAGTACTATTCGACCGATGTTTCAAAAACGTTTTTTCGTTTTCCGAGCGGCGATCGACAACGACAGGCCTGGCTGAAAGCAATACGTTGACAAAATCTTATTATCACTGATTCTCAGGACACTGTCAGCACAATCTTGAAATTAAACTCCTGTGCTTATCTCATGCCCTTAAGTTATTCGTACGTGTGCTACAAGCAAATGAAAATTCATCAGAAATGTGCTTCAAGACATTCACGCTTTCAACCTATTATAATCTGCACTTTCAACTGTTTCGTAAAGAACGAGTTGAAACGCATCAATATTGAAAAGGAGCCGGAAATTAATCACAGAAATTTGAGGAAACTTTCGAGGTGTTCTTCTAGAGATCTGTGACCTTCGACCTTGGACTGACCTTTGACCTGCGTTGCAATGTGATCACGGTCTTTTTGATAATTACTAACATGTACTCACTTAGAATGTTTTTGATTCATAACTGCAACTTAATACTCTGATTCTACGCTCCACAGGCGTTCAGGATTTTAACCCTCCACTTGTCAGTAGCATTTGGGAGTTATCAATCCCCTACCTCTATATATCCCTGGGTGGCGTCACAGTTAAAATGCTTCAATATCAGATAAAACAGATATCCGTCGGGCCTTACGGATATTTGCTGTGTACAGTTCGCCGATAAAACGAAATGTTCTTATGATTAGATTTGAATATTTATCATTTCTAATAGGGGAGAGTGGGGCAGGTTCGTGCAAAAAAAATTAAAACTTGAATTTCTCAACACCTATTCAGTTGACGGGCAATTTGATTGTTGCCTCAAAGACGGTAGGTCTTGTAGTTATTTTCCATTTAATAACTTTAGTCTAGAGTCTTTACTCATCCCGTGATATTGACTTAAGTAAAGTGTGTCAACCTGCACGAACCTGCCCCATGGATGGGGTAGGTTCGTGCAGATAGTGGGGCACATTCGTGCAAATTACTATTATCCCATTTTTTTCTACATAAGTCCGCAATAAAGAACTGGTATCTTACAAAACACTGAATGAATTAAATTCAAGAATGTGGATATATTCATCTGCAAACTCAGAAAAAAATAACAGATGTAGCTACTCCTCTGCAAACTCAGACAAAAATAACAAACAATATGCAAACTTCAGCACTCTTTTGCGTAAATGCTTCCACTGAAGCGCACGTGAGCTTTGCGTCCGTTACTCAATATCTCATCAACAGGATTTCTCAACTGACAAATTATGTCGGTCAGTGGAACGGCGAATATATCATTCTTAGATATTTTGAATAGTGTTTTTGACTCGTCGACGCTTCTGTAACCGTTCATTTGAGTGTCTCTGTCCTCATCAACGTCGGCGGTTGAGCGACCAACTTAGTGGAAGTCAATACACTTCTTTCTAGTTCCATCGCGAATCGAAACCAAGTACCACGATCCTGCTCTTGGTGAAAGGGTTCCAGCTCTGGTCACTTCGTCTGCTGTCATCAAGTTGTCGTCATCCGATTCGAAAGAAGGTAATGTCAGCTCCTTGGCACTGGTACCTCTCTGGACTTGGCGGCGTTTTCTTTTCTCTGATTCGATTATCTTCAACTTCTCCGGCGTCGAAGTAAGAATCCTCGAGTATCCCTTTCTTCTGCCTGCTTTTCGCTCGGGCACTTGACATCTTTCAGAAATTGATGCTGCACGAACGTGCCCCACCTGTGTGTGAACGAATTTGCCCCATGCCCTTTGTTGCAACGAAAATCGATATTTATGCAATTCAAGAGATGATCATAAATAATGTACACCACTAACCAATATGGCACATCAAGCTCAACTCGTAACGCAAAAATGATGTGGATTGAACAAAGCAATGCTTCAGGAGCACGAAAAAACAAAAAAATGAAAAAATTCGTAAAAATGTAAAAAAATGATTTTTTGACCTTGCTAAGCGTTGATTGCACGGTGTCAGCTGATATTACAGTCATAATAGCGGATGAAGATAAGGAATAACATATCGTAATGCAAAGTTAATGCGATGAGTAGTTTTCACACAAACCCCAATGAACGAATGTGCCCCACGCACGAACCTGCCCCACTCTCCCCTACAGGAATTATATGGCAGAGCTGTTTAACCTTGCCATAGATGGCTAGGTGGTAGCATGATCATATTTGTTAGCATATACATGTAGTAATTTAGATTGCATCGTATGCAGTATGATCTAAACTTACCGTGGTGATGACATTAATGATCATAAAAGCAGATCGGCGCCAAGGTCATCAAAACTTTATCCAATCATTTTTGTAGCTCACCGCAATAATATAGCTGCTACAATTACAGGCACTCCTGTACTTTACTGGTCCCTATATGGGAATGCGAGAAACGACCTGTACTTTACTGGTCCCTAAATATCCCCTCCTTTACTTTGCTGGTCCCAAATTTAGCACGAACGCTGACGTGTTGCTATGTGTCAAATCGTGCGAATGAACTATGGCTGGTGATCTTTGAACTCCCACGTATTGTTTTAAGGGATTGGCTATCTATGTATTTAGTGTGTTGAGAAGGAATTTGACGTGAAACTTGACGTCGAACAACATGAGAATAAGCTAGCAAGTCACCTTGATGAATTCATCTGGAGACAAAGGTATGCTAACAGTCATGCAGATGCCTTCAACAATATTCTTGGATATCTTGCTGAATGGCTTATAGTTTCTTAATGTTTTTGAAGCAAAAAAAATGCTTTTAATTGGATGAATATTTGTTTTTAATTTGGGTCCAGTAAAGTACAGGAGGTGATATTTAGGGACCAGTACAGTACAGGAGTGCCCAATTACATTTATATCCATGTTCCGTTTTCGAAAATTCTTTTTTATTCATTCAGAAATGGATTAATTACGATGCCTTTGAGAAAGTGCTTGTTTGAGAAGGAAACAAGAGTTTATCGCTTAACTCTATGCCGTCCTCCTTCTCAACATTCAATTTTTAATGGCGTGTCCTCTTCAACTTAAATAATGATGAAAACTAAGTTGCTAATATTTAGAAGCCGTTGATATTTTGAGCTCAACAGATAGTTTGATACTGTGTCAAAGATCACAGACAGATGTCATCTGGCGATGAATCTCAGTTCATAGTCTGATTGTTTGGAGCATCCCAGACGTTCCCACTTGATCCAATTCAATCTTGCAATCAAATCTGAAATGAGACAAGTCAGGTAGAGCTTTCTTAACTAACAATTGTAAATTCGAATGGTGTAATACATACTAAAATCATGGCATGCAAGAGGTATCATGCACAGATGAGCTTGAGAGGACCATAAGTCCTTATCGAATTTTTAAATGATTTACTAAATTGCTAGTTATTTACACAACTTATTTACATCCAAAAAGTCAATCGTACAGCTACTACTCTCATTAAGAGAGGATATAACAGCGTAGATCTCAAGCAAAGTGCTGAGAAGCAGCTGCATAAGCATAGTGAAACTTTATTGAAATACGGATATTTTTCTGCTAAGCAGCTTCTTAATAATTGTGCGTGCTTTCATTGATTTAATTAATTTCGAGGCTGCTTTCATATAGCAGGGCCCCGCTTGGGTGAGTTTGAGCGTTCAGGAGTAGGGGCCGAAACGCGAATCCTTACCTAAGTTCCTGCTGATGACCTCAATTGCACATTTTTTCAATTAGGTAATCTGTTGTAGTTGTTATTTCCTTTAACCTGTAGGGAACGCCACATGGGTCCTTTTGAGGGATCAAATTCTTTACACTTATCGTTATCTTCTACTTCATCTTCTACTCAATCAAAGCATTTAATTTCATTCTGACGCAATTGACATGTGCAAGCAGCTGGGCGACCAGACCTGCAGAGTAAGTTTTGTCAATAGATATAAGCTGTTTCCGCAATTACTACACTGCCCAACACACAGTGTGGCAGACAGGCAGGAGTTCTCGAGTAAGTCATCAATTTTTTTTCTCACTTACACAGTACTTTTTTTCATTACCTACCATTTGAATATTTTCAACATTTACATTTGTGTTTTATTTTTTATTTTTCACATTGGTTTTACTTACTGAATAGTTTGATTTGTGATTTAATTAATTATTAACTGTGTTTCGCCTAAGGTTAGCCTTTGCTAATTTGATTACCGCATTTCCATAAATAGAAGACGCGGCTACGATTAACAAGACCCAAATCCGACCCATTTTTATGAAAACCACGATTTTTCATATTGTTCATGTTTGTAGCTGTACATTTTCGATATGATGAAATTGAAGACACAGCATTTGGGCGATTGGAAACTCATTAACGTATTATAAAGAATCAGTGCATAAAATGAGTTCTGATAACAGCCAATTGACGGCAATTTTCACACAGCGATTTGACGTACAATTTGTCCTCCTCAGTGTAAGTGGTCACTTGTATTTTCATTTTAAAGTCAAGTTGCCGGGTAAAATTAAAAATAATAGAGCAAGGGCGGCATGTGTTGAGGTTTTGGGGAATAGAGAAACTTGATTGGATTGTGACGCTATCTGATAAACCCAATGCAAAGGTGATAGGAATGGTATGCATGCAGGATATGTTTGTGTTCATTGTCTGATAGCATAATGCAAGCTCTAAACAGCATTGTCTACTTGGCTAGATTCAGTGCTTCGAATAGCGGAAGATATAGGATATATAGAATTAATAAAGTATTATAAATGTAACTAATGAAAATATAGAATAGAATGAGAAGCATGCAATTAATAACATGCAGACTCGTGACCCAAGGCGATATATTGTAAGCTATTTTGTCAAAAATGCATTGAGAAATGATAACAGAAAATCTGTTAAGTACACTGACAAGGTGCCAGTACTTAGAGATTGTCAAGAACTGGAAGCGCCATCGTTTCGACTTAGTTACATTTTCAATTCTAGTTCGTTCTAGTCCTTTAATATTCTAGTGTCGGATTTCTGTGTTTTCACAATATGTGAAATTTTCAAGTTTCCTATTTTACTCAGTAACTGAGAACTGGAGATTGCAACTCTCAGGAATTAATTGATGAATTATGTAGACTACTTGTGTGCAACATTCAGGACATTTTTACAATAGTGTAATTACGATGATATTCTATAAAAAAACGGTCTGGAGTACCTGGGTATCGATCGCAGTACCTCTCGCATGCTAAGCGAGCGCTCTACCATTTGAGCTAGTACCCCACTGGCGTCGCTATCGACATCTACATAATGTTGATCGTGATTGAACATTGAGTAGACAAGTCACACGCGGACGAATTGTTTGAGATTGTCAGCTGTTGTTAATGGACTTTGTTTTGGCATTGAATTTCGATCTTTATATCGGTGTTATCAAGAGATAATTTTCAAGCTTACTGCCGGAATAAAAGCCATGAAAGTGAGAGTGAAAATCAACAACTGGTCTCATTTATCAGGGAAAGTTGCGTTGAGATCATTATTATCGTAACTTATAACGTGCGCTAAGGATGCTCAAAATAGAGCAATTCAGTCAAATGTCAAAAATGTTTATTTCCAAGAACTTCGGAAAACAGGAGCATGTACGCTCATTATACATAAAAAACACAACTTGAAAACACCGTCCGGTCGGTGGCTCAGTGCTGCTGAAAAAATAGATTCCGAACGGGAAGGAGAGAAGAATTATCAAAAATAAATTTCCAGATTTCATACTTCTTGGTTAGTGTTTCTTTAGTCATCATTCGTAAATCGTTTGCCTTTTGGAGAAACTTCGCAATGGGTTTTACCAGCTATTTAAGGACAATGTATCAGACATGGATTCAAATCGAAATATTCAAGCTAAAATAAATAAATGCAACCAATCTGCAAATTCTTTGAAGTTCCCTACAATATTCCTGTGCATATTCTTATAATATTTCTTTAAATATTTGAAGTGTTTTTTTTCAAAATGCGACAGATCCGTTTTTGCAACTTTTCATCAACCGCAAAATTCTGCTGTTAGTTTGAAAATGAAGTTGAGGTTAATGATGAAATATGATATTGTTGTGCTGCGTATCCTTCACTGCTCTGCCAAATTTCAAGTTGAGCCGTCAAGTAGAAGAAATATTTTATGCATGTTAGGATAGAGGAGTAATTCGTTTTTTCGAGAAAAATACCCATGTTTCGACATATCTAGCGGGGACCCGGCCAGATTTCTACACAAACTTAATATCAACTATTCAAATACATTTGACATAACCGTGATACAAGAAGCAATCGTGAAGGGTTTGTAAAGAGACAAAAGTGATATTAAGAGGTGTGCTGCTTGTCCGATGTGAGGTGATTGGAATGCGAATTCAGAATGTAAAAAGGTAATTCGCGTTTCCTATTGATTGCAGGCGTAAGCTGTGTGATTGCCACGGAATTAGATTGTTTAATCGTATCACTTTGCTAGAAGTGCAAACTGATTCAAACAGATGGCACATGCAGGAACTTAATAAGTGGATAAAAAGAAATTTTTAATACCTCGCAGAGATAGGAAAAATAGTCGTGCGTCGCTTGCGGATTGCTCTGAATTCCTTCAAAATGCTCCGATCGCCACGGTTCTTTCAGATTCGAAGAAATCAGATCATTGCGCAAACTACTTCTCGATAATGTTGAGCCCTCCGATCATTTTAAAAAAGTTAGCAGGCGCATGAAAAAACGTTCACAAACTTCTCTGTAGAACTTGACATCGACTGCGTCTCTTTGCTGTGTGATCCGGTTGATAACAGTCACTGGAACTTTGCACAATTTGGCGTGTTTAATGTTGAACTGACTGCTCATTGTTCGATTGCTATGGTATTTAGTCAGCAGATTGTGCCATTTCATTACCGTTACATGTTCCAATGCTTCCCTTCTAGTCAAACCATAGAAATTGACAACAATAAAACCTCTAGAATGGAAATTAAGCTTCATGCAATACACAATAACGGCACATAAATCGCACGCATTTTCACTTAGATGCACCTGCCAACGTCTGTATCATTGGGTTAGAATCAGTCACATGAGTGAATCGAAGCTTTTAATTGGTTCTTCATGCCCCAACTTCAGATAAATAGTTTATTTCTATGAGTCAAACAGAAGAAGAGACGACCTGTCTAATTCTGTGGTGATTGTCTTTGCTTCACTGAATGTTGTGTCTCGAGTGTTCGTGAGTTTATCAATGAAATCGACCCGGTAATTCCCGATGCCGCCTATAGTATTATGCTTGCGCGCCAGATGATCAAGCGCTCGTAGAGGAGTGATTATTGATGGCTCTCTTGTGTTCAAGATGCCTGGTAATAAATTTGCGGACCGTCTTACCAATATAAAACTCCTCGTAAATATCGCAGGTGTATTTTACATTATGTATGTACCTATCATTACTACAGATTGTTTCATAAAAAATGGATCACCCTTAAACATCGCCTTAACTTCAACTTTGTCTAACTCCGCTAAACTTGAACGAATTTCTCTGAAATTTGGAAGATATGTCAGTTGTGCTTACTAATATCATTGTTGGAAATTTCAAGCATGAATATTGAGTTGTTTTCCTGTTATAGATAAAAAAGTAGTAGATAATTTGACCTTCATTTAGCAGTGTTACACAAAATCATACCTCACTCTTATAAAATTACACTTGTTTCCTTTGTTATGTAATATGTTGTTCTACAAGCCAAAAGCTATCAAGCAAAACAAAAATAAAGAAAATCGGTCAATCAGAGCCAGTATAGCACCATTATTCATCAACAATAATGTAACTGCTACATGTGATTAACTGGACTTCATGTTCTATAGCTTCCTGACTTCGTTGCGGTGGTGTTGGCAGCACTCCTGATTGCTTTCAGCTAGAAATCTATCTCTTACCGGTTGAAAACAATACAAAGCACAAATGAACAATGACGAGATCGCATTCACAAAAGGCAAAGTGTCAGCCTTGCTAGAACCAGGGTTTTCTTTGCGAGCTACAAGCAAGCGACTAAATGTCCCTTACACAAATGTGCATCGATGGCATAATGATGATTTTCGACTCTGTCGTAAAGAGGACTCTGGCCGTCCACGCAAGACATCCAAACGTAGAGACTGTCTAATTTTGAGATTTGTTAAAGTTGATCCAAGTCTCTCGTTAACTGAGATGGCTGCACTAGTCTCGTCTATTTCTAAGTCCACTATTCGTAGAAGACTTATTGAGTCGAATTTCAAGAGCTGTAGGAGGCCCTCTCAGATCGAATTATCAGATCAGCATACAAAAAGACGTTTCAGATGGGCAATGAGTCATTGTCACTGGCGAAATCAATGGGATAGGGTTGTCTGGTCTGATGAGGCATCAGTCCGTCTGAAGGATAGTGATGGTCGATTGAGATTATGGATAAAATCTGATCAGGAAATTCCGAGACATTTACATCGTCCTCGGGTACAAGGTGGTGCGACTCTACTGATTTGGGCTGGCATTTGGACCAATGGCCTCTCTGAACTTCACATACTGCAAGGAACCATGAATTCTGAACGCTATGTGAATGTTTTACGAATGAACATTGGCCAAATGACAGATCAACTTGGTGATCCATCGACTTGGTTATTTCTGGATGATAATGCTACGTGTCACAGGAGTAGTAGAGTCAACTTATGCAAGTCTCAATTGGGGCTTAGGACATTATCTTGGCCAGCTCGTTCTCCTGATCTGAATCCCATAGAAAATGTATGGAGTATTCTAAAACGCAACGTTCGTCATTCACTGCTACCTACAGATGGCGTATCACAACTTACGTCACTGTTAAAAAGAGAGTTGAGAATCAGTCAAAAATCAACGATATCATCGAATCAATGCCTAGACGAATTGGTAATGTCATTGACAATAAGGGTAGGGCCACAAAATATTAGCTTCTTAAGAACCGTTACTGTATCATAGCTTATCAGATTATATAAGGACATTTAAATATATTAGGGACATGAAATAACATGAAAAATGCTTTCTGTATCATACTTATGTTTTATTTAGTCAAATTTTAGGATGATCCACTTTTTGTGAAACGGACTGTATTAAACTTATCTAAGCTCCTGCAAACTGCGCTATCACAGTCATAGAAATAGATTGTTTAACTGAAGTTGACTAGAATGGAAATTGACTCAAGGTCGCGGCACATCCGGGGGAACTAAGTTGGGGCATGAATAAACAATGAAAAGCTTTGATTTACACAGGTGACTGATTCTGAGCCAATGATACAGACGTTGACAAGTGTATCTGAGTGAAAATGCGTGCGATTTATGTGCCACTATTGTGTATTGCATGAAGCTTAACCTCCGTTCTAGAGGTTTTATTGTTGTGGATTTCTATGATCACAGTTGCTGTGACTACGTGAGTCACATTTATCTAAGCGTTGATCGACTATGGGTACTCGATTCTAGCTAACCTTGAAGTGATATTAAGTGATAATCCACGTATGAAGTCTACTTTGGAGCCGTATTTGATGCATCAGATTGGAATGCTTTGGATATGTCGAGCTTTGAAAAATCACTCTTCATTTCTTGTATAAATTCTTCTTGTATGAGTAACATACAGAAATGGAGCTTTTCATCATCTCTGCTTTTCGATAAGCCTTGATTGCTAAAAAAGTATCCTATTTTTGTGGTGTGGAAAATCCTTCTTTAATTTGAGATAAAAATTCAATGCTGAGATTCAGTATGAGAGTGGAATGAATAAACTCGGCCACATTGAACAATGGCTGTCACCTATTGTGCTTCTCCGAGTATATACAAAGTTTACTATTCATCTTTATTATCCAATGAAAATAATGATTTTCAATATTTTCTTATGCTAAATGATCCAAGGCTCACAAATGATCGAAAGATCCTTTACATCATCATTAATGTTGTTGGATGATGTTGACCTTATCACTGATTCGTCAAAAAATATAATTCATTGTAATTTGATTTCTTGATTTATGATGTTTCCCCTAAATTAGCTTGCCGGAGATGATTGCAGATTTATGGTTGATAGAAATTGTTATTAATATCGTATAGCGTTTTTTAATGACAAGACATTTGAAATATGCATCACTACCCATGATAGCATTGGGTAGAAATAGGAACTCAATAAAAATTTTGTTATGCTAATTAGATACATGTGTGCACTAAACCAACTAATCATCCAACTGCTATCAATATCCACTCAAGAATCTGAAAATATCTAGACTGTTTCAAATAGGAAAGAGGCGGTGCTTGATGCTGACGAACTGTATTGGAATCTCGCATGAAATCAAAAGACTGCCATTTCTTCAGTCCAGTGACACCGTTTCCGACCCGGTTTGATATGAACCGTACATTTTAAGGTTTTAATCGCCGCGAAAGAATGAGAAAACGAAGTGTTCCACCTGCTGCATGAAAGGTCATTATTAGACACCGACATCTTAGGTAAATATTTTTGTCATTTTAGGTTTTTACAGGTGCATAATTTTTTCGAATTTATGTTGTTTATTTAGATGAATCAAAAATCCATTAAAATATCTAGATTCATTGATGGCAATGGTATGTTATCGTTTATTTTCATAAATAGTGCTTTCTTCGGTAACTAATATGTAAACAAATACCGCGACAATAATCTACGTATAAGTTTAAAAAAAGAATTGGAAAAAAGAAAATGACAACTAAGTCCTAGATTTAATCGCGATTCGGAACGATTTTATTTCAAGCTATAACAACTGCACAGATCAAACATTAACAACTAAGTCGGCATATATATGTTTCAAAATGTATATAGACAATTCAATTGTACAATTATGTATGTGTCAAACAAATCAAAATTAGTCGTATTTCAAATGCAGTAGAAACTCTATAAATGCATATAAAAGAATATTAGAAACCATGACCAGAAATATGTGGCACTGCCCACAATCACTCATCAATGTCTTCATTATTCCGATTATAGAAGTAATTCGTTGCCACGATTTTCTCAATGCTTTCCAATGTGATTCCATGTAGATGATTTAATCAAAAAGCAAGTTTTTGTCGTAATGACAATAATTGGGTGATTTAGGTGTTTTTTTCAAAATATCCGGAATTTAGGTAAAAAATTCATTTTAGGTGATTCACCTAAATTGTCGCTGTCTAGTCATTATCAACACCTTAAGTCCCAGGAAATCAAATTTGTGTAAGACATAAGAATGCAAAATCTTAATAATAATCAAGAATAATCTGCTTAAGAACTCTCCTAACTGAAACTCATAAAAGGCGTTTCAATGTGGACCTTTTGATTTGCACCACCTCATTCAATAATAAAAAAATCGGTAATGCAATGACTGAAATTGTATAGCAATGGAGATTCTTCGTTCAGTTATGCGGGCAACTATACTTCGAAACTCAGAAAACATGACCACTTGAACTTGTGCTCTAATTTCAATGTCTTATAGATGTGATACACAGTGAATTAGCTTGACCTTTTCATGGCAGCATTATTTTCAATTGCTTGTAATTCAGAATTTATCAAGGGTTAATAAAACAGGGTCAACGACATTTTTGCTAACATATCTTCTCTAAATTGCCGTATGTGCCCGGTCGTTGTGTATCAAATATGAGGCGCGTTGGGTATTGAAGGGAAAACATTAATAGCCAAAGCGATTTTAGGTAACCTTTTAATCTGTAATTTTACTTTCAGTGTTAGTCATCAGAAAACGTAAATTCTGGTATGTTGTAGTATTTGATGATGAATGGCGTTCAGAACGCATGCCGCTCTCTCTGCTTCCCAGACGGCGGAATCAAAACAAAAATCACTTTCAAAAAATCGAAGTAATACACTTAGCACAATTGAAAACGCACCACCTGTCAAATCCGTCAAATTGATCGCTATACACGATTGATAAAGAATGGAGGACGCATTCTAACCGACATAGATATCTGTGCTACGGCCCGACGGCGGTCAGGGGTCTAATGATATGATTGACAGCTAATGTAAATGAATAGGACAAACTTTTAGTGATTTAAGAAAAGAAATTATTAAACATAACATGTAAATGAAAAGGACAAACTTTTAGTGATTAAGAAAAGTAATTATTAAACATAACATCTATACTTGTACAAGTTAATAGCGGGTATAACCTCCGCGAGCAGTCAATAAGGCACTGATTCGTCGCGGCATTCTGAGGACGAGCCGTCTCAGAAAATTTTGAGGAATTTGTTGTCAAACTGCAACCACTGAGTAGGCTGGACGTGTTGCTGCAGCATCTCTTGGCGTGGCACACGCCAAACACGAATGCGGCCATCATTGCGGAACAGACGAAACCGACTTTCGTCAGTGAAGATGATACGTCTCCATTGTGGTAGTCTCCAGTGAACTCGTTGCATCGCCCACCGCTCTCTTCGTGCCACATGCGCAGGTGTTAATCTGGGGCATTTGCGCATCTTCCTTGAGCGAAGTCCTTGCTCTCGAAGCCGATTTCTTATGGTGCCCGAGCTCAGGATGTTGCCTCTGCGACTTCTTTCGCCCCACATCAGTCGTAGCAGAGTTGCGGGGAGTGTGGGATTGCCTCGCACCATTCTGAGCAATCGCCGGTCAGCTCTGGCAGTTGTGTGACGAACTGCACCAACGCCAGCATGTGCCACGGTACCATTTGCTCTCGCTTTCTTGAGAAGTCGGGCAATCGTCGTATGCGAACGACCGAAATGTCGTCCGACTGCCCGAAGGGACATTCCAGCGTCAAGCATGCCAATAGCACGCCATCTTTCGGCATCAGACATTTGACGCACCATCTTAAGATTTTTCACAAAACCGTCATTTCCCATAATAAGTCGATAATTTTATACTTCATGATCGAAGTTCAATTTGAACACATGCTTGCTAAGTAATTCGGTAATAATAATGCTTGCTTCAGTAATTCAGTCTGAACAATTACGCAATCCCACCACCAGACCGCCGTCGTGCAGATATCTATGTCAATTAGCGTGCGTCCTTCATTCCATATTCAATCGAAGCGATTTACTTCGAATTAGCTGGATTTGACAGGTGGTGCGTTTTCAATTGTGCTAAGTGTATTTGTGAAGTTGCCAAATATTTCGCCTTGATCAGGCTTTCACGATGACATCAGAGAATGTACTGCAGAACTTACAGCAACGCACACAGATGATGATTATTCACATCGATGTCTCTAGCAATATCGCATGTCTATGCTGTACATTTGCTATATTAGTGACATGCACAATTCGGTGCGAAAACAATAGAGACCTCATCATGAATGCAGTAGTACAATAAAGACAAAGTCAAGGTAAATTACTAGAGAAAATAATAACAGACGGAATAAATGAAATACAGTAAGGTGTAATAATCAAATAAAATAGGATAGAGAAGCTAAAACACAATGCCCAAAAGTTATCTGAGCAGGTTTGAGAGGTTGCGGTCAGTCTTATAGCTTAGTCGCACATCAATCGATTCTTCTCTGCAGATTCCCCGAATAAAAGTGTTGAGTCTGTCTGTGCAGTTAGAATGATACGTAACCAGATTGACACAATCAGGAGAAGTGCCACTACTATCATTAAGACCAACAGGAAATATTGTCTGGGTATTGAAGGGCATCTAATAGCCAAAGCGATTATAGGTAACCTTTTAATCTGTCATTTTACTTTCAGTGTTAGTTTTCAGAAAACGTAAATTCTGGTATTTTGTAGTAATAGAAGTAGTAATTTTATTTTCAAGGAATGCATAATAGTATGAATGTGATGCTATCATGCTATAGCTAAAGTTCTTATGCTTTCGGTATCAAATTTGAAACGCATAAGGCATTCGTTGATCGTCCTTAAATGATCCTGCCCATGAGGTTGGCGGAAATTACAAAAATATTTCCACCTTCAGCATCCTCATGCATGTTATATAAGGTTATATGGGCGCTTTCGATCAACATTTCTGTTTTCGAATGATGTTCTTTGGAAATATACAACTTTGGATTTTCTTAGGGACTTGGCCTTGGGACTACGGTTCAGTCATTGCCTGCTTGATACTGCCTGCCTGCTACTGAGAAAATATGCGAAAATAGAATGTACGCGCGTCCGAATTTAACTATAACTCTCTGATACTCCATTTCATGTACAAACTATCGACCACAGAAAGTGCGTGCAGGTACGCCGAAATTCTCATATTTTAAATTATTTACAAATTTGTACTCTCGATCGAAGAATTTTAGGTAGCTATTTATTTTCTTATCTTAGGAATTTTTTGTGTCGTGCGATGGGAATTAGCGTTTGAAATTTCGACTCCGATTGCTTTTTTTCAAGTTGGATTAAATGAGCTCAACCAGATCATGACCATAGACAGCATTTGTATGTAGGCTAGTATTTACCATGTGACTCTCAACTGCTGGCTTAGATTATAAAGATCTTATAATGGAAACACATTCTTAGTTTATAGCTTACACAAGATTTCATGGACTGATCGCTTTTAATCATAATAATGCCTACAATGATTTAGAATCATGTTTCGATTTGATTATCCATTATCAGAATCGGTTATTGGTATGAGAAGAAACATAACGGTAGTTGATATTGTTGATAAGTACTAGTGATGGGTATGTTGGATTTTTTTATACGATTTATATTATTAGCCGTATTGAGGAACTGCGGCATGGTTGAGAGTGATGATTACCGCATGAATTCAAAGCATGTCATTCATTCATGAGCTTTATTAGAGTGTCGTTATATCACAGGGACTTCTAGGACACTTTACATTTAATTAAGAATTTGACAAAAAATACGACTTCAGAAGAGTCTTAAAAGCTTTCGGTGATGATTCTTTGGTGATATCAACCGGCAAAGAGTTTCAGACTCGAGGTGCAGTTGCTGAGAAGGATTGTCCACCGAGTGTAGGACGGCGCACGGAAGACATCAGGAGGAAAGGCCCTCTTGCAGACCGCAAGCGGGATCGCCCCTCAGCTTGTGAAACGAGATGGAGCTCACTGAGTAGGTAGTCGGGAGCAGCTCTACTGAGACAGTAGTGAACGATGGCCGCTATACGTTGCTGGATTCTTGCATGTATCGGTAGCCACTTAAGTTCTCTGAGCAAAGGCGAAACCGAGGAGTAGCGGTTGCATCCATAAATGAGTCTGGCGGCAGCATTGAGAACAGCCTGAAGACGACAGAGCTGTGTGGATGGGACGCCAGCGAAGACGGAGATGCAGTAGTCCAGACGAGTGTGAACTAAAGCCACGCTGATGGATGTCTGAAGAGCTGGACTGACTGAGCGGCGTGTCGATCTTATCCTGCGAAGCATGGCAAAGCAGGAGGCGACGGTTTAGTGATGTGCGTTCGAAATGACAACACTGGGTCAAATTGGACTCCAAGGCATCTGACAGAATCCACAGGAGAGGACAAATTGGGGCCCAGACGAACAGACTCAGGAGAGAAGCTTCTCATCCGATGTTCAGATCCGCACCACATGAACTCGGATTTGTGGAGGTTGAGTTGCAGCCGATTGGAAGCAAGCCAGTTGATTAGAATGTCCAAGCAGACAGCCACACCAACATTGTACTCAATTGCATTGTTTACGACTTTAAGATATCTGCTTCAGGTAACCACATCAAAGTTTCTACTTGATTTCTATGATTCCCGTTAAGCTATGCCCACTGTCTTGTGCAGTGGGGTCATTGCAGAACGATAAGTCGCAGGCAATGGACCTGCTCGGCAACTTTCAAAAGGTTTTTCAAAGAACTTCAAAAACTTAACCGCGCTAATTTCATTCTATATTGGCGTAAGCCACAAAGTCATGGAAATTTAGGAAAATTGACTTGGATTGCATTAATTTTATCTTGAAAGGATTGAGTCGAAAGTCTACGCTTTTGAGGAAGGTTCTCATATCCTGTTTTAACACCAACCTCTTTATTCGTTCTACTTCATGATGTACTGTTCCTATCTCCATCCACAGTTCTGATGTAGTAATTCAGTCTTTCAGGTTTACTATTGTTTAGAGTGCTGGCAATCGTCATGAAAGTTTAGCCCAAAACGTTTTCACATCTACATTTGATGTCATCTCATCGTATAACAATGATTGAGAGCACTGTTTTCGTTAGCGGACAGTATTCTCTGATAGCATTACTGAAAGAGTTGTTTTATCTGTTTTTCAATGATTGTTCCTATTCCATTAATTCTAAACGCAAACGTGAGCTGAGGGAGAACTATGATACAATGGAACTTCAATCATTCTATTGTTGGTGCCTAAAGTCACGTCTAAAATATTTATCATTTTGTCCCATTTCAAATATCTACGCTATCTATAGTTCTCTTAATTGTTGTTAGACGCCTTGTGTGATGCATCCAGCTTTGTTTGTTGTACTTGTACCAATGTGAAGTTGTGAAGATTGTTGTTTCAAAACTATTTTCTGAGAAATATAAGTCTGAGTTGACAATTTTGAAAAGTGAAAAATTATCATTTATTTGCACTTTGATTTACTGTCACCGCTTCGTCCATTCTTTGTAGGCTGCCAAACGGAGCGGGAGTGATGAGAACGTAATTGTATGACATGACAGCAATCTATTTAGTAATGAAAACGATTTATGTGATCCATACAGATAAGGGCTATCTCGTACAAAGTAAGAAATCATAAAAATTTATGCAAAGTCAAGACGTCAAGTAAACTGCTAGAGAAATCGGAGATAGATAAAAGCTGCACATTAACCGAAGAGAAAATGTGAATAAATACATTTAAATGAATAATATAAAATAAGAAAAGAGAAACCAATAAACTACATATACAAGCAAGCCCAAAGTTACGACAATGTCGAGATGCTGTTATTTGTGCACATCAGCCATGGAAGTATTCATTTGAGTGTTACACCTTCAGCATTACATTTTCTTTATTTTAGAAGTCTTTGATGCTAGTGGATGTCCGATGTTTACTTTGTTGAAGATGTCGGGGATGCTTGAAGCAGAGAGGTGCCATTATCTTGCCCTGATGTAGAATGGCCGGCAGTAAATGAGAGTACAAATAAATCATTTTTTACTAAATTGTTTAAAGATATTTACAATTCGGCAAATTAATTTTTCTTTGAGCTGATGAAATTTATATTTTGAAAAAAATGAGATACAACGGAAAAATCTAATGAATCGATAGAATGAATTCAATCGAAAAACATTTAGAAATATTTTTGTCAAAGTCATACAATTTCATTTTACTTCACTTTGAAAAATTTAGGCATTCAGACACATCATTGCTTTCTAGATGTGAGACGTGAAAGTTTTGTGAGGGGAATTTGCGTGAGTTTCAGGAATGTATCTAATCGCCTTTGTGTTTCCAAAAGTGAACGCACAGCGCGCAGCTGCGCGGTATTTCTGATTTCTGCGCGGAAATGTGGAATTTTGATATCGTAATGTCTTCTATTTTAAGTGTGTTTTAATTCTTTGTGATATTTTTAACCGAAATAAAGAAAAACTGATAACATTATTTCAATGATAGGTGGGAATTAAATTATGAGGTTCTACGCACAAATTGTAAAATGATTGCAAATCAAGATATATTTCGCCGTATCGGCCTCATCTCTTGAAGATTCCTTGTATTTTGAAGTTCAAATCAAATATCACGCTCTGACAGTGCATGATACACTGCCCAAATTTTGGAAACAGATAGCCTCATAAGATGACTACCAAGTTTGAATGCACTAGCCAGAAGTTGCATTATTTTACCTCACGGCAACACTGATCCTAGACGTGGAAATTTTGTGGGGGAATTTCTGTAAGTTTCAGGAATATGTTTAATCGGCTAACGTCGAATTTAATTTACTATTCGTGAATAGTTTGGGTGAAAGTTCCTTCTCATAGAACCTTGCGAGAACTCGATTCCATTCTCCGTTCAGGTATTCCTGATCGAGTGCTAACTTGACTCCACTCGACTGTGAAAGTCGAATTGTGCGAGTTTTTTGCCAAAAGTAAATTCAATTTGCTACTTTATAATATCACATCATTAGCCTCTTGTTTTACAGATTATTACTTGCTATTTCGTTCTTGTGAATACCATACCCGAAGCCGCGCTATCTTTTAGGTGGACTTTAGTCATAAATTTCCGTCTGCTGAGGCCTCTTATCTATTCAGAAAATGACTGAAACTCAATTTTCCACTGACGCCTTAGAAATGAACTTAGACGTTTGCAACTCCCTCAATATCTACATGTATTTCTCACTCACCGCTTGTAAACCAAGGTAAAGCTCGACGAGAATTTTCTTTCAGTCGGGTCTGAATATAGGCCATGGGGTCGGATGCATTCGACTCAATCAAATCGCTAAGCAAAGCAATGTAGGCGATAGCGAGTCTCAGTGTGTCGATCTTGGACAGTCGCCGTTCGTACGGGAATGTTGGAACTTGACTTCTCAACTCATCGAATGCTGAATTGATGCTCAACATCCGCTTCCGCTCACGGACGTTGGCCACACATCGAATCGGATCCTGAGGTCCGATCAGATCACTGAAACTTGGATTGTCCATCACCGGAAATTCGCTCATCATCGCCGGGAGAGAGTTTTATTGTTGCCGAACTGTTCGTTACTGGTCCCGTTGTGTGATCCATTCAGCAGTCTCGCGAGCAATTAATGGACATGTCAACTGCAGGCCACACTTCGCTCTGAGAAGGTCTGACTCCGGTCGTGCTGAGTGGCCACTCGGGCGTGAGTCAGGGAGATGCTCAAGCTGTGCCTCAGGCGCGCAATGTGTCGTAATTGAGATGGACTGGAGATGCTGCTGTTAATGGCCATTGACAAGATGCCTGCGGTGGTGAAATGATCGTCCTTCATAAGCTTTAATCACTCGGAAAGATTGAACAAACAAGCGGTTACGTTTGGCGCTCGTGAGTTCCCTTTCACGTGGACAGAAGATAATCGGTTGAGAAATGATATGACTTGTTTTTTAATAAATGTGAAGTTAGAGAGCTCAATATCAATTGTTGAGAGGGTTTGACCGAGGTGTAAACTTTTGTCTTGTTTGTAAATGTCATCGGCTGATGGATTATTACAACAGGTTTGCGGGCATTCAATTGGAACTTTAATATGAAAACCGAAGTTATCTACAAGTTTGAGTAATCATTTATTTTTCTAAAAAAAGTTCAATATAGCTGACAACATGCGAACCATTAATATGTTGAAAACATGGGGAAAAAGTACGGGGATTTTGTTATTTTGAATACAAGAAGCTCAACTTTTGAAGACTTGAGGGGCACGACAGAAATGATTTATATGCGTATGTAAAAATATCTTTGAGGAAACTTGAGTAGAATAATTGTTTCCAAACTAGATTTTTGAGTATTTTTAGATTTTATTAAAATGGACAACCACCTAAGAGATCAACTATCTATTCAAATGGCGCTTCTATTCTCCGCTCCCCACATTTCCCAATTTTTCCGAGTTCATCAAATTTCGTCAAACTTAGTTACATTGGGTATCAGCAGAATTCATGTGATGTCTTCTCTCTTGACCACCAATAAATGAAATATATTATCGGTTGGCATGACAGATGAGATCCACTCAACCCAGTCTCAGATTTCTCCTCTTTTTGCTGTTGACAAAGATTGGCACGCAACGCTGTTATTTTTAGCATACCTTCGAATCCCGTGAATACTCATAATTATCTAAAAATATTTTTCACTTATTCTCATCCGTAAGAAAGCTAGCTCTTTTCAAATGCTTGTGCTTTGATAAACAAACAGAATGGTAACAGCTAAAAAGCTGCAGGTTGAAGAATATTTACAATTTAACAAAGTATTTATTGCACACACCACAGGAAATCAACAGCGGAATTTGTTTCCAGTTAGATCAGAGGTGAGATTTCTCCGGAAACTTTGCTTAAAAGTTATTGGGTCCTGAGATTCCAACGATTTTGTCATGGCTTTTATTCGTAACATTCGAAAAGATGAACATCAAATTTTTCAGATTTAGAAATAAAGCTGTTATCAGCTATGAATAAATTGTACCCAAATTTTTATGGCATTTTTTACAGAACGTAATTCCATGCTCTATTGCTGTGCCTTGACTGCTCATCAGAGTGCACATGTCTTTCTTGAAGGTTATCGCGTATAAGGTGGTTGTTTTCCCTATTATTAACAAATTAATGTCAAATTTAGACACATCAAAATTTTCCGGAAATTTCGTCATGGCGTGATTGAGTTAGATTTACTCAATACAACAGTTCCTAGTGAAATTTGTTGTTGTACCTTGAAATGTTGAATATCTGAAATAGAATAATGCAGAGAAAAGAACCTAAGCAGCAGCTTTACGTTGATTTTTGTTTCATTTTGTTATCATTAGGATTCCACTCACTTTTCTCCTACAAAGTCATTATTTCTGGAATTCGTGCCTTTTGATCATGATTTCTATTGTCATTCATTTGAAGCATTGATTTTCAGTTTGGCGAATTCCGGCGGCAGTCTGATGCATTTGAATCCGATCTCTGTCAGCATGGTTGTGATCGAAGAGTTGCCTCATATTGTTGCAGCAATGCATTCCGGAGCTCTATTGACTGATGTTATCCTCATCGACTACGCCAACAACACTGAGACGTTCAGCGAAGATATGTTGCTGTAAGTCAGGCTTTTAATCCTGAATATCCACATCATTGTTGTCATTTAGTTTTGATGGTAAGGAGAATCTAACGTCATTAGTCGATCAATGGACTCATCAAAAATTGAAAGCTTCTGTTAACAGGATTTTTGGTATTCATTGATTCACGAACGTGTGGCTGTCTATGTAATATACTTATTCTGATTGACTAAAAAATGTTGAAGTTACATCATTTTATCAAATAAAAATTGGATTATTTCTCAGCACGATTTCAATAAGAAGTGCTATTTTCTTACAGATCTCGACTCCCGGACACGAAGACCATGATTTGGAAGCGTTTGTTGGCCCATTTCAGAGCGCTGGTTCATTACCGAGTGATGCGGCCCCAGGAAGTGTCTGAAGCTTTCGGTTCTTGTCTTATCAACTGGCACTCACGGCTGGAAGACAAAGTAAGATGGAAAGGATGACCAGTGGGAAGCTGTTGATGATCGCAAACGTTCTTCTCCGGGGCATCTGCCAATATCTTAGCATTTTTTGTAGCATTTTCATTCTCTAGTATCATAGACCTATTGCATAAATGAGAGATGAGTGGAGATATATGTGAGAATTATAATGGCTGAACGTCACTACTCCCCCTCATTGGGGCTTGGACGGTGTTGACATAGTCAGACTTTAATCGGTAGCATTGTGATCTTTTAGTCCGGATGCCCTTCCTGACGACTTCCAATGGCTTTTTCGGGGATCGACCTCTGAACCGACAGATCGCTAGGCCAAGCACTTAATCACTGTGCTACGGAGGCCACGACAGTAGATAGTGGACAGTGGATGAGAGATGGGTATCTCAGTTGCATAAATTTAGCAAGATGTTGTAATTTAGTTTAAGCAGCATTGATTAGTATTGATTTAAAGGGTTTAAGCCAAACTACAAAAAGAAATGGTGGCAAATTGATCTTATATTGCAAATTTTCAACGTTAAGACCAAGCAGATACAACGTTAAAAAGGAAAACATAAAAATTCAGAAATCAGTTATTGATATTCTGTGCGTTCCTCCCTGCTATTTATCATGGGACATAGTCTTTTGATTCCACAGATCCTCGAAGGAGTAAATTGATAGCATTGATATCTCTGTCAATCACTGTTGCATCAATATCGGATTTACACAATTGGAGGTTTTGTGTCTTCTTTTTATCGTTGTTTCTGCTTGATAAGGCCATCTTAACGGTGAAAATTTCCAATATAAGATCCATTTGCCACTATTTCTTTTAGCAGTTTAGTTTGAGCCCTTTAAATAAGTTACATGAAGCCTTTTGGTACTCATTATTATAGCTTGTATTGATTGCATTGCAGAGCCCATTGGTAGAGGTCCATTATTGATCGCATAGCGTTTTAATTACTTACAGAGAGATCTATTTCATCAATGTTATTTGATTCATTATTGACAGTTATGCATTCATTGCAGGCCATCGAATTACTCGTCTCTCTCACGGAAAACATCCCTGTTGGAGGATCCACGACTGATGAGACTCCCTCCATCACGCCAAGGGTCAGCATGGCCCGCGGCCCTTCAGTCAGTGATACGAGGCCACTTGGAGACTCCTTGATGGCAACCGCTGGTTCCTTCCATGAGATGGCACCTTTAAAAGTGACGAATAATCCGGAACTGAGGAGCACAGAGAGTGACCATCAACTGCGAAGTGAGTATTGATGGCAACTATTTGTGACTGATTAACTGAATTACAGTAAAGTAGGAAGGGGCTTGTTGTATCGTCAGAAACTCTTGTTAATTCGCTTTGTAGAACTTGACTTCTTTCAAAGTGACGTGATTATGATGTCAACAAACGCCGATAGCTAACGGAAGATGCTTCAACCTATTTGGTCCCCATCATAGTCCCATTTAGTTTTGGATCGTAGCCAGCATAGAAATTAACAACATAGAAAGTCCTAGAATGGAAATTGCATGAAAATTGTGGCACACGCCGGGGGAACTTAGTTGCGGCAAAATGCATATTGTACGAGCTTGTTTTCCATGTTTTCTGATTATTATTTATTTTTACCAAGCCAATTTGTGATCTGGATTGTTGCCCATAGTCCAATGATCATGTACACAAAAGCAATAAAGAATGGCTGAAGTACTGCGGCGGCAGGATGACAAAGAAGGAAATCCTCTAAAACATTCTGTACGTTCATCATTTTGAAATATCGCTCCTATAATCTGTCAAGAGTTATAGTCAGACACATGTGCAACTTGCAATGTCGATTTACAGAACATGCATTGCCAAGAAATCTTAGAGTATTCAATTTACTTTAAAGGTTTCCCCTGGTCACTATGTTTGAACAGTTCTCAAAATCTCTACACGCTTTCGTATATCAGCTTCCAAAATATCATCACACTATATCACATAAGCCATTTAATGATTGATTGAAAAGTTCCAGTGACATTTCAGTTATCTGAGAAATGATTTTTGGTAAAGAAGCTTTCAAAGTGTTTATTCCAGAAAAGCACTACGCTTCTTAATTGCTTGAAGGAGAAATTATCCAATGATCACAATTTTCATCTTTGAATTCTTGAGATGTTCTTACACACAGTACAACGACCACTTTCAATTATGACCCTGTGAACCAATTTTTAATTCGCATTCCAATATTGAAAAAATTGTATAATAGTTGTTAATGACTGCTACAAATTGACACAGTATATTAACTCATGGAATAGTAGGCTATTTCACATGAAACAATGCTGCCATCTCACTTGCAATTCTCTTCATAAAGATCTTGTAATTTGCTGTCAATAACTCCCAGAACCAACTTGGCGAATAGTTTCACTATGATACAATGTTATAGATCGAATCTGATCTACAAACCATAGATTTTTTCATGTGCCATCATTGTACATAGGTAAGATATCACACTTCTATTCTATCCACTTCTATGGTAGCCAGTATGGCACATTGAGGTCGATTATTATTCTACAATCACTTTTTAAACATTGAAGCATGTCTCATGGTGCTTGTTTATGGCATTCTACGAGTTAGATATCTTAAATGCCGGAACCCGTAGGGTGAGAACCATTTCAATCTAACGAGTTGGAATGCTATGATGAAGCAATCTCATGCACGAGTTGCGGAGAGAATTATATTTGACGACGTGCTATGATGATCAACGACAGATTGTGATTGATATGCCGATGATTATCAAGAGTATTTGAATAGAAATTTAGCTTCATCAATCGTGAAAATATCTATTCACAGATCTACACCTATTTCTCAGAAGTCCATCTCCTAATGGATTTCAGACATTTCCAAATGGATTTCAGACATTTCCAAATGGATTTCAGATATTTCCAAATGGATTTCAGACATTTCCAAATGGATTTCAGATATCTTGACAGATGAGATTGATATATCTACAGTGAATTAGCTGTGATAGATCTGTATAATGGTGTTCTATAAATAGGTTTAACAGTTTTTCGGTGTAGACGTGCATGTTTGTCTTAAATTTACGGGACCGCACTTGGTTCAATATTCATGGATGTCAAGACGCGGAGGTCCTAATCAATTTCTTTCTATAAATGAAAACTTCAAATCAAAATCATCCCTTTGAGCCTTTACCTTAAAATGAGCATCAGCTGCTTCTCCGAATACTACGAAAATAACGTCTCACTGAATTATATGAAAATCAAGCATCATGATAATAAAAATTTAAATGAATAGCAAAAATGTATCTGTAAAATCATTGACTTCGTCCACCAATTGCAAAAAGCAATATTTGAAATGTTTACATGGCTCTTTCTGTTCTTTAACATAGCTCTTTCTGTTCATTAACATAGCTCTTTCTGTTCTTTAACATAGCTCCTTCTGTTCTTTAACATGGCTCTTTCTGTTCTTTAACATAGCTATCTCTGTTCATTAACATAGCTCTTTCTGTTCATTAACATAGCTCTTTCTGTTCATTAACATAGCTCTTTCTGTTCATTAACATAGCTCTTTCTGTTCATTAACATAGCTCTTTCTGTTCTTTAACATAGCTCTTTTTGTTCTTTAACATAGCTCTTTCTGTTCATTAACATAGGTCTTTCTGTTCATTAACATAGCTCTTTCTGTTCATTAACATAGCTCTTTCTGTTCTTTAACATAGCTCTTTCTGTTCATTAACATAGCTCTTTCTGTTCATTAACATAGCTCTTTCTGTTCATTAACATAGCTCTTTCTGTTCTTTAACATAGCTCCTTCTGTTCTTTAACATAGCTCTTTCTGTTCTTTCTGTTTTTTAACATAGCTCTTTCTGTTTTTTAACATAGCTATCTCTGTTCATTAACATACCTCTTTCTGTTCATTAACATAGCTCTTTTTGTTCATTAACATAGCTCTTTCTGTTTTTTCTGTTCATTAACATAGCTCTTTCTGTTTTTTCTGTTCATTAACATAGCTCTTTCTGTTTTTTAACATAGCTATCTCTGTTCATTAGCATAGCTCTTTCTGTTCTTGAACATAGCTCTTTCTGTTCTTTAACATGTCTCCTTCTGTTCTTTAACATAGCTCTTTCTGTTCTTTAACATAGCTCTTTTTGTTCATTAACATAGCTCTTTCTGTTCTTTAACATAGCTCTCTCTGTTCATTAACATAGCTCTTTCTGTTTTTTAACATAGCTCTTTCTGTTCATTAACATAGCTCTCTCTGTTCTTTAACATAGCTCTTTCTGTTCTTTAACATAGCTCTTTCTGTTCTTTAACATGGCTGCTTCTGTTCTTTAACATAGCTCTTTCTGTTCTTTAACATAGCTCTTTCTGTTCATTAACATAGCTCTTTCTGTTCTTTAACATAGCTCTTTCTGTTCTTTAACATAGCTCTTTCTGTTCATTAACATAGCTCCTTCTGTTCTTTAACATATCTCTTTCTGTTTTTTCTGTTTTTTAACATAGCTATCTCTGTTCATTAACATAGCTCTTTCTGTTCTTTAACATAGCTCTTTCTGTTCATTAACATAGCTCTTTCTGTTCATTAACATAGCTCTTTCTGTTCATTAACATAGCTCTTTCTGTTCTTTAACATAGCTCTTTCTGTTCATTAACATAGCTCTTTCTGTTCATTAACATAGCTCTTTCTGTTCTTTAACATAGCTCTTTTTGTTCATTAACATAGCTCTTTCTGTTTTTTTTCTGTTTTTTAACATAGCTCTTTCTGTTCATTAACATAGCTCTTTCTGTTCATTAACATAGCTCTTTCTGTTCATTAACATAGCTCTTTCTGTTCTTTAACATAGCTCTTTTTGTTCATTAACATAGCTCTTTCTGTTCATTAACATAGCTCTTTCTGTTCCTTAACATAGCTCTTTCTGTTCTTTAACATAGCTCTTTCTGTTCTTTAACATAGCTCTTTCTGTTCTTTAACATAGCTCTTTCTGTTCTTTAACATAGCTCTTTCTGTTCTTTAACATAGCTCTTTCTGTTCATTAACATAGCTCTTTCTGTTTTTTAACATAGCTATCTCTGTTCATTAACATACCTCTTTCTGTTCATTAACATAGCTCTTTTTGTTCATTAACATAGCTCTTTCTGTTTTTTCTGTTTTTTAACATAGATCTTTCTGTTCATTAACATAGCTCTTTCTGTTTTTTAACATAGCTCTTTCTGTTCTTTAACATAGCTCTTTCTGTTCATTAACATAGCTCTTTCTGTTTTTTAACATAGCTATCTCTGTTCATTAACATAGGTCTTTCTGTTTTTTAACATAGCTCTTTCTGTTCATTAACATAGCTCTTTCTGTTCATTAACATAGCTCTTTCTGTTCATTAACATAGCTCTTTCTGTTCTTTAACATAGCTCTTTTTGTTCATTAACATAGCTCTTTCTGTTCATTAACATAGCTCTCTCTCTGTTCTTTAACATAGCTCTCTCTGTTCTTTAACATGGCTCCTTCTGTTCTTGAACATAGCTCTTTCTGTTCTTTAACATGGCTCCTTCTGTTCTTTAACATAGCTCTTTCTGTTCTTTAACATAGCTCTTTCTGTTCTTTAACATAGCTCTTTCTGTTCTTTAACATAGCTCTTTCTGTTCATTAACATAGCTCTCTCTGTTCTTTAACATAGCTCTTTCTGTTCTTTATTTGATTCCTTTCTTTTAAGTATTGTATATTCCGAAGATATAGCAATCTTATCTGTGAAGATATCTGAAATTCATTTGGAAATGCCTGAAGTAGATATGGAAAAGAGGTAGTTTGTACTGAAACAGGACAAGAGCAGTCATGATTGACATAGATTGCGCTCCTTCCACTGCATTGGAGTAAATATCATCTCCGGCGCGGGCAATAATCTTCTTTGCAGGTCAAATAAAGCAATTGGATATCTACAATGCATGCACGGAGGCAAATGAAGACTGTTTATTGTACTCCTCCTTGACATTTATGCACTCTTTGGAAAGGATAACCTTTATTATGGAAGCAATAATCATAGAGATTACTACACTGCGAATTATGAAGTTATATACTGTACTGGCGAAAAAAACCGGCCAATTAATTATTTATCCAAGGTGGCCGGCCGATGGCCGGTTTCAAATTAATTATTTTCTGAGCCTTGTGTGCTGAAGGGCCCGAAAATTCGGCCACACCACACCTTACTACTTACTCCTAAACTGAATTATATTTGCACTACGACTCATCAGCCCAAAAAGTGAAAGTAATTGTCTACGTTCTTTCGTTTTTTTTTAATTGTTAATGACTATCGAAACAAGTTTGTTAGTACTAGTTAAAGTTGAACATGATAGTGATAAGTTGATAAATTAAACAATGTATACATAAATTAGATGCACTGTTTTATCTGTTTTATTGTTGAGTGTGGTGGGGGGGGGGGGGTGGGGGTGGTGGTTGGGAAAACAAGCTTTAAAACAAGTTTCATCCATTTTTTTTACACCTAATTTTTTCCAGCCGGCGCCGCTAGTTAATTAATTAATTTTCGTGGGGGCTGGCCGATGGGCCGAAAAAGTAATTAATTATCCCAAAAAGTAATTTTGGTTCTACTCATGAAAAAGCATTTTCTCGTTCACATTATTTTTATTTTTTCAGACTCAACAGGTAAATAATGATCATACATTCGAGAATTGTGTTAAAAGCATGACTCAGTTCCCCTCAAATATCATGTTACACATACTACAGCACTAACACGTAATGAGTAACATATTCTGTTACTGATGAACTGATGAATACCAATAGTGCTCATTCTAATTTGTAGTTTCTAATATTCCCTTGTAAATATCATTTTCATTGTCACTCAACTTTATTTGAATCTACAAATCTAATACAATAAAATACCATTTCGATAAGAAGCACGAGATATCTATGATAGGCATGCATGCTGTTCTATGCATTTGAAGTAACTTAGTTTTACAGATGAACAGTTATCATTGCTGACTTCTACCAGCCCCATGTAAGCCAACCAAGCTAAATGAATTTTTAATTAGGGAAATTTAAATAATTAATTTATTATTAATTAATTATTTAATAATATTTTTTTTAATTATGGAATCGCAATAGATGTCAGATTGACAGATATTTTCGTGGCACAGTGACAAGAGGTTTGGCCTTGCGATTTTTAGTCATGTGGTGAAACCAGGCTTGGATATGGATATCCTTGGACGTCGATATCACTGCATTCGAACGAGATCATTATTTCAGTTCGCTCAATTCCTCGTTTAGTTGGGGATTTTAGTCGTTCACTTACTTCGCCGTTCTTTTTAATTTTGCGCTAGGCCGTTCAGTGGATTGAAAAATGTCAGTTCGCTCAGTTCTATTCCGTTCACTTGGCTAGACGGCACTTTAAGGCCGGAGGCACACACGATAAGCCGGAAGACGTAGATAGAGTTTCAATGCGAGCTGGCGTGCAAGATAAAATTCTTGGGCGATGATCTTCAGTAGAACCGACGTTGCGACCTAATGCGTCATTCTTTATGCATATACTTTGTTCTCTTATAAAAAATAGAAAAATATCATAAATTTTCATCTTCTGCTTGCTTGCATTATTTGTCATGGGAAAAATTATTATCAAAATGACTGAAGACTTACGGCTTATGGCAGATATTTCTGGTTTTTATCTGATTTGAAAAATATGGAATACAATGTGATCTAGCCAACTGCAATTTCTCCTTCTGTCATAAGGCCTAGGAATGGACTTCTTGATATGTCAATGGGATCGAGTTCAGCAAAGAACATGCAACTTTTTTGATAAATATACAAAAAAATATAAAAATGTAAGAAAAAACTTAGAACAAAACAAAGAGGAAAAGCTGTCATTGAATTTAAGCATAAATTATTCGTCAAAATTCCTGTCACTTATTTTCTTTAATTAGAATGCTTCAATATTAGTTGTAAGTACTTGTAAGTTTCTTGTATGTACATGTATGTTTATATAAACCTGAATTTCAATCATTTTTTACGATGGGTCTTCGCATATGTATCCATCCTTTTCAGGGGAATTAATGCCTGAAGTGGGGACACAGTAGAGAATGTCGGTTATTATTATCATATGAACTATGTCCCGGAAACTAGTGACCACAAGCTGTAATTCCATTTATTTTTATTTGCCAACAGTAATCATTCATGTACTCCTAGTCATCTTCGAATTCTTGGTGAAATAGTGAATTTTTCTGCTTAAAACTGTCATACTTTCTAACGTACACTTCGCTTTGACATAAACAACGCATGCATTCGCAGACCTTCATGGAAATAATAAAGTCTTCAGCCAAAATTGATCAATTTTCGTATCAACTTCAACATAACGGAGACCACTTGAAATTGAGTCCTCAATCTTTTTTCAAACTTCGCATATGAATACTGAAATACACTTCCCGCTGATAATTGAAAATAGTTGAGAAATCTCAGCTCAGTTCGCTATTAAAGATATAGTAAAGACTCCCGATGAACAACACTTTCTCATGGCTGGTCTAAAACCAGAATGAGCTGTGCATTAAACCGCTCCTCTACCGGCTTGTCACTTAATCCAGCTGCTGGACCGCTCCAAACTTATCGATCGGTTGCCATCTGTGGTCAGGAATGGAAATATTACAGCACTTAATCAAAATCTGGAGCCTCTACAGCCGCCCGTGACACCAACTCGATCGTGTTTGGTGTCGTGTTTAGCCTTGTCATTGTGCTCGTGTTTTAACAATTAAAGTCGTGTTTTTTGTTCGTACAAGGATTCATTGTAAATTTTCAAATGCAGATACTTTTATAGATGAACCTGTTCTATCTACAGAGAAACTTTCTTATACACATTATATTGCTCGACAATGAGGGGAAATAAACAGCATTCATTCAATGTACTTGCGCAGCTGCGTGGATCGGCTGTACACTTGAATACATTTGACCAATACATACCCGAGACATGAGCATCAACTGCCTACAGTGCGGACCCACAGTATAGTGGTGGAGTGAGTCAGCACCCGAATTAGAGTGGAGCAATTCCTGCCACTGTTGCCTACCAATGCTACAAGCGACATGCATTGTCAGCAGCAGGGTTGTCATAAACAAGAAATGATGTACTCTGATTCCAGAGCAGATTTTAATGAGCAACCCTGACTCGGCCACAAGTCTGCAGCCATCTGACAGTAATCACAGAACTTTAAATCTAATTCAAATTATTCCAGTGAACTATTCTTTTGCATTGAATAGTTCGAATGACCTATTCACAAGATCTACTTCGTGTTACTTTCGTCTTACACGTAGGTGGTTTGAATTTCGTGTGTAGAGACTGTGTGCGACAAGTCATACTTTATGGTTGCGAGTCATGGCCGTTGCTTTCATCCCATGTGAAAATGGTTGAGCGTGTGGAGATGCGAATGCTAAGGTGAATGTGTGATGTCAGACTATCGGACAGGAAATCGAATGTCATCATCAGAAAAGCGATGGATCTTGAGAACATCAAAGACATCGCGAGAAGGCAAAGACTACGTTGGTTTGTCCACGTGGTAAGAAGGAATGAGACAGAGTGGATCAGAAAAGATAGCTGGATAATAAAAGAGCAAAATGAAGACCAAGGAAGACCTGGAAGCAAGTGGTGAAAGATGACCTCAAGCGTGTTGGAGCCCATGAAGCGGACGCCCATAATCGACCGAAATGGAAGTCCATACTGAAGCAACAAATGACTAACCCAACATCTTCTGGAAGCAAAGGACGCAAAAAGGGAAGAGTGAATGAGTGAATGAATGTGTTCATGCTCGTGTCGTGTAAAGGTAATGCAGTCGTGGTTGTGATTCGGCTGAAAAACTTCGTGTCATGTTGTGGGAAAATTTCCGACCACTGGAGACCTCAAGTCAGTACCATCCAAGTTACAGCGTCATTTTCTCAGTTAGTCCTCGTTTATTGTCTCTTCTTCCCCAGGTTTGAGGGTTGGACTCAAAGGATATTGAGAACATTCTTAATATACTCTTAATTTATATCTAATGAAGATTTAAGAATAAATTATCTTACTGCATGGAAATAGAATCTTGACCTTATGAAGATACGTTTCATATTTAGTTGCTTGTAGAATAATTGTTTTCTTTGAATTTTCTGCTTGCCATTGGAAGATATCTAACTTACTTTCAGTTTTGAGGAACGCTCTCCGCGCGAAGGAGGAATCAGATGAAGAAGACGAAGAAGATGATGACGAGGAAGGTTCAATGAAGTTCGGCAAACGTCCCTCACTGAAAGATGAGCGCAATCCATCTATAAGTATTCACAATGATAGTGACAGTGACTTCGAAGTTCCGATTAACGCTCATGCTAAGGCTTACATGTCTTCATCGCTCCAGTCACCCGGTGCCTCCGCGTCCGTAAAAGGTAGACATTTCGATACAAGATCCTACATTTCGTGTTTTTGTGTAAATATCGGGTGTATGCGCTATCTCCTGCCCCTCCACGCTTTCTAATTTGTCTGGAACTACAGTCCGTTTCATAAAAAGTGGATCATCCTAAAATTTGACTAAATAAAACATAAGTATGATACAGAAAGCATTTTTCATGTTATTTCATGTCCCTAATATATTTAAATGTCCTTATATAATCTGATAAGCTATGATACAGTAACGGTTCTTAAGAAGCTAATATTTTGTGGCCCTTGTCAATGACATTACAATTCGTCTAGGCATTGATTCGATGATATCGTTGATTTTTGACTGATCTAACTTTCTCCACTCTCTTTTTAACAGTGACGTAAGTTGTGATACGCCATCTGTAGGTAGCAGTGAACGACGAACGTTACGTTTTAGAATACTCCATACATTTTCTATGGGATTCATATCAGGAGAACGAGATGGCCAAGATAATGTCCTAAGCCCTAATTGAGACTTGCATAAGTTGACTCTACTACTCCTGTGACACGTAGCATTATCATTCATAAATAACCAAGTCGATGGATCACCAAGTTGATCTGTCATTTGGCCAATGTTCATTCGTAAAACATTCACATAGCGTTCAGAATTCATGGTTCCTTGCTGTATGTGAAGTTCAGAGCGGCCATTGGTCCAAATGCCAGCCCAAATCAGTAGAATCGCACCACCTTGTACCCGGGGGCGATGTAAATGTCTCGGAATTTCCTGATCAGATTTTATCCATAATCTCAATCGACCATCACTATCCTTCAGACGGACTGATGCCTCATCAGACCAGACTACCCGATCCCATTGATTTCGCCAGTGACAATGACTCATTGCCCATCTGAGACGTCTTTTTGTATGCTGATCTGATAATTCGATCTGAGAGGGCCTCTTACAGCTCTTGAAATTCGACTCAATAAGTCTTCTAGGAATAGTGGACTTAGAAATAGACGAGACTAGTGCAACCATCTCAGTTAACGGGAGACTTGGATCAACTTTAACAAATCTCAAAATTAGGCGGTCTCTACGTTTGGATGTTTTGCGTGGACGGCCAGAGCCCTCTTTACGACAGAGTCGAAAATCATCATTATGCCATCGATGCACATTTGTGTAAGGGACATTTAGTCGCTTGCTTGTAGCTCGCAAAGAAAACCCTAGTTCTAGCAAGGCTGACACTTTGCCTTTTGTGAATGCGATCTCGTTATTGTTCATTTGTGCTTTGTATTGTTTTCAACCGGTAAGAGATAGATTTCTAGCTGAAAGCAATCAGGAGTGCTGCCAACACCACCGCAACGAAGTCAGGAAGCTATGGAACATGAAGTCCAGTTAATCACATGTAGCAGTTACATTATTGTTGATGAATAATGGTGCTATACTGGCTCTGATTGACCGATTTTCTTTATTTTTGTTTTGCTTGATAGCTTTTGGCTTGTAGAACAACATATTACATAACAAAGGAAGCGAATGTAATTTTATAAGAGTGAGGTATGATTTTGTGCAACATTGCTAAATGAAGATCAAATTATCTACTACTTTTTTATCTATAACAGGAAAACAAGTCAATATTCATGCTTGAAATTTCCAACAATGATATTAGTAAGCACAACTGACATATCTTCCAAATTTCAGAGAAATTCGTTCAAGTTTGACGGAGTTAGACAAAGTTGAAGTTAAGGCGATGTTTAAGGGTGATCCATTTTTTATGAAACAATCTGTAGTTGGAATTGACCAATCATCAGAATACTCCAGATAGCTGTATCTGAAAGCATTTCTGTTCATACACCAAAGTTGATAGAGCTTTGAGAACGTGTTATTTGAGTGATCTCACGATTTCTTAGAACCATCACCAAGAACAATGCTATCGCTGAGATTGAACTTAGACAGAGAAAGTCAGGATTGTTTAGTTGTGTCATTCATTTCGAAGCTGAAGGTAAACGCTACAAATGCCGCCGTAAGAAGACAGATAGAAGACTGGAAAGATAGATAGCGTTGTGGCAGACATGAAGGCTTTGAAGCGAATTGGGAGGAAATGAAATTTAGGATAAAAGCATAGAAATTGATAACGATGAAGCCTTTAGAATGGAAGTTAGGCTTCATGCAATACACAATACTGGCACAAAACTCGCACGTATTTTCACATAGATACATAAGCGTACGGGCTGGGGGCTGTGGGGCTGCAGCCCCACCACAAAGACTCGGGCAAAAACATTCGGGCAGTTGCCAAATTTTTGGCAGCGGCGAATAAACTTAAGAAATCGCGTTTTATGGTCAAAGCAAACAAAAATACGATATTATTCCGATTTGGCGAGACGATGTGCCCGAAATCCGGGCAGTCCACCGGTCATAATTGAGGACAGAGGGAGTGCTTTGAGTAACTTTGATTTAGTCGCTAAATACTACGGACTGGATAAAGACATACTCTTTGCCGAACATGAGATATACAATAATTACAAATCGAACAATAACATACAGTGCTCCAATGCCACAGACGTACTGTGGAATTTAGATGATCACCACTTAATTGACTTTGTACCGGAATTCGCACAGGTGGTGAAAATACTATGTGCTATTCCAGCAACCTCCTGTTCCACTGAGCGGTCGTTTAGTGCCCTCAGAGGAGTAAAGACTTATCTTCGAAGCACGATGGGACAAGATCGGCTCAGTCACCTGGCACTCATAAATATTGAGCGATCGTATGCAAACGCAGTGATTGAAACCGACATTTCCAGAATCATTGATACATTTGCCAGTCGCAAAAATCGGAGATGTCAGTTCTTTTGATAATATCGCCCGATATTTCTGTTATATTAGAGAACAATTAAAACTTACCTAGTTACATTAGAACTTCTGAAATTTTCCAATTCGTCCACGGATAAGTAGACAGCGTTGTGCTATTTTTGATAAAACATTTGCAAAATTTTATTACATTGATAGTATAAATTGTCGCGTTTTTACTTTCGCGGAGTTCTGCGGTAAGTGTAGAAACTAGAACTTCGTGATTATGCCAATTTTTCGGGCGTCAACCTATGTAATTTTCGGGCACAAGGACTCAGCCCCCCTAGAAAATTTTGCCCGTACGCTTATGCTTAGATACACTTGTCAACGGCTGTATGATTGGGTTAGAATCAGTCACATGTGCGATTCTCAGCTTTTCATTGGTGGTTGATGCCACAAGGTAGTTCCCCGGCTGTGCCGGGACCTTGAGTGAATTTCCATTCTAGTCAACTTCAGATAAACAATCCATTTCTACGGGTAAAAGTACATGTTCCACCGAATATTTCGTGTATTCACCCGTCCTCATGGGCATCTGCTGCTGAAATGAAGATTTTGATACGACAGTTCCTAAAATGTATCCTGACCCTTTGTATGCCCTCTTGATGGAAGCGAATTACTTTGATCACCTTTCAGCACATTTGAAGGCAAGTATGATCTAATCGATTTTTGGATCTTGTTCCAATCATCCGCAGTTAGATAGCAAATTTTCATGTGTCACTTTTACCTGTCATACCCAACCTGGAGGACGGGTGAATACCCGAAACGTTCGGTGGTACTTTTAACTTAATTTGACGCACAAAAATACAGAGGAGAGGAAATTCGAATGGACTTTTATTCAAAAAATGATGAAATGAGCGTTACTTAATAAGAAATCGTCGAAGAATGTCGCGTTGGAGAGTAAGCTATGTATTTCTTCCAACCAGGAAGAGATCCCTGCACTTCATACTAGCTTTCTGTATTTTCTATACACACCACTTGTAACTACATGTTCATATTTCAATAACAGCGAATCACACAAACTTTGTTTTGGAAGATTTAGTGATATAATTGATTCAGGAGCTACAAATCGCATTGATGCAATTGTTGCAAATATATTTTCCAACGTTTAAGAATTCATTACAAGAATTAGAGGACTTACAATATTCGACAATTATTGAATTCTTTGATTATTAGAAATCGTGAATAACTGAAACATCATCGATTTACATTTTATCATTGGCACGTGTCATAGGATCAACTTGCAATGCGAACGGATAGCATCATCGGACAGAGAACATGATGTTCAAGTTTGAGAGCATACGCGAAATAGATAAACTATATTCCGCTATGTCATTTGAGACAATTAGAGGATGTTGCAGGACCATAAGGGGTCCCTCTGATGCTTCACCGACAAGAAAAGGCCTGAGGCTAATAGTGTTCAGCCTGGTGTACATTAGCTGCAGTTGGCAGTTCTACATTTCCGACCTACACCGTTGATTCAATTCATTGAACTGCCAACTGCTGTCAGTATTCCATTTAATAATGTAGTATGACAAGAAGTGGTAGATAATACCTTAACATGATTTCTGTCATCCCTTGCATACCTCCTGCGCTGTCGCTCCGGCGGATTGAAAACGCCCTAGCTCGTGCGGATCAGGGCTGGGGTGTCGGTGTCGGTGTCGTGCCCTTTTTCCCGTTGTCGGTGTCGGGATTTTTAGGGACGACACCGACACCGACCTTAAATTTTAGCTGGAAAAATAAATTGTTTTATCGCACAAGGATTTCCTCCTCTTTGCAAATAGTCATATTTTCACTAAAACGGACTGGAAGGCATAATAAGTTATTAATGTATACTCTACTACATGTAGGTTCAAAAAGTTCAAAGTGACAGGCCTTTGTTTCTTCTTGCCTTGATAGGTCCCTAATACACTCTATGCTGTGCTCTGAATGCTATCAGCATGGCTATCACCATTGAGATAGATTAGGCCAGTCAGTGATCGTAGTGAGGTGCAAGCCTCTAGTGAGGTTAGCGCTCTCCCCTTTTCTATCTCAATGGCTATCACGCATAGAGGACACTTCTCATCTTGGCGTGCGCTTAGCACGCTTCTTACGCCTGATGCTATTGTCTGGGGCTGACGCGTTGTCATAGTGATCAATCATCAATGCACAACGAAAAAAAGAAAGTCAGGGACACAGAACAAAGCAAAAGTAAGTAATGGGCAAAAGACCGTTCCAGGACACCATAAAATCAAAAAATAGTACTTTTAAAAACGACATAAATTTATGAATTTAGACCCTTTTTCAGGTTTTTAAGACCTAAATTCATGAATTTGGTTCATTCAAAAAGTACCATTTTTTCAAAAATGGTACTTTTAAAAACAACATAAATTCATGAATTTGAACCCTTTTTCAGGTTATGAAGACCTAAATTCATAAATCGGCTAAAGCCAGAGGAGCTTCGCTCCGATTTGGACGTTTTTAAAAATACCCAATTTTCAAATTTTTCAAAATCTCAAATTTGTGATTATGACATTTTTCATTGCTTAAATCATGACCGTTCCAGGACACCGAAAATCATAAAAGTTAAGAATCTCAAATTTGTGATTATGACATTTTTCATTGCTTAAATCATGACCGTTCTAGGACACCGAAAATCATAAAAGTTGAGTATCTCAAATTTGAGAATTACAATTTTCATTGCTTAAATCATGACCGTTCTAGGACACTAAAAAATTATAAAAGTTGAGAATCTCAAATTTGTGATTATGTCATTTTTCACCCCCCGCCAAAATCATGACCGTTCTAGGACACCGAAAACCCGGACACCGAAAAAATCATAAAAGTTGAGAATTTCAAATTCATGAATTTTATCCATCTTTCAGGTTTTTAAAATATATCATGTGACTAAAAATATTTCTTTAAAAATGGAAGAAACAAAAGTGGAAGGAACTTCAGAAATGGATGAAACCGCAAGAATATATCCTTCGTTATCTCAATTAAAAATAAGTGAATTAAATATTGAAAAATACAAAGATAGAGTACGTTATATGAAAGGTAAGGAATCCCAATTATTATTAAGATTAGAGCATTATAAAAAATTAAGAAAGAGATGGAGTAAAGTTAAGAATGTAACACAAGGAATTGGCATATTCTTAACAATAAGTTTAGGTGCTTTAACAATTGTTATATCTTCAGGTGTTTTAGTAATTCCAGTAGTTGCTACAGCTTTAACAGGTACGGGTGTTTTTGCAACTTCACTTGTTACAATGTTAGATAAATCTTTAATATCAAAGAAACGAAAATCATTAAAAACAAGCATTTACATATTAAAGAAGTCTATGATAAACTACACTACTACTTTCAAAGAGTATGTGATGATAATGTTATTACGTTAGATGAGATTGAAAAATTTGATCAAATAGCTAATGAAGTAAATCAAATATCATTTCAATCACAGACAGAAAAAGTTGATGATAAAAATAAAAAGGATGGCAAAATTTCTAGTGATGGTAAAACTTTTAGTGATGATAAAATTTTTTTAGAAGAGCTAAAAACTTTATTAGACAAAACTTTATTAAACAAAACTTAATACGAGAAAATTTTAAACGAGAAAATTTTAAACGAGAAAATTTTAAACGAGAAAATTTTAAACGAGAAAATTTTAAACGTGAAAACTTTAAACTTGAAAACTTTAAACGAAAAGATTACAAACAACAAAGCAATAAAAAAATAATTTGTTCAGTAAAATGTTTTTGCTGTATACCAATGTTACCACAAAATTCAAATATTATATTTTAAAAAAAAATAGACAAAATTAAAGCTGATAATAAAAAAAATATTAAAACATTATATTTGTATATTTTTATTACTCGGTAAACAATTGTTCGATAACTCTTTCATGAATTTTTTTATCAATATTAATTGTGATAAATCCATAATCTTTTGACCAAGCATTATTACACGATTGTTTAAATTCATCTTTATCTCTTATACATAAATCTCTTAACAAATCACTTAAGTTTCTTGCATTTATTTCAAATAGTATAAATATATTTGCATTCTTTCTAATAACACTTCCATCTAATGAATACATACTTTGTGTTAAATAAAATACACTACAGTTATTATGTCTACCTCTTGTGAAATAATTTCTTTGAACTGACTGATTTCTGTCATTAACACAATCATCAAAAATTACACAATGTTTCATTGTTTTATCTAGTTTACTAGGATCTTGCATATTACCACTATCATCTATTAATTGTATTTTTATATGCTTATTTTTATTGGATTCAACTAATTGTTTATTTTTTGCTGCTTCTTCACACCACAAATTTATTTCTTCTTCATATTCAGATTTTTCGTATTCTTCGAATAGAGAAGCAATTGCTGTTTTTGTAAGATTATTTTCAAATCCATATTTTAAAAATTGATAGACGGGTTGTTCTGCCGTTGTTGTATAAATTATAAGATTGTTATAATCCAAAAAATTTGGAGTCGTTAAAATTTTAAATAATAGATATGTTTTTCCACATCCTGATCTTCCACAAATAACTGACAAAACTTTATTAGATAAATTTGGATGATGATTAAATTTAAGTTTTTTTTTATTTAAAGACATTTCATTCATTTTTAAAGTAATAAATTCATCCATTATTGAATTAGTGTTTTTTAAAACAAAAAAAATAAAAAAAATAAAATTTTAATTTAAGTTTTTTTTTATTTTTTGTTCCTAATAATAAGGTTAAAAAGATTAATAAGATTAATAAGATTAATAATGAAAATGATAAAAAAAATTAAACTTTTCTATTGTAGCGTAAAAGTTTATACCTCTCGAACGGGAGTTTATACCTCCCGAACCAAAAGATCTATCATAATCTCTTCACCTCCAAAATTTATTTCTTGTCCTTTCTCATCAGTGATTCTAATGCCAATGTTGTTAATAGTTTTTCTTGTAATAGGAAAATATATTAATGTTTGTGGAATTACATTTAATCTATAACCAATGGGTACAGTAAAAGCTGGAAAACTGAATATTAAATTTGATAATTTAACATTTATATATCCTCCTTCAATAATGTCACAATGTACAACAATTGAATTTATTTCAGTTATTTTTGGAATCTTCTCACCTAAATGATAACCTTGACTATAGGTTTGTTTATTAAATCCTAATAGCTTTGACAATGATCTATCATGATTAAAATCAACTTGATGATTTTCGTCTAAAGTAAGAGAAAATTTATTAACTGCCGGTTCAACTGCAAAATGTAATTGTTTCTTATCTTTAAATGGTATACCTAAATGTCTCTTAATTTCATTTGATATTGTTTCAACTTCGTAAGAACCAGGAAGAAAAGTTAGTATTTTCCATGTTTTACCTTTATCAGTAGAATATCTAAATTGATCATTCACATCTTTGATAACGTTTTGAATAGTGTTAAATGTAGAGAAACTAGTCAATGCAATTTGATAATTTTTATTTTGTTCCAAATGTAGAATGGGTTCTAAATTACAAGTGTGCGATGAAGTAGTTGTTATAATTTTTAACGTCGTACTAAATTTTGATGAACCCAAAATCTCTGTCAAATTTTCTAAATGATTATTAATTTTGTCTAAATCTGCTGAACACATTTTTAAACTAAAAAATTAAATAAATATTTTTTATAAAAAATTAGAAACAACATATTTCAGCTACACTTTTATAATCCTCTTCATTTAGAATCTTCTTTTCTAACAGTCTTTTCAATATAGCATGAATTTCATTGAAACTAGAATTATGTCCTTCATTTATTGCAGATATTAAAATATTTAATCTATTTAGTAATTCTTGTGGATCATCTGGTAAAAATATGGTTGTTTCTGTTTTCTGTTTTTTTGTTTTCTGTTTTTCAGATAAACCTTTCCCTACTTTAACTCCCGTTGATAATAAATTTTCTAATTGTTTATAACGTCTAAGAGTTTTTACTGTGCCAACTCTATCTAATATAGTTTTATATTTTATTAGATCTTCTACAGCATAATTATTTAAATCTGCTCCTCTTAAAAGATCAACAAAATTTCTATCTAAACTAATAGGTTTTTTATCTGGAGTAAAAATTAATCCTCGTAAAGGTTGTGGAAATATTTCTTTACCACCAAGATAAAATCTTGCAAATAATTTTTTATCTAAAAAGAAAGTAGAATGTTCGAATAACATAGATTTTGGTAATTTTTTATCTATGTTTGCCTCTAATAAACCATAGTCATCTAATAGTGTTTTAAGTACAGGATCCGCTATATCAACACGTTTTTCATTAAGTTCCTTTTCAAGAGTTTTAAATGGTTCGACAGTTTTTTCATAATCAGTTTTTACTTCTTCAGTTATTTTTAATTTATCAAACATATCAGATTGAATACCAGCTTTTGTCATTCTATGTTGAAGATGATTTTCTTTCATAATATTTCTTTGTTTTATTAATTCGTCTAATTGTTTTATTCTTTTAAAATTATCAGCTCTAACTTTATCCATTTTTATATGATAATTTTATATTATTATTTTATTTTATTTTTATAATATTTTATATTGTTATATTGTTATATTTAGAAAATAGAAATTAGAAAATTAAAAAGGTAAAGTAGTTATTCCATCAGGTAAAATTTTTCTTTTATCATCAAATGGATCTAATGCTAATTTATGTTCTTCTTTTAAATACATTTTATGTTTCTTTGAATTAAGTCTATAATTATATGCTGTTTTTATTTCATTATTAAATAATGCATTTTTATAATCTTGAAATGTTATTTGATTAGCCACTGATGCCTTTGAAATTCCTTTTAATGTTTTATGTGTTTTAATATTATTAGTTGTATCATAACAGTAACATTTAGATTTTAAAAATATAGCTTCTGTTATGAAATCTTCATTTCCTTCTAATTCATCTTTTACTTTACATAAATCAGAAGGATGAATAATATCTTTTATTTTATTAATTTCTTTATCTAGTGAAGAACCATATGGTACTGTTAATTCTAAGAAAATAGAATCGGTATCTGTAAAGTGTAATTTATAGTTTTTGCCATAAGCAGGTGCTAAATAATCATATATAAAACTATACATAAATAGTTTAGCTAATTCTAATATAGTGAAACCAATGAAATTAAACTTATCATGTTTTACAATGCTTCTTCTTAGATGAACAGCACAAAGTTCATCACTGAATCTAGTAGTTCTTTTATATGTAGGTTTCCTTGTTAAATTTTGAAATCTATCTCTATCATAAACTATTTCAATATTTTGTCTATTACGCACATTTTCTAAAGTCTTACCATAAAATGCATTATTCATTAATTTGAAGAAAACGTTTCCAAAATCATCTTTATTTCTTTTAGCTATTTTACGTTTTTCAATATTGAACTCTATATAATTTTTTAACCATTTAGATTTTCTATACTCTAGTTTTCGATGTATTTTGGTGAGAATCATGCCATGATCTAAATACCAATCTAGCATTCTTCCTTCAACAACATACTTTCCTTTATTACCTTGTGTTAACATAAGTTTTTTTGTTGGTCTGTATTTTTTCGGCATTATAGATTTTTGATAATCTGAAAAATCTTCTATATTGGGAATTTTGTTTTCTGGACAGAAAGGATAATATTTTGATGCTTCTTTTATATAATCAGGGTATACTAAATCAACTTCATATACATAACCAAAATTATTTTCACCATCATATGTTCTTTGATAATCTAGATTATTACACCATGTCATTTCACCTGTTGGTAATTCTTGTATCATGCAAGAAGAATATAAGCTATTAAAATCATAATATAATAAATAGTTTTCTCTCATGAATTCATCAATTGCTTTTTCACGTTCTACTCCTTCTCGTTTCGTTCGAAAAATTTCTAATATTTTTTCTTTTTCTTCTGGAGATAAAGGTTTCATTATTCCATATTCTTGTGGATTTACTTTCTTATTATAACATTTAACATATCTATTACCTAAAACTGATGAAACTCCACCTCTAATTCCAGATTCAAAAAATAATAATTTATCATATGTATTTTCTTTATAATGTTTAAGTTTAACGGACTTTGTCCTAGAGCCATCGGGTTGAACATTTGTATGTTTTAATCCTGCTAAACATGTTAAACCTGGTGTAGAATAACAATAACATGGATCTATTCCGTAATATTCTAAACACATATCACGAAAGTTTTCAAAAAGATCAGCTAGTATTAATACATCTATCTGTAGATATTTCATTGTATAATCATACATTGTTTTACAATTTAACTCTCTCCAATTCTTTTCAGCTTCTGCATAGTCTTCGTCAGATAATTGTGATTGTTTTAATGTTGATTTAAATTTATTTATTGGAGGAAGTTGTTCTTCTTCCATAATTTTATTCACAGAATTAAAATCTCCAGTTATGTACTCATACGGAAATATTCCTTTTAAAGGTTTTAAATTATATTTATTTAATATTTTACATTGTTCAGATTTCAAAGTTTTTCCCATAACATCTAATGAATAAGGAGTAAAAAATCTAAATGCATCTAAAATTCTAATACAACCTAATTGCATTGAAAAATATTCTTCTTCTGTTTTACATAGTACATTTATTTTTTGTTGTTGTAATTTTTCAGATGAAAATAAATCTTTCATTACTAGATGGAAATCATATTTAGAACCATTATAGAAATATAAAGGAACAAAGTTATATTTAAATTTGTTAGCATTAAGATTACAAGAATTATGTGCTGCACCTCTATATAATCCATTTAGATGATCATGATCTTTTACTTTATCAATATATCTACCTCTGCCAGTTTTATATTTATTTGTAAAACCTTTTCCACAGTAATAACAATTTATTTCATCATAAAATTCTTTTCTTTCTTCATCCGTTAATGGTATCATTGGTTTATTTGTTTCAAGCAATTGTGAAAAAAGTCCTTGTAATTCTTCTACTTTCTTTGTAAACATTTCTGAACTGTCTTCACCATAGTATTGTAAATATTCTGATTTAAATAATTCAGGATAATTTGAATGAATGTACATTCCCCAACATAATGGTTTTTGTTCAAATAAATATTTTTCTTTACTTTTTCCAGGTGCACTTTTTCCAGGCGCACTTCTTTCAGGCGCACTTTTTTCAGAATTATAATTTTCAGAATTATAATTTTCAGAATCGGGTGAAGCCCTGGAACTTTCCGTTCGATTTTGTGTCATATTAACATTATATGCTTCAAAATCACAGTAAATAGTAAAGGGTACTTTATTTTTAAAATACCATTTATTATATTCTAAATAATCATCTTTAGGAAAAGTATTTTGAACTGCTTCGTTTTGTTGACAATTCTCCAAATGTCTATTCATTTCTTCTAAAGTTCTAAAACTTGTCATACATTGAAGACAAGGAAAATTTTTATTATCTGAAGTTTTTGTAAATATAGAAACATCTTTACACAATATAAAATGACCCTGATAATATAATATATTCGCTTGTGCTGGTTGTTTTGACTGTACTAATTTTACAAATTCATCTTTATATATTTCATGTGTTTCATTAATTTCTTTTGTAAGATTAAATGTATTTTGATAATAATTTTGATTTAATATTTGTAACTGATAACTATATTCTTTATCATATTGTTCTTTATATTGTTGTAGACATTTTTTTAAACATTCATTTAATCGGAGCGAAGCTCCTCTGGCTTTAGCCGATTCTTTATTTTCTTCATTATTTAATTCTTCATTATTTAATTCTTCATTATTTAATTCTTCATTATTTAATTCTTCATTATTTAATTTTTGAATTGTTTCTATCTTATTTTGATATTTATGTTGATATTCTTGTAGTAACATTTTTGTTTGTTGTTGATAATCTATTTTACATTTTTGTAAACTTTTATTTAAATTTTCTAATTTTTGTTGGTATTCTGAAGATAAAGATGAATATTTGTAATTATAATCATCAGTACGTCCTTTATAATTATTATGATTAATCATTATTGGTGATAGTGTTTTAACAAGTTCAAATTTTTCAGTACATATTATATTTCCTTGGTAAAAAATATTATGATGCATGTAATTTCCTCTATCATTATATACTATTTCTGATTGGCAAAAATTTTTATTATTCAAATAAAATTTTTTTGAATCTGAGTAAAGTGGAGTAATTTTACCAATAGAAACATAATTCACATTTAATTCAAAAACATTTACTTCAATTAAATTTTTATTCTTTTTATGAAACTTTAGTAACCTATTATAATCATATGGAAATTCATCTAAGCCATCAGAAAGATCAAATTCACTTATGTATTCTTCTTTATTGTAATGACTTAGTCTTTCTTTATGATATTTTGCAGGATGTAAATGTGCTATAATACTCCACAGAAAACAATAATCATCTTCATTTTTTATGTTGATTAATTGAGGTGAACTGAAAGGTAAAGGAACATAACTACCACCAGTATTATTTTTATATTTATCAATTACTATTTTCTTAGATATTATTTTAACAAATCTCCAACCAGATTCACGTAACTGGGCTTCAATTATACAATTTTCTAATTTAAGTATCATCGATTGAAATATGGGTTGTATATCATTTACATTATGAATTTCTTGCGAATTTGTAAAATGTCCTTGTATTATTTCTTCAGGAATTCCATCAGGTCCATTTTTTGTATAAAGTACTTCTACATTCATATAACATTTGAAAGATTTCTTAAATATATTATAAAAGTTGGTTAGAATATCAGAAAAAGTTTTATCGGTTTCATTATATTCAACGGGTGAAGCCCTGGAAGACATCTCCGTTGACCCATGAACCGATGTCCCACGAACAGATTCATTAAATAAATATTTTATATCTGTTTCGGGCGAAGCCCTGGAAGACATCTTTGATGTCCCGTGTACGGCTTCATCAAATTCATCTATTTCGTTAAATTCATCAGTATCACTAAATAAATATTTTATATCTGTTACGGCTTCATCTTCACTATTAAAAAATTTTTTATATTCCGAATGTGAATAATCATCAAACATTTTTTTAACTTTTATATCAATAGGCAATGTTTCTAGATAGTTTTTATAACTATTTAATTTTAATATATTTCCTTCATCAACTCGTTCTACATTTTGTAAATGCATTTTACTTTGTAGATGAGATTGATAACTTCTTTTTGTTTGTAACTTTTTTTTACATAAGACACAATAAAATGTTTTCATTTTTTATTTTTTAAAGAAAAAATTTGTGTTTTTGTTTTTTTTTAAAAAAAAATTTTTGTTTTAATTTTAGAGAAAAAAAAATACTAATATATCTGCAAAATCGTGCGAAGCCCTAGTACCTTCGGTTTGATTATGATAAATTTGTTTAATTATTAAGTATTTCACTAACACCATTTATTAATGGTTTTATATCATTAAAAGTTTTTTTGGCTTCAACAAATGTAGATTTGGCATCAGAAAATGTAGATTTAACATCAGATATTATTGGTGTTGCTTTTCTTAAAGCGTTTCTAACATCATTTATTGCAATTTTTAAATAGTTTAATGTTTCATTATCTTGTAATCTTTTTGGTATTGGTATACCAAATTTTGCATTTAAATAATGATCAAAATAAAAATAAAATGTATCAGGAATAATTTTTAGTGGTACTTTTGCTTCAGACTCTAAAATAATAATTATTTGTTCTATAACTTGATTTGATAAATGTTTTGCATTTGCATACATTCTAATATCAAAATCTTGAGAGTTATTATAGATTTCATGTTCGGTATCTACTAATATATTTAAATCTTTATCATATACTTGCATATGTCCACTTATGGTGTCAACACGTATTATTCCATATTTATGTTGTGTATAATATGATAAAGGCATATTCATTTTATAATTTTTATTAATATCATTAAAGAATGCTGCATTATTTTGTGTAGTTGTAAAAAATGTTTGAATGTTTTCTCTAATCTTATTATCTACATCACAAGCTTTATGAGCTAATACAACTATTTGTATATTTTGATGTCTTCCTTTTGTAAATATTTCTGACATATTTTTTTGTTTTGATAAACTTGCAACATCATCTAAAATTAATAAAGATTTATTTTCAGGTGTACCAGCAAAACTTTCCATCTCTTGTAACTCATCTAATTGTTTATCATTATAGACGTTTGTAAAAGTTGGCCATTCAGAAGTATGCATACAAAAAATATGTACTTTTGTTTCATCCTTATAATGTTCGTTTATATATTTTTTAATAAACGTAGTCTTACCACTTCCAGTTTTACCGTAAACAATGAAATGTAAATTTTCTTGATGCATTTTACCTTGTTTATTATTAGTTTTATCCTTAATCTTATCCTCCTCAGTCTTCCATCCTTTAAAAGTTTTTTTTTCTTGGTTATAAAAAATTATTCTCTTTTGTTCCTCTGTTAGAAAGTAACCCCATTGATTTCCAATACATATAACAAGATGATAAATAAAAAATATTAAAATACATGCTAACAATATTTTTATACAATGAAATTTTAAAAAATTCCAAAGACGTGTAAGATCTGATTGTGGTATTTTTTTATTAAGAGATGAATTAGGGGGTAGTGGCTCTAAATATTTTTTATTATATGTATTTTTATCTATATTATTATATATATTTTTATCTATATTATTATATATATTTTTATCTATATTATTATTATTATATCTAGTATTATATATAGGATTATCTACAATATTATTAATATCTTTTAGATTCGGATCTTGAGGGGTTAGTGTATCTTGAAACTCAGTGTTATTCATATAATTATTTATTATTTCGTTTATTGCATTAAGAGATTTATGACGACTTAGATTACTTTTATTACTTTTATTACTTTTATCACTTTTAATTATAACCGGTGAATATAAATCTTCCAAATTTTCGCTTTTATTCATTTATTATTTTTTAAATAAAAAATTTAGGAGTTATTATTTGTTGATTCCGGACTAGCATTCTTACACTCTTATGAGTGTTTTTAACCTCTGTAGAACCTCCGGAATGTGTCGGACTTTTTGTTCCTATACTCAAAAGAAGTATGTTCCGAACCTCTCCTCTCTTCCGGAATGCTTAAGAATATTTTAATAAAATAATATTTTATTCTTTATAAAAAAATAATATTTTAGTTGAAATACAACTATTTTAGTTGAAATACAACTATTTTAGTTGAAATACAACTATTTTAGTTGAAATACAACTATTTTAGTTGAAATACTAATATAAATTATTATTTTAACATAAATTATTATTTTGACATAAATTATTATTATGTTGATTATTATGTTGATTAAGTTTTGGACATAGTGTTACATGTCGCTGAAAATTTTTCTTTAATATAATTTTTTGACAACCTCTACATTTAACTTTTTCTTTTAAACAATCCTTACACTGATATTTACTATCATAAAACTCTGTCTTAGGTTTAGTAATTTGACAACTTGTACATTGTCTTGTAGAACTTATACAAGAATTATAATGATTAGTAATTCCTTGATTTGTAAAATATTTATTACAATTACGACATAACTGATCTTTTAATTTATCTTTTTTTTCTTTTTTAACCTCTTCTGTTTGTTCGCATAATTTTAAATGACGTGCAAAATTTTTTGATGTTATATTTTTATTACATCCGGAACATATTTTTTTTTTGTTATTACTTTCAACAAATTGATTTTTATCAATATAATTATTTTGTGCTACATTATTATTTTGAACAAAAGGATTATTTTGAACAAAAGGATTATTTTGAACAAAAGGATTATTTTGTGCTACATTATTATTTTGTGCTAAATAATTATTATTATTTTGCCTAGGTGTATTTTGCCTAGGTGTATTTTGCCTAGGTGTATTTATTCTAGCAGTATTTTGCCTAGGTGTATTTATTCTAGCAGTATTTTGCCTAGGTGTATTTATTCTAGCAGTATAAAGATTTTGTTCTTTATCTGAAATAAATAAATGCTTTAATCTTTGTAATGGTTGCTCTGATTGAATATTATTATACTGAATACTATTATTAGGTTGAATATTATTCTGAATATTATTAGGTTGAATATTATTAGGTTGTATATTATTAGGTTGTAATTGATTCATATGCATACCACATGGTGTGTTTTTCATATGAGAATATAATAGTGTTTGATTTAAAAAACGCATATTGCAAACTTGACAAATTTGAGTCATTTCCATTTTTTTTATTTTTATTAGGAAAAATTTTATTTTTTATAATTTATGTATTTTTATAATTTATGTATTTTTATAATTTATGTATTTTTTATAATCAGAAAAAATTTTATTTTTATTGTTTAAAAATGATGTTACCAAATGTTGGTGGAGGTGCATATATCCCGAATAATCGTGAATTAGAAATAGAGATAGAAAATTATATCATGAAAACTGGAGACGTTTTATCTGGTCCATTGCATCTTTCTATTCTTCCACAACAAAATACAGAGTTAACAAATAAACAATATGTTGATACGCAAATCAATGAATTAAAAGAAAAATATATAAACGATGTTTTGGTTCCACTGATGAATGAATTAAAGTTGCTTAAACTTAATGATAAATCATTAAACGAAAAATTATTAAAACTTGATAAAAAGGACAGAGAGCTAGAAGCAGATATAGCGAAACTTTTTAAAAAGATTTCAGAACAATCAAAAATTTTAATATTACTTTCTTTAAATTAATAATCTGCAGTCATTAAAAATAAACATCAGATAAAAATGTTAAAAGAACAATTAGAAGATGAAATAGAAAAACTACCTGAAAGAATTAAAAAAAGTTTAAAGCAGTTACAAACTACATTCCAAAAAAGTGTTGATGAATTGAGTTCTAAAATTACTCAACAAATGAAAAAGATGAATAGAATAATAAATGAAGTAAACTCACTTAATGAAAAAGTTGATAAAATGAAAACTCTTAAAATCAATTTAGAAAATGAATTAAAGAAAAATTTACAAGAAAACTCTAAAGAAAATAAAGAACAGTTAGATGCTGTTAAAAGACAATTAGATGTTCTTAAAATTAAGTTAAATGCTCTTAAAACGGCATTGAAGATTAATCAGCAGAAAATGCAAGTTAATAGAAAAGAAATTAAAGTACATCACACGCTACTTGACGCAATAGATAAAGTGCAACAGGCAATTAATAAAGTTATCTCGAAGTTGTTAGATATTCATAAACGTAAATCTTAAACGAGTATTGTAAATATTAACTTAAATATTTTTTACCTACAAAAAATAAGAATCATAAAAAATATAAATATAATTTAAAAAATACAAAAATATAAATATAATTTTAAAAATATAAAAGTATAAATATATAAAAGTATATAAAAGTATATAATTTTAAAAATGGATAAAATTAGAGCTAATAATTTTAAAAGAATTAAACAATTAGAAGAGTTAATAAAAGAAAGAAATATTATGAAAGAAAATCATAGAATAAAAAGAATGATCGATGCAGGTTTGGTTCCTGATAAAGTTAAACCAAAAACGCAATCTGTAAAAGTTAAGAACAAAAAATAAACATTTTTTTATAATGGACATCGGTTCATGGGTCAACGGAGATGTCTTCCAGGGCTTCGCGCTTCGCCCGTATTTATTTTTTTCCCAAAAGTCAAATTTATTACTAAAAAATGCCTATAATTTATAAACACAATCTTAAACATTTTGCTTCAAATCAAAAAATTGCTCATGAACCACGTATGAATCCTGTTTATCATTATGATAATAGAGAAACAGTCGGACCAGAAAAGTTCCTAGGCACCGCAGGGGCCGTTCAAAAAGAAGGGGATGGCATCTTTTCTGGTATTGGTAGTATCGTTAACTTAATTAAAAATAATAAAGATTTGATTACATCTGCTGCAAAAGGAGCAGCTGCTATAGGTAGTACAGCTAGTGCAATATCAAATGCTGTTAAATCACAAAACGAATTAAAACAACTAGAAGCTATTCGTAAACTCAAGAATGATTCTGAAGAACTAAAAAAATTAAAAAAACTTTCAGATGAAACAAAAAACAAAATTGCTAACATAGCTGTTGGGGAAACCTTGAGGAGCGGAGCTCCGTCTGATAGTAAACATAATGAAAAAACAATTGAAGAAATAAGAGGTAATGGCGTGAGCAACGGAGCTGGTCTAGCAAAATTCTAAAATTATATTTAGTAAAAATTTTTTTCTATCTGTGAGAAAAACAAAAAGTCAAATTATTTCTTATAAAAATGTCTTCGCTTATCGAAAATAAATTTAGATTAGATGATCCCCCGTTCACCAGTTACAATCAAAAAAAGAATGACTATATAAGAATTGCTATGAATCCCGGATCTTCCAGTAGAGTAAATACTGGAGGAGATTTAATCTTTGAAGTTGATAATCAGCAGAGTTATTTATATTTACCTGATTCATTTTTACACTGTGAATATTCTTTATATAGTGATGCTAATTTTACAACACCATTACCAGATACCGATAATATTACACTAGAGAATAATTTTTTCCCAAGTTTATTTACACAAATGCGTTTAGATGTTGCAACTCAAAATATAGAAACAATAAGTGATTCCCCAGGTGTAATTGATACAATGCTTAGATTTATAACAATTGGTGAAAATAATAAAAAGCATGAAATCGAAGGTTGGTTTCCTGATACTAATGATGGTATAATTGTTGATGATTTAACTCACGCTGGAACAGATGCAGCAGGAATTGCGAAAGATGTAGAAAATATTGCAAAACATTTGAATAAAACAAACAATACTGCATATAAAGAAAGACGTGAATTTAACAAGAAAAGTAAACAGACAGTTAATTGGTCATTGTCTCCATTATTCGGATATTTAGATTATGACAAAATATCATATCAATTAAAATTTAAATTAATAATTCATCGTACAGCAAATAATGAATTAATCTTTTTTGGTAAGACTGGAAAAAAAGCATATTTAAAAATTGATAGACTTGAATGGTGGATTAAGCATATTACTCCTAGTTTAGAGGTTGAAACAGCTATTGCAAAAAGATTAAATACTAACAAACCAATTCCAGTTAATTTTCTAAAGAGAACTGCTAGTTCAGTAACTTTTTCCGAACAAAGATTTAACTGGCATTTTACTAGAACTGCGAATACTCCAAGATATTTATTACAAACATTTCAAGGAAATAATTCTCCAAGTTTTGATAAGAACAATAATATTTTTCATATTAATACAATTCGAAGTTTACAAGTTTCATTAAATCAAACTCGATATCCAATTGATCCATTAAGATTCGATGATACCAATAATCAATTTATGGAAGGATATGATTCTTATAGAAATCTTTGTATAGAATTTGGGGTTGAACCACAATTAACTCCTGGAGATTGGAGACATTTATATCCAATTTTCTGTTTCGATTTAAGTGCACAATCTGAAGATATTATTAAAAATGGTTGTGATGTAACAATTAATATTGAAAAGAAAGATTCCACAACTTCATTGATGGCTTATGGTTTATTGCTAGAAGATGCAAAATATTCTATTGAAATTCTTAATGGAAAGATGGTTAGGATTGGTTAATAACCTGAGGACCCTTGGTCCGATCGGCTGAAGCCAGAGGAGCTTCGCTCCGATAGGTTAATTAAAATTTTTTTTCATAACTAGAATAGATTAAAATTTTTGTTAACTTAAAAATTCTTAACTAAAAATTTTTCATAACTAGAAGAGATTTAAATTTTTGATAACTTAAAATTTTTTTATTAAAAATGTCGCAAGCGAAAAGTAATATTAATAATAAAACTGTTGAATTAAAATTACGTAATATTGTTGACAAAAATACCCCTAAAACTATTACTATTAATAAAAAAAAGTATTACATAAGTAAACCAATGATAGAGAATATTCAATTACAAGAAGAAAAGAATGGTGGGATTCTCCCATTAATTCCACTAATAATAGGTGGCATAGCAGCTGCAGGAAGTGTTGCAGGTGGGACAGCTGGTATTGTCCAAGCAGTAAATAAAAATAAATCAGAGAAGGCAGCATTAGAAGAACAAAAACGTCATAACAGAGAGTTAGAGAAAGTTGCTAGGGGTGAAGGGACATCGGTTCGTGGGACATCGGTTCATGGGTCAACGGAGATGTCTTCCAGGGCTTCGCCCGAAGGAAAAGGAGTAGTAGATAATTTTATTAGTAAATTAAAATTAGTTGATGAAGGAAAACGAGTTCTTAAAAATATTCTCCACAATGTTGATGATTTAATTGAAATTAAAGAAACTAAAGATGGTTCTGGAATATATCTAAGTCCTAGTATGATAAGGTAATAACCTCAGAACCTTTGGTCCATAAGGTAAAACATTTATTTTATCTTTTAAAATGAATTCCACAAATTCCGAAAATTTAATTAAATTAAAAATTTCTAATTTAGATTTATTGAATTATCTATTAAACAAAAATAAAAACTCACATTGTCAGCATATTGGAGGTGACAAGAACAAAGTTCCATACCACTTCGGTGGTGATATACAAAAAACATTAGAAAACTTTCCTGGTTTTATTTGGAGTAAATATTCGAAAGAAAAACATCTTCCTGGTCATTCATATACTGGGCCAGGAACTCGATTAGATATAAGACTAGATGAGAATAATAATCCGAAACCAGGTGAAGAACCGATAAATAGAGTAGATGCCGCAGCTTACAGGCATGATTTAGCTTATCGAAATCATGACCTAAGTTCTCGACATGCAGCTGATAAGAAGATGATTCAAGAATTAGATAGTATTCAGAATCCTACATTTAGAGAAAAAATTGAAAGAATGTTTGTTAAGAAAGCTTTACAAGCTAAAATATTATTCGGTCAGGGTTTAAATGAAAATCATAATTCAGACGTTTATGCATCTGAAATTCATAAAGAATATAGAAAGCCTAAATATTTATTAAAAGTAAAAGTATTTAATAAAGATGATATTTGGAGTGCTGATCTTATTCATATGCCGAATGAAAGGGACCGAACCGAAGGTTCTAAGACAAAGTCTGACTACAAATACGCATTGACAGTTATAGATTTATATACACGATACGCTTGGGTAAAACCTTTAAAAAATAAAAGTGGTCTATCAGTTAAATATGCGTTTGAAGAAATCTTTAAAGAAAGTAATAGAAAGCCAAGGAAATTGTTTGTTGATAAAGGGTCGGAATTTTATAACCGAAACGTTCAGCCACTATTTGAAACTGTTTATTCAACTGAAAACGCAGGAAAAGCTATAGTGATAGAAAGATTCAATCGAACGTTAAAAAATAAAATTTTCAAGAAATTTACTCAGCAAGGAAATCAGAAATGGTTAAAAATATTACCAGGAATTGTAGAGCAGTACAATAATAAAGTTCATTCAGGTATTGAAGAAACCCCAAAGAATGCTTCTGACGACCCTGATTTAATACGAAAGAAAATATTCGAGAATAATTATTCGAATGAGAGTAATCCGAATTTGCAGAAACTTAAGCCGAAATTTAAAATTGGAGATAGAGTTAGAATATTTAAATATAAGAACAAATTTGAAAAAGGCTTTGTTGGTTATTGGACTAAAGAAATATTTGAAGTTTGCAAAATAAATCAAAGTTATCCGATTACTTATGAAATTAAAGATTTAGATAATGAGAATATCAGAGGCCGTTTTTATCAAAATGAATTACAGAAAACAGAGCTTTAACCTTTAGGTGGTGCTTTAGCTAGCTTCGCTTGAGTTATAGATTGTTTAACTCTAACATAATATCTAGAAATGGTGCTCCTTTTTGTAATTTGTACAAAACGTATAAACATAATTGCCCACAATAGGTAGTGCCTGGTTTTTGAATTTGAAATGTATTGTATGTTCCCGTTCCAAGTAATTCTTTTACTTCATTTGTAGGTGGAAGCCCGTATGAGTCAAAATAATAATTATCTCCGTTTTTACTAAAGATACCTGCTGACCAATGTACGCCGTTTTGGTCTGAAGTGTGAAGATTCGTTATGAAATTTACAGTTATTGATGGAACTTTGTTCCGGGAACTGAAGGTTCCTGTTGGCCTATTTTTTAGGAATTGTAATTCGTTTCTCATTAGAACATGAAAATTCTTTATTCCTAATTGATTTGCAATTTTCTTTAGGTCGAAATTTGTCGTCGTTTGTGTTCCATATAATTTCAAAAACTCATTTATGTTGCTCATTTTATAATAAAAAAAATTTCTTAAGGGACCCCTAGAAGTCAGAGGGGAGGGGGTATTGATTTAAAACTGTTCTCTAATGATGTCTTTCCTTACTACTTATTCGATTTTGAAATGATTATATTATAATTATCGGAGCGAAGCTCCTCTGGCTTTAGCCGATTCTAATCTATATTGTTTTACATATTTACATTTTCTTCATGAACTTCTCAAAATGAATTAGAAAAACTGAGTTTTAGATGGTTCTTGAATCACTGCTTGCTTGCTTGCTTTTCAGATGTAGTTGACCACAAAATCATTTGTCTTGAATGGCTTGCAATTGTGATGTCTCTTCATCTTGAGTTGATGATGTCCCCGGTTGTAGATTTAAAACTATTTGACTTGTTTTCATTGTCTTATTATAATATTCCATCTCAAGTTGTTCATCAAAAGAACGCTTCATTCTCGCCGTTTCACGTTTCACAATATATTGTTTTTGTAAAGTTCTTCGCTTGCGTTCTAATGCAGCAGCGCCTTTAACTTCGTTTAAAATTCGCTCTGATATTTCACACGACGTCAAAAAATCATCAAAATCAATATCACTAAAGTTTTCCAAACTTTTTTGTAGTTCCACAGTATTTATGAAATGATTCTTCTTTACAAATGCGTTGATCAGGCACACTTTTTTTGCGATTTGTCCTTTTGTCGTTTCAATACGATCACCCAAATGTTTACTCATCATGAATGAAAGAAGTGAATGAGATCAATGAAAATAAACTAACTATCTAATACTCCTTGAGAGAAGAACTTCATTCGTTAATGTGTTTCATTGTTTAAGTGATTGTTTAAAATTGCTATGACAACTATCTTGCATATCGGCGTTGCCCTTATGCGTCCTAAATTCACAATAAAAATTGCTTTTTTATTATCACCACACCCGCATGTGTTCTCAATTCATAAGAAGAATTGCTTTTTATTGCTGCCCGTATGTGTTTTAACCTATTCATGTGGAAACAGGAAACGCTAAATGAATTTTGCAAATCGATTTCTAAAACTGAATTTGAAAATAGACTTTGCAAATGGATTTTGAAAATAGATTTTGAAAACAGATTCTGAAAATAATTTACGTAGGGGTAAATTGAAATGTCAAAACTTTACGCACGCGTAAGTTGAAATGTCAAAAGTTTACCGATGGGTAAATTGAAATGACAAGATATAGCATGATAATTTTAGGGGAAAGCTGCTAGATGTTTCTCTCTCTTCAATCTCTCTCTCTTCAATCTCTGTCTCTCTTCAATTATCAGCCAGTGTACGGGTTCATTGAATAATTTTGAGTTTATGAGTTACAATGATCTTCTAGTTCACACAATTAGTACTTTAAATAATGTTGAGCATACAATAACGAAGAATGACTAAGTAATAATTGCGTCTTCTTAATTTATCATAGTTCTCTAATCTTAATAATAATTGAGAACCATTTCACTTATTTTTAATTGAGATAACGAAGGATATATTCTTGAGGTTCCTTCCATTTTTGTTTCATCCATTTCTGAAGTTCCTTCCATTTTTGTTTCTTCCATTTTTAAAGAAATATTTTTAGTCACATGATATATTTTAAAAACCTGAAAGATGGATAAAATTCATGAATTTGAAATTCTCAACTTTTATAATTTTCGGTGTCCTAGAACGGTCATGATTTTGGCGGGGGGTGAAAAATGACATAATCACAAATTTGAGATTCTTAACTTTTATAATTTTCGGTGTCCTAGAACGGTCATGATTTAAGCAATGAAAAATGTCATAATCACAAATTTGAGATTTTGAAAAATTTGAAAATTGGGTATTTTTAAAAACGTCCAAATCGGAGCGAAGCTCCTCTGGCTTTAGCCGATTTATGAATTTAGGTCTTCATAACCTGAAAAAGGGTTCAAATTCATGAATTTATGTTGTTTTTAAAAGTACCATTTTTGAAAAAAATGGTACTTTTTGAATGAACCAAATTCATGAATTTAGGTCTTAAAAACCTGAAAAAGGGTCTAAATTCATAAATTTATGTCGTTTTTAAAAGTACTATTTTTTGATTTTATGGTGTCCTGGAACGGTCTTTTGCCCATTACTAAAGTAAAGACTAGTCGGGCAATTCAGTCAATTTTATTATTACTATTATCCGGTGTCGTGCTCGAACCCGGTGTCGGTGTCGGTCAAAAAAAGCACGACACCCCAGCCCTGGTGCGGATCACGCTTCGATTCTTTTATTAGCTATTTTTATCGCTCTTAAGTGAAATGCTGGTTTTGAATTTCCAAATTCTTGGTATTAGTAGTTTGGCTTGACGGTTAAGGTAGGTGCTGTGTCGTCTTGGGGGATGAAGCCGGATTACGCAGATTCTTCAATTGATGACTTATGTCGCTCTGTCGGCCGTCGATAGCTCAGTTGGTAGAGCCATAATACCACGGAGTAAGAAAGCAACTTGTTGGATGAATCATGGATCTTTATTGTAAGTACAAGGTCAGTATTTATAGGTCTGAATGAACACAAATGAATACATGTCATGCGTAACATCACAAGATAACAAAATTAAGAAAACAATGAAATTATAGAAAATCAACATGTAAACAGTAACTACTGGAGAAGGAAAACTAATAGTATGATTGAACTAAATAACGTAAAGAAAGAATTAAATATATGCCAGATTGCAACAACAGATTATAGCATGAAAATCAACACCGTTGCCAGAGGTCGGTAGTTCAAATACACCAAGACGCGCAGTTATTTCCCGTATGTGAAATTAAACATTCATGACATGTGAACTGCAAGGGGAATGTTGCATCAATGATATCTGCTGCATGCTGGTGATTCGAATTAGATGTCATTGTCTTGTGTATTTTCAGTTTGTTAATTCTATTCCTCCTTAGATTCGGACGCCTACAGAATGATGGTCGGAAAATCACCGGCAAGACGGCAATCTTCTGTTAGTAGCGATGATGACGATTTGGACGCAATGCTTGGACCTGTTGCTCAACCATCGACGTAAGAAAATATTTCTGATAGAAATCTATATTTTGCTTACGATAACATTTCAATTAATTCATCTTTCTACCGTCACTGAATTTTGATAGAATTTTCCTCATTCTTGAAAAGACGTTTGACCCGGAATAAATTGCCACATTCAAAATCGTCGCTGTTCAAGACGTTAATACTGAGATGTAGGCGGTCTGAAATGCTCCATGCCGGACTTCGGGTGTTGACAGCATACTAACAACCGGTCACATAACTGGGTTAGCAATTCTCTGCAAGTCGAATAATCAATGATAGAATCCTAAAAGTGGTAAAAACACGCATTGAAAAGGGCAAGTTGACAATCATTTCATTAGTTCTCTTTACATTTCATTCTCAATATTTCTGAACAACAATATCAATGTACTTGCACTAGTATTGAAAAGTTTAGTCTTAGTCATAGGTAAATATCACAAGCCGATATCACATGAAAAAGAAAGACACAGTCAATTAATTGACAACAAAGGTCTGTCGTAGTTCATTGAATATCTAAAGAGAATGACAGCTATTAAGTCAACACAAGACACCAACACCCTTGATTCCCCGACCGCACTCGCCTGACCCAGGAATCGAACCGAAGTCCGCGGTGGAGACGAACTCGCACCTTCTTCACTAGGCCACGCTGACTGTTCAAAAGGAATGCGAGTGAAGGCAGAAGTCATCTCTAAGTGATATAGTAGTGTCAATAATAATAGGACAATATGCTGTCGATATCACTTCGAGATGACTTCTGCCTTCACTCACATTCCTTTTGAACCGTCAGCGTGGCCTAGTGAAGAAGGTGCAAGCTTCGGTCAGGCGAGTGCGGTCGGGGAATCAAGGGTGTTGGTGACTTGTATTCACTCTATAGCTGTCATTCTCTTTCGATATTCACAGTTAATTGAGTATTTGGGACATGAAATACGTTCATTTCGATTTATTATCTGTTCCGAACGTGATCTTAAACCTTAAGTACATTCCCTGATGTAATTATTCGAAAGTTATTTTGCAGAGAGTGATACTTGAAAATAGTGATTCACCTCCACGTGCGTGTATAGACAGGTTTTTCCACCCACATTCGTGAAGAATGCAAACAAGTTCGCTTTAGTGGAACCAAATTCATTAATGCAAGTTTTTTTTAAGCAAATTCGCCTATATCAATTGATAGTGCAATCAATTTCGCCAATGTATTTCATGCTTCAAATTTGCAATCAAATTCGCTTGAACGGCAAACAGAATCGCTTTATTTGACTGTATGTGCAATCATTTTCGCTAATGTATTTAGTTCTGCATTATCGCAATCAAATTCACAAATAAGGAAAGCAAAATGAATCTTTAGCAGTCAAATTCACTTTACTTAAAAACCAGAGGATTTGAATCAAAAATAGACATCTTCCAACTTCTTCATGGAGATCAGCTGCCCATCTAGAGCCCTTGATATGCTGGTAGCGGAAATCGGGATTGGCAGATGATTCCTGATTTGCTGCAACGTGAAGTCAGGATGCTGATCCACGAGGTCAATGATGTTCTGGACGACTGTCGGAGACAGCTTCACGACTTCACTGCGTCGTCCTCCGCGTCTGTCTGTGAGATCTTCCCCTCTTTGATGGCGATGGATGATTGACCTTGCTGTTGAAGGATTGATGTTCAAAACAGCGCATGCAGCTGCATAATCTCCACCACTTTCCCATGCCGAGATGTGCCTTTGCTTCAGGTCCAAACTTATTCTAGCATACGGCCCTCGTGAAGCTTCCCTTGATCCTTGACTTTCACTCGAAATATCCGACAAACTGGACTCTATCATGATGCTAGACATTCAGGTTGATTAATCGCGAATTTGCTTGTTTTATAGTTACTTTGGGTGCGGGACATGCGAACATGAGACGTATTCATGAATTTGGAATCACTGCATACGGATTTGCTTGCACTAAGCATGGAAATGCTGATGTTCTGTGGAAACAGCTTGTGCTATCGTGAATATGCTTTCACTGTTTGCGATTCTGTATGGAAAAACCTGTATGCATACACGTTTCCTTATACGACACAGTTTCCAAACGATTTTTTTCACGGATTTTACGTCACTTTTTACCCCTACTGGGGCCTTGGACGGTGCTGACTGAAGTCAGACTTTGTTTGGAGCGTTGTGGTGCTTTGTAGTCCGGATGCCCTTCCTGCCGACTTCCAGTGACACTTTCTGGGTTCGACCTCTGGACCATGAGATCGCTAGTCCAAGTACGCAACCACTGTGCCACGGACACCTTGATTCTTGTGTCATATCATAATGTTCATATTTCAATTTATTTTTTACATTTTGTTTTTTATCATATTTTGAGATAAGTTCTCCAACATTTCAGTTTCAAGTCATTAAGGTGAGTTCAATTTTAGTCGATAACTATCCGTTAACAATTGATGGGATCAAAAACAGTAGAATAATTTTGCAAAATGTGTACCATTTCTGTTTCACTCATATTCCTCTTCGGCAGTCTGTTGAACAATTAATTTTTCTGGGGACTAAACAAGATGTCTCTGAGTGCATGAAACCGTCGTCAATGTTACGCATGATGAAGCGAGTTTACCACTGCTTCTCGAATCTTTGACTGAAATTGACGATAGAAATTCATCGAGATAAATGAATAAGTAGTGGTGTAGGCGTTCACGAATGTGCAGTATCTACATGTACACCGTCACTGCCAGGTTTGTAGTGAGAGGATTCTTTGAAAATATCCAGTACTAAGTGAAAAAAAAGCTCTAAGATCGGATTTAATCAAACTCTATCATAGTTTTTGCAATAGAATCTATACTACTAGTTAAACTTTGCAAGCAGTAAGGCGATTTCATAAATCGAAATGTGGTGACGAATCCTTGTGTTATGACGAAAACAATTATGTAGTAAACCTGAAATTGACGTAATCCCCATCCCAAACTGCATAGAGACAAAACCATATCTGTTCAATGAAGGAATGGAAGCGGTTGTTTTTCTCAATGAACCGAAATTGTTGACCAATTAGTCTATGATTGCTGTGCATTGAAATCAACATTTTAATTGAATAACCAACCCGGTTTTTACTGCCTTAATCACAGAAATATTTTGGAAATAATTTATTTGAGAAAACATGCCGTTATCGATAACAGATATTATGAGATATTTAGAGCTTCATTTTTTTCCAAAAGTTCGGCAATCGGCATTGATAATCTATGCCGTTATGTAGGCCTGGCTTATGTCATGGTTATTTTCAAAGCTGATTTCAATGTGAAAAGTGTAGGATTCTCAACTCTTTGCGGCTATCAATTCATCGTCCAATAGCCCACAATCCTGGTTGAATATCTAAAGAGAATGACAACTATTAAGTCAGTACAAGACACCAACAGCCTTGATTCACCGACCGCATTCGAACCGAAGTCCGCGGTGGAGACGAGCTCGCACCTTCTTCACTAGGCCACGCTGACGGTTCAAAAGGAATGTGAGCGCAGGTCGATGAACGCTGGTACCATTCTGTCTATAATGGTCAAATAATAGGACAAAAAGCTGTCAACATTACTTGGAGATGGCAATGAGCTGTCGACATCACTTGGAGATGACAATAGGCTGTGGACATCACTTGAAGATGGCAGTGAGCTATCGAAATCACTTGGAGATGACTAGAGGCTGTGGACATTACTTGGAGATGACAATGAGCTGTCGACATCACTTGGTGATGACAATAGGTTGCGGACATCACTTGGAGATGGCAGTGAGCTGTCGACATCACTTGGAGATGACTAGAGGCTGTCGACATCACTTGGAGATGACAATGAGCTGTCGACATCACTTGGAGATGACTAGAGGCTGTCGACATCACTTGGAGATGACTAGAGGCTGTGGACATCACTTGGAGATGACAATGAGCTGTCGACATCACTTGGAGATGACTAGAGGCTGTGGACATCACTTGGAGATGACAATGAGCTGTCGACATCACTTGGAGATGACTAGAGGCTGTCGACATCACTTGGAGATGACTAGAGGCTGTCGATATCTCCACACGAGTTAAAGGTGTACTCCGGGTAAAATTCGTTTATTATTTTCGAAATTGGAAGAACTTCTCATGTGATAAACATCCTTTTTACTCACGCACACAGAAACGACTGCACGTGACATCAACTTGTAAACACATGAAGAACGATTAACGCTCACTGTCATTAAGTGTGCAACCTCATAACACACGCCACAATCAAATGTTCACTGCCAGCAATATTTTGTGTCAGTAATACATGGCTTTGATTATGCAATTGTCGCCGTGTGATAACATCATGTTGAAAGAACCGGTTGTGGCCAAAGAATTCAAAGTATTGCTGATCTTATGGCTGTTCCTGATAGACACTGCAAAATCATGCGTTGAGCGATTGCTCCATTCTCTTCAGTTGAAATCACTGCAAAAGTGGAAATATAACAATCATGAGTTATCAGGAGACTTAAAAATGTATTACCAACTATCTAGAAAGTTTTACCGCTTCCATCTCTATTCCAATGCCTAACCAATTTGTCCACATTTCCAATACATTGTGAGGACGTTTGTTCTATCTTCTGAGAATTATCTGCTTTTTCGAAGTTTCTCAGCCGAAAGCTGAAGTTGGGAAGACGTCTTGCATATTATCCTAAAGGTATCTGAGTGAAGTACTTTACAAAAAATGAAATGTTTTGATAGTATCTTTCAGGCAAACTATGCAACAGTGGCAGCATTCGTTTTCTTTAATTGAAAGACCAAGTAAAGCTGAAAATCATTTCTAATACTATTACTAAGAAGTAAGTGTAAGATATATATTCTCGGTATCTGAATCACTTGCTCGCCAATTCATTACACATGAGGAGAGGAGATGCGTTGTTTGTCCTTCTAGTAAGTATTTTTAAAATTTTTAGACATTTTAGGATATAAAAATTGTCTTTTAAATCATATTTTGTACCTATTGAAAATTAACTAGTCATTAGTTTGCTTTTTTTAACTTTGTTACCTTGACGCACTTTGCTACGTTGAATTCATATGAAAATGATGGCATCTATGACTTTATATCTGCAGAATAATTGAGAATTCACAGAAGTGTATTTTCAGCGTTAGTTACTTTTCATGAGCCTCATGTGACCATTTTTGGTCAGTCAAAAAGTTCCCACGTAAGGAACCTGTCGATGCCCAGAAATTTCTGAAGCTATGTTGTTCGGAAGTAGGAATAAGAAATGTGCAGAATACGAATCGCCCATGGGTCTGAGTTAATTACATCTTTAAGATCAAACCGACAAGATTCAATTCAAGCACTGCACCGTGGATCATGCACTTCGCTGTCATGTGAATCATGTATTCTACCCGTATGTGTAGACCATACCTTCCGCGCTATGTAGCCACTGGCTTAATTTGAACATAAAACATATCGCTTGCATGTCCTTATTGAGCGACTGTTTTTCATTTAGTCTACCCAGCGTTCAGGAAGGAGAATCCCCAATGACCTCTGAACATGTTGGGCAAAATGGAAGGTAAGGATGTCATAGCTAAGAAGAGTGAAGACATTTGTGGAAAATGAAAGGAACTATTTCTCTTACAGTCCTTCGGAATCAGCTCACTCTACAAAACAGAAGACTCCCGGAGAAATTGCGCGGTCCACGCAAGAACTTCTCCGATCAGGTAACTCATCATTTGGTGATAGTGTCAATGAGTGCGCGAGTGACTGAGTGAGTGAATGAGTGAGTGAGTGAGCCAGTGAGCGAGTGAGTTAATGAGTGAGTGAGTGAGTGAGCAAGTGAGCAAGTGAATCAGTGTGTGAGCGAGCGAGTGAATGAGTGAGTGAATGAATGAGTGAGTGAGTGAGTGAGTGAGTGAGTGAGTGAGTGAGTGAGTGAGTGAGTGAATGAATGAGTGAGCGAGTTCAATGTTTGCTTGACTAACTAAAGGACGGAGATCGGTCAAAATCAACGTATCACTGAATTCTCAATCTTTCAAATTACATTTACAGCATGTCAACGATCGTCGATACTCAACCTCGTTCCCCAACCAAGGAAGATGAGGAAGTTGGATTCATCGCGAAAGAAAACTGTGTGTGTGGCAAAGTTGAGGTATCTGAGGAGACATTGTTTTGTGACAAATGTAAGCGAGACTTTCACCTTTCATGCACAAAACTCCCTGCTTACGAACTCGTGAAATACAATAAAAAGAACTTGTATAAGAGAAAGTACGCATGTGAGGCCTGCATAAGGAGCGCACATCCCACTGAACTACAACATTATCTACATTTAACAGCCAAAGTATCGAAGAAGGAAGAATCTAGTGAATTGGTTCGTTTAAGACAAGAACTTGACGAGGAAGTACGGAAAGCAAATCAAGCTGATCGATTGAAGCAAGAAATCGAAGAATTCCGACTGAAGACTGAAGAAATGAAGGAGACTTTGCGAATAAGAGAGCAGAGAATATATGAGTTGCTGAAAACAATCGGTGAATGTGAGCGCAATTTGAGTCAACAAGAAGAGAAAATCGAAGAATTAAAGAACGAGACAAGAGAAGCGAAAAAACAAAAAACTGTGACACCAAGATGGGCTGACAGTGACTCTGAAGAGGAAAATGAAGCATTTCAAAACACGAAACAGAACAAGCAATCATACACAAAGAATGAAGTTGAGCGATTATTTCAAAGTTTGAATACGAAGATCGATGTAATCAAAAGCAATTTAGATCTACAACTGACACAGCAAGAACAACCGATGCAACAGCAACAACGGTATCAACGTCAGCAAAGATATCCTGCAAACAAGTACAACCGCCCGCCCATCAGATGTTACAACTGCAGAAAAGAGGGTCACATTGCCAGAAATTGCTGGAGCAGATTTGGTCGCAACAATGAGAAAAGGCAGTATCAAAGTAGACCAAGATGGCAACCCTATAGAAGACCTTATGGAAGATACGAGAACATCTACTGGCAAGATCGAAGACCTCCAATGAACAGCCCAAGAGAAGAACAGTATCCAGTGGTCAACAGAAATGGCGAAAGAAGTTACATTCATAACACTCACTATAACAGACCACCACCACAATGGCAATCAGCTCCTATACAGGCCTCACATGGGTATGTTTGATGAAGAATATGAGGGGGAGGAAGAGAAAGAGATGGAGATAAATAACGGTAAAGATACATGTGCTGATTTTGAAAATGAATGTGATGAAATTAATAATGATAATTCAGTTGATGAACGCAAGCAGATTCTGACAATATTTTATGTCAATATTAATGGATTAAATGACGAAAAAATTGATAAGTCCGATCTTATGACAGACGTTAATGAGGCGGATATTATATGTCTATCAGAAACTCATCTATGTCAGGATAAAGATTTATCAATTATCCCCTGTTATCATGGATATCATGCTTTTGCAAAGAAAGTTAATAACCTCGGAAGAAATATCAAGGGAGTATCGTTATTTAGCAAATTCTTGCAAAATGATTTAATAATTGAAAATATAATAAACGAAAATGGCAATCTACTAATTATGAAGATGATGAATAAAAAGTGGAAAGGTATGAAAGAAATTTTCCTTATCGCATGTTACAAAGATAACCGTGAATCAAAATACAGAGAAAGCAACTATTTTGAAAAAATTCGATACTACATTTCAAAATTCAAAATGCAAAATATCATAATGATAGGAGACCTAAATGGTCGAATCGGAAACATAAATGATAACGAAAATTTAAATCTTGAACTACGAAACTCGTGTGATATTGTAGTTAATGCACAGGGAAAAGAAATAATCGAATTTTGTGAAGAGACATCATTGATAATTGCCAACGGTCGACTAGAACCAGGCAAACCTACTTATGCCACCTTGCATGATGAAAAAGTGCGACGATCAGTAATAGATTACCTCTTGTTATCAAAATCCCTATTTCATTGTGTTAAAAAGTTTGAAATACTAGAGCCTACATTATATACCGACCATATTCCTTTCAAGATAGAACTTGAATTAGAACTGAAACATAACATGGAAAATAATCGCAAATTTAATAAAGAGTTGATCTGGAGCAGGTTTCGAAATAGGAAATGGTTAAAGAAACCATATAAATGTACCAATAAAAATGAGAGGGAATTCAATAAAGATTTGTATCAGACTAAGTGTCAAGATCTCTTGCTAGAAACAACAACACGGAGCCTTTCAAGTAAAGAAACGTATGATAAAATTATATCAAATAACAATAACTGCATCAACAAATTGCAACACAACTCCGTGAAAATATGCTATTCAGATGAAACCAGAGAATGCAGACGAGCATACAAGAAAGCAATTAATGATCTAAAAGATAATGATACTCAAATAAATTTAGATAAACTTCTCAATGCCAAGCGAAACCTGAACAGAAAAATTAGAAAAGAAAAAAGAAAAATGAGACTGGCTAAACTGGAAGAACTAGAAGATGCCAAAATGGAAAATGACCATAAGAAGTATTGGCAACTTATTAACGAGAAAAGGAAAAGAGTAGAGAAATCTAAAAAATCCACTCTAACAGCAAATGATTTCAAACAAAAATTAACTGAAAATAATTCCAAAACATTAGGCATCACTCCTGATGACAGAGACGTTCATACCTTTCCATCTCAAAAACCAAATACAAATCAATCGTTAATACTAGATGAAGACATAGCAAAAATAGAGATTGAAAACTGTCTCAAAGATACCCACAATTCAAAATGCAGCGGTCCTGATGGCTTAGTATATGAAACCCTCAAGAAAAATAAGGAGGAATCAATAAGTATTTATTTACACCTCTTCAACAAGATTCTAGATGGTGACATTATTCCTTGGGATTACAGCTGGATAACTCCCATATTTAAAAGTGGTAATATCAATGAAGCAATTTCTTATAGGTGTATTAATTTAGCGTCTGCCTTAGAAAAACTCTTAACAAAAATAATCAATGAAAGACTGAATGTATGGTTAGAGGCAAACAATGTAATTCATTACTCGCAGATCGGATTTCGGAAAGGGCACTCAACTCTTGACAACATTCTCATCTTTCGAGAAATAAATAAAGTATACAATAATATGAAGAGTCCCTTGTATTTGTGTTTTATTGATTTATCGAAGGCATTCGATTCTATTCCAAAACACAAGCTTGTAGAAAGGCTAAATAAAATACTACCAAACAGTAGAATATTAAAACTAATCAAACACTTGATAAACGGCAAAAGCTATAAAATATTATATGATGGGCAAGAGAGTGAACTATTTACACTAAATAATGGAATCCCACAAGGAGATAGTTTATCTCCCACGTTATTTTGTTTATACATGAATAGAATGTATCAAATATTGGATGACAACCTTGATTCTTTAGATCCTATTAACATTGGATCTAATAAATTATGTGCAATAGGTTATGCAGATGACATATTGCTATACAGTGAATCACAACAAGGTCTATTGAAGCAGATTCAAATAGTTCATGAATTTTGTAACGCAAGTGGTCTGCATATCAATTATTCTAAAACAAAAATTATGACAAGAAATACAAAAAATATATTTAGTCACGTTAACATGAAAATAAATGATACAATGATTAGGATCGAAGTGGTACAAGAGTATAAATACCTCGGCCTACTGATTGCAAAAAATGACAGGAGACACATTGAATACTTACAAAAGAAAGGAAAAAAATCATCATTTGTTACCTCTAAAGCTCTAAAAGAATTTGGAAAAATTAATGGAAAAATGCTGAAAGATACATTTGAAATACTTACGCTATCGCAAATGAAATATGGTGGAGAATTTATATTTAGTAATAAATTAAATGAACTGAATAAAGTCCAATTACAATTTTATAAGAAATTCTATTTCTTGAAAACGTCCACAGCTAACTATTGTATATATGGCGAATTCGGAGTAAAATCATTTGAATACCATTTCTACAAAGCTGCAATACGTTTTTGGATTAGAATAATTAGCAGCAAGAGACAAAACTTAACTTGGAAATTCTATGAGCATATCATGAGCAATTTACATGATGCTACCTGCACAAATACATGGACTCATCATATTAAAAAATTGCTTTTTACATTAAATTTACAACAACTTTGGTTTAATCAAAATGAGTGCGATAAAAATAGCTACATCAGAATCGTAAACGAAAGATTACATAATTTTTTTAGAGAAGAATGGATAAACTCCGCAAAAATCAGCCATAAAGGATTGTATTATATTGAAATGTGTAGATTTGATAACAACTTGAAGCCCTATCTCAACATGATGTCAGATATTAGTGAAGAAACGTCAATCATGTTGAAATTTCGAACTGGGCATCATAAATTAATGACTGAAATAGGCCGTTATGGCAACAGACTTGAATATGAAGAATGTTATTGTCCATTCTGCCCTGAAAGAATTGAAGATATCTATCATTTCTTAGTTGAATGCCCAAACTATAATTATCTGCGGGAAGATATTATACCAGAATTCATAGATATCAGTAGAGCAGAATTTTACGGCATCTTTGACACCAATCTCGGCAGTAGAATAAAGTCAGTAGCAAAATTTATTAAATCAGTCAACGAAGAGAGATTAATTATGCACTGCTGATAACAAAGACATCATTGATTAGTCTATTGAGATCAGAAAGGTCTAAA